>JAZKJV010005391.1:0-639490 GCA_037367405.1 Ottelia alismoides | reverse complement strand
TAAAAATCATATCCTTAAATTATATGTACAAACAGAGTCTGAAAATTAGAAAAGTTGGATTCCATTTGAATAAAGCATGGTTGAGCCCAGAATTTTAGGATCACTCAAATTAAGGGTCCTCTATGAATTGAGCCTTGAAAATTCATATGCACATTCAGGGATATATTCAACTAAGTCATTCATTCGTTGATGCTCGAGGACGAGCATGGTTTAAGCATAGGGGTATGATGAATCCCTTATTCATTATGCTAAAATTGATCAATTAGGCTTTGTTCCCCAAGAGTCACATGTATTTAATTATTAATATAGCATTATTGGCATTCATACATGTGTGAATAATATTTGCATTTCATCATAAATAATTGCATTAAAAATCTCGTGTAAATTAGCTCAAAAAGCCGATAACTTCTCATATTTTTAGTTAATTCATCCTAACTCCGATTGACCACAAACCACCTTCATTGTGTAGATATTACTAACAAGATTAAATAAAAAATACAAAAAAATTACTAACTCAAATAAGTGTTAAATAATCTCAAATTCTGATTTCACATCTGACAGACTAAAACGAGCATATCTCCCACATACAGTGTCTGATTTTGGTCAACTCACTTTTAAATTACTCCATATTCAAATACCTTCAAAAAAATACCAATTTCGTAAAATTCGGAGCTCATTTATGAAGGTAGGGTTTTGGGCCTCTTTTGCGCATTTTGACTTTTTGCTATTTTTGACCTGAGTTTTTATGTGCATAGTAAACCCTTTTAATTTATTTCTTCTTCATTTGTGTTCTCTGATGAATGTTTTATTAAATGACATAAAATCCAAATCTAGATTAAAACAGAAATCAAAGAAACTGACTGAGTCCTAGTGTCCATTGTGAGTCTGTACAAAAAATTGTATGTTTCTTACTTCTATTTTATTTTCCTATTTTCTTATTTTTAAAAATCCAAAAAAATCAGATTAGTGTGTAATTAATTTCCTTGTATTTTAACATATTTTTCTTAGATTTTTATCCTCTCTAAAACCACCAAAAAAATTACAAAAATCCCAAAAACCCAGTTTTCTATACACACGGAGAACCACCAAAAATACCACTTTACACAGGTGACCTCTTTTGCTCCAGGGTCCTTCATGAAAGTTGTAGATCATTTCGAGACGAACAACTTTCGTGAAGGAATTTTTTCGATCCGAGTTTTCTTTTATTTCTTTTCTATTTTTCTTTCTCTTTAAATTTTGAATTTTTTTAGGGCGCCATGTAGCAGCTCCTGGGCATGCCACATGGCATCCCCACCTGCCCCGCTTCTCTCTCCATCCCCAATCACATGTCGCACACGTGACCCGCTTCCCCTTTCTTCCTTGCTGTTGCGTCGATCCTCCTCTTGTAACGCCATCCCCCCCCCTTCGCCGCGGCCGTTGCTCGCCGCCATCATTCCTTCTCCACTTCCCCTCGTAACCGTCGTGTGTATGTAACGCCACCCTCGCTCCTATAAAGCCCGCTGCTCTAGCCATTTCAGGCATTCGCCCTTCCCCTTTGCACGGCCGGTGACAACGGCTAGCTGCACTTTTTCACACCGTCATCCAGAGCTCCAAGCTCTATTGCAGCCTCACCGAGCTGTTGAGCTCGCCGCACGCCAAGCGGCTCGAGCGACGACAGGAGGAGGCCACTGCCACTCCAGACCTTGGCGATTTATTTCCCCTTTTCCATCGTGTTTTAACTAACTACTTGCATGAACACGGGGCTTCAGCTCCTCCGCGCAGCAGCGGGCCGGCGACCACCGCTCCGCCACCTCCCCCCCCCCGACATCCTCCGCCAGTCGTGTGTCGACCGGACAAAGCTCTGCCGCCCTCCGTCGTTCGCCCGTGCACGGAACCCCGCTCTGCCTCGCCCGCCCGCGCAGCGCCTCTGCCTCAGCCTCCTCCGTCGGTCATGTGTCGACCGACCAAGGTCGAGCCGACTGACCCCCCACCCCCCACCACTTCGACAGCCCCTCCGCTTCAGCCTCCACTGCGCGGAGGTGCCGCCACCGCCTCCCGCTTCGACTGCCCAAGGCTAGCAATGCATAGTTGCCGTCGGATCGGGTAGGCGGCCCTTGATCCGACGGTCCACAAGCCTCCACGTCAGCAGCCCCCACACCACCATGCTCGACATTCCCGAGCCGCGCATTCCCAGCTGCGTGAAGGCTCGGTCCGTCCGAGCCTTGGCCTCGGACCGAGCCTCCGCTCCGTCATCGAGCCTCTGGTTCGGGGCTCCAAGCGTCAGGCTCGGCCGTCCGAGCCACAGCCGCCTCCCCCGAGCCTCCGGGCGCACGTGCTACGTATGTGCACTTGGTGAAAATTGCATCAAGGCCCTTGGCATTTTCAGAATTTGCAAATATACCCCCGCTAGGGGTAAATTATAGAAAGGCCCCTCCGACTTTTATAAATTACTGATAAGCCCCTCCAGGGATCTTTTTGGGATAAAATCATTATTTTATTTACAGTTTATTCCATGTAATTTCATTTTAGCATATCTTTCTCATGCGAACTCCGTTTTCAGCATACAATATGTCATTTTGAAGCTATTTTCATGCTCTACCATTTAGCATAGCTTGTGAACAGATCAGAGATTGTTTATTGTTAACTATTATTTGAGGATTTATTCGATCTTTTGATGGCTCTGTTTGACATTTTGTACTGATTAATTTGAGGAAAAATTGATCTATTGTAGGGACATGTTCAAGGATAAACAATTGAGTTATTTCCTTATAATTATCAATCACTCTTTGTGGATTAAATCATAGGAAAAATAAGGGGTCAGATCTCCTTGGAAATTACTATTGATCTATTTATTTGCAGGGTTATTTAGTTGATGATTGATTTTATACCCCACAGCTTGGCTCTTATCTTGATAAATATTTCTTGAAATTATTCGATCTGTGATAGTATTTGAGGATTAATTAATAATTTTATTTGAGGATTGAACCTTATAAATCATAGATCCAATGCTTCATTCTCCCTGTATATTTCTTCGCATCTGCATCATCATGTTTTCTCTTTATTTTTTGACATAGAAATTATATTAATAATTGGTTAATTATTTAATTTGATTTAAGACCACGCAACTAAGAATCACCATTCCCTGTGTTTGACCTTGGTAGACTTGTCACGTAAAAATATTCCACAACATTCAAAGATTGTGGTATTTTGGTGAATCAAATTTGCCTCCTATACTACGACAATTTTAGATAATAAAGAGGCAGATTTCACGCTCATCAAGCATGCATAATTGATTTACGCTTGCATTGGCTTTTTCGATTCTCCCTCCTCAGTTTTACCCCTTAGGAATTAAAGGAATTGGGACTGGTCGTTAGGCGTAAATTTTTGTGCTCACCTAATACTTCAGTGATAACCTTAATATGAAATCATGATTGTTAATCAAGGTGACTTTAAATAAAACTTACATAAAATTAACCCTTGTGTCTGGTGGAGATTAACCCACTCATTATTTGTAAGGACCAGATCACATACTTAGGACAGAGCCAAAAATCAAAAATTTTTACTCAGACTATTGTTTTTAAAAATAGCTACCTACTTCTAAGTGAGGGTTTTGGGTAGATGTTTACGGTCTGACTCCCTTAGCAGAGTGGGTGGTTTAGAGGACATTGTGAAAGGCTCTGTCCCAAGTAACACACGTATCTGTCTAACGGTCCGTACTTACACCCATACTGGTTGAAAGTGGATGCAACTAGTTGTATGAACTTGGGATAGTCTTTGTGAAGTATTTCAGCACCTAACAGCTCCGCTTAATTTTCAAGATTACTTTATCATAAAATTAAAGTTGAAAAGATAAGCGGCCGAATCCTAACGTGCCTGCACCAGTGTTGAGTGGGTAAATTGACGAGTTTTGAATTGTGTTTGTTTTATGAGAGTCTTATGTACATTTGTACGCTCCGTGGATATTCATTTGTACTCCAACTACTACTTTTCTTCCAAGATGGATTCTTTTGGATTTCTTCATTCGGACTCTGCGAATAATTCCCCGAGATCCTCAAGTAACTCATCTCCTCGGTTTTGAGATGACCCTCTTCTCAAAACCCATGGTATGGAGATAACCCTCTTCTCCAAACCATGGTTCACCCTACTCCCATAGGGATTAGTCAACCCCCAGCTAACCCTATCTCCTACTCCCTTCTACCAAAGAAACTTTCATCTTTGTCCGAACTCCTAAACCTTCCAAGCATAAACCTAACTCAGATTTGTTTGTATCTGAAAGTGAAGAAGAAGACAAGATGCCTCCAAAAAAGGACGAGAATGATAATGACCCTATTCATGCTCTTCTGGCTAGGGTAATTGTCGCTGAATAATATAATGAACTTCTTAGAGCACAAATGGAGGTACTGCAATATGGTGAGGCTACTATGGAAGAAATGTACCTTCCTGAATTAGATGAAGATTATGATTGGTTGAGGTTGGTACCCCTCGAGGATGTGTTCGAATACAAACTGCATTTCCTCGCATTATTGCCTAAGTATGGAGAGAATAATCATGAAGAACCATACATCTTCCTCCGTGACTTCGAGCTAGTTTGTGCTAACCTATATCATCATAGGGTTAGTCAAGACTACATAAGGCTGAGAGTTGTCTCCTTCGTCTTGACTGATAAGGCAGCTTACTGGCTAAAGAACTTATGGGAAGTAGTCACGACATGGGCCACCTTCAAGACATTGTTCTTAAAGAAATTCTACCTAGTGAGTAGAACTAATCATACGAGGATCAAACTCACAAGCTTCACCCAACGCCCGAACGAGCCATTCCATGAAATCTGGGAAAGATTCACAGATCTAATCCAGAAATGCCTAGGACACAAGATAAGAAAACTGATGCTGGTCCAAAGTCTTGTCAGTGGACTTAACCCTGAGACCCAAGGGTTAGTGACTGCATCCTACGAAGGAAGCTACATGGGATGCCACAAGGACACCGTCTACAAGGTGTTCGAGAGACTTGCTGAATCCAATCGTGCACAGACCACCAGCCATGCTTACATAGCCAGCTCTAAAAACATGATGAATAATTTGACGACCAATCAGAGCGCTGATATGGGAATAATAGCTGACAAACTAACTATGGTCGATCAGATTTATGAGAAGGTGGATGAACTCCATAAATCATCTGATATGGAGAAATTGGCTAAATTTCCTAAACAAATGGAGGAACTGGCCAACAAGGTATCTAAGATGTAGGTACCTGACCTGACTTTGTCCCCTGCCTCCAGATACCAAATTCACTATATTCATGGGAAAGGGGTAGGGCAGCAGAGCCATTGGGGGGGGTGAGATCAAGTCTTTTCCCATCAAACTGAAGAAACCTCCATTCAAACCATTTACGAGGAACCTCCACAAGTCATGGAGATAAACGAAGTCTGGTATAACCTGGATCCTTTCAACTGACTAGATCCAAACACTACTCCAAATCCTCGTCCACCAAAAGCTTGTCCCATCTGCCAGCCTTAGCAGCAGCAACAACATCGTCAGTAGTACCCTACGGGTTATCAGAACCCGCAACCGCAACAGCAGCAGTATCAATGCCAGGACTAGATGGTCCAATTCAGCTAGAATCAATAGCCTTAGGCCAAGCAGGGCCAGGGATTTTCCTCTTCTTCAATCTCTCCGGAACTCTAGCGAGTGCTGGACAAACTTCATGATATGAGAGTCGACATAAATCGACTCTCTCGATGGAGAGACAAGGTAACTGCACCCCAAACCATGATTCCAGCTCAAGTCCAAGTTAATCCAAATAGCCTTGGATAGAATCAGATAATAATCTCTGAATATTCCTTACCTGAATACGATATCTTTTTGCATAATGACACTTATCATATTTCTCTTAGGAGCGGAAAGACCGTAACCATGCCTGATTGAGTAAGTGTCCACAAATTCACACAATCCTGGGGGAAGAGAAGAGGAGAGGCACGAGGAGGAGAAAGAAGAAGTCCCGCCCTCACCACCCGTCGCACACTACACCACTAAGGCCATGGAGAGTCAGAATCTGAGTCTCACAAAGAAGCACCACTAAGACATCCACAACAGTTGACCACTAATTTCCCTATTTTTAAATCAGTCAATCCGAGTCCCGTAAATAAGTTTAATTCCTCATTCAAAAAAAGTGATGTTTTTATCACAATGAGTCCATTCCTTTTCCTTGTGTTCTCATGACTGGAAAGAAGAAAAACTTCAAAAACCAAAAAATTGATGAAGACATGGCCCGATTTGCAAAGAAACATCAAGACACTTTGTCCCTAGACGAGATGATAGAAAGAGACCCGGCTTTTAGGAAATACCATAAAATGAGATGTACACCAACAAGGGCCAGCAGAAAGAACCCTAGCCAAACAAAGAATCACACACTCTCTATTGCTATATCTCGCCTGATAAAAAATGAGCTACAAAGGAAGAATAGAGACATGGGTGCTCACTTTGTCACTAGCCAGATAAACGAAATCAAGTTTGCCCAAACATTGTTAGACAATGACTCCTCCATCAATCTCATGGCCACAACTCTATTTGAGCATCTAATTCTAGGTCCTCTTAATCAGTCTACATCCGTAGTTCAATTCACAGATACATCAACTAAGAGACCTAAGGGGGAGATTCGAAATGTTGTCATCAACATAGAGAGACAAAATTACCCATTAGATTTCATAATACTTGACATGGATGTCCCTAGAAATTGGAAAGACTCCCAAATGATACTAGGACAACCCTTCCTTAGGACCGCAGGAGCTATATTCGATTACACATCCGGGAGAATCCAGTTTGAAAAAGTTGAATGTAAAATAAAGCAAACTAGGTTTCAATGACCTGACACTGAGTCTAGCACCGAGTCTGAAAAATCATAACCTGAGGCAGAAAATATGGAAGCAAATGTTGGGCCCTGGAGACAAAACCCAACCACAATGATAGAATCACTCTCATCTGGAGAGGACATTGTTGAGGATTTAGTCTGCCAGCTCATCTATGCATCTACCTATACTCTCGGAGACTCAGAGGTCCGTCTTGACCTGTCAGTCCATTCTCCTAAAGGACATTCCCAGAGTGAGGTACACAGATCGAACACAATGCTTTCCATACCAAATTTCGTCTTTAGCGATTCGATTCCCAAAATAATTAAGATGGAGGCCGATACTGATACACAACAAACATCCACGAGAGCCAGATTCAGTGAACGATATAGACTTACCTGAGCTCAAATTATTACCCCCTACTCTTAAGTATGCCTTCCTTGCAGGAAATAAGGGACAGTCTTTGGTCATCATCAGTTCACATCTAACCGAAGAGCAGGAGATCCGCCTGCTTAATGTTTTAGAGAAAAATCGCAAGCCTATAGGCTGGAGATTGTCTGATCTTCTAGGGATTAACCCAGCACTCTGTTTACACCATTTTTACCATGAGGATAATGCTAAACCCTTCCGTGAATGCCAATGTAGGTTGAATACAAATTTACAGGAAGTGGTTAAGATTGAGATCGAAAAATGGTGTAAGGTTGGTTTCATATACCCCATCTTAGACTCCAAGTGGTGTCACCTTTGCATGGCATCTCGAAAAAGTTGGGACTTCATATTATCACCAACGAGGAGGGAGAGGAGATCACGACACAGGTACCAACGTCGTGGCGTTTCTGTGTGAGTTACAGGCGCCTGAATGCCGCAACGAAGAAGGACCACTTCTCGTTGCCTTTTATTGATCCAAATTTGGAGAGGTTGGCTGGGAGAGAGTACTTCTATTTCTTAGATAGGTACTCATGCTACAATCAGGTAGCCATCTCCCCCGAGGACCAAGAAAAGACTACTTTTCCATGTCCTTTCGGTACTTACGCATTCAAGAGCATGCCTTTTGGGCTTTGCAATGCCCAGGTACTTTTCAGTGGTGCATGAGTGTGGTTTTTGCCGAAATGGTTGGAGATTTCATGGAAGTCTTCATGGATGACTTCTCGGTTCATGGTGATTCATTTGATGATTGTATAGCGCACCTGCATCGAGTCCTCCAAAAATGTAGGGAAGTGAATCTGGTGCTCTCTTGGTAGAAAAGTCATTTCATGATAAAAGACAGCATTGTATTGGGGCATATCATCTCCAAGAAGGGAATGGAGGTTGACCCTGCCAAGGTGTATGTGATCAAGAAACTCGAGCCTCCTACCAATGTGAAACAAGTGCAGTCTTTTCTGAGAAATGTCGGATTTTATAGGAGATTTATTAAGGATTTTCCAAATATTGCCCGACCGCTGACTGACCTCTTAGGGAAAGGCAATGAGCTCATTGTAGATCATATGTGTCTTGAATCCTTCGAGCTTCTCAAAAAGAGGATCATCGAGACTCCCATCTTACAAGCCCTCGAATGGTCTCTTCCCTTCGAGATCATGACAGACGCTTCAGACTTCAAAGTAGGGGCAGTTTTAGGTTAAAGAAAAGATAGAATCATGTATGTTATTCACTACGAAAGCAAAGTTTTAGATCCAGCTCAGAAAAATTACACTGTAACCGAACGGGAAATGCTTGCAGTAGTCTATGCCATGGAAAAAACTCGATCTATACTTCTAGGATCTAAGGTGATAGTTTACACAAATCATTCTACCATTCGATACTTAATGGTGAAAAAGATGCAAAAGCGTGACTCCTCAGATGGATACTCTTACTTCAGAGATTTGATTTGCAGATTAAAGATAAACCTTGAGTTAAGAATGTCGTGGCTGATCATTTATCACGGATCAAACATAACAAAATCCCTGAGTCTGAATCCATCCGTGAAACCTTCCCAGATGAGTCAATTTTGGCTATTGACTCTCTCCCATGGTATGCCAACATGGTAAACTATCTTGTCTCCAAGAAAGTTCCTCAGGGTTGGCCTAAGAACATAATCGACCGACTCAAGTCGAAAGTCAAACATTACCATTGGGAGGATCAGTTCCTTCTCTTTGAAGGATCGAATTGTATATGGAGGAGATGTATTCCTCAAGAGTAATACCACAGTGTCCTCAATCTTTGTCATACATTGGAGGTAGGAGGACATCACTCCAGGAAGAGGACCGCTGAGAAGATACTACAATGTGGATTTTACTGGCCAACATAGGTTTAAGGATGCCTACAATTTTATCATGTCGTGCCCGGTCTGTCAGAGATGGAGGGATGATTGGTCACAAATATGCCATTCCTATGAAACCAGTAATCATTTGTGATGTATTCGATGCATGGGGCATAGACTTTAAGGGCATGTTCCCTAACAGTCAAGGATTTAAATATATTCTTCTTGCGGTAGATTATTTATCTAGGAGGGTGGAGGCTATCCCTACTAGAGCGGTAGACAGCAATACTGTATGCTAGTTTTTGAAAGATCATATTATTTCGAGTTTTGGAATCCCTAAGGTATTAATATCTGATGGGGGTAGCGACTTTGTCAATCGGGAGGTGAAGAAGTTGACTAAAGAATACGACATCGAGCACCGTATTGCTAGTCCCTACCATCCACAATCCAATGCCATGGCCGAGGTGTCAAACAAGGAGGTCAAATAAATTTTACAGAAGCTAGTCCGCCCTGATAGGAAAAACTGGTCCTAACTCCTGGACCAGGTTCTTTGGGATTACCGGACGGCTTACAAGACCCCATTGGGCACCTCCTCGTTTCGAATGATATATGGAAAGCCGTGTCATTTTCCTGTAGAACTCGTGCATAAATCAGAATGGGCAATCAAAAAGATCAATTGGAATCATCACCAAGGAAAGAAGAACAAAGATATGGATTTGAATAAACTATCTGAAATCTAAAATCATGCCTACGAAAACAGCACCATTTATAAGAACGAAGTAAAGAAATGGCACATCAAGAACATTCAAACAAAGACCTTTGTCCCAGGATAGAAAGTATGGTTATTTAATGCAATATTGGAAATTTTCCAAGGTAAATTGAAATCCAAATGGACGGGACCCTTCATCGTAAGAGAGGTGCACAATAACAGAAGTGTTGAGATCTCATAGATCGCAGAAAGCATGCAAATATCTATAGTCAACGGTCAGCTGCTTAAGCACTTTATCGAATCCAATGAGCAGTTAGTGCAAGTAGAACATATATCCTTCACTAAGGGCGTTGTACTAAACGACGGACTCAAACTTCCCAGATAAACCACCTCTTCAATTCAATCACTCTTCTGTATATCCATCAACCTACTCATCTACTTGGGCCCCCACCTGTGATTAACCGATCATACTTAGGATGACCTGAGACTAAGTATAGGAGGACCGGTACCATTGTTTATACATCACTTCTCTTCTTTTTCTTTTACACTCATCTATACTTAGTATGAGTTATGTCTGCATTTTACTTCGTGCCATGAGGACATAGCACAAGATAAGTATAGGGGGTGTTCATATATTTTCTACATACTTTATCAATAGCTCATACTTTAATTTTGTTCATTAACATCGGGGATGGGTACAAGTAGTGTATATTATACTAAATTCCATCTATAAATAATACCTAAAGAAAAAAAATAACTCATGGTCTTCCATTTCATTAAGCATCTCATGCATCTATGCATTCCTTGGTTGATATATTCATGACACATTCACTATCACTCAAGGCTTGAGGATTTGAGGACACTTGATTTTTAAGATCTTGAGAGTCTGAGTTAGTCAAACTTGGTCATTAGGGTTTTGAACTTAATAATCCACACTTCCCTAATTTAAAAGATTTGAGCATTATATTGCACTCTTCATCTCTACCTTCTAAATAATATGATCAACACATCACTTTCACAATTGCATGACTCATGAGATGAGTTGAGTTATCACTTGAGGAACTAGGGACTGGAGATTTCAGTCTAGACCTGATCTAATGATGCTCGAGGATGGGATAAAGTTAATGAAGGCTTTAAGAAACCTACGTGTCAGCAAAACCCTAGCCAGTATGTGAATAAGTTCATATGCTATCGTTTGATATTTACCTATGTGCCAGGGTGTGATGAAACTTAAATAATTGTTGATCAGTATACGCCAACTTTGGTAAAAGCAGTGGAGCTAGCCAAAAATAAAAGAAAAGAAATGTTCAAAGAAAAGCTCTATCCTCCAAAAGTCAAATTATAAATGATCTTCCACCAATGGCAAGTGCTCCCAATCATTTTCAAAGTGTCCACTTGGACCAAGCGCTTATTAGGACCAAGTTGTCGGTCTAGCACCATAAAAGGTCTCTACATCATATAGTGATACAAGTCTGGGTGTCGAAGATATCTTAGATACTCAAAAGAGACACACCCCGGTGTACTCCCAAAAAAACAAGTGCAGACGACTCCGAATTCTCTTGACAGACACATTGATCAACTAAAATAAAAATACATGTGTTGAGTAATAAGGCACTCAAGAGGCCCCTTGTTCCAATGTGATGGAGAGAAAAATAAACACAATCCTATGCCCTCCATCATCTGGTTGTCCATCTACATTCCAAGTCTGACAAACTAAAGAGACGGTTGACTGAAGAAATAATAAACTTATTCCCCAGTGTTAAGGATTAGGTCTAGAGGAGAGTCTCTTGGACTGGAACTTTGGGTGATGTCTCAACTCGACTCTTATGAATGTAGTACCTTAAATTTCATATCCTTACATTTTATGTACAAATAGAAAGTCTGATAATTAGAGAAGTTGGATTCCTTTTGATTAAAGCATGGTTGAGCGCAAAATTTTAGGATCACTCAAATTAAGGGTCTCCAATGAATCGAGCCTTGAAAAATCACATGCACAGTCAGGGATTTATCCAACTAAGTCATTCATTCATTGATGCTCGGGGACGAGCATTGTTTAAGTATAGGGGTATGATGAATCTCATATTCATCATGCCAAAATTGCTCAATTAGTCTCTGTTCCTCAAAATCCATATGCATTTAATAACTAATAGAGCATCATTAGCATGCATGCATGTGTAAATAATATTTGCATTTCACCATTGTATTAAAAGTCCCAAGTGTAAATTGGCCCAAAACCAGCTAAATTCTACAGTTTTTAATTAATTCAAACTAACTCCAATTGACCTGAAACCACCTCTGTTGTGTAGATATTGCTAACAAGATTTAAAAAATAAAAAAAATTACTAACTCAAATACGTCAAATAAACCTAAAATCTAATTTCACATCTAACGGACTGAAACATGTATATCTTCCTCATATAGTGTCTGATTTTGGTCTACTCACTTTTAAAGTACGCCATTTTCAAATACCTTAAAAACAAGACCAATTTCATAAAATTCAGAACTCATATGTGAATGTTGGGTTTTAGGCCTCTTTTGCGCATTTTCACTTTTTGCTATTTTTCAACTAAATTTTTATGTACGTAATTAACCCTTTTAATTTTATTTCTTCTTCATTTGTATTATTTGATGAAATTTTTATTAAGCATCAAAAAAATCCAAATCTATATAAAGACTGAAATCAAAGAAACTGATTGTGTCTGAGTGTCCTTTGTGAGTCTGTACAAATTTCTTGTATTTCGTACTTCTATTTTATTCCTCTATTTTATTATTTTTTAAAATTCCAAGAAATATATTAGTGTGTAATTACTTTCCTTATATTTTATCATATTTTTCCATAATTTTTATCCTCTTTTAAAACCACCAAAAAATTATAAAATCCCAAAAAGCAGGTTTTCTATACACATGGAGAACCACAAAAAATTACACTTCGCATAGATGACCTCTTTTACTCATGGATCCTTCATGAAAATTGTAGATCTCATCATGATAAATAACTTTCATGAAGAAAATTTTTTGATCTGAGGTCTCATTCTATTTCTTTTCTATTTATTCCCTCTTTATATTTCAATTTTTTGGGGTGACACATGGCAGCCCCTAGGCGTGCCACGTGGCACCCCGTTTCTCTCTCTGCCGACCACCCTGGTCACGTGCTAGGCACTTGACCATCCATCTCCAGACCCAGGTCACGTGCTCCGCACGTGACCCACGCCCCCCTCTCCTTACCTGCAACTGTCGTCCGACCGCTCCCCCTGACCATTACGCCTCTGCCTTCGTAACGCCCATCGCCGCCCCCGCTCCCAAGCATTGCGACCGCCAGCGCCGATCTCATAACTACCTCCCCTCCAGTCGTTACTTCACCTCCTCCTATTAAACCCATCCATCGCCGGTCATCTCCCCTATCCACCATTTCCAAACCTTCCTCTCCAGTCGCTATCCTCGTAGGTGATAGCTACGTAGGGCTTCTGCGCCAACAAAGAAGAGAAGAGAACAATGAGATCTTCAGCCATCTCTTGGCCGAGTAGCTGTTCCATCCAACGGCAGAGCTCAGGTCCCCCTTGCCAGACCCTCGAGCAAGGACAAAGGAGCTATTGTCTCGTTCCTAGCCGATCTGACAACCTCCCCACCCACCTAGCTCCGACTCTTCGATCATATCTCTGCTCCATCAACATTTAGACCTACCCTCTTCGCCGCTCTGATCTGTCGCATCCCTTGCATCCAGAGATCCGCCCCTTCCCATTTTGTGCTTCTCCTCTTTACTTCCAGGTACAACAGCACTGCACCTCGAACCGACAGCCATCACCCCTTCAGCCAACCCCAGTGCCTCGCAATCGTCGTCGCCCTCAGCCCGACTGCACCTCCAGTCACCAACAACATCTCCCCACCCGCACCTTACCACCTGGCCCGTGACGACCACCGCCCCTCTGCACCACAGCAGAGGACCTCCGCCTCACTCCACAGCCGTCGGAACAAGGGATTACCCTTGATCCTACGGACCAACTGATGAATCTGTGATTCGTCATCTCTATTCATTTATTTTATCTTAAAATCCCTTATAAAACTCTTGCATAAAACATTAACTACATATTCTTACTAACTTGCATCTATATGTAAATATTGTATATTTCTGACTAATTTTAACCTAAAATAAATAAATAAAGAAAGAAAGGAAAAATAAAGAAAAGAAAAAATGGAAGACTATATATATGTAATAGATATAGGCTGACCCGAACATCGAGAAAGGTCAAGACTTGACCTGATCGACCAGGAATAAAGTAGGGGGAGATAGGGTCCTTAAGCAGAAAATCCAAAAAATTTGTGTGTGATGTTGTAAATATGTCTCATTTATTTCATGTATATCTGTATATAACTAACACTAATTTATTTGTACCTTAATTGACCTCAAATCAAATAACGTTCAAAACTAATGTTGTAAATAAAAATGTGTTCTAATTACTAAAAATAATTGCACAATTAAATCATGTACATAATAAAAGTAGCCACATTTGGAAAAAACCACTAAGCACTAATTGACAGACCAATTCCGGCTCCATATGAACTCAAATTGAACCAATATCACTTCCATTGGATTCTAAATTAAATTATCTTCAAAAGGTTATATTTTCATAATTTTTGGAGTTACGATTGAAAAGTCGGTTTTCTGGGGGTTTGTGCAATTTTCCAATGTATTTTGTATATATATTGTATTTGTAAATATTTGTAAATATTTTTACTAATTTTTAAAATAAAAATAAAAATAAAAATAAAAATAAAAAAATTCTTTAAAAAAAAAGGCTAACTTCGTCATTTACCCTTGTATATAATGTCACATATGTATATAGTTGCTATTTTTAATTAACCTTCATATAAAAATAAAAAAAATAATATTTATTAATTCAAATCAATAAAGTGACGAAAATTCAAAAAATAGATAATTTTGTAAATATTTTTTTATCTCTTTCATTTTGTCTCTTATCATCTCTTATCCTTTCCACAAAAAAATTGAAAAATTCATTTTAAATTTCATCTCTTATCTCTTCCACCAAAAAATCAAAAAATCGAAAATTCAAAATTCATCTCTATCTTCTCTATTTATATGGCTCCTTCTCCTTCATTCCAACTTTATCAATCTTTAGAGAGAGGAGCCTGATCTCTGAGAGTCTTCTTGTCGAGAAAAGGTGTCTAGCCTCCGAGCCGTCTGGTGACAGCGAGTCGGCCTTCGTCGAGGCGATCACGATCATTTTCCATCCTAAGGTGAGATCCACATTTTTATTATTTTTAACTAGGCTAATTGTTGTTTACACCGCCGCATTTTTAATCATCGTCATTTTGTATTTCTAGATCATTAAAAATTCCATTTCGAGTTTATCCATCTTCGATTCCGAATTTTCATTTCATTCTCGATCTTCACGCATTCTATTCTACCTTCCACGATCTATCAACTCCGACCATGCATGGTGGTCGGAGAGTCGGATTCGATCCTTCCACTTTCGTCGAATCCCCGTTCATTTTCCGATTTGTTAATAAATAAAAAAATTGTTTCTTTTTGTTCTCTAACGTTTGTTTTGCAGGATCATAAAAAAAAATAAAAAAATAAAAAAATAAGAAAAAGAATTTCTTTATCCTTTCTATTTCCTGTTTTTTGGATTTACAAAAAATAAAATAAAAAAATTATTATTCACTGTTTACATAAGAAAACAAAAAAAAAAGAAAATAAAAAAAATAAAGAAAATAAGACAGTTGCAGGGGGCAGCGTCGCCCGCACCCCCGCCGCTCGCGCCATCGCCGCTAGCCCAACAGCGGCCCTGCCTTCTTCCGCGAAGACCTCCAGCAGACCCGCGACGGCTCCTTAGCTGCGCCGCCCATCGCCGACCGCACCCCGCGCCCGCACTGCGGTGCCCCTCCTGCCGCCCATCTCCGCGACATCGCGGAGCACAGACACGGTCGTCACGCGCCGCCTCCAGGCTCTCACTGCCCACGGCCCCGCCGCGAAGACCATCTCCAGCGCAACGCCGCTCCGCCAGACCGCCTCCAGCGTAGCACCGCTCTGCCACAGGACCAACCACCGCACGAGCCCAGGCGACCCGCACCGCCTCCGTCACCTAGAAGATCCTACACCACTGCGTGTCGCGTCCCCCTTGATGCCATCCCGCGACGCCGCCCACCGCCATATCCATCTGAAGAAGGAGGGGTGGCGCCCCCCTTGTTGCTGCCCCTTTGAGAACGAAGACCTAGGTCTTCCTACTTAAAAAATATATATTATTTAGAAAAATTTCAAGTTCAGCCCCCTTCACCAGTTCAGATTAAAATTTGACTAAATTACAACTTCACTCCTGGAAGATGCACAAATTACGAAAGAGTCCCTACCAGAGCCTCAAGCACATGACATGCGCATCATATAGTGGTAAATTACACGTTCTTCGCTCTTTTGGATTTAGATATTTATTTTCAGTGCAAAACTTTTTGAAATTACATTTTAGTCCCCAAACTGCAGAATAATAGTATGCTTGCTCTCTTTGAATGAAATAAGGGATATTTGTGATCCAAAAATTCTGAGAAAATTATGCTATGCTCCTAATGTGCATATCCATCTAGCATAAAATTTTCATACTTTTTTCCTTCATTTATTATTTTTAAAAAATCAAAGACAATGTCTTTTTAATTGCTCAAAATTTTAAATTCATAAAAATTTAAATATTGTTCAAAAAATTCTAAAAAAATTAGAGTAGTTGTATTTCATTTTCTTTTAATTTCTGGCCAATTTTCAAGCATATACTTATTTATAAAACCAAAAAAAATCAAAAATATCAAAAATTTTCTAAAAAATATAAAAAATCTACAAAAATGTAAAAATTGTGATTTCAGTTCTTGTTTGTAGATATTTGCATGTAGTTTGTCATAAAAATAATTGTCAGGAGTTTTGGGTACTTAAGATATTTTTAGGTTGCAGATTACTCCAGGTTGTGCACCTTTTTGCATTTTCTCACTATTTGATTTTTAGAAAAATACAAAAACATCTTAAAATTCCACAAAAATTCTCAAAAAATTTTCAAAACTTTTAAAACCCAAAAATATTTTCTCTGGACTTTTCTGAGTATTTTTGATAAAATGAAAAATTACAAAAAGATTTGGTGTATGTATTTTTGATCTTGTGCATATTGCTTTGTGTTATTTTTGAAAAATTAAAAAATTACAAAATCAAAATCACTAAAAATTTGAAAATCAGAAAATAGAAAAAGATTAAAAAAATTAAAAAAATTAAAAGATAAAAAATCACAAAAACCAAGGATAGTTGTCCTTTGAGATTCTTGTTTTCTATTAATTGATTTTCAATTAATTGAATAACCCTCGAGAATTGTAGCCACCCTGAGTTCGACCCTGTCCGCTATACAGGTTAATAAGTAACAAAAAATATTTTTTATTTGTCACGGGATTTTGGGGATAACAACAACGACCACACAACAACCACTAATTAGTTTTCCATCCCCTCAAAATCATTGTCAACTAAATAGCGGTTTTGTCGAGGATATAAAATAAAAAAAATCTTCCCAATTTCTCGTACAACAAAATGGCATCGCTGCCGGGGAGGCACGACGAAGGTAGTTAGGTTTCTCTTTTGACCTGCTATTCTTGGTTGCACATATCTGTTTACATTTTTTGCCATTCACTTCATTGTTTATATCACTGCATTCATTTCATTTTTTTCTTTTCTCTTTATTTGATAATTGTATTTCTTACACATTCTCTTTTCTTTTTCTTGCGAGGGCCCGCGGAGCGAAGGAGGCGATCCTAGGAGAGCCGAAGCACCCAAGCAACGTGGAGGCGGCTTGATTCTTCACTAAAGCCGTAGGATAGCGTGAGAAGAGGAGAAGAAGAAAAAAAGAAAAAAAAATTTAAGAAAGAGAAAGAGAGAGAGAGAGTTTCTTTTCCATTTGAACTCTGTAAAAGGACATTCACTGGTTGCGGGGTCTATTTCGCCAAGTGCCGGTCCACTTGGGGGACCTCACCGTTTTGTTTTCATCGCCTTTATTTATTCTTCATTTCCTGCAGATTTCGTGAGCTACCTTTGGATTGTTTTAATTAATTTGCTTGAGACAGGTAATTAATTAGGTCCAAACACCTTAAACAAGACATTTCTGTGCCTATAGAGTAGAGCGTAATTTGGACATAGTCAAATTAACTTGTTCTTACCCGTTAATAGAAGTTATCATTTAGGACGGTTCACTTGCATTTGCATAAAAGATAGTGTATTTAAAATTCTGCGCGGATCACTTTCATGTAGAGTGCTGGCGATAAGGTACGCATCTCTAACCCCTGCATGCATCATTGTTTTTAATCGCGTATTGGCATTGCCGATCTCCTTCCTTGTTTTCACTCACATAAGTTAAAAAGGAAATTGGACACTCGGTAGACGATTCGTTGAATATACTTAAACCAAGTGATAACTGCCTAAAATTTGGGACTGATAAAGAAAACTCGACACTAAAATAAACATAAGGAAAAATCATTGTTTTGGGAAGAGTAACCCCCTCATTGTATTCATTTTAACATGCTCGCATACACACTAAGGTCAGTGCCCAAATCCCATAATTCAACTTAAGTGTTTGTACGACTTTGTGATTATCACCTAATTCTAAAACGGACAAGATTAAGAGACCGAACCTTCACGGTCTTCACATTGCGTTGAGTTGGTGAACTAGGGGTTTGTATTAAGTTTGATTGCTTGTGTGCATACTAGATCCTGCTGTGCATTTGCTCCTTTTTCTCCATATCTTTTGACTTGACCCTCGTGCTCTCTCTTCTATTGTTTCGAAGATGGCCAACTGGAGTTATTTTAATACGATTTTCGCAGATACCTCGTATCCTCCAGTTGATCCACCTTCCCTTTTCCAAGAGGATCTTCTTCCTGATTTTTGTGCATATCCACCTAACCCATTATTTCAGGAGTTGGAGGACTTTGATTTTCACCTACCCTCATTCAACCCACCCGATCCTAGGATTTTGGAGTCACCTTTCATGATTTCCACATTTAAGATATTTAATCAGATGGTGGAGCATATGAATTCGAGGATTTCCAATCTATTTAACATAAATGAGAGCCAGAATGCTGCTCCACGATTTGAGGATACTGATTCATTTGAGGATAATCATGAG
This sequence comes from Ottelia alismoides, assembly GCA_037367405.1. Classification (NCBI taxonomy): domain Eukaryota; kingdom Viridiplantae; phylum Streptophyta; class Magnoliopsida; order Alismatales; family Hydrocharitaceae; genus Ottelia; species Ottelia alismoides. The sequence goes on along the minus strand of JAZKJV010005391.1, from coordinate 620,572 downwards.
AGCTTGAAATCACCCAAAATACAAAAAAATGAAATATTTTCAAAAATCCAAAAAGAATTCTAGAGACACGTTGTTGATTCATTTTGTGAGGAGAGGACCCAAATAGCCGATCATTTACCCACACAGCCATGTCCCAACTTCGACCCTGAGGATGCCACTGTACAGACTGCTCTTGGCAATCCTCATGTAAATATTGATTCTGACCTCCTCCCTTGTATGGATGAGGTCTAAAAATTCAAAAAAATGTTGACTAAACGCGAAGTGGTGGCCACCCTTCATGAGATCATTAAAGCCCCACTTCAACAGGCCATGACAGATTTATCTACTCCTCAACACAAAAAGAGAAAGCGAAGGAGAATATCTGAGCGTCACATCTTGACCATGGCCACTGCCTACGCCATCTCTCACCGTCCATATTTTAAAAAAGGGAACACTGCCACACCTCTTGTGAGTTGCTCCATATCTGACTATTCTTGTGATAACGCTCTCCTTGACGGCGGTTCATCAATCAATATAATACCCTTCTCTATGGTACAGTCTCTTCATCTTGGGTCTCTCAAGAAAATGAGGATGATAGTTCTATTTGCTGATGGATCTATCAAGAGGCCGAAGGGTATTCTAGAAAACGTTGTCATTCTCATTCAAGGCATGAATTTTACTTCAGATTTTTTTGTAATACCCATGGAGACCTCCGCCCCTGTGGAGCACCCTCCAATCATCCTGGGGCAGCCTTTCCTCGCATCTGCGGGAGCCGTTATTGATTATGATTCAGGAGAGATTCACTTTCGTTCAGATGTAGGGAGCAATGTGTTGATCACTACACCAACTACCGACTAGAGACCCACATCCCATGAGAGCTCGCTCGTGTTAGCCAACCCCAAGGAATTTGACCTCGAGTATAATATCAGAGATTCTTGTTATATGTTGGATGATAATGAGACCCATGAATTCCTCTTCAAGGAGGAAGACTCGGAAAGCATAGAGCTTGGAGTTCCCCCTTCTGGTATGTGGAGATGCATTGATGACATCCGCAAAATTTACACGATAGACACCCTAAAGGCGGAAGGCAGAATCTGAGACTAGACAGGACGGACATGATTTGACTACTTTCACTGATGAGTCCGTTCCTATTCACCCTGATTCAGATGAGACCGATCAGGCCAAATTTGATTTGATTGCTTTTATAAAAGAATTTGGGCCTTTTAATAAAGATGATGATCTGATAGAGGCTCGCCAAGCTGAAATTGATCCTACTTTTTCAAATAATGAATTCGAGTCATTTTACTTTGACGTTTGCAAGACTTCCCAGGCCGGACATGACTACACTACTTCCAATAACCGGTTTAGGCCTGCACAATTTGAAATCGGTGAGGATACATTCTTGGTCGATCCTACCCAGTTTATGTCTAATGATGATCCCAATATCGACCTACACCTTGTCAAATCCATACCTCAGCGGTCACGCAAGAAGGTTCGTTTTCGACCTTCTTGACCTTTGTACATCCACTCCTTTTGTATATCCTTTCGTTTTACTCTTTCTTCTCTCATTTTATCTTTCACCCCTTTTTCGTGTGTGTGTGTATATATGCTATACTTAGGATGTGCTTTATCCTAAGTATAGGGGGAGTGAATGATTTGTGTTGTTCATATTCGTCTTGTTCATCACTCTTGTTGTTGCCTATACTTAGGGATACTCTACCCTAAGTATAGGGGGTGATGTTGTACATATCATGTCTTTTTATTTTTGAGTCTGTACATTCTCTTCATCGATTTTCCCCTTTTGTACACTCCACTATACTTAGGATTACTTGATCCTAAGTATAGGGGGGGATCACTAACTTCTCTTCTTTTTATCTTCTATTTGAATCGTTGTAGCATAGGAGTTTTTTTTACTTTTCTATACTTAGCACGAGTTATGTCTTCCTTTTTCGCTCTCTGATCACTATGAGGACATAGTTCGAGCTAAGTATAGGGGCGCGTCGTATATATTGTATATATACTTTAGACATAACTCGTACTTTTAAATACATTTATTTGGGAGGTTATGTGTATAATTTTTGTAAAATTTACATGTGTAAAAAAACAAAACAGAAAAAAATCAACAAAAACATAAAAAAACAAAACAAAACAAAAAAAACAAACAAAAAAAACCTTGTATATACTTGTATGTATTTTACTAACCACTTTTCCCTCAAAAAAAACTTTCTTTTGCATCTGCATTTTCTTCCAAAAATCCATAAAAAGTTCAAAATTAGAAAATTATTAAAAAAATCGTGTTCTTTTAACATGTGCATCATTCCTTTTCAAAAAAAACCCTTGCATTGTTCATATGTTGCATTTGCATGTGCATTTTTCAGGATAGTATTGATATTTAAACTATGTCTGGAATAAAATTGAAGAATGGAGCTTAGTTGGACCTTAATCCACCTAATTCTCAGAGAAACTTCACCGATAAATGAGATTTTAGAAGCTTCAGGTCTTTGACTTAATTCTTTGAGTTACACATGATAATGTGCAGCGTTTGACTGTTAGTGTCTAACCTGGTCTCTTCATTCTGGGTATAACTCTAGAATAGGGAATCAATTTGTACTCTTGCACTATGCACTTAGCTCAACTCAGACGGGATGTTGGAAGACTGTGTGAGTTTCTTTTCTGGTAGCATGGAAATCTAAAGACCGGAGTACGGGTCGAAATAAAGCTTCGGAAAAGGGATGGACAGCTGGGCACAATTTTTTCTAAGACCCCAAAAAATGTACGGAAACAAAAAAAATCTATATTCGTAGGGGCGCAACAAGATCCAAGTAGAACTACCAAAAATCCAAATACAAAGAAGCCACTACCAAATAAAAATCTGACCAAAAAGGTCCACGCTTCAAGAAAACCTGCAGATTTTGGTGGAGACTCGGCTACACTGGCCAGCTTCATAAGGAGAGGTGACTACACTGGCCACCCTCCAGTTTTTTTCCCCTTCTTCTAACTTCTCCCTCAATTCGATTGTGAACACAGCGTGACAGACCTTAGAAGGAAATACCTGACTCCCCGAGGACTAGTTATTAGAGAGGAGATTTGCATGGTAGTCCGGTATTCTGGATGGGAAGAGCTAAAACCTTTCACATACATGAGTCGATTGTTCAATGTTCATAGGGTATACTTTGGGAAGAGGATTGATCTAAGATGACTTCTGAGCCAAAATAGTGACAATGATGTGTAGAACTTTAAGGCTGTCGATTTTAAAATTCTAAGTCTCACAGAAGTTCCGGCACACTAATAATCTAAAGGTCCGACAGAGCTCCAAACTACAATTTTATGAAGATAAGTTTAATACTCAGTGTTGTCCTACTTTCTTTATTTCCCCTTTCTTTTTCTTTTTCTTTTCACTTATTCTTTCAAATAAGTGATTGCTAAGGGACTAGCAAAGGTAAAGCATAGGGGGATGATGAATCTGCGACTCGTCACTTTATTCATTTATTTTAGCTTAAAATCCCTTATAAAACACTTGCATAAAACACTAACTCCATATTCTTACTAACTTGCATCTGCGTGTAAATATTGTACATTTCTGACTAATTTTAACCTAAAATAAATAAAGAAAGAAAGAAAGGAAAATAAAGAAAAGAAAAAAATGGAAGACTGTATATATGTAATAGATACAGGCTGACCCGAGCCCTGAGAGAAGGTAAAGACTTGACCTGATCGACCAGGAATAAAGGAAGGGGATATAGGGTCCTTAAGCGAAAAATCCAAAAAAATTATGTGTGTTGTTGTAAATACGTCTTACTTATTTCATGTATATCTATATATAAATAACACTAATTTATTTGTGCCTTAATTGACCTCAAATCAAATAACGTTCAAAACCAATATTGTAAATAAAAATTTGTTCTAATTACTAAAAATAATTGCACAATTAAATCATGTACAAAATAAATGTAGCCACACATGGAAATAGCCACTAAGCACTAATTGACAGACCAATTCCGGCTCCATATGAACGCAAATTGAACCATATCACTTCCATTGGATTCTAAATTAAATTATCTTCAAAATGGCTATATTTTCATAATTTTTGGAGTTACGGTTGAAAAGTCGATTTTCTAGGGTGGTTTGTGCAATTTTCCTATGTATTTTGTAAATATTGTATTTGTATATATTTGTAAATATTTTTACTAATTTTTAAAATAAAAATAAAAATAAAAATAAAAAAAATTCTTTAAAAACCAAAAAGGCTAACTTCGTCATTTACCCTTGTATATAATGTCACATATGTATATAGTATATGTATATAGTAGCTATTTTTAATTAACATTCATAAAAAATAAAAAATAACATTTTTTAATTCAAATAAATAAAGGGACGAAAATTCAAAAAAATAGATAATTTTGTAAATATTTTTTTATCTCTTTTATTTTGTCTCTTATCATCTCTTATCCTTTCCACTAAAAAATTGAAAAATTCATTTTAAATTCCATCTCTTATCTCTTCCACCAAAAAAATCAAAAATTCAAAATTCATCTCTATCTTCTCTATTTATATGGCTCCTTCTCCCTCATTCCAACTTGATCAATCTTTAGAGAGAGGAGCCCGATCTCCGATAGTCTTATTATCGAGAAAAGGTGTCTAGACATTTTTCTATTTCCTGTTTTTTGTATTTAAAAAAATAAAATAATAAAAAAATATTATTCATTGTTTACATAAGAAAACAAAAAAATATAAAATAAAAAAATAAAAAAATAAGACAGCTGCAGGGGGTGGCGTCGCCCACACCCCCGCCGCTCGCGTCATTGTCGCCCGCTCAACAGCGGCCCCGCCTTCTTCCGCGAAGACCTCCAGCAGACCCGCAGCGGCTCCTTAGCCGCGCCGCCCATCATCGACCGCATCATGTGCCTGCACAGCGGTGCCCCTCCTGCCGCCCATCTCCATGCCACCGTGGAGCACAGATGCGGCCGTCCCGCGCCGCCTCCAGGCTCTCATCGCCCACGGCCCCGCCGCGAAGACCACCTCCAGACGCCTAGCAGACCCTCCGCCACTGCGTGCCACGTCCCCCTTGACGCCATCCCGCGGCACCGCCCACCGCCATATCCATCTGAAGAAGGAGGGGCGGTGCCCCCCTTGTTGCTGCCCCTTTGAGAACAAAGACCTAGGGCTTCCTACTTAAAAAATATATATATTATTTGGAAAAATCTCAAGTTCAGCCCCCGGATATTTCAGAAATTATAGAAAGGCCCTCACTATTTCGGATTAAAAATTGACCAAATTACAACTTCACTCCTGGAAGTTGTACAAATTACGAAAGAGTCCCTGCCAATGCATCAAGCACATGACATGCACATGATACATTGGTAAATTGCACATTCTTCCCTCTGTTGGATTTCTATATTTATTTTCAGTGCAAAACTTTTTGAAATTACATTTTAGTCCCTGAACTGCAGAACAATAGTTTGCTTGCTCTCTTTGAATGAAATAAGGGATATTTGTGATCCAAAAATTCTTAGAAAATTATGCTATTCTCCTAATGTGCATATCCATCTAGCATATAATTTTCATACTTTTTTGCCTCCATTTATTATTTTTAAAAAATCAAAAACATTGTCTTTTTAATTGCTCGAAATTCCAAAATTCATAAAAATTCAAATATTATTCCATAAATTCCAAAAAAAATAGAGATGTTGTATTTCATTGTCTTTAAATTTCTGACCAATTTTCAAGCATATAATTATTTATAAAACCCAAAAAAATTGAAAACATCAAAAAGTTTCTAAAAATTATAAAAATTCTACAAAAATCTAAAAATTGTGATTTCAGTTCTTATTTGTAGATATTTGCATGTAGTTTGTCATAAAAATAATTGTCTGGAGTTTTGGGCATTAAGATATTTTTAAGTTGCAGATTGCACCTTTTTACATTTTCTCACTGTTTGATTTTGAAAAAAAATACAAAAACATCTGAAAATTCCACAAAAATTCTCTAAAATATTTCAAAACTTTTAAATCCCAAAATTATTTTCTCTGTATTTTTCTGAGCCTTTTTGATAAATTGAAAAATTACAAAAAGACTTGGTGTGTGTATTTTTGATCTTGTGTATATTGTTTTGTGTTATTTTTGAAAAATTAAAAAGTTGCAAAATCCAAATCACTAAAAATTTGAAAATCAGAAAATAAAAAAATTAAAAAAGTTAAAAAAATAAAAGATAAAAAATCACAAAAACCAAGGATAGTTGTCCTTTGAGATTCTTGCTTTCTATTCATTTATTTTCGATTAATTGAATAACCCTCGGGAATTGTAGCCACCTTGAGTTCGACCCTGTCCTCTATACAGGTTAATAAGTATCAAAAAAATATGTTTTTGTTTGTCACGGGATTTTGGGGATAACAACAATGACCACACAACAACCACTAATAATTTTTCCATCCCTTCAAAAATCGTTGTCAACTAAATAGTGGTTTTGCCGAGGATATAAAATAAAAAAATCTTCCCAATTTCTCGTACAACACCAACGCGCGCCTGTTTTGTCCCGAGCCTCAGCCCCAGCCTCGAGGCTCAGGCCTCCCGGACCGCCTTTCACCGCCACATCAAGCCTTTGATCTCTGAGCCTTCACCTCGGTTCGCACCTCGAGGTTTGGACCACCGAACCTGCGCCTAGCCTCCTTTCACCACCACGTAGGCTCAGCCATCTGAGCCTCAGCCTCAGGCATCCCAGCCATAGGCTCGAGCACCGAGCCTCTCTGCTCACGTGTAAGGCATGTGCTGTGAGGGCAAATTATGCCCACGCCCTTAATATTCCCAAAAATTGCAATAAAGTCCCCCATTAGCCAAGGCACGTGCTCCGCGAGTGATACAGTGGAGAGACTACAAAAAGCCCCCTATAAGTTTTGATATTTGCAGATAAGTCCTTCTAGGGGTTGTTTTGAGAAAGAATTATTTATTTTTATTGTATGTTAGTCCCTAACATTTCAAATTAGCATAACTTTTTCATACGAACTCCATTTCTAGCGCATAATATGTCCATTAGGAGATCTTTCTGTGCTCTATCATATTATATGCTTTATGGACTAATTTGAAGACTAATATTATTATTTATTATATGAGGAGTGATTCGATTTATGTAGGCTACTTCTGGACATATCTGTGCTCCTTTATAAGGAGAAATTTCTGGCTTTATTTGCAGGGATTTATTTGAAGATATTTAAAACATAATTTGATTGATTGGAAAATCATTTTATTACAGGATATAATCGAGGCAAAAAAATTAGCACCATATTTGTATTGATATTGTAATTTTTTATTCTTGAACTGAAATTGAGAGATATCTTTATTGAGATCACGTGATCATTATTGGAATAGATATGCGATTGTCATCTCAAGGAATTTGATCTTTTTGCAGGGACTATATAATGGACGCTTGAATAGTTTATTCCTTGACTTCCTTATGGTTGAAGAATCGTTTATTTGTGGAATAATATTGTAGGGAGTAGCTTGAGATCTAAATTGATTCATTGTGGTCACATGCAAGCTTGAGCTCTAATTGATAAATATTTTTGGATTTAACCTCTTACGATATGTGATGATTTTTGGGGATTAAGTGATTTAATTGAGGATTGAATCTTGTAAATCATAGATCCAGTGCTTCATTCTCTCTTTTTATTTCTTTGCATCTTCATCATTGCATTGCATTTAAATTTCCTAACACGAAGATTAGTCTAGCATTTAATTAATTATTTTAAATTAATTTAAGACCAATCAACTAAAAATTACCATTCCTTGTGTTCGACCTTGGTAGACTTGCCAAGTTAAAAATACTCCACAACATTCAAAGATTGTGGTTTTTGCTGAATCTTTTTCGCCTCCTATACTACAATTCATTATTATTATTAAATAGTCAAATTCCACGTTCCTCAAATTACTTCCATCTGTCAAGTCATCACCGAAGCAGACACAATAGTTTGTCGGTGCTCAATCAGATCAAGGAGTGCCGCTGCCAATTCTTCAATTGGGAAAGAACATCCCCAGTTCCAGAATCAGCAGGTGATTGCTACGTGCCACCCATCTACGGTTAGGATGTCATTGCCTAATCTAATCCAGACCGTGTATTCCCAAACAGTGGGAAAATTACGCAAGAAGCTGAGCACAGCATCAAGATTTCCAGAAGAGCTAAAAGTTTTCCATAATTACATATAGGTCCCTACACAGGGACCTAAGTGTAAATAGAACTTGTTCTTTATTACGTTCAGTTCGCAGACCAAGGACCTAATTGAGAACTTCATAAATTTCTTCTTATATTTTTCTTCACATATGTACCCCTGAACTATAGGGTGTTTTGGATCTATTTATGACATTATTTTTCAATGTTTTTCTAAGGTAGTTAGCCAACCACTTGATGAATGCTAAAATCGAAGAAGGATCCTAGCATCCGGGCTTGGAGGATTTAGGGTGCCCAACAAGTCAGATCTGGTAATTGTTGTGCCAACGCTTTCTCGGCTCTCATATATCCTCAATCAGAACGTGCAATCAACAATTAACCCACACTAATGCTCAATAAATGAATAATAATGAGCCAAATTTAATTATAACATACATAATGATATGTATAGTATGTAAGCAGGGGGTCGAACCAGAAAGGAGCAATGGGAATAGATCACATAAATTGTCTAAAAAGGATAAGAAATGTTTTTGTGTTTTTGTAGGGATTTTTTGTGGGATTTTAATATTTATTTTTCTAGACTTATATTTTTTGTTTTTTATTTTATATTTTTATATTTTTTATATTTCTTATTTTCAATTTTCTTTTTAATATATATGTATAATACATATTATATATATCTACTATATATAATATAGTAGATATATAAGATATAAATATGTATAAAATATAGAAAACAATTTCCTAAGTATAGTACTTCTTCTATGGGTATTAGAAATATTGTTGGTATTTTTAATAATTATAATAATATTAATACTAGTACAAGTATATATAGCCATATAAATAATGTAGACTAGTACATATAAAAATATATTTACAAATACTTAAAACAAAGAAAATAAAGTCTTTTGGTCTTTTTTATATTTTGATATGTTTTTGCGATTTTTATCTTAATTTCTGTTATTTTGTATTTTATTTGAATGAAATTAGAAAAACTGTGAGCAATAATATATTATCATTTTGTTTTGGAATTTAAAAATAGTAAAATAGCTCAAAAAATTCCAAAACTAATTTTAATATATAATAAATAAGATACAAAAAAGGAAAACTCAATGTAAGAATTCTTTATATATTTTAGAATATTTTTAGCATTTTGCAATTTTTAGTGTTTTTCGTTAGAGAATTTTAATGATTTTCTATTTATAGTCCATAAATATAATAATAAAGATGCTCTAACTTTTTTAGAATTTTGATAGCATTTTTCTTATTTTTTGTATTTTTGAATGCAAACATGGACTAAATGAAAGATTTTTAGATTTTAAAGGAAAATAATTTAAATAGACTTGCGAAAACTATATGTGATTTAATAATATATAAGGCACTTAAAATAAAATTCCTATAAATTTTAAATGTAGAATGCTATCTTTAATGCAACAAATATAAGAAATAAATTTTCATTCACTGGCAGGGTCCTAAACGCAACTATAATTAAATAAAAATGCAATCCATAACAAAAATACAAAGTATCGGGTCCTTCGCACAATTTTCCCTGAATAATATTATCACTAATATAAATGCAATTCTCAAAAAATAGTAGGGCATACGTGCAAAATATCCAGAAAGTTTTGAACTTTATACATATTTTATGGACCAAATAATAACCAAAAACCTCAGGGGGGTCCCTGCAAAAATCCCATCATGATGGGCACGTGAGGTGATGTGGCGAGGGAACTAAATGTAATTATCAAGAGTACATGGGTCCTACTATAAAATATCTAAATGTTTTATAACTATAAATAAAAGTTTCTAAACTTAAAATAAAAGACAAAAGTGTGGGATTTCGATATGCAAAATATCCCACTAAGGCACTGATGGACGATTATCTGATTTCACTTGCCTTGCATGACGCTCCCAATAGTCGATGATGCTTTGAAGATGGGCGTCAGATTAGAACTCAGTTGCTGATCGGGCGGTCGAGGATGGCTCGATCCACGGTCAAGATCAAAACTAGAGTGCCTCCTAATTCAGACTGCTATTTCTCACTCTACAAAATAGGGAAGAACAATAGGCCGGGCGATCTTTGATTGAGGCTCTCCTTTACCTCCAGTGGTTTATGAATACATGATTCATTAATATTCTTTCTACATTTTATCCTAAAACCCTTAACAAATACATGACAATATCCATTTATTTCCATCTTTCATCAAAATCACATTGATGAACAAATTACTTTTAAGCATCCAAAACAAGTAAATAAATAAAAGAATAAAAATAAAGAAAACAAAACGAAGGTAGATTGTAAATATGTATATGTACAGTATGACTTATATAATATAATTATAGATGAAAGATATAGTTATATAACCTAATCCTCGAGACCAATTCAGCATGGATTGGTCGACAAACAAATAAGTAGGGGAGATAAGGAAAGAAATCAATAAAAAATAATAATTATTCACTCCATATATTCTTCATTAATTATCCAATAATTAATAAATCTTTATTGATTTTTAATTAATTCACATATATATTACCAAACTCTTTTCCTAATTATTTCTAAATATGTATAGATTACTATAAAAATAATTAAAATATTATCTTGTATATATGCCAAGAAATCTAACTTTTAAATTGTCAAATTCTCAACATTCGAACATCATAACTTTCTCACACGAACGTCAATTTCACTCTACTCACCTTTAAAGTTCAAAAATCAATATTCTCTAATTAATGGAGGTGGTTTCACTAAAACCGGAGTCCATTTGCAAAAGTTGATTTTGGGACCTTATGACAATTGGATTTATGGGCTATTTATATTATCTATAACACATTATTTATAGTTTTAATGATTTTATAATTTTTAATTATTTTTATGATCTTTTGTTTTAACCATAATTTATTTCAGAATTTTTTGACATTATTTATTATTTTAAATAAATCAAATCCCTAATTTATAGACAAAATTGAACTGTGAAACTTATAACCGTATTTACTAATATACTTAAATTAATTTACTAAAGCCCACACAAATTCAAATATATTCTATTTATTATTTTAATAATTATGAAAATATAAAAATAAGGTGTTACCTTTTAATTTATTAAATTAAAAATTAAATACAAATTTATCAAGTATTATTTATACATATTTATTAATAATATTTATATTTCATTAAATATTTATTATTTATTAAAAATAAATTATTTTAAAATTTAGATATATTAATTATTTATATTTTTCATTTTATACCTATTTAAAATAACATCTTATTATTTAATATCTAATTTATAATATAATTACACCATCTGGCCAAACTAGGTGTTGACACGTGTCAGCAACTGGTTCATCTTCCTCAAGAACTGTTTATTGCATATTGTTCTAACCGTGTGATTTCAACTAATTTTACCCACTCCGCCTTTCATCCTAAAACCCATCTAAACCCTTGATTCTCGTGTCCTAACAACACTCATCCAAGCCAGCCATTGATTCACACTAATCTCTTCACCGCCTATTCTATAAATTTCTTCTAAGTTGCTTAGTTGAACTAACTTTATCATTACCAGAATCAACTGACCGAGATCCCATCTTCACCCCCATATTCCGATCAACCAAGGAGGTGATAGCTCCTCGTGCTCGTGTGGAGGAGGGATCATCGAAGGGAAGTTCCAAGGCCTTTGCTAGCCTTACATCGTGTCGTCACGTGCGTCGAGCTCCGACAAAGACCGGTCGTTGAGCTATCACATGAGGTAATACCTCAAATTCCTAGATCTTCCATTTTAGTCTTTGAATTTCATCGTTATCCGTTCTTAATTAGTCAAATTAATCTCATCATTAGAAGGAATTAAGCATCATCTTTAGTTTGATACGCAATTACACCTTCAATTCATTCGTATCGCCTTTCGTTTGAGTCTCCAAACGACGTTTCCTAGAAGCTTTTATAACCTGCAAGAACTCCTAATAAGATGTGTCCATTCCATCGAGAATCGAGCATAAATTCTATTAATTGCAGATACTGAAAAACTTCTGGATCATCAGCCTTCATCTAATTTCATCTGGAGAACCTCGATTACATCTCCAATTCCACAATTGCACTGTTGCCTAGGAGATAGGGTTTGAAACCCTAGAATTTTAAGTCATCACCACCGCCTTCTCCAACCATCCTTCTCATCGTAGGTGAGCTCGAAGGGGGAGGATCCCTCTTCTGGCACTCTTGGAATGCAGCTCTGTCATCCTATTGTCGAAGATTAGGCGGACAAAGAGGCACCACTATCGCCTACTAGATTGGGGAAGAACCATTGGATGAACTCGACGTGCAGCCTTCTGACGTGTGGTCAAATCCTATGGCCAAGATCCGCGTGCCTCTTCTAATCCGAGCTGTCAAGTTCCAACTGGTGGAACATTTGCATATTAGATCCAGTAGACTTTCCAGATTTCAGTCGCGCTCCAGAAACTTCTTAGAATTGCATTTATGTCCCCGCGCAATGACCTAATTGCAAGAGTTCCATATACGTTTCTTGTAAATATGTCCCGGACCAGGGACATATTTGAAAGAAGAGTCTTTCCATTTGTTTTATATTTTTTATATACATTTCTCACTAGACATTGAATACTTGTGGACCATAGACTTTATTACATCGAGTATTTTTTTACGTTTTCTTTTTGAGTCAATTTTCGAGGATTTCATCATCTTTTCTTGAGATTTAATTCTTTGCCTTTTGACTCCGTTTTGATTTGTTTTTGTTATGCTTTCGCGAGCCCGTTGTTCGAGCACTTTTATCTACTATATAGTATCACCTATCTACTATAATTTTCACCTACTATATTGTAGATAAATTTGTTTTGAAAAATATCAGTTTGAAAATTAAATAAATATTGGAAAATAAAATCAAAGAAAAATTTCAAAATCAAAAACTGATATAAAGATTTGTCTGACTTTTCTCGCCTTTTTCAAGAAGAGAGAAAAATCACAAAAATATCTCTGTCTCTCAATATCCCGAGTATCGTTATTCTGCCTCCTTATGTTCGACCGAGGGAAACTTACATGGATAAATATTTAGTTTAAGACAAAAATAGGAGAGAGAAGTCACTTCTCTCTCCTATTTTATTAATTTTTTGTTTGATTAATCAGGGTTTTGGTCGGAGCGATCTTTCTACACCGACACTGACATTTTATCTCTCTCAAAACCCTCATTATCAAAATTGCACCGTTGTCAACGAAGCGTTATCCATACTTTGATTTTTTCTTTTTTATTTTGTGATTTTTCTTTCTTCTTATTTCATACAGTTTTCTCGATTTTCTTTCGAGTGTTTTACATCTTTTACAGTTTTTTACGGTTTTTATAGCTTTTAAAGACTTTCATAGTTTTTTCCTTCGATTTTCATGGTTTGTGATTTCTTTAATTTTACGGTAGTTAGTATGTGTTTGCTAATGAGTTTTGCTGGGCCTGTAGGATCAGTCGGCTTCTTAGGAAGACGAACTAGTTGAGAGAGCAGAGATGGACTCTTTCTCTGCGAGACAGTTGTAGAGGAGCAGAGCAAGTTGGCAGAATTTTTTTTACTTATATCATTTTTTGTATTTTGTGAGAAAGGAAGGGGCACTTGTCGTTTTGACTTTTTGTAGATGGGGTCCCTTAAGGACATCTCGATCCAGGACGAACACTTTTTTGAGGTATGTTTTACCAAGTGCCAGTGCACTTGGGGGACCGTACCACGAGTTTTTGGTTTTTTACCGATTTTTCTTTATTTCACATGATTTCGTGGTGCCTAGGGTTACATGCTTGATTGAATAGAAAATTAAAGTAAAACCTATATCCCTAATCCACACTTAGGCATAATTCACTGATTTGAAAATTAATGCATTCTTACGGTAGAGCTGCTTGTTTAGGATATAATTTTTATCACTTTTTGCATACACTAGCCTAGGTTTTAAATTTTTACGTGGATTACTTGCATGTAGACTACTGTCATCAGTTATGATCTCTATCTCCGCATACATCATTATTTTCCACAGCATTCTATGATTCTCCCTCCACGAGACATATTTTGAAAATTTAAAAAGAACCAACATCCTATTAGATATTGTTGAAAATATCCAAAAAAGTGAAAATTTTAAAAATAAAAAATAAGAAAAACTTGTCAAAAAATAAAAAATACCTGGACTCAAAATTTGTATTGGGAGAGTAATCCCATCATTGTTTGTAGGTACACTCCAGACAGAGCGAGGCACATACACTTAAGGAATAGAGCCCAAGTCCCTGGACATGTGCCCTAAGCTCTTGGACTCACTCTTGGGTCCTGTTACTAGTTGCAAGCACTTTCTCAGATGTTAGTAAAAGTAGTCTTGTTTAGATTGGTGTGCATCGCCGACTTAAACACGAACTACCCAAGAAGACTACACATGTGAGCTTGATAGTAATTGTTTTGTCACCTAACTTCAAAATTGAAAAGATAAAAGATCGAACTTTTACGGTCGTCATTGTGTGAAGTTGGTGAACTTGGGGTTGCATTGTGTTTATATGCGAGGTGTGTGTTGTACCGCATTTTATACGCCTTCACACTCGTGTTTTTGACTTGACTTTGTGCATTCTCCCATGTATTCTTTTGACATCTAAGTTGACGACCAGATGGATTTCACGCTCAGACTCCATGAGTTTTTGATGGTCCACCATCCGTCGTATGTGTTCATAGACTCAGGGTGACCCTCATCCCGAGTTGGTCTCATCTAGTCACAAGGAGAGTCAGACATAGACTCCCTCTCTTCCTAGCCCTTCTGTTAAGGTAGACCCACGCCTCAATTTTCCATCTATTTCTCCTACACATTTTTCACTAGTTCTTATGAGAAATTTTCCTTCCCAAAGGATTCAAAGTCTATGGCTACTAGGAAGAGACCAGTTGAGGATCGAGTCGCTGAGGACAGATAGACCAGGGAGAGACACACAAGTGAGAAACCATATCCAGCTTTAGATACTAGTGAAGGGATTCTAGACACATTACAACAGATGAGCCTACAGATCAGAGATCAGTGTAGAGTCCAGGATGAGTTGAGAACTAAGATCACTACGCTGAGAGCAGGAGCCGAAAATCCACCACCGCCTATCGTGGTTCCTGCTAAGTTGAGAGGTGAGTATGACCCAGGAGCCAGGATGCTACACCATTTGATTTGGTTATCACCAAATCAAGGGTCATACGAGTTGAGGTTGTCCTTCATTTCTTTGCTTCCTAAGTACTATTGGAACGCTACATAGGAGCTGCTTAACTTTCAAGAATAGTTCAAGATGATTTGCAGTGCGACTAGTTATCCAGGAGTTACGTAGGAGGTTGTTCTACTCAAGGCCTTCCCATTCTCCTTAGGAGATAAGGTGCTTTACTATTTGAGTCACTTAGGGAGGGATATTTCTACATGGGACGATCTGAAATCCGCATTCCTGCATAAATATTTTTCTCTCGGACAGACGAACATGATAAGGAACCACATCTCGAACTTTACATAGTTGCCACATGAATCATTCCATGAGGCATGGGATCGATTTAAGGATTTGACGGAGATATGCCCACATCATGAGATACCTTTGAAGGTGCTGGTACAGAATTACTTTACAGGACTCCAACCAGATCTTCAAGGCCTATGGAGTACCGCATGTGGCGGCAGTTATCTGAATGGGGATGCGAGTCAGTTGGTCCATCTTTGAGGGGATGATGGGGAATTCATGCGTCAATGATTCCACTCAGGAATTCTAGAAGGGCCCCACAGCCACCACACCAGAGAGAGCATCAGAAGGTGGCACATGTTTCAGATTCTGAGTCACGATCCGACATGGGATTCCTTAATGAGAAGCTTACACTGGTCGATGAGATTCAGAAGCAAGTTCAGGATTTACAACCACTGCGAGAGTTGGAGAAACTCTCATCACATCCTCAGTAGTTGAGCGATCTGACGAAGAAAGTGACCGAGTTACAGCTTCAGTACCAGCAGTCGTGCACTCCTTCTTCCACTTCTCATCCCATTTGGAGTTCTTAACCCGCTCCTCCCACCCGTCAGATTCAATTTGTTTAGAGCGAGCCGGTTCAGCCTACTGAGACTCCGCAGATTGATTGGCATGAGGATCCGTCCAATTCTGATTCGAGTCAGATCACTGGCCCTGGAGATTTTGATGTTGATTCTCATGCCACTTTTGAGATCAATAGGATATGGTACACCCCTGTTCAGACTTCACTACACTTTACTCCTCAGAGCGTACACCACCAGCAGCAGCAGTATAGTCATTCGCAGCATGGACATCATCATTTTCAGCACCTCCAGCCCTATACACAACATCAGTCTCACCAACATGCATATCAGAGACCACATTCTTTTCATTATCTTGCCACACATTCACCGCTACATCATTACCAGCAGTAGCATTCTTCTTTCACATCACAGTGATTTCCTCAGCCTTACACACCACAACAACGCACTTCTAGGCAAGAGAGATTAAATATCTAGGGTCACCACACTAAGTCTGAGTTGTCTTCACAGACCCTGGAAATGAACCAGATCATGGATATGCTGATCACACTCCAGACAGCACACAAGATAGAGATGGAGTGGGTTAGCCATCATCTGAATGAGTTAACTGCGCCCAAGACCACTCTCCCAGCCCAGCCTCAGATGAATCCGAACAACAAGATGAGACACTCAATTCAGGTAGGCACCACTATAGGTACGATCTCTTTTCCTGATTTTTTATCTAGCTTCATTCGTCTCAGGAGTGATAGATCACCACGAGCACTTGATTGAGAGGAGGAGAGGGCATATTATTAGGAGCGAGAGCTGATCCGTGATGATACACTTATTGATGTTGAGGAGGAGGACCGCCATGATGATGAGGACCACCATGACGTCCAGCATGATGATGAGAGAGAGGGGAGTGATGCCGAGATAGTAGACATGGACACGGGAGAATCAAATGATGATACCAAGCCAGACCATGCAGACACTCCCGATGCAAATTTTTCTTCCCCCACTTTTATAGAGTTTTATGCGTACTTCTGAGACTCTCGATGTACATATTGATTCCACTTTAGATGAAAATAAAAAGAATTATATTGTTCCTGAGATTGTTCCTTTTTCCGATGCTTTGTATGGAAAATGAAAGAAAAAAACCCAAAAATAATGTTGTCACTCCAAAAACTGATCTTTTATTGAAAGATCACATTTTTCTGAAGATTCCACTTCACGATGCCACGGATCATTTTCCTACACTCAAGAATCAGTTGACGAACATATGCACAACATGTAGGAAAAGGAGATCATGAGTTGAGAAACATGTATTGACCAAGGCGACTTCATGTTCTATTCAGAATAATGTACCTAAGAATAAGAGAGATTCTGGAGCTCACTATGTCACATGCCAGATTGCAGATGCCGCATTCCATTGTACCCTCTTAAATAATGGTTCCTCGATTAATTTGATTCCATCTTCTTTGCTTGATAAGCTCAAGCTAGGTCCTCTTTACAAATCATGAGGAATACTTAAGTTTGTTGATCCATTTGTGAGGAGACCTAGAGGCGTGCTGAGGAACATTATCGAGACTGTTCAAGGCATGCAGTTTCCAGTGAACTTTATTGTCCTAGATATGGCGTGCCCTATGCAGTTACACCTTGCTCCAATCATTCTCGAGAGACCCTTCTTGTAGACAGCGAGAACACACTTTTATTATGACGCTAGGAGAGTATCATTCGACACAGACAGTGGAGAGATATACATTGAGATGATGAGAGGATGTAGCAGTCCCAGATCAGTATTGTCATTTACTTCTTGGACACTAATCATGCAGAGGATTGTCATCACATAGATGAGATATGGTTTCTTGATCTCGAAAGTGTTTATTTTAATCCCACGATATCCTACACAAGGATGGGGTAGATCACATGGTACCTAGTTATTCATATGACTGTTTACATACAGATACATGGTTAACATCAGATCCAGATGAGCAGTCAGTTGCAGTAGACATCTCAGTGTCGTACATTGAGAGTACACATATTCCATCACGAGAGTCAGTTGATTATAATTCACAGATCATACAATCTATTTAGCGTAGAGAGTCAGATGGTGTAATGGTTACACATGTAGACACCTTCTCTAGTCTGACCCCAGAGACACATATTTCAGTAGAGAGATGTATGCCACATACAGAGTTCACTTATAGAGGCAGATCTACTTGTTCGGCTAGGGATCGATATGCACATGCACAACAAATGATTCAATATCTCCCAGGTTAAGATGATCTACTTTGTACAGGATGACTACTCTTCCACTTCATTTCATCATGTACCGAGACTTGTGAGCCTTTTGATTTTCTGGAGTACACCACCTGTATATTCTTCGCAGAGCACAATCGTCCCCATTTTTTGCTCGTCTTATATGCTATCCTAAGTATAGGGGGGACTAATTGGTCGTTGGTATGCGTCTTTCGATTTTTGTTATTACTTTTCTTTTGTTTTCCTTTCGTTTATGCTAATCACTGGTCCCTAACTTTTGGTTACATTCTTTTCTATACTTAGGATGCATTATCCTAAGTATGGGGGGACCGAGTGAGTTCGTTGATTTCGTTTTTCTTTCTTTCTTTTGTTCCTTTGTTTGTATATTCCTTCTCCTCAGTCACCTCATTTTTGTCTTCCACTATACTTACGATGAACTGATAGTAAGTATAGTGGGGTCGACTGACTTTTATTTTTTTTGACCCATTTTTACTTAGCACGAGTTATGTCTTCCTTTTTTTCTGTTGATGCTATGAGGACATAGCATAAGCTAAGTATGGGGGTGTATATATATTGTATATATACTTGGGTCCGTAACTTGTACTTTTATGTATTTTCTATATCTATAAAATTCATAAAAAGTGGAGAAGGGTTAATTTAAATTCTATTTATTTAATTATTATTTATAAATCTTTCTGAACAAGTAAAATATGCCTAAATCCTTATTTAAAATTCTTAATTTAAAATATGTATAATTTGTATAATACTTATTTAAATCCTATTCATTAAAATATGTGTAAAATTCATTGAATCCTTGTAAAATTCTTTGTATATAAAATCAGTAAAATACATTAGTTATTTAATCAAAATAAAATATGTGTAATTTATCTTGTAAAATTCTTGTACAAAGACTTGTTTATACAAATAGAAAAAAATCATAAAAAATGTAAAGTCCTATAATTCATAAAAATTACAAAATCCTTAAATCCATAAAAATGAATAAAATTCAGAAAATAAACTTCACAAAAACATGGTTGCATTTGCAATAGCATTTTTCAGAATAAGTTTGAATTCTAGAACTAAATATTGGGAACAGTCTAAAGAATTAAGCTTGATTATGGCCTTTAACTTTCATTGTAAGGAGCCTAGTTAGGAACTGGAATTTAGACTCTTCAGGTCTTTAACTTAAATCTTTGGGTTCCATGAGACCATGTTTGGGAAGTCAACTTAAACGTGCCTAAGTAGAATACTTGGTGGCATCTGTTTAACTCTTCATCAGTGAACCAATTTTGGACACATGCACTTTGCACTTATCTCAACTTGCATGGGGCTGCGAAGAGCATTCCAATTTATCGGTTCATTTTCATCCTTGTCTAGTGGCGTCGATGTCTAAAGATGGGTAAGGTTAGGGCTGAATTAATGCTTTAGATGAGGGAAGGGTCTGCTGGCACAATTTTTCCAAGACCTCAAAAAAATGGACGGAATTAAAAGATGTTATATTCTTTAAGGCACAAAAAGATTGATGCAGCACAAGCAACATTACAAAGCCAAGTCAAAGAAGAAGCCACCAAATACAAATATAACCATAATGGTCCAAGCTTCCACTAGAAAACCTGCACATCTTAGTGGAGAATTAGCAATATTGGATGGCTTCACAAGGAGATGCGAGTACACCATTCGCACTCCAGTTCTCTTCTTATTCTTCTATTTTCTCTCTATTCGTATGTGGACACAGCACGACCTAACCATAGAAGGGAATACCCCCCTCCTCAAGGAAAGAGCAGCTAGATGAGGGTCCAGTGGGAGTGTAATATTGGGATGGGCGGTTTCTTCGCTTCTTTAAACAAGAAGAGCAAACACAATTCACACCGCAAACATATTGAATTGAAGGATTGATAGAGTTAGCGATATTGATAAATGGAACTGAGCTGGTTGTTGAGGTGAACCTAAATAAGGATTTGTGGAACTTGAGGACTGTTGAGATTAAATTCCTAATCTTAGTTAAGGCTTCGATAAAATGCTTGTTTTAGGCCTGACCGAGCTCTGTCCTTTGTCTGTTCTCAAGAATCGATTTAGGAAAAAAAATCATTCTAACTTTCTTTCTCTTTCCCTTATTTTTCAAATAAGTGGTTTCTAAGGGACTATCAAAGTTTAAGTATAGGGGTTGACGAATCCATGATTCATTAACATTCTTTCTGCATTTTGTCATAAAACCCTTAACGAATACATGAAAATATCCATTAATTTCCATCTTTTATCAAAATCACATACATGAATAAAAAAGCACTTTTAAGCATCCAAAACGTTTAAATAAATAAAAGAATAAAAATAAAGAAAACAAAAGGAAGGCGGATTGTAAATATGTATATATGTACAATGTGACTTATATAATATAAATATAGATGAAAGATATATTTATATAATCTAATCCCCGAGTCCAAGTCCGCATGGATTGGTCGACAAAAAATTAAGTAGGGGGAGATAAGGAAATAAAATAATAAAAAAATTAATAATTATTCACTCCGCGCATTCTTCATTATTTATCCAATAATTATCAAATCTTCATTGATTTTTAATTAAATCGTATGTGCATATTTTTTACAAACTCCTTTCCTAATTATTTCTAAAAATATATAGAAAATATAAAAATAAGCTAAAAATATTATCTTGTATATATGCCAAGAAATCCAACTTTTAAATTGTCAAATTCTCAACTTCCGAACATTGTAACTTTCTCATAAGAACTCCAATTTCATTCTACTCGCCTTTAAAGTTAATAAAATAATATTCTCTAATTAATAAAGGTGATTTCACTAAAATCAGTGTCTGTTTGCAAAAAGTCAATTTTGGGATCTATGACAACTGGGTTTCTGGGCTATTTATTTCATCTAGAACACATTATTCATAGTTTTAGTTATTTTATAATTTTTAATTATTTTCATGATCTTGTATTTTATCAATGATTTATTTCAGAATTTTCTAAAATTACTATAATTAAAATAAATCAAAAACCCTATTTTATAGACAAAATTTAACTGTGAAACTTATATGCCTATTTATTAATATACTTAAATTAATTTATTAAAATCCACAAAAATTCAGATATATTCTATTTATTATTTTAATATTTAATGAAATCTAAAAATGAGGTATTATTTATTAATTTATTAAATTAACAATCAAATACATATATATCAAGTATTATTTATACATAATTATTAATATAATATTTATATTTCATTATATATTTATTATTTATTAAAATAAATTATTTTATGATTTAGATAAATTAATTATTTATATTTTTCATTTTTATATTTATTTAAAATAACATCATTTATTATTTAATATCTAATTTATAATATAATTACACCATCTGGACAACTAGGTGCTGACACATGTCATCACCTGGTTCATCTTCCTCAAGAACCGTCTCTTGCAGACTGTTCTAACCTGCTTATTTCAACTAATTTTAACCGCTCCACCTTTCATCCTAAAAACATCTAAACCCTTAATTCTCTTATCCTAACAACACTCATCCACGCCAGCCATTGATTCGACCTAAACTCTTCATCATTTGTTCTATAAATTACTTCTAAGTTGCTTAGTTGCAACTAAATTTCCCATTACCAGAATCAACTAACCGAGATCCCATCTTCTCCCCCCGATTCTGGCCAACCAAGGAGGTGATAACTCCTCATGCTTGATCTGTGGAGGAGGGATCATCGGAGGGGAGTTCCAAGGCCTCCGCCAGCCTTGCATCATGCCGCCGCATACGTCAAGCTTTGGGAAAGAACGATTGTTGACCAATCACCCGAGGCAATATACCTCAAATTCTCAGATCTCCTTCCATTTATCTTTCATTTCATCGTTATTCGTGCCTAATTAGACAAACTAATCTCGCCATTTGATAGAGTTAAGCATCATCTTTAGTTTGATATGCAATTCTGCCTCCAATTCATTCGTATCGCCTTCCATTTGAGTCCCTAAACGATGTTTCCTTGAAGCTTTTATAACCTGCAAGAACTCCTAATAACATGGGTCGATTCCATCTAAATCGAGGGCAAATACACTTAATTGCAGGTACTGAAGAACTTCTAGAGCATCGACCTTCATCAAATTTCATATGGAGAACCTCGATTACATTGCCATTCCACAATCGCACCACTGCCCAGGAGTTAGGGTTCGACACCCTAGAATTTTAAGTCATCACCATCGCCTTCTCCAACCTTCCATCTCATCGTAGGTGAGCTCGAAGGGGGAGGAGCCCCCTTCTGGCCCTTCTGGAGTGCAGCTCCGCCATCCTAGCATTGGAGATTGGGCGGACGAAGAGGCACCACCACGCATGCTAGATTGGGGAAGAACCACTGGATGAACTCGATGCACATCCTTCTGATACGTGTCCAGATCCTACGACCAAGATTAGCGTGCCTCTTCAAATCTGAGCTATCAAGCACAAACATGTGGAACATTTGCATATTAAATCCAACAGACTTTCCAGATTTCAGGCACGCTCCAGAAACTTCTTAGAATTGCATTTAGATCGCAATGCAGGGACCTATTTGCAAGAGTTCTAGATACTTTTCTTACAAATAGGTTTGACCAGGAACCTATTTGAAAGTAGAGTCTTTCCATTTTTTTTATTTTATGTACATTTCTCACTATACATTGAACACTTGTGGACCATAGACTTTATTACATAAAGTATTATTATTTTTTACATTTTCTTTACAAGTTGTTTTTCAAGGATTTCAACGTCTTTTTTTCAAGATTTAATTCTTCACCTTTCGACTTCATTTTGATTTGTTTTTGTGTGCTTTCTCAAGCCCGTTGTTCGAGCACTTTTATCTACTATATAGTACCATATATCTACTATATTTTTCACCACCTATATTGTAGATAAATTTGTTTTGAAAAATATCATTTTAAAAATTTAAAAAATTGGGAAAAAATCAAAGAAAAATTTCAAAATCAAAAACCGATAAAAAAGATTTGTCCAACTTTTTTCGCCTTTTTCAAGAAGAGA
The DNA here is from genome assembly GCA_037367405.1 of Ottelia alismoides. Taxonomy (NCBI): domain Eukaryota; kingdom Viridiplantae; phylum Streptophyta; class Magnoliopsida; order Alismatales; family Hydrocharitaceae; genus Ottelia; species Ottelia alismoides. The sequence continues at coordinate 597,166 of JAZKJV010005391.1, read as the reverse complement.
TAAAAATCACAAAAACCTCTTTCTCTCAAAAACCCAAGTATCGCTACTTTGCCTCCTTGCGTTCGACCCAAGGAAGCTTACCTAGATAAATAATTAGTTTAAGATAAAATAGGAGAGAGAAGCTGCTTCTCCACATCATTCTCTCTCTTTGATTTTTTTGAATTTTTGTTTGACTAATTAGGGTTTTGTTTGGAGCGGTTTTTCTGCAACAACTCAGACATTTTATCGCTCCTAAAACCCTCGTTATCAGCGGCCTCCAGCAAATCTACAAGGCTTAAAACGCTCCTGAAAGTCGCTCGCAGCTATTGGATGCTTTAGATGGGTTCGAGGACCACCGGAGTAGTCCCTGAAGGTCAAAGAAGCATTGGGGCTCCAAGTACCTTCAAGTGAACCAAAATCAAATTCAAAGGCATCTTTGACCTCCAGAACCTACAGAAGAAGCTAAAGCACACATGCTAGGGGGTGCTGGAGTATTATTATGAGGAGATGGGTGAAAGTGGAGTCGGACGAAGGTTTCCAACGAGGTGGCGGAAGTGGAGAGTTGATACCTTGATCTTAGCAAGATCAAGGGGATGAAGGTTCCTGGGATGAAGTCGAATCGGTGGGGGAGAAAATGAGGGAGAACAGGTGGAGCACGAGGAAACAGTTGTTGAAGCTCAGCTTCGGCAAACTACGACTAAGAAATTTAACACAAAATAAAACGAAAAATGGCGGAAATGAAAGCTACACTATGCTAATCTTAGTCCTAGGAACAAAAAGAAACAAGTAGATATAGCTCTACCTTACTGGAGAAGGGAGTCAGCCAGAGCTCCACAACGGAAGGCTGGTGATGCACGGATCACCATCTTCAGACCTCTTCCTCCACGCCAAATGGCTCGGATGGCTTCCTATTGTAACCAAGGAACTCGGGCATAGGGAGATCAGGGGATTTCGAGGCCAAAGAGTTTTAAGGTTGAATGGAAGAGGTGGAGGTATATTTATACAAGGAGGACTTTGACCGAGTCCTCTAATTGCTTCAACGATCCGTCGAGGAGATATTCTTCTGTGAAAGACCGATGATCAAGGAACAAGAATGCTGAAGGAATCTAGTTTTGATAATACAGGGAGGCTAGGGGGAAAATCGAGGAATATGGGTCAACGACGAGTTCTGACTAGCCTAGGGCTTCAAGGGCTTAGTTCACTAGTGGGTCAACTAAGGCTGGCCCCAATTGGGCCACATCAGCCACTACAGGACACACCAGAATTTAAAAGAGAAGATAAATCAAAATAAAATAATAAATGATTTATTTAATTTTTGGTTAAAACATAAAAAATATTTATTAATTTATGTCGTATTTTTAAAATGTTTTTTATTTATTTTTCCGGTTCATTTGTTGTATATTACTTTATGGAGGTACATTTATATGTATATTTACCTATATTTTAAGTATTTTGTTTTCCATTTTATTATTTTATATATATATATAATTAATATAATTATCACTTATTTTATCACATATAAATATATTTTTATTGTATTTTTTTAAGTTATATGTATACTTAAATAATTAGGTGTATATATTATATAGGTATCCGTATGTATAATTCATCTATATATTTTAGTACACTAATTTATTTTATTATAATTTTAATAGTTTTATTTTGTTTTATTTATATACATATGTTATAAATAATAATTACACAAATATAAAAATATAAAATAGTGAAAAAATGAATAAATTGAATATTTTATTCCGGTATAATGTACAATAGGGTCCAAAACACAACTTTTGCATCTTAACTCTAAATTAAATGAAACGCCTTCATTAAATAGCTTATTAAACTTTATGTACAATTAAAGGTGAGTTTAGTCTATTTTGGTACCGTATAGAGAAGATATATTTCTTTAAAGTTTGGATTTTGGTTTTTCATTTTGAGTGTCTAGGGAACATTGTGCATTATTTTTGCGTGAAATGAATTTTTATTTTTCTATGAATTTTATCTACAAGTTTCATGTACAAAGTTTGTTGATTTATGATATAAATAATAAATAATAAAATAGGTCTCATATTGAATCATTGGAGAATTTAAAATTAGGGATTTTATTGTATTTTTGGCCCTCATCTCCCCATACTTTATTCCTTTTCAACCCAATCATCATGATGTTTAAGTCTCAGGGTTTAGGGTCATTCAATACCTATGGTATTTCATTTCTTTTTCTTTTCTTTATTTATTATTTTATTTTATCTTTAAATATACTATTTTATACTATTTTTACATTGTAAATAATATGTGTTATTTTGTAGAAAATAATGCTTTATACGTGCATGTAGCTATGGTTGAAGGCCAAAATGAAATAATAAAGGTGATGAAATGGAGATTCATCATGATGAATCTGTGATTCAACACTCTAAAAGTTGAAAATAGAGCTTTGTTCCTGAGTAAATAGCTACATATTTCCACTTATATTGCATAAGTAGCATTCACGCAAGCATTGATAACATCTGCATTTTAGCATTCATATTTGCATAAAATAAGAAGCCAAATTCACTTGTAAATAGTCACCATATTTTACCTATTTGTATATATTTTATACTAACTCCGAATCCAATAAAACCAACTCCTTAGTGTATATATTACTAACACTAATTAAAGAAAAATATTAAAAAAATACTAACTTGTAAAATTGACCAATAAAAGCCGAATCCAAGTTTGCGACCATGAACCTTAAAACGCACATATCTCTCTCATACAACCTCCGAATTAGTTCTACTAACTTTTAAAGTAATATACATTCAAAGACCTTCGAAACAAGACCGATTTCATTAAAATCGGAGCTCGTATGCAAAACTTGGGTTTTGGGCCCCTTTTGTATATTGTACAATATGTCCGTTTTGCCCCTGTATTTTACCATTTTATTTTCTTAATTATTAAAAATCCAAAAAATTAGATTAAGTTGTAAATATTCTTTTCATATTTTCTCTATTTTTATTTTGATTTTTCTCTATTTTAAAAATGACAAAAAATTACAAAAGGAAAAATGCGGTATTTTATATCTATAAGGTACCACCCAAAAATACATTTTTGTACAGATGATCTCGTTTGATTTTCAGCTCTTCATGAAAGTTGTAGATATCGTCGAGACGAGCGACATTTGTGTTGACACTTTTTGATCTAACCTCTTTTATTATTTCTTTTTTATTTTTCTTTGTATTTAGTTATGGATTTTTCTCGAAGTGACACGTGGAAACTCCTAAAGCCACCACGTGTCGCCTCCTCATTCATCCACTTATATCATTTCTCTCCTTTATTCCGGGCCGTTGGATGAAAGGGTATTTCATCAACGGTCCACCTTCTCCTCTACCCATTCCTCTCCCACTCTCCCTTGACTTAAGGGAGAAGCCAACCATCGACAACCACTCCCACCCCAACTCCCCCACTCCATCTTCCATCTCTCCCACTCTCTCCATCTCCTCTCGAACCTCCACCTCCTCCTCTTTATATTCTCCTCCTCTCTTCCATTCACCCCCATCTGCCATTTTCATAGTGAGGGAGAAGAGAGCTCCTCTCAACCTTAGGTAACAGCTAGGGAGTTTCATAGTTGAGCAACGACCCACCTTCTTCGCAGGCGAGATCCGGTGATCTCATCACCGTCGTAGCCACCTAACCAGAGATACTAAGCTCAGCCTAGCCGCGGCTTCGAGCGACGACCACGGCCGAGCCTTGTCTCAGCCATTCACAGGAAACCAACCGTCTACATGTATTTCTTCTTATCTTCATTTTTCTTCAGTTTCTCTCTCCTCGATTCATCTCCTTCTGATCACAAAATCACCAAACAAATCACATTTTCACGTATAAATCACACGTTGCGAATGCAACAGTGATTTTTCTCGAATTTTTTGGGGACCTTTCATCAACCGATTAATCAATTATTTAAGTACGCTTAACAAATGCATGAACAACAGGGGAGATGGTGAAACTCCCCTGTTCCTTCTCCACCTCTCATGTATTCTTTCTCTCTTCTTCTACTTCACCACCTGCACCGTGAGCCATCACGCGGCCTCGAGCCACCACGTGCGCCACCGACCTCCCCACGGCCGCGCGTGAAACCGCACCACCTCCGTGAGCAGCAACTTCACGCGATCAGTTGCTCCAGCCCTTGAGCTGCTACTGCGCCACCATCTCGTCCTCAACGTGAACCAGCCACGTCGCCAGCAGCCCTTCTGCCATCTCCTCCGCCTAACAGCATTCTCGACGACCCCATCGATGCCCCAACCCCCGCTTCTCCACGCGGGCAGCCACCGCCCAGGCGCACAGCCGGCCACCGCACGCGTCGACGTCAACAGGCTGCCCACCGCACACCAGCACCGCCCCGCCGTAGCCCGCCACGCCGCCAAGCATCATCCGCTCAACCACGCGCCGCCAACGCATTGCATTCTCCAGTGCCGCCCGCGCAGTGCTGCCCAAGCCCGCAGTGGTGGGTACGCGGCCCAGCCTCCGTCTTCCTCGTCGCCGTGTCCGCTCAACGGTTCTCCCCTCAGCCACGCTTCCCTCCCCTACGCGTGGAAGCCGCCGGCCGCACTCCCCCTTTTCCATCGCGCTCCTTCACTGCCAGCCTAGAAGAAGCTCAAGTCCCCTGTTTCATCTCCAAGAACAGGGGAGAAGTATCGCACAATAAAAAAGGAAATTTTCAAAGGGGACACTTGCACCCCTTTGCAAGTTTTTAAAAAAATTTCAAGTTTCCGATAATTGCATGTAAGTCCTTATTCTCATTTCAGTATATTTCTTTTTTTGTATTGCATTCATACCCCTGCATTTGCACGTTTATTTTATCATCATTCTGTTATCCATTTTTAATTCCAAAAGTTGCATTGTGTAGTATAACTCTTGTTCTACCATAGTAGCATTTATTTGTGTTTTTCTGATTCACAGAATATTTATGGAAATTAATTTGGTGAAAAATTGCAACATTTTGCCCATTTCAATTGATTAATTGATTGTACATTATCTGTTTATCGACAAATCTCTGAAAAATCACCATTGGTACATCTAAGTCTATGCTACAACATATCCAAAAATCATCCATTTGCATATATACTTTATACTAGAAAAATTATTTAGTGGAAACCTTAATCGATTTTTAATTAATCAACCGTGAAGTTTTTAAGGAAATTCAAGTCGATTTGGATAGCTCTTAATTAGATCTATTTGGATTAATTTTATTTCTGAGAAATATCATCGTTTAGTAATTATTAAAATTGGTTTAGTCATTTTCACTAAAGTCTGCATATTTTATTATCTGTGCATCTAAAAATTCCAAAAAAATAGGGTTATCTCATTTCATCCCATTTCACTATCTGGCCAAGTTTCATAATTTTTGGAATTAATTTGATCACTTATTTGAATTAACTTGTAATTTGGCCTGATTTTGCATGTGTCTTGTATAAAAAACCGAAAAAGATCAAAAATATCTCCTCTAAAAATCAAACCTTGGAAATTTTCTCAAATTCACCTAAGGAGACAGATGCCTCCCTGAGTTCGACCTTGGACTTCACCAAGTAAAAAAAATTGCCGCTTGAAATTAACTTGAATCTAATTAAAAGTGGTTTTTGATATTCACTCTCGTATCCGACTGCAACGAACACTTTAAATTAATTTGGACATTAAAAAAAGGTGTGTATATATTACATATATACTTTACCCATAGCTCGTACTTTTGCGTATTTTTGTATATATTTTACAATAATTACAGGTGGGTAAAAATTGAAAAAAAAAATTATATACTTATATATTTTATAACACTTATACAACTCTTGTAAATTGTTGTAAAATAGGAGGTATACCAAAGTTTTGAAAAAAAACAAAAAAAAACAATAAAAAAACAACAAAAAGGGCTTCTTATTTAATCTTGCATATCATCTCTGCATCAAAAAAAAGTCTTGCATTTTCATTCATTTACATAGCATGTCATCCACATCTCATCGGCATATCTTAGCATATGCAAGGTGAAAAGCTAGTGTGTTCTGAACCTAATTATGAGTAGATATTGAAAATGGAGCTTGACTTGACCTTTGGATTAATTGTGTGGCGGAACCTTATTGGGACCTGAACTTAAGACCTAACAGACTTCAAGTTCCACAAGTCTTCTATTCAAGACGCCTCAACAGTCAGGTCAGAACAAATCCTCAAACGCAAATTTCTGATGACTATGATTCTTACTTGTACTGTGTAAGTGAAATGTAACTCTCCACATCAGAAATGGCTCAGAAACAGCCTCCTCTAACAAGGTAACTCAATAACCCGGTCCAGGGACTCTTTCCTCGAGGGCGGGGTATTCCCTTCTAAGTTCAAGTGCGACCAGCTCAAGAGGAGGGGTGGAGAAAAGAATGGACGGTAGCCAGTATAGCTACCTATCCCGGGATGCCTGACCAGTGTAGCCATGTCATCCAGCTGCAGACTTCTTGCTAATATACATACTCCGACAGGTATTTTTTCACTTGGACATGTCTGATTTTTTTGGAGTTCTTGCATTTTTCTTTTTTTTCTTTTTTTTTCCTTTTTTTTGGAATTATATACAAGGTGCAGCATGTACATCAGGAGTTTTTCCTCTTGAGCCAGTAGACTATCCCTCTTTTGAAGCATATTGCAACCCACAGCATCCCGTCCTTAGATGTCAACACCACCAGACAAGGTTGAGATGCACTACCCTCCCTAGAGGAGCACGGATGTTTCCACTCGTGTGCTACTCCAAGCTAAAGGATTCTACCTCCTCACCACTTCATCAATGAAGAGCTACGTGCATTATGCTTGTCCAAGTTAGGTCACTATCTAAAAGAATCATGCGTGTGCACGAGATATTCTACTTAGACTAATAAAGATGACATGTGAACATAGACTTGCGGACTCAAAGAATTAAGTCATTCGACCTGAAAAATCTTAACTCCAGCTCCTATAAGGTTCTTCTGAAATTAGGTAGATTAAGGTCGAATCAAGTCCATCCTCAATATCTACTCATAACTAGGTTCAGAACCCACTAGCTTTTCACCTTGCATATGCAAGATATGCTGATGAGATGTGGATGACATGCTATGTAAATGAATGAAAATGCAAGACTTTTTTTTGATGCAGAGATGATATGCAAGATTAAATAAGATGCACTTTTTTGTTGTTTTTTTATTATTTTTTTTTTTGTTTTTTTTCAAAACTTTGGTATACCTCCTATTTTACAACAATTTACAAGAGTTGTATAAGTGTTATAAAATATATAAGTATACAATTTTTTTTTTCAATTTTTACCCACCCGTAATTATTGTAAAATATATACAAAAATACGTGAAAGTACGAGCTATGGGTAAAGTATATATGTAATATATACACGCCTCAAAATGGCGCCGTTGCCGGGGAGGCACGGCTTAGGTTAATTTGTAGTGAAATTCTGATTGTTTGATTTTCTATCCCCGGGTAGTCTGACCACCGGTTTTCTTGTGATTATTTTCCCTCTTTTAATTTTTGCATTTTTTCTGTTGATTTTCTCTGACCTCAATTTATTTCTTTGTGAGGAACGTGAGGAGTCGAGGACGCTTCGAGGATCTAGCATTTAAATTTATTGAGTGAATAGAGAGGCTTTGTAAATTTCATTTTTTCTTTATTTTATTTCTTTTTCGCATCATTTCCAGCGGTTCCCGTTTGGGTTCTTGCGCGTGTAAATATAGTGGAACTGTGTCCCCGTGTGCTGTGTGGGTGAATGTAATTTAGCTTGCACTAGCGGCTCCTCGAGCCAATCTAGGAATTGCTCGTGCTCGTAATCATTAGGACCACACAACTCACTTAAAAGACGTACTTAGACCGCAGAACTTAGCCAAAATCAACCTGTTCTTCATGCTAATAGAACTGCTTGTCTAGGAGCGGCTTTTATCGCCTGCATTTGCATTTAGATAAAAGTTTTCAATTCTGTTTTGCATCCTGCATAAAAAAAGCGAAGGGATCACTGTAAATCTCCTGAACTCAGCATAGCATCATTGTTTTTATCTTGCATCGGCTTTTTCTCGATTTCCCCCTCTGATTTTTCACATCTAATTAAAAGGAAATTGGGACTGGTCGATAGGCGTGATGTGTGGGTTGGATTAATTCAGTGACAACTTAACTTAAAATCGGGATTTCTAAACACTATTGACCAAAAAAATCAATAAAATTAAAAAATTGTTTGCGAGAGACTAATCCCCGACCTTGTTTTCAGGCTGAGTGAGGGTACTTGAGTGTGTGTGAACACCTTAAGGCAGAGCCCAAATCCCCACCTTCAATATCACATTCTGATTGATCCTAGCAAATATCACAAGTCGAATAATTTCAGATTCACTGACTAGTACCAAGTAGCCTCCGCCTGTCTCAGGTAGATAGGGGCGAAATTGCGGTACTTTGTAACAAGTTGCCACTAACCCCCCGGGGTGAAGTTCCGCCCTTGTCAGCCTCCGCCTGCTTGCAGGTAGATAGGGGTGTGGTCTTTGAATCCATTAACTTGGGATAGGAGCGAAGAAAGGACCGGCGGTATCTTAGGCGACAGGTTAAACAGGGAAGACGCATCTGGCTCTGAGCCGACTTCCCTATAGGCCGTGTAATCCTTGCTATCTTGCTTGAAAATCACACTTAAAATCTACAAGATTATTTGGACTCGATTTCGAGTCCTTCACTATATTGAGTGTGAACCAGGGTTTTGGATTGATTTCTTTACTTCAGGTAGGAGTAAAATCGTATCTTCTTCTCGCCATATCAACATGAGCGACTGGGGAGATCTCGACTCTTTATTCACCGATTTCTCTATGAGTCCCCCACGTAACTCATCTTCATCGGCCCAAGCGCACCTTGGACCACCCAGGACTCATGACCCTCTTGAGTCTTGGTTCCCTCATACTTAGGGTGGTTACTCTCAAAACCAACCCTTTCATCTCCTCTGAGCTTACCAAGGAAGACCATCGCCTCGGTAAGAACCCCTTCCTTGATTTGTCCTCTGACACCAATCTTAATTCATCCCCAGGAATAGAGGACAAGATGTCGTCTAAGATGCCACCGGATGAGGAGCAATTACGACAGATTCTTGCTCGCCTTGCCCAAGCCAAACAGAAGAATGCAGATCTCACGGCTCGGATGGGACAGATCATAGTAGCAGGAGGAATCGACCGACCAATGGTCGATGCCTACAACCCGGCGGAGAACGAGATACAGAATTGGTTGGCACCAGCAGTTCCCGCCGAAGCATTTGAGCTGAAGCCCCACTTCCTTAGTCTACTACCGAAGTTCAACGGGAATACCAATGAAGAGTCGTATACCTTCCTCCGTGACTTTGAGCTGGTTTGCAACAATCTTAGCCATCCCAATGTTGGCCAAGATTACATTAGACTGAAGGCCACCCCATTTGCCTTAGGAGATAGGGCAGCACATTGGCTGAAGAACCTAGGGGTGATTTATACAACCTGGATGTAGTTCAAGGAGCTCTTCCTGAAAAAGTTCTACCCTCGCAGTAGGACTAACCAGATGAGAACGAAGATCGCCAGCTTCGCTCAAGGACCCAGTGAACCTTTCCATGATGCTTGGGATCGGTTCAATGACTTAGTGGAGAAATGCCCCTGCCGCGGCATTTCTAAGGCGATCTTAGTCCATACCTTGTTCTGTGGTCTAACCCCGGAGATGCAGGGGTTAGTCAGTGCCGCCTGTGGAGGAAGCTATCTGAACAAAAACGAGCACGCCGTATGGAAGATCTTGGAGCAGATGGCGGAAACCGGTGGGTCGCAGGTCACCAGGGCCTATACGTTGTCTCCCTCAATCTTATCCAACGAGACAACCCGAAGGACTGTAGCAGATCTGACCGAGGACCTAATCCCCAGCATGGGGATGATTGCTGACAAGTTAACCATGGTCGGGCATATCCACAAGAGGGTCACTGACCTTGAGTCTCTCTCGCGTCTACCGAAGCAAGTGGAGGAACTCACTGAGAAGGTAGCTAAGATGAAGCTACCTGCCCCTTCTGCACCACATGCACCTGTACATCGAGTCCATCTTGTGCAGGAGCAGGCATCGGGGCCTCACAGTGGTTGGGTGGAGGATCAGACTTACACCCAGCAGGACCAGCATGCATCCCCACAAGTAGAGACCGGATACGAGGAGCCTCTGCCAGTGTTCGAGATCAACGGACTGTGGTACAGCCGCGACCCCTTCAGTAGACACTCGGGGATGGGAAATGGTCAGCCTTACCGACCTTCCCCAGCTTACCAAGGAACTAGCTCCGTCCCTGCGCCGCGCTTTCAGTCCATGCCAGAACAAGTGTACCAGCCTCAGCAGCACCAGAAGCAGCAGTGCACATATCAGCAGGGCCCAGCACCGTCCCACCAGCAGCAGCAGTATCGGCACGGCCAGCAGGACCAATACAGAACCTCGCCCGCACATCAGCCAGCCCAGCCCACCGAATTGAAGTCCCTCACCTTGGCGATCCAGACCCTGTCTGATAGGGTCCAACAAATGCAGAACGACTATCTGGATATGAGAACTGATATCAATCGTGTCTCTCGTACCCACGACCAACAGATGGCGCCAAAGACCCTAATTCCCGCACAGGTTCAGGCCAATCCTAACAGCTTAAACCTTGGCTAGAACCGGCATCGAGATCAGATATATTATTCAGATAATTGTTTATCTGAACATGAGATCCTTTCGTATGATAATGTAAATCATATGTCCCTCAGGAGCGAAAGGACCGTGACCATGCCTGATCGGGCACGGGCAATGAAGGAAGGAGCTGCCAAGTCTCTACCTGAGGAGAACTTGGAGGAAGAGGAGGAGCATCACCACCACCATCATCGCAAGAGGAAGAGGACATCTGAGTCCTCGAAGCAGCATTCTCGCATCAGCATAGAGTCCGACGAACCGATTAGGAGCCCGCACCTCCATCTGAGGAGGATCGTCCAGCAGTCGTGGAAGAAGCATCACCAGTTCCGCCTCAGCATTTTCATTTCAGTCAGAGTCAGAGTCAGAGTCTGTTTCAGAGTCCGAGTCATGTACAGAACTCAGTTCATGATCTTAATGAAAATCTTTCAGTTTTTGAATGTGAGTTGGAGTCAATAATCCTTTCCCTGATCTCTCAAGGGTGGAAAGAAGAAAACTAAAAAAATCCAAAAAGATGACCCTGAGATGGCAGAGTTCTGCAACAAACACATCAAGGTCACAATCCCTTCTGATAAGTACGTGGAGATGACCCCTGCATTCCAAAAATACCTTAGGTGAGATGCACACCTACGAGGGTTAGCAGGAAGACCAAAAGCCATGTTGAGAAACACGTTTTACCAGTAGCCACGACTTGTGCAATAAAGAACTCGTTTCCAAGGAAACGAAGAGACATGGGTGCACACTATGTAGTGAGTCATGTTGATGACATCACATTTGAACGCACTCTCCTGGATAATGGTTCCTCAGTCAATCTGATTCCTACAACCCTCTATGAGCGGCTTAATCTCGGACCTCTTAGGAAATCTAGAGCCCTCTTACAATTTGCTGATTAATCAACAAAGAGGTCCCAAGGAGAATTGAGGAACATTGTGATCAAAGTCAAGGGGCACGAATACATGGTGGACTTCACTGTCCTGGATATGGAAACCCCTCGTAATTGGAGAGATTCCCAGATCATCTTAGGCAGGCCCTTCCTCGGAACAGCAGGGGCCTTGTTCGATTATAAGATCAGGAAGATCCAGTTCCAAACTCCAGGCGGAGATGAGGAACTTGATATGAAGCAGACAAGATGGCAGAGACCGGATTCCGAATCCAGCACCGAGTACTCTTCAACCGAAGCAGACTGCGAGCATGTAGACACAGTTGGGCCATGGAGACAGAACCCAGCCAGCACCGATGAGTCCATCCCCTCCGGAGATGATCCAGTGCATGAGTCAGTTTGCGAGGTCCTCAGGAACGAGTACAACTCTGAACCTACATCGCCCTACATCTTCGATAACTTAGAGGCCCAGTTGGGCATGTCAGTCCTTCCCTCTTTAGGATAATCGGAAGATGAGGATGACGAGTCGGACGAGGCTTTTGACGGGGTGACGATCCGACTCCTGAGCCGAACAACTTGGTGGCAGCTATCACAGAGAAAGATCCAGCCACTTCCAATACCGAGCCAGATCAGATTGAGCCAGACTTCTTAAACGATGACACTATTCCTTAGCTCAAACCTTTACCCACAACTTTAAAATACGCCTTCCTTACGGGTCAGGACAAGAAATTTCCGGTCATCATCAGTTCGCGATTGACCGACGAGCAGGAATCTCGCTTGCTAGAGATCCTGGAGAAAAACTGCAAGGCGATAGGCTGGAGCATTTCCGATCTCCACGAGATAAATCCCGCACTGTGTTCGCACCATATCTACTTGGAGAATGACTCCAAACCCTCTCGTAAATTCCAACGTCGTTTGAATCCAAATCTATGAGACGTCGTGAAGAAGGAGATAGAAAAATGGTGCAACGCGGGTTTCATTTACCCAATCTCCGACTCTAAATGGGTGGTCCCAATCCATGTTGTCCCGAAAAAGTTGGGAATACAGACGACCACCAACGAGGATGGAGAGGAGATCGTGACACGAGTACCCACGTCGTGGCGCGTCTGTGTGGATTACAGACGCCTGAATGCCGCGACGAAGAAGGATCATTTCCCCCTACCATTCATTGATCAGATCTTGGAGAGACTAGCGGGGAAAGAATTCTTCTACTTCTTAGATGGGTTCTCGGGCTACAATCAAGTAGCCATAGCTCCGGAGGACCAGGAAAAGACCACATTCACATGCCCCTTTGGTACCTATGCTTTCAGGTGCATTCCCTTTGGGTTATGCAATGCTCCAGGTACTTTCCAAAGGTGCATGATTGCTGTATTCGCCGAAATGGTCGGCGAATTCCTGGAAGTCTTCATGGACGACTTCTCGGTCCATGGCGATTCCTTCGATTCCTGTCTTAGGAATCTGGACCGAGTCCTCAAAAGATGTTGTGAGGTTAATCTGGTGCTCTCCTGGGAGAAAAGTCACTTCATGGTGACGGAGGGCATAGTGTTGGGGCACGTCATCTCCAAGAGAGGAATGAAGGTTGACCCTGCCAAGGTGGATGTGATCAGACGACTCTAGCCACCAACTAACATCAAACAGTTGCGGTCGTTCCTCGAGCATGTTGGATTTTATCGGAGATTCATTAAGGATTTTTCTAAGATTTCCTGACCGCTAACTGAGCTTCTAGGCAAAGACATGGAGTTTATTGTTGATCACAAATGTCTTGAGGCCTTTAAGCTATTGCAAGGAATGATTATGGACGCACCTATCCTGCAAGCCTCAGATTGGTCTCTACCTTTTGAGATCATGACGGATGCCTCAGACTTTGCTGTTGGGGCTGTGTTAGGACAGAGAAGGGATGGCATTCCATTCGCAATTCACTACGCAAGCAAAGTGCTTGACACAGCTCAGCATAACTATACAGTTATGGAAAAGGAAATGTTTGCGGTAGTGTTTGCCTTGGACAAGTTCAGATCACACTTAATTGGATCCAAGGTAATCGTGTTCACTGACCATACGGCACTACGATATTTGATGGAGAAGAAGGACGCGAAGGCGCGTCTTCTTCGGTGGATTTTCCTTATCCAGGAGTTTGATTTGGACATTCATGATAAACCTGGAAAGAAGAACGTAGTAGCCGATCAACTTTCTCGTCTCGAAGATCTTAATACTTCCAAGGATTCACCAATTCGAGACTCCTTCCCTGACGAGTCGATTTTTGTTGTCGACTCACTTCCATGGTATGCCAATATCGTGAATTATCTTGTCTCTAAGAAAGTTCCCGACGATTGGCCAAAGAGCCAAATTGATCGACTAAAATCGGACGCTAGACACTACCATTGGGAGGATCCGATCCTTTTCTTTGAAGGACCGGATTGTGTCTAGAGATGGTGTATTCCTCAGGAGGAATACCAGAGTGTCCTTTCTTTATGCCACAGCTTGGAGGCAGGAGGACACCACTCCGGGAAGAGGACCGCATGGAAGGTATTTCAGTGTGGCTTTTACTGGCCGACTCTGTTTTGCGACGCCACCGCCTTCGCGAAGTCGTGCCCAGTATGCTAGAGAATGGGAGGAACCGTTGGTTCCAAGGATGAGATGCCAATGCAGTCTGTCATCATTTGTGATGTCTTTGACGCCTGGGGCATCGATTTCATGGGCCCATTCCCTGTTAGCCACGGGTTCGAATATATCCTTCTTGCGGTAGATTATCTATCCATATGGGTGGAGGCTATCCCAACCCAAGCCGCAGACAGCATGACTATCTGTAAATTCATCAGAGATCACATAATCTCTAGGTTCGGGATCCCCAAAATGATGATATCAGACGGGGGTAGCCACTTTGTGAATCGGGAGGTGAAGAAACTCCTGAAGGACTACGGCATCGAACACCGTGTCGCTAGCCCTTACCACCCACAGACCAATGGTATGGCTGAGGTGTCAAATAGGGAGGTGAAAACCATATTGCAAAAGCTTGTCCGCACGGACAGGAAGGACTGGTCTCAGATCCTGGATCAAGTCCTCTGGGCGTATAGGATAGCTTACAAGACACCGTTAGGAACCTCCCCATCCCGAATGGTATTCGGAAAGCCGTGCCATTTGCCCGCAGAGTTAGTGCACAAATCAGAATGGGCAATCAAGAAGGTCAACTGGAACACGCACCTTGGGCAGAAGCAGAGAGAATTGGATCTGAATGAGCTTGTGGAAGTCAGAAACCGCGCATATGACAATAGCTTGGTGTACAAGGACAAGGTGAAGCGTTGGCATGATAGGTATATCAGACGAAAGACCTTTGTTCCTGGACAGAAGGTATGGTTATTTAATGCTAGGTTGAAGATCTTCCAAGGAATGTTGAAGTCCAAGTGGACAGGCCCATTTGTCGTCCGTAGGATGCATGATAGTGGATATGTCGAGATCTCAGATCTCGCAGATGATGCACCGACATTCCTAGTGAATGGACAATTGTTGAAGCACTTCGTTGAATCCAATGAGCAGTTAGTCCATGTTGAGGAGATTGTATTCATGCGCGAGACAAATTCAGCAGATACACCTCGAGCCGCGCATGAGACCTTGCAGCAGTGAGCTCCAGCCATCGGCAGCATCTTGAAAGATTCAGACCGACTCATTTGTAAAAATCATCATTCTTGTACATCCTATCTTTTCTTCCCCGCGACTCTAGTAACCCATCCCCACCTCATTAAATCATTATCTTGGACTATACTTAGGATGACCAGATCCTATATATAGGGGGGATGAGTCACCTGAGTCGGTTCACTATTCATTCTCTAGGTCACATTGGTCCTCATACTCACTTCCGACCTATACTTAGGCTGACCTGAGCCTAAGTATGGGGTGACCGATGCCCACATTGTATATTCATCCACTTCTCTTCTTGACCTCGCCTGCCCCACTTTTTGACTTTCTTCTACACTTAGGCTGCCAGAGCCTAAGTATAGGGGGGCCGGTCGATTTCTATACATTTTTTTCTTCTCTTTAGCTCTACTACGCTTAGCACGAGCTATGTATTTTTCCTCGCTCTTCGTGCTCTGAGGACATAGCACACGCTAAGTATAGGGGGGTGTGTATATATTACATATATACTTTACCCATAGCTCGTACTTTCATGTATTTTTGTATATATTTTACAATAATTACGGGTGCGTAAAAATTGAAAAAAAAATATTGTATACTTATATATTTTATAACACTTATACAACTCTTGTAAAATGTTGTAAAATAGGAGGTATACCAAAGTTTTGAAAAAAAAACAATAAAAAAACAATAAAAAAAACAAAAAAGGGTTCTTATTTAATCTTGCATATCATCTCTGCATAAAAAAAAAGTCTTACATTTTCATTCATTTACATAGCATGTCATCCACATCTCATCAGCATATCTTGCATATGCAAGGTGAAAAGCTAGTGGGTTCTGAACCTAGTTATGAGTAGATATTGAGGATGGACTGGATTCGACCTTAATCCACCTAATTTCAGAGGAACCTTATAGGAGCTGGAGTTAAGATTTTTTAGGTCGAATGACTTAATTCTTTGAGTCCGCAAGTCTATGTTCACATGTCATCTTGATTAGTCTAAGTAGAATATCTCGTGCACACGCATGATTCTTTTAGACAGTGACCTAACTTGGACAAGCACAATGCACAACTCTTCATTGATGAGGTGGTGAGGAGGTAGAATCCTTTAGCTTGGAGTAGCACACGGGTGGAAACATCCGTCCTCCTCTAGGGAGGGTAGTGCATCTCAACCTAGTCTAGTGGTGTTGACATCTAAGGACGGGATGCTGTTGGTTGCAATAATGCTTCAAAAGAGGGATAGTCTACTGGCTCAAGAGGAAAAACTCCTGATGTACATGCTGCACCTTGTATATAATTCCAAAAAAAAGGAAAAAAAAGAAAAAAAAGAAAAAATGCAAGAACTCCAAAAAAATCAGACAGGTCCAAGTGAAAAAAATACCTATCGGAGTATGTATATTAGCAAGAAGTCTGCAGCTGGATGACTTGGCTACACTGGTCAGGCATCCTGAGATAGGTAGCTACACTGGCTACCGTCCATTCTTTTCTCCACCCCTCCTCTTGAGCCGATCGCATTTGAACTTAGAAGGGAATACCCCGCTCCTCGAGGAAAGAGTCACTGGACCAGGTTATTGAGTTACCTTGTTAGAGGAGGTTGTTTTTGAGCCATTTCTTATGTGTAGAGTTACATTTCACTTACACAGTACAAGTAAGAATCATAGTCATCAGAAATTTGCGTTTGAGGATTTGTTCTGACCTGACTGTTGAGGCGTCTTGAATAGAAGACTTGTGGAACTTGAAGTCTGTTAGGTCTTAAGTTCAGGTCCCAATAAGGTTCTGCCACACAATTAATCCAAAGGTCGAGTCAAGCTCCATTTTCAACTTTTGTTCATGACCTTGGTATGGAACCCAAAACCATTTCACTCTTGCATTTCATTTAGTTGTTCGGGGACGAGCAAGGTTTAAGTATAGGGGGTTGATGAATCTTTGATTCATCACTCTAAAAGTTGAAAATAGAGCTTTGTTCCCGAGTAAATAGCTACATATTTCCACTTATATTGCATAAGTAGCATTCACGCAAGCATTGATAACATCTGCATTTTAGCATTCATATTTGCATAAAATAAGAAGCCAAATTCACTTGTAAATAGTCACCATATTTTACCTATTTGTATATATTTTATACTAACTCTGAATCCAATAAAACCAACTCCTTAGTTTATATATTACTAACACTAATTAAAGAAAAATATCAAAAAAATAGTAACTTGTAAAATTGACCAATAAAAGTCGAATCCAAGTTTGAGACCATGAACCTTAAAACGCACATATCTCTCTCATACAACCTCTGAATTAGGTCTACTCATTTTAAAGTAATATACATTCAAAGACCTTCGAAACAAGACCAATTTCATTAAAATCGGAGCTCGTATGCAAAACATAGATTTTGGGCCCCTTTTGTATATTGTACAAATTGACCATTTTGCCCCTGTATTTTACCATTTCATTTTCTTAATTGTTAAAAATAAAAAAAATAGATTAAGTTGTAAATATTCTTCTCATATTTTCTCTGTTTTTATTTTTATTTTTCTCTCTTTTAAAAATGACAAAAAAATTACAAAAGGAAAAATACGGTATTTTATATCTATAAGGTACCACCCAAAAATATATTTTTGTACAGATGATCTCGTTTGATTTTCGGCTCTTCACGAAAGTTGTAGATATCGTCGAGACGAGCGACATTCATGTTGACCACTTTTTGATCTAACCTATTTTATTATTTCTTTTTTATTTTTCTTTGTATTTAGTTGTGGATTTTTCTCGAAATGACATGTGGCAACTCCTAAAGCCATCACGTGTCGCCTCCTCATTCATCCACTTATATCATTTCTCTCCTTTATTCTGGGCCGTTGGATGAAAGGGTATTTCATCAACGGTCCACCTTCTCCTCTACCCATTCCTCTCCCACTCTCCCTTGACTTAAGGGAGAAGCCAACCATCGACAACCACTCCCATCTCCAACTCCCCCACTCCATCTTCCATCTCTCCCACTCTCTCCATATCCTCTCCAACCTCCACCTCCTCCTCTTTATATTCTCCTCCACTCTTCCATTCACCCCCATCCTCCATTTCCATAGTGAGGGAGAAGAGAACTCCTATCAACCTTAGGTGACAGCTAGGGAGTTTCATAGTTGAGCAACGACCCACCTTCTTCGCAGGCGAGATCCGGTGATCTCATCACCATCGTAGCCACCTAACCGGAGCTACTAAGCTCAGCCTAGCCGCGGCTTCGAGCGACGACCACGGCCGAGCCTTGTCTCAGCCATTCACAGGCAACCAACCGTCTACAGGTATTTCTTCTTATCTTCATTTTCTTCATTTTCTCTCTCCTCGATTCATCTCCTTCTGATCACAAAATCACCAAACACATCACACTTTCACGGATAAATCACACGTTGCGAATGCAACGGTGATTTTTCTCGAATTTTTTGGGGACCTTTCATCAACCGATTAATTAGTTATTTAAGTACGCTAAACAAATGCATGAACAACAGGGGAGATGGTGAAACTCCCATGTTCCTTCTCCACCTCTCACGTATTCTTTCTCTCTTCTTCTACTTCACCACCGGCACCGTGAGCCATCACGCGACCTCGAGCCACCACGTGCGCCACCGACCTCCCCACGGCCGCGCGTGAAACCACACCACCTCCGTGAGTAGCAACTTCACGCGATCAGCTGCTCCAGTCCTTGAGCGGCTGTTGCGCCACCATCTCGTCCTCAACGTGAACCAGCCACGTCGCCAGCAGCCCTTCTGCCATCTCCTCCGCCTAGCAGCGTTCTCGACGACCCCATCGACGCCCCAACCCCCGCTCCTCCACGCGGGCAGCCGTCGCCCAGGCGTACAGCCGGGCACCGCACGCGTCGATGTCATCAGGCCGCCCACCGCACAGCAGCACCGCCCCGTCGTAGCCTGCCACGCCGCCAAGCGTCATCCGCTCAACCGCGCCCAGCCGCGCGCCGCAAACGCATTGCATTCTCCAGTGCCGCCCGCGCACTGCCGCCCAAACCCGCAGTGGTGGGTGCGCGGCCCAGCCTCCGTCTTCCTCGTCGCCGTGTCCGCTCAACGTTCCTCCCCTCAGCCACGCTTCCCTCCCCGACACGTGGAAGCCGCCGGCCGCACTCCCCCTTCTCCATCGCGCTCCTTCACCGCCGGCCTTGAAGAAGCTCAAGTCCCCTGTTTCATCTCCAAGAACAGGGGAGAAGTATCGCACAATAAAAAAGGGAAACTTGTAAAGAGGACACTTGCACCCCTTTGCAAGTTTTTAAAAAAATTTCAATTTTCCGATAATTGCATGTAAGTCCTTATTCTCATTTCAGTTCATATTTCTTTTTCTGTATTGCATTCATACCCCTGTATTTGCACGTTTATTTTATCATCATTCTGTTATCCATTTTTAATTCCAAAAGTTGCATTGTGTAGTATAACTCTTGTTCTACCATAGTAGCATTTATCTGTGTTTTTCTAATTCATAGAATATTTATGGAAATTAATTTTGTGAAAAATTGCAACATTTTGCCCATTTTAATTGATTAATTGATTGTACATTATCTGCTTATCGACAAATCTCTGAAAAATCACCATTGGTAAATCTAAGTCTATGCTACAACATACCCAAAAATCTTCCATTTACACATATACTTTGTCCTAGAAAAATTATTTAGTGGAAACCTTAATCGATTTTTAATTAATCAATCGTGAAGTTTTTTAAAGAAATTCAAGTTGATTTGGATAGCTCTTAATTAGATCTGTTTGGATTAATTTTATTTCTGAGAAATATCATCGTTTGGTAATTATTAAAATTGGTTTAGTCATTTTCACTAAAGTCTGCATATTTTATTATCTGTGCATCTAAAAATTCCAAAAAAATTAGGGTTATCTCATTTCATCCCATTTCACTATCTGGCCAAGTTTCATAATTTTTGGAATTAATTTGATCACTTATTTGAATTAACTTGTAATTTTGCCTGATTTTGCATGTGTCTTGTATAAAAACAGAAAAAAATCAAAAATATCTCCTCTAAAAATCAAACCTTGGAAATTTGCTCAAATTCACCTAAGGAGACAGATGCCTCCCTGAGTTCGACATTTGACTTCACCAAGTAAAAAAAATGCTGCTTGAAATTGACTTGAATCTAATTAAAAGTGGTTTTTGATATTCGCTCTCGTATCCTACTGCAACGAACACTTTAAATTAATTTGGACATTAACTTGACCGAGTTAACTAAGGGTGCGGGGGTAGCTATCACATCACATCCCTATAATTACCTTTGAAAGTCCCCACTTATTCCTATAAGTGTAGAAAAGAAAATAAATAAAAGAAAAAGAAATAACTTGGAATGATTTTTGACTCTTAAACTGTCTTATTAAAATCAAAGTTTGGAGCTCAGTTAAGACCTTTGGATTACTGGTTTCTTCGGTACCGCATTAAAGTTAGGAAATGTGACACAATAATCCTTAGGTTCCTTAATTCTATCATCTAGTTCTCTTCACGGTCAAGTCAGAGCCATCTTCTCAGCCGCATACTCTTTCTACTTTGAAATGACATATCATGTGTGTGAGTTTTTTTAGCTCTTCCAAGACAAACCATTGAACTATGAAAGAGTATGCTCTCCTGGTAGCTCATCCTCATGGAGAAAGATACTCCCTTTTAAGGTCACGTAGCTTTGATCTTTACAACTGATGCGAAAAGCAACTAGAAGAATGGGAAAAGAACTGGGAATGGACCAGTGTAGTCTTCATTCCCTTGTGAAGCACGATCAGTGTAGCCGAGTCTTCACCAAGAAGCGTGCTTTTCTGAAGCTCATATTTTTTGATGGAATTTTCAGTGTAGGCTTCTTCTTTGGATTTTTTTTTTAACTTTTCATTGCTCTATATTCTTGTTTGTGCCTCAGCGGATATAGTATCTTTCTAGTCCGCCCATTTTTTGGGTTCTTGGAAAAAGTTGCACCCGTGAACCATTCCTCATCTGAAGCATTATCTCTATCTAGTATACAGTCTTCAGATATAATGGCTACCAGAAGAAGTGGTTTACAGTACCAGTTTGGTAATTCTCAAGAATGGTTCCTGAGCCATCCTTTGACGAAGTGGCCTAGCATCATCCCGACTTCGACTCCATGATCTTTCAACAACCCATCTGAGTTGAGCAAAGTGTTAAGTGCAATATGTCTAGTCAAGCCACTCTCTCAAGAGTCTTATGGATGATATGAAGGGTTCTAGTTAGACACAACAAATCAACTCGTGAACATAGTCTCAAGGAACCTAAAGAATTAAGTCGAGGTGACCTGGAGTGTCCCAATTCCAATCCTTAGTGGATTCCTCTGAAACTATGTGCATTAAAGTCCATACCAAGCTCCAATCTTCAGGCTTTATGTAAAATGCAAGAAAAAATCTTTTTGTGAAGTTGTTTTCTATTTTGAACTTTTTATGGATTTTTTGGAAAAAAAGTTTTGCAAAATTTATGTAGGTTTTTGAAAAGGTTTTGCAAATGTTTTTGAATTTTGAATTTTGAATTTTGTAAAATTTTAAGGATTTTTTAATATAGATCAGTAAAAGAACTATGTACATAATTTACACTTGAATGCATCTATATTTACAGGGGTGATGGTGTACTTTACACAAGGAATTTACAGTTTGAATGTTAGTGACATTTTACTTGAGTTTATATATAGGTTTTACACTATTTGCAAATATTTTGAGCCACCATTTACACAAGGTTCTGAAAACATTTTGAAGGCATTGAAACAAACATTTTTAGAACTTATTTTTGCAAATAATTTGACAAATATTTTTACAAACATTTACAAAAGTTGAAAATCATTTTGCAAATATTTTCAAAACAATATATATATATATATTCAACCATTTTTCAAATTGTCTGCAAATAGATTTTCAAAAAGATCTTATTTACACAAATAAAAGGAATTTTTATAAATAAAAGGATTTTTTATAGATTTGAAAATATTTTGCAAAAGTTTCCAAACAATTTTCACAAGATTTTCAAGAAATTTTTCAACCATTTTTCAAATCATTTTGCAAAAATTTTTAAACCCAATTTATTATTTGTATTTTATAAAGATTTTTGTTGTATTTTATTAATTAGCCTTATTATTGAAAATACAAACATAAGAGTTATGGCTAAAATATATACATTGTATATACGCCCCCCTTATACTTAGCTTGAGTTATGTCCTCGTTGATCAGAGAGAAAAATAGAAGACATAACTCGTACTTAGTATAGAAAAGTCTATACTACAATGACTAAAGATTCAAATAATGAGAAGTTGATCGTCCCCCCATACCTAGGATGAAATAATACTAAGTATAACAAACTGTACACAAGGTAGGAAGGGTTAAGGATGGGAGTGTACGGAATCATCGGTTGGACATTTCTCCCCATATACTTAGGGCAAAATATCCCTATGTATAGACAGAATATCAAGAATTGAGGAGAGAGGTGAGGGATTACAGAAATAAATAACTCGAGGTGCTCACCCCCTATACTTAGGACAAAGTATGTCCTGAGTACAATAGTGATGAAAGTGGTGAAAATCTTTTCGGAAGAATTAGAAAAATGAAATAAGAAAAGAAAAGAAGAAAAGAAGAAAACATAAGTTATTTTTGTTATTTTCCTACTTAAATGTCTGATCCTTTGGACTCTTGGAGCTCATCTTGAAACACAACTTCAATGGAATCGACAATGGACAGGAATGTGTCGTGCTCTAAATATGGCTTCAACAATTGTTTGTTGACTACAAAAGGTTATGTGTCAGGTGACAATTCAGATATCAATAAACTTTTATTGTCACGCACAGTCCACAACAAAAGATCCAGTCCACTTGCTTTTCATTTTGCTCAGGAAAATTTTCAACTTCTCATCAAACAACCTTACCTTCTGTCCATGTTTGAAGGTCTTCCTTCGGATGTATTTATAATGCCATTTCTTGACTTTCTCTTTGTACATCAGGCTATTGTCGTATGCGTAGTATCTGAATTCAATCAGAAAAATTAGAATGACTTTTCAATTCTTTCCTAGTTTCTCGGAGTCAAGGTTGCACATGTTCAATGCCCAAAAGTGATTTATGAATTAACTCCACGGGCAGGTGACATGACTTTCCATAAACAAGGCAGTAAGGGGACATGCCGAGAAGAGAGTTGTACATTGTGTGATACGCCCAAAGAATTGAATCAAGTAGTTGTGACCAATTCTTCAGGTTTGATTGTACAAGCTTCTGCAAGGTAGTATTTATCTCCCTATTGGAACATTCATCCAAGCCATTGGATAAGGTTGGTACGGTGCCGCAACATGATGTTCTATGCCGCATTCTTTGGTCAACTTCTTACCCCTCTTTGTTTATGAAATGGCTCCCCCCATCAGATATGAGAATCTAGGGAATCTTGAACCGTGAGATGATATTTTTTATTCAAGAAGCGACATATTGTGCGGTTGTCTGTGGTTCAAGCGATGATTGCATCCACCCATCTGCTAACGTAATGGATAGCTATCAAGATGTATTCAAAGCCCTGACTTTTAGGAATGAGCCCATGAAATCAATGTGCCAGGCATCGATGATGTTGGAAACCTGAATGTATTTCATAGGCATTGTGTCTCGCGTATTGATGTTCTCAGCCCTTCTCTAACAGTCAGAATATTTCTTGACATATTCTACTGCATTCTTGAATAATGTTGGACACCAAAGGTCACATTGGAGTACTTTCACTACCATCCTCTTTCTAGAATGATGTCCACCAGTTTCAAGCTTGTGACAGTGGTCTAGGACACCCATTATTTCCTCTTGAGGTATGCACCTCCTCCAAATGCAATCTGCACTCTCTCTGAATAGATGTGGGTCCTCCCACTAGTAAAGTGAATTTCTGATAAGAATTTATTAATCTTGATCTTCGACCAGTCTGGCGGAGTCTTCTTGGAGACAAGATAGTTGATGATATATGTGTACAGGGGAGAGAAGAGATAGACAAGACTGCCTAACCTGGAAAGGTTTTTGTAATGGGAATGGAGTTCTGCTCAGGATTCTCTAATTCAATGATTCTGGAAAGATGATCCACCACCACATTTTTAATGCATGGTTTATCATGAATTTCCTAGTTAAATTCTTGGAGTAGAAGAATTCAGTGAATCAGATGAGGTTTGGCATTGTTCTTGCTTTGTTGATACTTGATGGGGGAATGGTTTGTGTAGATTACCACCTTGTATCTGAGAAGATGCAATCTGAACTTCTCTAGGGAAAGCACTACAGCTAGCAGATCTTTCTCTGTCATTGTATAATTTTTCTGGGCTTCATCAAGTGTTCTACTACGTAATGAATTGTAAATGGCAGCCCATCTCGAATTTCTCCTAACACAACACCAATTGCGAAATCCGATGCATCCGTCATGATCTCAAAGGGTAGAGACCAATGAGGCAGCTGGAAGATAGGAGCATATGTGATCAGATCCTTCAAGAGATTGAAGAACGGTCATCGACCACAAAATCGACCTCCTTTCCGAGCAACTCAGTCAATAGCCGAACAATCTTGTTGAAGTCTTTGATGAATCTTCTGTAGAAATCGATTTACCCAAAAATGGCCAGACTAGCTAATGATTTGGGGGTGGCTCAGGCTTTGAAATTACATCCACCTTGGTTGGATCAACCTCCATTCCACGCTTAGAGATGACGTGAACTAGTATAATTCCCTCAGCCACCATGAAGTGACTCTTCTCCCATGAAAGTATGAGGTTCACCTCGCAACATCTTTTCAGAACTCAGTCTAAGTATCCAAGACATTGATCAAAGCTATCACCATATATCGAGAAGTTGTCCAGAGCAAACTGCCCACCATGTCAGCGAACACGAAGAACATGCATGTTTGGATAGTAGCAGGTACATTGCATAGACCAAAGGGCATTCTGCGGAAGGCATATGTTCCAAAAGGATAGGTTAAGGTAGTCCTCTCCTGATCTTCTGGAGCGATGGCGATTTGATTATACCCAGAGTAACTATCCAAGAAGCAAAAGTATTCCTTCGCGGCCATACTTTCTACTATCTGGTCAATGAATGACATTCGGAAGTGATCCTTCTTAGTTGCAAGATTTAAGCATCTGTAATCCACACAAACGAGCCATGATCTCATCACTTGGGTCAGAATCTCCTCTCCTTTGTCACTAGTGACTATGGTGATCCCTGATTTCTTGGGCGCTACGTGCAAGGGACTCACCCATCTACTGTCGGAGATGGGATAGATAAATCCCACATCATACCATTTTTTGTAATTCCTTTCATGACCAACTCTTGTAG
Source organism: Ottelia alismoides (assembly GCA_037367405.1). NCBI lineage: Eukaryota > Viridiplantae > Streptophyta > Magnoliopsida > Alismatales > Hydrocharitaceae > Ottelia > Ottelia alismoides. Next base: position 571,736 of record JAZKJV010005391.1, on the reverse strand, counting down.
ATTTGGATTTAATCTTCTCTGAAATTCTCGTGAGGGTTTTCTATCTTCTTTAAGATAGATGTGATGTAAGCATAATGATAGATTTATCCCATGGAGATCTGTAATACTCCAGCTGATAGGCTTGCGGTTTCTTCCAAGAACCTCAAGCAGACGATATTCTTGTTCTTGATCACATGTGAATTGATAATGATTGGATGTTTGTCTAGTTCAACCACAAGGAAGTCTTACTTCATGTTTGAGGGTACATGCTTCAGCTTTGGGGGAGAATGAATCAGCTTGGTGGTGACTTCAGAAACTGAGGCAGGTATCTGCTCTTTCATTTGTTGGCTCTCCACCACTAGACAATCATACTCAGAATTCTGAATATCACATGAATATGTAATGAATTCTTCCTGCTCAGACGAGGATGGTCATTCAATAATCTCAGTGTACCCATCATCAAGCATCTTATCATCAAAGACATCAGGAAAATCGACTGTGCTCTCCAAGCTTTCCTCACAGAAGAGAATTTCTTGTGTTTCAGTTTGATCCAGGAATAAATCTGTATCTCTGATTTTTGATAAAAAGTCGTAGTCTTCTTTTACTTGTGGTTCAAGCACACTCGCAACAAATGCCACTTCAACTGTCTCTGGCTCGGGGACCATCTCGATTAGAATTTTATCACTGTTGGAGCAAAATGTAATCTCTTTAGTGTCGTAGTCTCCCATTGCCTCGACCATTCGAAGGAATGGCTGATCGAGGATGATTGTAGTGTGGAGCAGAGGTGTGGACAATGAAATCCACAAGAAACTGCATTCCTTGGACCATGACAATTACGTCCTCCAACATGCCTCTGGGCAGCTTGATGGATCTATCCGCAAACTGCATAGTCATTTTCATGGACTCGAGCGGTCCTACTCCAAATTCCTTGAGCAAGGAAGAAGGCAATAAATTGATCGTTGATCCACTATCGAGCAATGTTTGCTCGAACTCTTAGTTAAAAATTTAATATATGATGAGCGGTTGTCCCTAATCTCTATGTTTGCTCGGGAGATTGTTGATGGCATTGACCATAGCCATGGTCAGAACGTGCATCTCTGGTTTTCGTTGTCCCTTTCTTCTTTTCACCTGCTTTGTTGTTCATACCTCTTTAAGTCCTATTTTCACTGTTGGGATATACTCCATGGCTTTCAACAAAGGTATTTGAAGAAAAAGATTTTAAATATGATCACAATCTCAGGATTAGACAAAGTACTTTTCAATTTGTTTACTATTTTTGCTTTAATTGCTTGTAGAAAGGAATATTTACATCAGAAGCAATTGAATGTTGTAAATTATGTCCATATCTTTGTTTACATGTAGATGGCAAAATGTTCAAAACCATCTACAACGTGTGGACTAAAAAATAGTGCAATCTTGGCTCTTCAGCAGGTGCTCGATCGGCTGCTGCGGCTAGCATCTCCATCACGGGCGCAACTTCACCTTCGTTGTTGTCTTATTTTCGCATTTTTGAATTTTCTTTATTTTTTTGTGTTTTTGGTGGTGTTGCATTATCCAAAAAAATTGGCCCCGTGGCTGGATCGGCTGAAGATTCACCATCAAATTCTTTTTGTTTTCCTTCACAGTTGTAGACGACTTGAGAGTCCTATCGAGCCTAAGAATCACAACATAAGATAAAACAATATCATTTCTACCTGATTCCGGTTGAACACTACAAGATACATGCTCCTTATGACGGAAGTTATTTGGATTTGCTTCAACCTGGGCCAGAATGGAAGTTTTTGTGGTTGTTAGGTCATCGATCTTCTGGCTCATCTCAACCATGTTCTTACTTAGTTGGGCCAGACAGTCAAGTGTAGGGTTGATCGGGGCAACCTTAGAGGACTTGACCAGATGAGACCGTTGCCTCTGCTGATAGTGCGGAGGAAGTTGTTGTTAATAACCCTATGAGTATTGAGGAGGCGGAGGAAGAGAATGGTATTGTTGGTACAACTGTGAAGAGTACTGATGATACTGAGCAGTCGGCTGCTGGTACTACCAATGGTGGTATCCAAACTGTTGTTGGTAGTTGTTCTGTCTCTAAGTGTAACCTTGCTGAGAAGGTTGCTGGTGATGGGCCACGTTGGGCAGGTAGTTTCGCCATCCTTGTTGTTGGTTGAATGGTCGACTGGCATGGTTCTGACCCTGAGGTTGTCCCTGACGTTGGGTCAGTTGCTGGTTGTTACTCTAGACACCATTCACCTCCTTGATGAGTGGTGGAGGCGGGGAACACAACTTGATGTACTATGGTTGAAACTTAGGTAACTTGTAGACAACCATCTCTGTATGTGGTTGTGGTTGTTGTGGCTCGGGGGCCTGCAGGGAGTATACGTGCTGGATCAGAGGTCGACTGGGACTCGATTAAGGCATATGTGGCATTGTCGCCTCTTTCTTCTCATCTGGAGGCTCAGGAGCAATTATCAGTGCATTGCCGGCACTAATGGTCTTCACTAGCAGCTCCAACTGCTTGGTAATGATGTCAAGCTTGTCCAGGTCGTTCATTTGTTGCTCGATCCTGATGAGCTTATCTAGGTCGTGCGACCTCTTCTCAACGATGCCTACTTTAAACAGGTGATTCCCAATGATACTCAAGTTAGAGTTGTCACACTTGTCTACTTCTCGGGTATCTGCCATATTGACATTTTTGCGAAGGATCTGTGATGATGGTTGAATCTGGAAGGAAGAAGTTGAGGAGAGCGCGACCTCTCCATGGGCCATCTCCTCAAAGATCTGCCAAACTACATCCTCATCCTTGTTAAAGTGTGAACCTTCACAGGCGACGTCAACCAGATGTTGATTGTTTTCTGTGAAACCCTCGAAAAAATGTTGGACCAAGCTAGTCTTTGTTATGTCGTGGTGGGGACACTTCTCAATTAAATCACTGAAATGCTCCTAGATCTCAAGAATGAACTCTTGGGGTCCCTGGGAGATGCTGGCACTTTTCAATCTCATGAGTTGATATGGTCAAGAGGATAATACTTATGCAGGAATGTGGATTTCAAATCCTCCCATGTTGTCACCACCTTCCCCAAGTGGTTTATCTAGGAGAATGCTTTGCCCTAAAGGCTGAATGGGAAGGCAATCATCTTGACTACGCCTAATGAGATGTTGGGGAAGTGAGTGATACTGCAGATGCAACTAGGGAGGAGCGAAAGGAGTTGAGGTTTCAACTCAAAGTTTCCGTGGATCAGCGATATTTGGATACACTCGGTAATGCGGTCAGCCTCTAGGTTATATGTCTACTTCAAGGTGGGCTTGGGCCAACCTCTCCTTGCTTCTCCCTCGCCTCTGCAAGATCGATCTAAAGGGTGATTTCCATCATAATCACCAGTATATTATCATCAACTCCTCGTGGATTTCCTCTTCTCTCTTCTGATCTTCTCCTCAAGTCATTCAACATATCATGAAAGGCGACCTGGGCAAGTGCTTGTTCGGTAAACTATTGTTGGATGGCCTGAGTGGAGGCCAAGAGATGACTGTTAACCTCATTTTGATTGGTGCCCTGCTCCATATTCTTCTCTGTGTTGGGGAGCTATGGACCCTTTCGTCTTCATGTGGGAGCCATCTCTATCTCAGACTGTGAAGAAGCGGGCCCTAGATCGGGGTCCAGATCGTCAATGGCAAAGATATCCTAATCAATGGGCATGCAGGTACTAGATGGAGAAAATAATTTGTAATTAGGGTTAATTATGGATCTTATTAGGGATGGAGAAGTATATGGAGTGAAATCAATCTCCATCCAAAAGGAGCAGAACTCGGGAAGAGAGTTTTCCCGGTTTGTGGGAGGTAGAAGAAGCGGGAAGACCTGAGGGTAGTTCACAAAGTCTGAACCAGGTACCTAGGAATCGCCCCAAATTATTGGAGATGTCGAACTCAAGGACTCTATATAGGTGTTGGCGGAGTCTTGACCAAACCTTCCTGGAGTCGACAAGTGTAAAACAATAGAAGGCTCACAATGAGCAAGGATCAAGAGGAAGTATGAAAAGAAGAAGTGATAAAATTGCCCGAGTGCGTGGGACTTGATCTTTGGACACAATTCTAAATCAAACAAATACCAAGCAAAATAGATTCACCAAATCAACTCTGTGAAGCCATAAGAGATCAACTATTTATATCTTTTCAATTTTATAGTTGTGATTCAGGTAAAAATTGTAACATGTCCTTAAGCTACTAGCCCTATAGGATGTGTGTACTTCCAGGAAAGTATCCATGTACTTGTTCCACCTCCTTTGTATCCTATGATCAACACTTTTTGAGGTCCTCAATATCAATCTCGAAGGGCTACTCAACCAAAGAAAAGAGAGAGGAAGCTGATAGGCGAAACCACTACTTCCGTTGCAAGCAAGGTACTTGGACATAAGACGATGAGACATACAGCATCCCCATGAGGGAGTAGCCTATGCTCAATAATTTAGATCAATTCGTATGCTCTACACAAGGCGAGTGCATCGTCGTCGACAAGACCCTACTCGTCTATGTACGACAGAAGTGCCAACACTTCATCGTACCCAGGTGATATTTGATGCAGCCATAGATCGGGTTTTTAGCTCTATTCTTTAAGGGTCATGCCTCACTCTATCTGGAATGTATTTGAATGCAATGTGGGCTTTATTAACCAAAACAATAATGTTCATTACTATTTTAATTTAGATTAAAGTTCAATTAGTAGTCCTCTTGTTTTAATTTTTTATTTCCATTTTTTAGTATTGTTAGATGCAAAAGTCCTAATGATTTTTTTGGATTTTCTTTAAACCTAGATGATAAAAAATAGAGGGAGAAACCAATAAAGCGATGCACGGTGACTAAAGAGTGGAAATCTCACCATTGAACCTATACGACGAATGCTTAGACAAAAGTACTTATAGTACTTCCCAGCTCTCTCCATGCGGGATGCACGGTAGAAATTTTCAAACCTAGTCTATATGCAATGCAATCGGTGAAATTTCCCTAAGCAGGAATTGCTATTAGTGTGAAGCATGGATTTGAGTTTGACTAGATCCAATAGCAAGCTATGGGTACGTGCAAGATATTAGGGATGTGGACCTTATCTTACTCGATCAAGCAATCCTAAAAATCATAAGGGCTCAATCATAGAAAACAAATAAAAATAGGGCAGAAAGTACAAAACAGGGAAAATAATAAAAATAAAGGTGATGAAAGCACGGAAAAACTCGTTGAGCCTCAAAGTGAACAAACACTTGGTAAAAATAGGCTCGAATGTTCAATGTCCACCTGTATTATTACAAATTAATATTGAAAAAATAAAGTGCAGTCTCTCTCTCTCACAAAAATAAAAGAGAAAAGTACTAAGCTAAATTCTCTCTCTTTCTCTCTCTAAGTGCTCAACACAAGAGAAGGACCACTCTCCTCAAAGCTCGGATGCTTCAACCACTCCCTCGCAAGAAAAATAGAAGAGTAATGATTAGCACAGATAAATAATTATCTTAAATAACAAGAAAATAAAACAAGAAAAATAATGGAGGAAAAATGACATACAAAAATCTATCTAAATGTTGCTCCCGGCAACGACGCCATTTGATGAACCCTAAAATTGAGGAGGGATCCTAGTGTCTGGTCTTGGAGGGTCTGCAGTGCTTGACAAGTTGGGTCTGATAATCGCTCTGTCAACTGCTCTCTCAGCTTTCAGATATCCTTAACCAAAGCGTGCAATCAACAATTAACCCATACTAATGCTCAATCAATGAATATCAGTGAGCTAAAATTTATTATACCCTACGTACTGATATGTATAGAATGCAAGCATAGGGGTTGAACCATAAAGGAACAACAGGAATAGATCAAAAAAATTGACTAAAAAGGACAATAAATATTTTTTTGCTTTTGTAGGGATTTTTTATTTTTTATGCGTTTTTAATATTTACTTTTTTATATTTATAATTTGTTTGTTCTTAATTTAATAATTTTGTAATTTTTAATATTTTCTAATTTTCAATTTTCTTGTTAATATATATATATTATAAACATGTACTATATATTGATACAATATATAATATAATAGATATAGAAGATATAAATATATATATACTCGAGAAAAATCAAACAAATACGCTAAATATAACCCATTTTATTTTTAAGCGTATTAAAATATTTTTAGTATTATTAATAATTATAATAATATTAATACTAATATAAGTAAGTAAAGCTATACATAATGTAGACTAGTGTATATATAAATATAGTTATAAATACTAAACAAAAATGAAATAAAATATCTTTGTCCTTTTATATTTTGATATTTTTTGGATTTTTATCTTATTTTTTGTTATTTTTTGTAATTTTAATTGAATACAAATAAGAAAACAATTAGCAATAATATATAGTTTGATTGTTTTGGAATTTAAAAATAGCTAAATATCTTAGAAATTACCAAAACTAGTTTTAATATATATCATATATAATAGATAAGAAACAGACATAGAAAAGTCAATTTATGGATTTTTTTCATGAATTTTTTTTGTAATATTTAGAAGACTTTTAGGGTTTTTCAATTATTAATGTTTTTCATTTGAGAATTTTATTGATTTTTTATTTAATAGTCCAAAAATATAATAATAAATATACTCTAATTTTTTTAGAATTTTTCAAATTATTTTTCTATTATTTTTGTATTTTTACATGCAAATAGAGATAAATACAAGATTTTTGGATTTTTGAATATAGAAAAATATTTTAAATAGACTTGCAAAAAGTATATCTGATTTAGTAATATAGCGGGCACTTAAAATAAATTTCCTATAAAATTTAAATACTAAATGTTAATTTTAATGCAAGAAATACAATAAATAAAAATCCATACACTAGCAAGGACCTAAACACAATTATAATTTAAAAAACAATTTAGAATACAAATAAAAAGTATAGGGGCCTCCACTCAATTTTCCCAAAATTTTTAATTCATACAATACTGATAATAAATGCAATTCACAAAAAGCGGTATGGCATAAGTTTAAACTAGAGTACATACTTTATGGACAAAACAATAACCAAAAACCTTAGGCGGTCCCTCCAAAAAGCCCACCACCTCACGTGTATAGGCACCTGAAGTGACAAGGTGAGGGACCTAAGTGTAATTATCAAGAGTACAGGGGTCCTAGTGTAAAATATCCAAAAGTTTTATAACTAAAAATAAAAGTTTCGAGACTTAGAATAAAAGACAAAAGTGCAGGGGTTGAATATGCAAATACCCAGACTATGGCGCTTACGGATGATGAATCTCATATTCATCACTCTAAAAAGGACTAATTAAGCTCAAATCCCTAAAATTCATTGGCATTTCTCCATTTATTTTACATAATTAGCATTCATGCTTGTTTTGATAAGAATGGCATTTTATCACTCATTATTGTACAAAATAAGAAGCCAAAAATCCCAGCCAAAATAACCTGTAATATAGCCAAACTTCCTTGATTTTTAAGTAATTCATGCTAACTCCAAATGACTTGAAACCACTTCCATTGTATACATATTACTAGCAAGAATAAATAAAAAATACAAAAAATTACTAACCTAAATAAGTGGACCAAAACCCAAACACTAGTTCTAGGATTTCCAGACTAAAACCTCAATGTCTTCCTCATCCAGTGTTTGATTTGATCCTACTCACTTTTGAACTAATGTGCATTCAATTATATTCAAAACAAGACCAAGTTCAAGTGAATTGGAGCTCATATGTGAAAGTTGGGTTTTGGGCCTCATTTGTACATTTTGTATTTTAGCGGTTTTGACCTATTATTTTAGGTACATAATTAACCTATTTTATTTTATTTCTTTTTCATTTATTTTCTTTGATCAAAGTTTTATTAAAATGCACAAAAATCCAAATCCAAAATGAGCTTGAAATCAATGATACTAACTGAATTTGAATCTTCAGTAACTGTCTGTAAAAACATGTCATTTTTGCATTTTAATTTATTTCTTATTTTTCTTACTTATTAAAAATCCAAAAAAATAGATTAATGTGTAATATTTATCTTTGATTTTATCACATTTTTTATGGATTTTTTATCTGGTTTAAAAATGACAAAAAATTAGAAAACCCAAAAATCAATGTATTCATTGTACTTGGGACACCCAAAAATATTATTTTGTGCAAATGATCGATTTTGGTTTTGTTCTCTTCATGAAAGTTGTATATCTCATCAAGTAGAAGAACTTTTGTGAAGAAAATTTTTGATCCGAGGTCGTTTGCTATTTATTCCGGATTTTTATTGGTATTTATTTTTCGATTTTTGTGGGGCTGACACATTGCCGCTCCTGGAGCTGCCACGTGTCACCCATTTTTGGAGGTTTTAACTTAGTTTTAATAAAAAAATTAACTAAAAATGAAACATTTAAAAATAATAAAACACGTGGCATATCTGGGACCGTCCGATCTCGGCCGATCGGACGGCCCAGAGATCGCCTCCACCCGCCCCTCCACTTGCTGCCACGTGGCGAGATCAGGACCGCCCGATCTCGGCCGATCGAATGGTTCTTGTACCTTGTCTTCCTCCCACTCCTTTCCCACATTGACCGCCATGAATTGCGTGACCCTGCTTCCTCTTCCGGCCGCATATCTCCTGCTCCTCATATTTCGCCGCTGCTGCCACCATCTTCGATCCACTTCTCGATCAAAGACCCTCATCGCATATTCAAGATCCTCTTTCCATCTTCTCCCCACGTATCCCGCAACACGAAATCATCGCTCCTCTCTGATCCCCTTCCCGATCAGGCACCCCTTCGAGCCCAATAAAGCGACTTGGCCCCCCCGCTTCCCCTCCAACCACTGGAAGCATTACATTGCGAAGGAGCTCAGTGGTGACAGCCCGAGCTCCTCCCCTTAGACCCGACGAGATCCGAGGGATCTCCCCCCTCATTGCAGCTGCGGCCCTTGACCTTGCTGCTTTGCTCTGGCATCATGTCGTTGAGCCAACGCCACCGACTACCCCCATCCACCTTCGCCCACCGGTCTCCGCCACCGTTCATCAACACCGACATTCGTCCATTCTGTCTCCGCGCTCCAACAGGTGCACCATTGACATCGACTTCGTCGCCACGCCAGGGCTCCCTCCTCCGGGTTCATCTTCATCAATGTGCCGCATCTCCACCTCTCCGAGCCGCAGCAGGAGCTCTGCCTCCTCATCTCGCCATCAGCCGGAGGAGCAGCCACCAACCTTCAGAGCCTCATCGCCAGACCCTTCTGCTTGGCTCCTCCTTCGGGTTCGAGGCCCGAGGCCCCCTCCCACGTGAGCCGTACGTGGTTGGGAGAACGTCTGCATAGAACTCCCCTCATGTGACTTTCACGTGTGAGCAGGGGCATATTTACAAGAGCACCCTCCACGTTCTGCCAAATCACAGAAACGCCACGGCCCCAGAGGTCACGTGTATCGCACATGACCTATTGGAAAAATTGCGAAGACCCCCTCCATTATGCCCATTCACACAGAGGTCCAAGTACGTGTTGTGCACGTGCTTCTCTGACAGTTTTGCAGGGTGTAGGTAAATACATTTCAGTCCTTCCACTGCATTTTCTATTGTAATTTAATTATTGTTATTTACATTGAGACCCCTGTGTTCTCCTATTATTTTGATCAACATTTTCGCATCATTTAATATTTCAAAAATAGCATGATGTTCTACAATTAATTCTCTATGATATGGCATGCTTTCTATGGTTAATTAATAATAATTGTTCTTGCAAAAATTGACATATTTTTCTCATCTTGTGCTTCGAACTTCCTAAGTAAATTAACCATTGCTCAAAAAATTGCAAAAATTCATGGACTGTAGAATTATGTATTTAATTATACCCAAAAGGAATTGCATTTGCACGTATAATTTGTCTTATAAAAATCATTTTGCATATTTCATTATTTAATTTTTAATAGGTATTAAATCTAGTATTTTTGAGGTTAGGTTTAGGATTTTTCTGAGATCAATCACCTTGTTATAGATCTTAGATAATTTTATTCCTTGAAAATTATTAGGTTTATATTTATTATAATTAAATAGTGAAATTCACTTTGTTAGCATTCACAAATTCCAAAAATATTTATCTTGCATCCAAAAATTCCAAAAAACTTATGCATTCATTTCATCATAATTGACATCTTGGCCAAGTTTCATATTTTCGGACATCGTTTGATTGATATTTACATTTTAGTCCCTAAAATTTACCTAATTTACATTTTTACATCCCAAATTGCATTAAAAATAAAAAAATTTCGTCTTGAAAACCGTACACAAACTTTGATAGACAAAATTCTAGGTTGTTCCTTTGCCTCCATGGGTTCGACCTTGGGACTTGCCCAAGTAAAATAAACATTAAACCACTTCGAATAACATTGAATAAAATTTTGTGGTTATTTCTTGACTGATTTTGAATTCCTGATATAATTACAACGACACATTCATCATTAATTTTAAAGCATAATTCTCACAAATTAACAAAGGTAATATCAAGCTTGTAAGATGGCGCTATTATCGGGGAGGCAAACGACTTAGTTTTTTTCTAATAATTTTTGTTTGGTTTTCCACATTCAGGTAGTCTGACCCCAGAATTGTCAGTGTATATTTTTCCCTCACTTTTTTGCATTTATTTTATTTTAATCTCTGCATTTATTTCCTTATTTTATTTTTGATTATTTTTGTGTCACTCTCTTACATTCTTATTTTTCTTGCGAGGTACCCGATGTAAGTGGAGCGGTTTCTCACAAAACCGACGCATCTTTACTGACGCCCAAAAAATCGTAATTAAATTTAGATCGAGTTGAGTAGTTAGATAACGTAGAGTCTAGGATTTATTTTTTTGTAAATTTTAATTTCGTAATTATTTGCTCATTTATAGTGGTGACCGTTTGGACTCTTGCATGTGTACCAAGACCTCGAACTTTTTTTCTGGTGTGTCATGGCATGTTTCACTCTCCAGTGAGGGTGGGGTCCGACTTGAGTGGTGCATAGGTTAGACCCGCACATACAACTATTAGAGCTTCTATAATTTTCAATTGTGCTCGTAGAATCTAGAACCGCACTGCACTTTAATCGAGGTACACATTAGATCGTTCAACTTAGTCAAAAAATTAACTCATTTCTTCCTGCTAATAGAACTTTTTGCTATGTGCGGTTTTCATCAACTTGCATTCATATATATTAAATTTTCAATTCTAGTATTGCATCCCACGTGGAGATTGTGAGGAATCATTGTTTCACGTGCATCGGCTTTTCTCGAATTTCTCCCTCATGTTTTATCACATAATTTTAAAGGAAATTGGGACTGGACGGTAGATGTGTATTTGTGTTCATCTAATTTTTCAGTGTTCACCTAATTAAAATTAAGATTTCAAAATATAACCGATTTTAAATAACTCATAAAATCAAGAATTTTTATGGGATAGCAACCCCGACCTTGAATTCATGTATCTATCAGAGTTAGCGAGCAATAAAACTTAAGGTAGAGCCCAACTCCAGAATCTTCATTCAGACTACTGATTCAAAAAACGATTAGCTACTTCTTAGTGAGGATCTACGGGTAGTCGATAAACAGTCCAGATTTCTTTAGCAGAGTGGGTGGTTTAAAGGACATTGTGTAAGGCTCCATCCTTAAGTAACATGGGTTGCAATTTTACGGTCCATACTTACACCCATACTGGTTGAAAGTGGGTGCAACTTGTCGTAAGAATTCAGGCTAGTCTTTAAGAAAATTTTCGGCACCAAACAGCTCCCTAAATTTCCAAGATTGAGTTTATCACCAACTAAAATTGAAAAGATAATTTGCCGACTTCTTACGGCTTCATTGTGTGAGTTGGTGAACCTAGGGTTTGATTTGTGTTTTCATTGGTGCACGTGAATCCATTTCGAAGATCAAAAATAGCACACTTGTGCCATCACTCTCCTTGATAAAAATTTTGTGAATGTCTTGTGCTCTTGCACCAAGATCAACCATGTCAATTCATCATCAACCACCTTTGACAAAGACGGGACAATGGTCCGAGTACCCATCTGATCTATACTATAAAAATAAATTTATCTCAGTCAGACTCAAATCGTCTAAACCCTCTGACGAACCAAATTTGACCTTTCTAATTATGCATAATTAGCCGTGTTCGTTGCAGCCAGGTAAAATAGAGTCAATCAAAAACCGCTTTGAAATAATGTATTAATTAAATGTTAAAGCGGTCGATTTATTTTTTTTAGTTGGGCAACCCAAGGTCGAACTCAGGGACATGAGCCTCTTTACTAACATTTAGACTCTAATTATTTATATTATTTGTTGGATTAATCATCATAGGTCAAAAATGCATGGAGACACAATTCATAAATAAACATGAACAATGCATTTTTTATATTTTTTTAGCATGCAAAGAGATGCAACGTGAATATGCCCTAACAAGTGAGAATATTTGAGCAATAAGATGTAGTCAAATTCAAAATAGAATTATGAAACAAGTCCCATTAAATAAATTAAGGAAAGGCATTAAACATGTTGTATAAGCGACACTTGGCAATTAAATAATACATCAAAATTCTTAATGTCAAAACAGATATCTAAGCATGCCATCAAGAAGATAATGAAATGAGCTTCAAAACGAGACCAAAATCAACTGAAACGGATATACAATGCTCAAGATATTCACAATTGAAGTCAGAGGCATAAATGCAAGTACCCGGCTGACTCTTTTTTGTCCTGACTCAAGAAACATAAAAGATAAATAGCAAACATGTCCCTAGGAGGGACTAAAAAGCAAATAAAATTAAAGCGGGGCCATCCCTGTAATTTACCCACACGTGTGGGGGTATTTTTGTAATTATAAAACCTGCGAGGGTTTGAGTGCAAAATACCCTAGGCGCATGTGGTTTGCACATGATTTCTGAACCAATTTACAATATGCAGAAGCTCGGAGGACCTCCTTGTAAAATTCCCAGGTGTCACGTGATTGAGACACGTGAGCTCTATGCTCAGGGACGATGCAGGCTCGGAGGAGTCTCGGGCTAGCTTCAGTTTGGATCGGGTGCTACGAGCCTGGTGGTCTAGTGCAATAGGTCGGAGCTGATGTCGTGGCCCTATGGGAGCCGTCCGATCAAGGGAATCGAACGGCTACTATAGCGTGTAGATAGGGAGACGCGGCAGACTGATAGCCGTTGGATGGGCACCAGAGGGTGCATCCAATGGTGCCTGTAGACCTGGGCTTCATCCCTTCTGTCACGGATGGTGGCGGCGATCTTCGTCCTCCGGCGAGGCTAACTGAACTGTGCCTCCTCCTTATGCTCAAGATGTCGCTCCTTCAAGATCCCTACTGTCATCTTTGCCAAAGCTTCGGGAGGCTGCTGAGAGTCCTGGAAGATTATGGAGGCGACTGTACACCGGATGAGGAGCTCACAAACTTGGCTCAGGCAGAGTTCTGACCAATGACACCAGTTACCTGCAAGAGTTAGTGGATAGATAGACGAAGATTGTGCGTAACTCACGGGTAAGGTAAAGTGGATTGGGAGCCTATGAGATTGGAGAAGGTGGAGGCTCACGTGCTCCTTCGTCATTGAAGGTGGAGGGGATGGGTCGGATATGATCTGAGGCTATGGAAGAAGGGGAAGTGCGTGGAGAGTCGCGCGTGTAGGGTGGATGAATTGTGAAGCTAAATTGATGGTTAATGGAGGATGATGTAATGTGGAGGAAGCTAATAAATTAAGAGAAATTAAAGAAAAACACAGAAGGGGGATCGGTGGAACATACCTGGGCGATGGCGGATGAATTGCCTGTGCGCGAGCTCCTGGAAGGGGCCCTGGTCATTGTTGGACCTCCGCGGCGACTGGAGGCAGCTAGGCGGGGGCGGAGCCACCGCAGAGCTAAGCCTACCATGGCTTAGGGTCAATGTCGGGGAACACGTCATCTTCGCACCTCCATCGGTCCTCCCCCTATCATGGGGAGGAGGAGAGGGCTGGACTAAGCCCCACGTAAAGGTGGACAAGGTGTATGCGGGGCAGAGCTGGCATATTTAATCGGAGCGAAGCGGCGGTTATGATGGAAGAAGGAGTGGTTTGACCGGGAGATATGGAGTGAGAGGGGAGGTGTCGTGGTGAACATGGACTCCTGCGAGGATCGTGGATGAGTGGGGTTGGTCCGGGAGCAGCTAGTGAGTGGGGAAGGTGGAGGTTGCGATCAGGAAAATAGGAATGGGGTGGAGGTATTGCGAGGTGGGGCGACATGGGAGAGGGTGTCGGAGTTGACGACGAAGCCTCCACTGTTGTATCTCGAGATCCGACGGCTGAGACATTGGCGCTAAGGAGCAGACATGATTAGATTGATGGAGGATGGAACGAAGGGCGCAGAGAGAACAACGTGACGTAACGATAGGAGGGCGTTAGCGAACGGGTGAGATGAGACCTGGGTGTCGATCAAATGGTTGAAGATAGAGTGGTAACGTGTGGTAGTGATGAAGGTGCCAAGAGATCAATCGGTCGGCAGACGAAGCGACACGTGGTTGAAGGAGGAGAAGGTGCTCATGGACGGTTCAGATGGCTTCTGAAGGATGATCGGGTGGTTGATATCAGAGGCAAGAGGAACGGTGGAGATCTGAAGGGCGAGAGAGAGAGAGAGAGTAATCGAATGACAGATAGAGAGGGGCGCATGGCACGCAAGGGACTGGGTTGCGTGGCACAACCAGAAGGCGCCACGTGGCCCAATCAGATTATTTAGAGAGAAAAAGTGAGATAAGAGAAAAAAGGAGACCGATTTTGGAAAAACTCAAAACATGAAAGTTGTAGATCTCGATGAGATCTACAAGTTTCATGTTGACCAAAAATAGAGAAGAGGTCAAACAAAGTGAGAAATATTTTGTGAGTGTTTTATGGGTAAAAACACTACAAATTTTAATTTTGCCATTTTTGTATTTTAATTTATTCAAGGGGTCGGATAATTACAGGGATTAATCTGATTTTTATTGACTCATGATCTAAGTTAGGTTGTTAATATCTGCGAATTAAGAGCATGAAACTGGGTTTCATCAACCCCCTGTACTTAAACTATGCTCGTCCCCGAGCATTATAAAAAATGAATGAGCAAGATTAACCCCATGTGCATGTGCGTAAAGGATCTGATCTTTTCAATCCTCTCAATTTTAGAGATCCAGAATCTCAGAGTTCAACCCAACCTTAATCAAGAGGCATCCAATTCCTCTAACTTTATAGACTCTCTCTTGTATATATATAAACTAAGGATATGACATTAAGTGTTGACCGCGATCACGAGAGTAGAGTCAAAACATCACCCAGGGTCCTGGTCCAAGAAATTCTCCTAAGGACCCAATCCTCAACACTAGGGAATAAATCAGATATTGCATCCAATCCACTGTCTCTTTAGTTGTCAGACATGGAAGTGTAGGTGACAGGCCAGCTAATGGAGGGTTTGCGATTATCTCATTTCTTCTCTCCCTATCATCGGAACAAGGATCCTCTCGAGTGCCTTATTATTCAATGTAATTTTTTTGTGTTGATCAGTGCATCCGTCAAGAGAAGTTGGAGCCGTTTGCACTTGTTTTCTTGGGAATACACCGGGGTGTGCCTTTTTTGAGTACCTATCGTACATTCTACACCTAGATTTGTAACATTTACGATGCAGAGCATTTTTGGTGCAAGCCCGACTTCTGGTCCTAATAGCGGTGGTCCAAGTGGACACTTTGAAAATGGTTGGGAGCGTTCGCCTTTGGTGGAAGCTCTTTGATGATTGACTTTGTGGAATGAGAGCTTTATTTTCAACAATGCTTTTCCTTTGATTTATAATATTTTGGCTAGCTCCACTGCTTTTACCAAGAGTTGGTGCACAGTGATCAACATTTTTGTTTTATTCATACCCTGGTACTTAGGTCAAAATCAAGATATTAGTATAAGAACCAAGTTCTCATACTGGCCAAAATGTTGACACTCAGGTTTCATGAAGCCTTCAAAGATTTTATCCCATCCTCGAGCATCATTGAATCAAGTCCAACTCAAATCCCTCATCCCTGTCCCTCAAGTGAAATTTCAACTCATCTCATCGAGACCGCAGTCGTGCATGTGAAGGGTTGATCATATTCTTAAGGTTGGAGACTAAGCATGCAATATAGCACGCAAATCTAGAAACCTAGGGAAATGTAGATGATTAAGTCTAAGACCCTTATGGCTAAGGCTAGTTAAACTAAAATTGCAAGACCTCATAAACCAAGTTTCCTTGAACATTTCTGATCCTGGGTGGAAGTTAAAATGTAGGGGATTTAATCCAACTCCTTCATTCAATTTTTTTTTTCTAATTTTTATAAAGACTTTAAAAGACATCATGACTGCCTAAACTCAAATGAGTAGATGCATCTACATTCAGCCAATATAGGTGTAAGTATAGGTCGGAGCCCGTTGCTTGAGGACGGAGGCTTACGCGATGTCCTTTAAATCACCTACTCTGCTAAGGGCAAACCCTCATTGAACGTGGCTACTAATTTGGGTTTAGTAGTCACTTTTGACTCTTAAAAGAATTTTGATTTTTAATTATTTTTATGGATTTTTGATAAAGTTAGAACATAGGTTAGAGTCATCTTCCTTGAAATCAAAAAGAATTTTCAACACCATGTCACACAAATAAAGATTTTCCAAACATTTTCAAAACATTTTTTCAAAACAAGAGAAACTCATTTTTCAAATCATTTTCAAAAATATTTTTCTCTGAAAATAGTGTAACATAATATAGAAAAGCCTTGAAAATAATTTTGTCGACTTAGTTCAAGAGATTATACTTTAGCCAAAAAGTTTTATTTTTTTCAAAATATAGCTAAAGTACATATACTGTATATACGGTATACCCCCCTATACTTAAACTTTTCTATGTCCTCATAGCACTAGATGATACAAGGTCAAAGATCCATTTAAGTATAGAAAAATATACAGGAACTGAGGCGGGCTCCCCCTATACTTAGGTTAGAAATAACCTAAGTATCAAGGCAAGAAAAGATGAGTAAGAAACTCACGGGGATTCAGGTCCCCCCTATACTTAGGTTGAGAGTAGCCTAAGTATACAGATGGAGAATTGATGTTAGGGAGACCTGAGGTGGACGAAGAAGAAGGATGGATATACAAATGAGCGGATGAAACTTCGGAGATTGATGGAGTACTTAAGGACTAGGGGAGGGTTTCAGAGCATTCACGGCTCAAACAAGCATGCAACACCCTTTGATTTCACCAACTCACAAGTAAAACCAAGAAATGTTGGCTAATTACCTTGTCATTTTTATTGGTGATTAAAACATTCTAGTTTACACTGGAAAAATGTCAAATAAAACCATTTACATAAACACGGGTGTTCCTCTCCCAAAATAAGATTTTACTCCATTTTAAGTCAACTTGCAATTATCAGTCCCAATTTATTTACTTAAGGTTATCACTGATTAAAGGTGCGCAAATAAATCAAGAAATCATCGTCTACCGCTCATTCCCATTTTCAATTAACCTAGGTGATCAAGCCAGGAAGGGAGGTCGAGAAAAAGCCATGTAGTCGACAAAAATCATGATCTATACTAAGTGATAAAACATGCAGTGCCTTAGCAAAAAATCGTAAAAAACTCAGACTGAATCAAAATCCAAATCCAAATGTATGCAAGTCGATGAAAACCGCACCTAACATGCTTCTAATAGCGAGAAAGAGTATCTTTTAATTTGGATAAGTGAAGCGATGTTTATGTGCGTCTATAATTAAATTGTGTCCTACCTATGATCAAACACGTAAAAAAAAGAGAAACAAGCTCGAAGAGCAGTGTGCCTGGTCCTAGGTCAACACTCAAGTAGGGAGATCCGCACACAACCACATAAAAGTTGTTCTTTTATAAGCGCAAGTCTTCGATTGAAGACCGTTGTAAAGACAATTATTACATTGAAAGAAATAAAAATGCAAGACATTTTTTTCTTCCATTTTTCTCCATAATTGCTTCTACGGCTCCTCGCAGCGGAGAGACACCTACTCCATGCCTCCTTGAACATCAAGGGCCCTGCCACAAAAACAAACGTTAAAAATTTATCAAAGAAAATTTGAAGAATGCAAGACAAAGACATGCCATATGAATTAAAAATTAACACTTAATTAAATAAATAAAAATCCAAATAAAACATAAGATGAGTTGTGTCCCCGACAACGATGCCATTTGACGAACACAAATTTTACCCTTCTAATTATGCATAATTAGCCGTTTTCGTTGCAGTTGGGTAAAATAGAGTCAATCAAAAATCGCTTCGAAATAATGTATCAATTAAAGGTTAAATTGGTCGATTTATTTTTTTACTTGGGCAAGCCCAAGGTCGAAGTCAGGGACACGAGCCTCTTTAGTATCATTTAGACTCTAATTATTTAGATTCAGTGTTTAATCATCATAGGTCAAAAAATGCATGGAGACACAACTCATAAATAAACATGAACAATGCATTTTTTATATTTTTTTAACATGCAGAGACATGCAACATGAATATGCCCTAACAAGGGAAAATATTTGATCAATAAGATGTAGTCAAATTCAGAATAGAATTATGAAACAAGTCCCATTAAATCAAATAAGGCAAGGCATTAAACATGTTGTATAAGCGACACTTGGCAATGAAATAATACATCAAAATTCTTAGTGTTAAAATAGAAATCTAAACATGCCATCAAGAAGACAATGAAACGAGCTTCAAAACGAGACTAAAATCAACTGAAACGAAGATACGATGCTCAAGATATTTACAAATGAAGTCAGGGGCATAAATGCAAGAAAACGTAAAAGATAAATAGCAAACAGGTCCTTGGGAGGGACTAAAATGCAAATAAAATTAAAGTGGGGCCTTCCCTTTAATTTACATACATGAGCGGGGGTATTTTTGCAATTATTAAAACTCACGAGGGTTTGAATGCAAAATACCCCAGGTGCATGTGGTCTGCACGTGATTTCTGGACCCATTTGCAATATGCAGAAGCTTGGAGGACCTCCTTGTAAAATTCCCAGGCGTCACATGACTAAGACACGTGAGCTCTATGCTCGGTGACGATTGCAGGCTCGGAGGAGGCTCAGGCTAGCTTCGACTTGGCTCGGGTGCTACAAGCCTGGCGGTCTGGCGCTACGGGTCAGAGCTATTGTCGTGGACCTATGGGAGTCGTCCGATCAAGGGAATCGAACGGCTACTGTAGCGTATAGATAGGGAGACGCAGCTGAGTAGTACTCGTTGGATGGGCATCGGAGGGTGCATCCAACGACGCCTATAGACCTGGGCTTCATCCCTTCCGTCACGGATGGTGGCGACAATCTTTGTCCTATGGCGAGGCTGACTGAACACTACCACCTTCTTTTGCTAAAGATGTTGCTCCTTCAAGATCCTTGATAGGTCCATCATCTTCGCCAAAGCTCCGGGAGGCTGTTGAGAGTCCTGGAGGATGATGGAGGAGACTGTACGTCGGATGAGGAGCTCGCAAACTTGGCTTAGGCGGAGTTCTGACCACTGACACCATTTACCTGCAAGAGTTAGTGGACAGATAGCCGAAGCGTGTGTGTAACTCACGTGGGTGAGGTGAAGTGGATTGGTAGCCTATGGGATCCGAGAAGGTGGAGGCTTAGGTGCTCCTCCGTCGTGGAAGGCGGAGGAGATGGGTCGGATATGATCTGAGGCTTTGGAAGAGGGGGAAATGCATGGAGAGTCGGACGTGAAGGGTGGATGAATTGTGAAGCTAAACTGATGGTTAATGGAGGATGATGTAATGTGGAGGAAGCTAATAAATTAAGAGAAATTAAAGAAAAAAACAGAAGGGAGATCGAAGGAACTTACCTTGGCGATGGAGGATGAATTGCCTTTACGCAAGCTCCTGGAAGGGGTCCTGGTCATCGCTGGACCTCCGCGGCGACTGGAGGCAGCTAGGCGGGGGCGAAGCCACCACAGAGCTAAGCTTACCATGGCTTAGGGTCAACGCCGGGGGACGCGTCGTCTTCACGCCTCCATCGGTCCTTCCCCTATCACGGGGAGGAGGAGAGGGCTGGGCTAAGCCCCACGTAAAGGCGGACGAGGTGTATGCGGGGCGGAGCCAACGTATTTAGTCGGAGCAAAGAGGCGGTTATGACGGCAGAAGGAGTGGTTTGACCGGGAGATATGGAGTGAGAGGGGAGGTGCCGTGGCGAACATGGACTCCCGCGAGGATCGTGGATGAGTGGGGTTGGTCCGGGAGCAGCTAGTGAGTGGGCAAGGTGGAGGTTGCGATCGGGAAAATAGTAAGGGAGCGGAGGTTTTGCGAGGTGGGGTGACGTGGGCGAGGGCGTCGGAGGTTGACGATGAAGCCTCCACCGTTGGATCTCGCGATCCAACGGCTGAGACATTGGCGCTATGGAGCGGACATGATTAGATCGATGGAGGATGGAACGAAGGACGCATAGAGCGCCACATGACGTAACGATAGGAGGGTGTTGACGAATGGGTGAGATGCGACCTGGGCATCGATCGAATGGTTGAAGATAGAGCGGTAATGTGCGGTGGTGATGAAGGTGCCAAGAGATCAATCGATCGACAGACGAAGCGACACGTGGCTGAAGGAGGAGAAGGCGCTCATGGACGGTTCAAATGGCTTCTGAAGGATGATCGGTGGTTGATATCAGAGGCGGGAAGAATGGTGGAGATCTGAAGGGAGAGAGAGTAATTGAATGACAGATAGAGAGGGGCGCGTGGCATGCAAGGGACCGGGCTGCGTGGCGCAACTAGAAGGCGCCTCGTGGCCCAATCAGATTATTCAAAGAGAAAAAGTGAAATAAAAGGGAAAAGGAGGCCGATTTTTGAAAAACTCAAAACATGAAAGTTGTAGATCTTGATGAGATCTACAAGTTTCATGTTTACCAAAAACAGAGAAGAGGTCAAACAAAGTGAGAAACATTTTGTGAGCATTTTTAAGGGTAAAAACACTACGATTTTTAATTTTACCATTTTTTTGTATTTTTAATTTATTTAAGGGGTCAGATAATTACAGGGATTAATTTGGTTTTTATTGACTCATGGTCTAAGCTAGGGGGATAATATCTACGAATTAAGATCATGAAACTGGGTTTCATCACCCTCTTCTTTCAAGAATCCTCCAACTTTCACAGGAGATTCTCAACCACAAATAGATCCAACCCTCTCTATAAATCCGATTTACTCCACAAATCACAATCCTCTATATTTGGATCATACAAACAAATAGCCAATTGAGGTCTCCACTTCTTCATATATCAATCCTCTATATTCTGATCATACAATCCATCATTCATACTACGTAAATGTCAATCCATCATTCGTGGGAGACTCTAACCACAGGATGAACCCGATCGAATTTAACACTTCTTCACATCCTAGACCTCTCCCACCTTTGACCATAAATGAACAACTAACATCTTGGATTGACCCATCTCTCGTCAGAACTCATGAATCACTTGAAGATCAAATCACTTTTGAGACGAATGACCGTACGAGGCAACAACTCCAACCGACTTCAATTTCTCCTTACCATATTGTTGGAACAGGTCAACACTTCACAAATTCACAACTCGATTTGATCGTTGGAAATAAAATGGAGATCCGAACATATCAAAAGCTTGCACCTGATAATCTTACATTTTGGATAATCCGTGACAATCCCATCTTCAGACATAACACTTATACAGAGGACTGGACTGATGATATCGACACACATAAACCTTGTATGTTGACTCCACAACATAAGGGTCCGACCAATCATGACCAACTATACATGCCTGAATCACACCATGTGACATATGGCTTCTATCCTATTGAGCAGACTCCTTCCATTATTTTTGAGGAGAAAATTTCGAACGATCATACAATGGATATTCCAAGAGAATCTTCTCCCATGCCATACATGAAAATGGAAGATGCAATGGGTGAATCTCAAATTCAAAAACGAGAAACCACATAGACTGCTCACATGATTAATCGTGAAACTTTTTGGAGGATGACATTTCGAGTATTACTAAGAGATATGAATTGATGGAGGAAAAATTCAAAAAATTCAAAAATTTCACTGACCGATTAATTTCATTTTACGAAGCTCGGGTATGAAAGTAGAGAATGAAATAATTGGATCTAATGTTGAGAAACCTGAGGATATTCAGAAATCCATGGACAATGTTCACCCTTGGGACGACTCTGACAGCAACATCTCTGCATATTACTCCCCTAGGAATAACTCTGACTCTTATTCGGCTAATCAAACCCCGCATCATCTATGAAAAACACCTCACTCCCAGGACAAACACCATCACGAAACAAAATGATTGCTCCTTCATCTAAAAAGAAGTTGCCTTCGACCTTCCGGAAGAGGATTTGTCTGATGATTCCTCATCAGGTCTGGAAAAGGTAATCTACATCAGTGAGGTCTATTTGGCAGCCCTAAAACCCTATCTTTGCAAGGATCCAAATTTCGATTCCCATTGGACGACTCATGTTCCTCACTATTATTCATCCAAAGCCGATTCTCCTGTTCTCATTAAATATACTGGAATAATTTCTTATGAGCTGACTAAGACTAGCACATCAGACTATTCATCATCCGAGGACGAATCACTTGATCCCAAGAAGGAACAAATTCTGAGAAAACAACTGGAGAAACTAAAGAACAAGAATATCTGGAGTGCCTCCACTTTCAAATACTAATCCTCTAAGGATAACTTTGGTGATGGTTATCTTTCATCTGATTCATACGCTTCATCTACTATTCAGCATGATTTCTTTGAAGGTAATACTGACAATGGTTGGGAATCATATGCTTCATCTCCTTCTTATAATTATGATCTCCAACCACATGCTCACAAAATGATCGGCCAAACATCACCTTAATCATCGGCTACCCACCCTCCCTCCTGACCCCATCGGTCTCCTTGTACATCATCTTCTTCTACTTAGGCCAAGGCCAAAGTATAGGGGGGACTGATGCCATATGTACATACCATTCTCTCCTTCTCACAATCACTCCATTTCCACCCTTCTTCCGTACTTAGGTTGACCAGAGCCTAAGTATAGGAGGAATCGATGCCCATATGTATATACTATTCTCATTCACATCTCCTAACCGCCTCATTTTCGCTCTTCTTCTATACTTACATTCACAGCCTAAATATAGGGAGGCGAGCCGATAAATCTTTTTCTTTCACTCTCTTATGATTAGCCCAAGCTATGTCTTCTTTACGCTTCTTGTGCTTTGAGGACGCAACACTCGCTAAGTATAGGGGGTGTGTATATATACTATGTATATATTTTACCCATAGCTCATACTTTTATGTAAGTCTATATGTATTTACATGGTGGGTAACTAACTACAAAAAAACAAAAAAAAAGATTTGCTACTAACATTGATCGTGTTCTACTAAACGTTTTTTGAAAAAAAATGGCTTCTTATTCATTTTTGCAAAAAAAAATCTTTACATTAAAAAATCACAAAAAAATAAATTTTTTGTCTGCATTTTATACACCTGCACTTCATCAAGCATTACATGCATTTGCAATTGTGAAAAGTCCTTGGGTTCTGAAACGAGTTATGAGCAGAAACTGAGAATGGTCTGGACTTGACCTTAATCCACCTAATTTTCAGAGGAACTTCACTGAGAAATAGGATTTTAGAAACTTCAGGTCTACGACTTAATTCTTCAAGTTCCACATGACAATGTGCAGTGTTTGATTCTTAGTGTCTAACCTGGTCTCTTCATTCTGGGTACAACTCTGGAATGGGGAATTAATTTGTACTCTCACACTATTCACTTAGCTTAACTCAGACAGGGCGTTGGAAGACTGTGTGAGTTTCTTTTCTGGTAGTATGGACATCTAAAGATCGGAGTACGGGTTGAAATAAAGCTTCGGAAAAGGGATGAACAGCTGGGCACAGATTTTTCTATGACCCCAAAACATGCATGGAAAAAAAGATTCCATATCCGTAGGGGCATAATAAGATCCAAGCAAAACCACCAAAAATCCAAATACAGAGAAGCCACTACCAAATAAACATTTGACCAAAATGGTCCAAGCTTCAAGAAAACCTGCAGATCTTGGTGGAGACTTGGCTAAACTGGCCAGCTTCACAAGGAGAGGTGACTACACTGATCACTCTCTAGTTCTTTTCTCCTTCTTCTAACTTCTCCCTCTATTCGGTTGTCAACACAACGTGACAGACCTTAGAAGGAAATACCTGACTCCCCGAGGACGAGTTACAAGTGAGGAGGTTTGCATGGTAGTCCACCATTCTGGATGGGAAGAGCTAAAACACTTCACACACATGAGTCGATTGTTCAATGTTCATGGGGTATGCTTTGGGAAGAGGATTGATCTAAGATGACTTCTGAGTGGAAAGTGTGGCAATGATGTGTAGAGCTTGAAGGCTGTTGATTTTAAAATTCTAAGTCTCACAAAATTTTTGCCAAACTAATAATCTAAAGGTTAAGTATAGTTCCACTTTCACCTTCTGCTCATGGTCTTGGTATGGAACCCAATCTCATTTCACCACATTGCATTTCTTTTGATGCTCAGGGAGGAGTACGGTTTAAGTATAGGGGGAATGATGAATATCAGATTCATCACTCTAAAAAGGACTAATTAAGCTTAAATCCCTAAAATTCAATGGCAATTCTCCATTTATATTACATAATTAGCATTCATGCATGTTTTGATAAGAATGACATTTTATCATTCAATATTGCACAAAATAAGAAGCCAAAAATCCCAGCCAAAATAACCTGTAAAATAGGCTAAATTCCTTGATTTTAAATAATACATGCTAACTCCAAATAACATGAAACCACCTCCATTTTGTACATATTACTAACAAGAATAAATAAAAAATACAAAAAAATCAGTAACATAAATATGTGGACCAAAGCTCAAACCCTAGTTCAAGGATTTCTGATCTAAAACCTCTATGTCTTCCTCATCCGGTGTCTGATTTGATCCTACTCACTTTTTAACTAATGTACATTCAATTATCTTCAAAATAAGACCAGGTTGAAGTGAATCAGAGCTCATTTGTGAAAGTTGGGTTTTGGGTCTCTTTTGTACATTTTGTATTTTAACGGTTTTTGATGTATTATTTTATGTACATAATTAACCCATTTTTTTATTTCTTTTTCATTTATTTTATTTGATCAAAGTTTTATTAAAATGCACAAAAATCCAAATCCAAAATGAGTTTGAAATCAACGAAACTAACTGAGTCTGAATCTTCACTAATTGTCGATACAAAAATTGTCATTTTCGCATTTTAATTTATTTCTTCTTTTTCTTACTTATTAAAAATCCAAAAAATAGATTAATGTGTAAATATTTATCTTTGATGTTATCACATATTTTTTCGGATTTTTTATCTGTTTTAAAAATGACAAAAATTTAGAAAACCCAAAAATCATGGTATTCAATGTACATGGGATACCCCAAAAATATCACTTTGTGCAAGTGATCGATTTTGGATTTGGTCTCTTCATGAAAGTTGTAGATCTCATCAAGACGAATAACTTTATGAAGAAAATTTTTTGATCTGATGTCGTTTGCTATTTATTATGGATTTTTCGTCGTGTTTATCTAACGATTTTTGTGGGGCTGACACATGGCCGCTCCTGGAGTCGGCACATATAACCCATTTTTGGAGGTTTGAAATTCGTTTTATTAAAAAAATAATTAAATAATAATAAAATAATAAAATACGTGGAATATCTGGGATCGTCTAATCTCGACATATAGGACGGCCTAGAGATCGCCTCCACCCGCCCCTCCACTTGCTGCCACATGGCGAGATCAGGACCGCTCGATCTCAGCCTATTGGATGGTTCTTGTACCTCATCTTCCTCCCGCTCCTTTCCCAAATCGACCGTCGCGAATCACGCGACCCCCGCTTCCTCTTCTGGCCGCGTATCTCCTCCTCGGATTTCGTCGCCGTTGCCACCATCTTCTATCCCCTTCTCGATCAAAGACCCTCGTTGCATGTTCAAGATCCTCTTTCCATCTTCTTCCTGCATATCTCGCAGCCGCAAAAATCATCGCTCCTCTCCAATACTCTTCTCGATCCGGCATCCCTTCGAGCCCTATAAAGCGATCGCATCGCCCCACTTCCCCTCCATTCGCCATAGCATTACATTGCGAAGGATCTCGGTGGTGGTAGCCCGAGCTCCTCCCGTTCGACCCGACGAGATCCGAGGGATCTAGCCCTCGACCACGGTGCTTTGCTCCAGCGTTGTGCCGTTGAGCCAATGCCACCGACTACTCCCATACACCTTCGCCCAACGGTATCCGCCTCCAGTCGTCAAAGCTGACATTCGACCACTCCATCTCCGCGCTCCATCGGGTGCACCATCGACATCAACTTCGTCGCCACGCCAGGGCCCCTTCCTCTGGATTCATCTTCGTCAACCTGCCGCTCCTCCGCCTCTCCCAGTTGTAGCAGGAGCTCCACCTCCTCATCTTGCCATCAGCCAGAGGAGCAGCCACCAACCTCCAGAGCCTCGACGCTGGACGCTGCTGCTCCGCTCCTCCTCCGGGTTCGAGGCCTGAGGCCCCCTCCGACGCGAGTCGCACGTGGTTAGGGGAACGTTTGCACAGAACTCCCCTCACGTGACTTTCACGTGAGAAGGGGTATATTTACAAGAGCGCCTTCTATGTTCTGCCAAATCACAGAAACGCCACACCCCCAGAGGTCACGTGCATCGCACGTGACCTGTTGGAAAAATTGCGAAGACCCCCCTCCATTCTACCCATTCACACAAAGGTCCAAGCATGTGCCGCACACGTGCTTCTCTAGTAGTTTTATAAAAACGTCATTCAGGGTGTAGGTAATTACATTTCAGTCCTTCTACTGCATTTTCTATTGTAATTTAATTATTGTTATTTGCATTGAGACCCCTATATTCTCCTATTATTTTGATCAACATTTTTGCATCATTTTAATATTTCAAAAATAGCATGATGTTCTACAACTAATTCTCTACGATAAGGCATGCTTGTGATAACTTTATTTTTTTGTGGTTAATTAATAATAATTGTTCTTGCGAAAATTGACATATGCTTCCCATCTTGTGCTTTGAAATTTCAAAATAAATTAACCATTTCTCGTAAAATTTCCAAAAATTCATGGATTATAGAATTAATTGTATGTTACATTGGCCCAAAATGAATTGCATTTGCATGCATAATTTGCCTTACAAAAATCATTTTGCATAATTCAATCTTTAATTTTTAATAGGTATTAGATCTAGTATTTTTGACATTTAGGATTTTTCTGAGATCTACACCTAGTTATTGATCTTAATTTTATTCGTTGAACATTATTAGGTTTAATATTTATTATAATTAAATATTGAAATTCACTTTGTTTGCATTCACAAATTCATAAAATATTTATCTTTTGAATTCTAAAAAAATTACAATTCATTCATTTCATCATAATTGACTTATCGGTCAAGTTTCATATTTTTCGAATATCATTTGATTGATCTTTACATTTTAGTCCCTAAAATTGGCCTAATTTGCATTTTTCCATCTGAAATTGCATTAAAAATAAAAAAATACCATCTCGAAAACCATACACGAACTTTGATAGAAAAAATTATATGTTGTTCCTTTTCCTCCTTGAGTTCAACCTTGGGACTTGCCCAAGCAAAATAAACAGTAAACCACTTCGAATAACATTGAATAAAGTTTTGTGGTTATTTCTTGACTGATTCCGAATTCTCGATGTAATTACAACAACACATTCATCATTAATTTTAAAGCATAATTCTCACAATTTAACTAATGGTTTTCGTAACTCATCAACGGACAACTGATCTGATTTCACTTACCTCGCATCACGCTCCCAACGGTCAATGACGCTTTGGAGACATGCGGCCCAGATTAGAACTCAGCTGATGATCAGGTGGTCGGGTATGGCTGGATCCAATGGTCAAGATCAAAATTGGAGTGCCTCCTCAATCGGACGATGACTACTCCCCCCTAAAGAACAAGAAAGAACAGGAGGTCGGGCGATCTTCAATCGATGCTCTCCTTCACCTCTGACGGACTTCGATAAAGATGCAAGGCCTAAAACATGTCTGAAGGTCACTTACAGCTGTTGGATGCTTCAGATGGGTCCGAGGACCACCAGAGTAGTCCCCGGAGGTCGAAGAATCTTTGGGGGTCCAGGTACCTTCAGTTGAACCAAAATCGACCCCAAAGGAGTCTTTGACCTCCATAATCAGCAGATGAAGATAAAGCTCACACGCAAGGGGTTCTAGGGATATTATTAGGTGGAGATTGGTTAAAGTAGAGTCGGGTAGAGCTCTCTGGTGAGGTTGCAGAAGTGGAGAGCCGATACCTTGATATGAGAATGATCGAGGGGGTTGGAGATGCCTGGGATAAAGTAGAATCGATGGGGGAGAAAATGAGGGCAAAAAGAGGGTCAGAGAATAAGTGGATCACGAGGAAACAGTGGCCGGAGCTCAACTCCGGCAAACTATGACAAAGGAACTTAACAAAAAATAAAATGAAAATAACGGAAATGAAAGCTACACTATGCTAATCTAAGTCCTAGGAACAAAAAGAAACAACTATCTAAGACTCTACCTTACTGGAGAAGGGATTCAGTCGGAGCTCCACCGTGGAAGGCTGACGATGCTCAAATCACATCTTCAGACCTCTTCCTCCACGCCAAATGGCTCAGATGGCTTCCTATTGTCACCTAGGAACTCGGGCACAAGGAGATCAGGGGATCTCGAGGCCAAAGAGGGATCGAGGTAGAATGGAAGTGGTGGAGGTATATTTGTACAAGGCGAACTTTGACCGAGGCCTCTGATTGCTTTAGCGATCCGTCGATCGAGGAAAGATCCTTGCGTGAAAAACGGATGGTCGAGGAACAAAAATGTTGAAGGAATCAAGCTGAGATAATGCAAGGATGTTCGGGAAAAATAGAGGAAGATGGGTTAACAATGAGGTCTGACAGGCATAGGGTTTCAAGGGTGATGAAACCCAGTTTCATTGTCATTATTCGTGGTTATTAACCTCCTTGCTTAAATTTAAGTCAATAAAAACCAGACAAAACCATGTTTATATCAGAGTTATGGAATAAATTAAAAATACAAAAAATAACAAAATAAAAATCGTAGTGTTTTTAAGCCTTTAAAAACGCTCACAAAAATATTTCTACTTTGATTTGACCTCGTCTCCGTTTTTGGTCAACATGAAACTTGTAGATCTCATCAAGATCTACAACTTCATGTTTTGAGTTTTTCCAATTTTGCCATTTTCATCCTCTTTTTTGAGATATTGCATCTGAATAATCTTATTGGGCCATGTGGCACCTTCTGATTGCGCCACGTGACTTGTCTCTTCACGCACCACGCACCCTCCTCTTTCCGTCGTTAGACCAGCCCATTCCCCTCCATAGCATTGTCGTCCATTCTCGCTTCTTATCTCAACCCTTAGATCAACTCCTGATCACATCCTGGCCATCCTTTAGCACCCTCACCTCAGCCCACCACGTGTCAAGCCCATCCACCACCCGATCTTTTCCAACTCAGCCATCACCTTTCCTATTAATTACGCCTGTTTGATCCGGCCCCTAATATCATCATCACCGTCCACTTCCGACCTCCTATGCGCACGACATGTGGCATCCCTTGTGCCCTTCGATCTCGCCTCCCCGATCTAATACAAATTGTCCGTATGCACCCCTTCCTCAACTGTTGGATCGCGAGATCCAACGGCTAAGATATCTTCTTCTACCTCCGGATAAGCCTCACCCACGTCGCCCACCTCTCCAACTCGACCCCCCCTTTCCATTTTTCCCACCACTTTAGCCATCTCCACCAACCTCCAACCAGCTCACGACGTAACTCGGTCATCTATCATTCTCGCGGGCCACTTAGATCGCCACTAAACCATCTCTCTCACTCCATATTCGCGAAGAAAGCTACGCCACCCATCACAAGAACTGCAACTCCCAGCTTTAAATACACCATCATCATTGCCATTCACCTTTGTCTGCCTTTACGAGGGGCTCCGCCCAGCAAGCCTCCGCTCCTCGGTTATAGCGAGTAAGCGCTATGGAGCGCGAATACGACGGATGCCCCCGGCGTTGACCCTTGGCCATGGTAGGCCAGGACCGCGGAGCTCCGCCTCCACCAAGCTGCTCCGTGGGGTCACCAGAGTCCAGCGATGACCCGAGCTCCCCTTGGAGCTCAGCATAGACCTCTACCTTCACCAAACACTGATGTGGTTAGCCTACGATCTTCTTTGTATTTTCTCATTCTTTTCTCCTAATTAATTAGGCCTTCTCACGCTCCTTCACCCTCCATGATTCATCCCTTTAGCTTCATCTATTCATTACCATTCACGCGCTACCCTCTACGCAACTTCCCCTTACTCCACAACCTCAGGCCACTCTGCCGCCCATCTCCTTCGAGCTCGTCAGAGAAGATGCCTCAGGTCACCATGTTCTTTGCTCACCAGGCCTATCATTCCGTTCATTCGTCATGTATTTTTGCTTCAGCTATGTGGACTAACTTCGCAGGTACTCAAGCGTCAATGGTCAGAGCCTTCGCCGAAGCTTCCATGGCGAGCACCAACACCTGTATTTGAGCGACGACGGCCTCTTCCAGACCTTGCCGCAGCTTGCCCGAACTTCCAGCTTCATCGATGAACGTCCAGGATGCTACGGGGAGTTCCATCGTGTCCGATCAACCGAGGCGGAGCCTGGAAGACTTTGTCGAAGGACAGAACCCGCCACCAGCTCTGTAGCGTAGGGAGAAGATCTTGGTTGTACAGGTGACGTTGGATGGCACCTCCCAGTGGTCATCCAATGGTTTCTATTAAGCCACATCGACGATCCTTGAGTCTCCAGATACTGTATATTTCAAAGATCGGGCAGTCTGAAGTCGACCACGTCTCCTCGAACGCATGGTGCAGTTACCGTTGGATCCTCGAGATCGGGCGGTCCATATGCGTCCACGCCAGCTTCTCCAAGCCTCTTCTCTAAGCCACCAGGCTTGGGTACCCCGAGCCTCTTCCGAGCCTCACGATCCTACCTTCAACATCGAGCCTGCAACCGAAGCCACATCTGAGCCTACAAGCCACCCGAACCTAGCCATCATGTTCCTGTCATGTGATTGGCCGAATATTTTACAGGAATACCCTCGGAGCTTCTCCAAATCGCAAATAGGTCCAGAGAGA
Organism: Ottelia alismoides; assembly: GCA_037367405.1. NCBI lineage: Eukaryota > Viridiplantae > Streptophyta > Magnoliopsida > Alismatales > Hydrocharitaceae > Ottelia > Ottelia alismoides. The sequence goes on along the minus strand of JAZKJV010005391.1, from coordinate 540,530 downwards.
ACGTGCATCCCACAGTGCATGGGGTATTTTCCACCCGACCCCCAATCGATTTTAATAATTGCAAAAATACTGCTCGAACATGTGCGTAAATTATAAGGAAGGTCCCATATTTATTTTATTTGCATTTTAGTCCTTTTAGGGACAGATGAATTTGTGATTCATCACTCTAAAAGTTAAAAATAGAGCCTTGTCCCCGAGTAAATAGAGGCATATTTCCCTTTATATTGCATAAATAGCATTCATGCATGCATACACAATATATGCATTTTAGCACTCCATTTGCATTTAAATAAGAAGCCAAAATCCCTTGTAAAATACCCTCTTATCAAAATAACCTCTTCCTTATAATATGTACTCCTTAGTTAATAATATAGGGAAGAAAGCCAGAAATCCCCCTTGTAAAATAGCCAATAAAGCCCTAGAATCCCTGTATCAGAAATTGCCCATAACTCCTTCATACAAACTCTGAAATAGGTCTACTTACTTTTAGAATAATACACATTAAAAGACCTTTAAAATGAGACTAATTTCATTCAATTTGGAGCTCGTATGAAAAAGTTGGGTTTTTGGGCCTCTTTGTATACTACATGTATGTATATTTGTATCTTTGTATTTATGTATCATATTTGACCTCATTTCCATCTTTGGTCAACATGAAACTTGTAGATCTCATCGAGATTTACAACTTTCATGTTTTGAGTTTTTCTAAATTCGGCCACTTCCTCTCTCTACCATTATTTCTTTGTCCAGCCAATCACAGCAGGCCACGTGGCACCATCTGGTTGCACCACGCGGCCCGCTCCCCTCCCAATCCGCCTCTGCTCTCGGCCGTTGGATGACACTTTCAATCCAATAGCCACAGGATGACCACGTACGCCTTTCACCATGACCATCAGATCAAATCCCCCGCCTCATCTCAATCGCCTGTTCGCGCCTCTTCCTCAGTGCGCCACGTCACGCTTGTTGCGCCCTTGGATGATGCACTCCATACCTCCATCTCAACTGCTCAACCTGCAGTGCATCGCAGCCCTTCAATCTTCCTCAGATCTAATCCACACCGCTCGTGCATACTTCGCCCCCATCGCGCCACGTGGAGGGCTCCTGACGCTCAGATCACAGCGCCCCGATCTCCATCCTACCGCTCCTTCCCGCCTCAATCACCACCGTTGGATCACACGATCCAACGATGGAGACTTCGTCTTCCACCTCCAGCGCCTCTCTCTCCCACGATCTCCGCCTTGCGGGAGGGGCACCCCTTCCTATTCTTGGCCGCGCCTCCACCACCGTCGCCGTCCACCATCACCTCTACGATGACCCCCACTCATCCATCATCCTTGCCAGCCACTCCACTACCCACGTCGACCTCCAGCGACTTCCCACGAACCCCTTAAACCTCGCTCCATCACCAGGCCGGTCACCTACTTCAACCTATAAATGATCGAGCATCGGCCATCATCGCACCTATCTGCCACCCCTAAGAGACACCCCGAGCTCGAAGCTTCTAATTAGTGACAGTAATCGCACGATTCCTTGAGCGAAGACGGTCGTCTTCTCCAGCGAGATCCTCGACCACTGCCGAGTCGCAGCCCTCCTCCTCTGAGCCGCTGCTTGAGCTCAGGGACTCACCGCCCCTTCGAGCGATGATCTGGAACTCAAACTCGAGCTCCAAACCCCAGGTGAACACCTCCATCCTCGATTGATTTTCATTTTGATTTTGCTTCATTTTTCTCGCATTTTATTCGACGTCTCCGTCCACCTTCTCGCCTCGCTTCCACTCCGCTGAGCTCCGCGACGAAGCTCCAAAAGAACTCCAGTGAAGTTCCGATTAGTGAAGAAGTAGTACCTGCAAGTGTTAGAGGAGGAGCCGAAGCTCGTGCGTGCAATCGTGGAGGTGGGAGGATGGGTGGCGAGGCCTAAGGCGGAGGGAGGTGATCTGGCGACGGTGCTCCGGCCAAGTGGCGGAGCTGGATTCGATGGACGGTGAGATGAAGCGTCTGAGGGCGTAGAGGGTACCGCGAAGATGAGAGCTTCGTCGCCGAGCTCGGCGGAGTGGAAGCGAGGCGAGAAGGTGGACGGAGACGTCGAATGAAATGCGAGAAAAATGAAGCAAAATCAAAATGAAAATCAATCGGGATGGAGGTGTTCACCTGGGGTTTGGAGCTCGAGTTTGAGTTCCAGATCGTCGCTCGAAGGGGCGGTAAGTCCCTGAGCTCAAGTAGCGGCTCGGCGGAGGAGGGCTGCGACTCAGCAGTGGCCGAGGATCTCGCCGGAGAAGACGACCGTCTTCGCTCAAGGAATCATGCGATTACTGTCACTAATCAGAAGCTCCGAGCTCGGGATGTCTCTTAGGGGTGGCGGATAGGTGCGACGATGGTCGGTGCTCGATTATTTATAGGTTGAAGTAGGTGACCGGCCTGGTGATGGAGCGAGGTTTAAGGGGTTCGTGGGAAGTCGCTGGAGGTCGACGTGGGTAGTGGAGTGGCTGGCGAGGATGATGGATGAGTGGGGGTCATCGTGGAGGTGATGGTGGACGGCGACGGTGGTGGAGGCGCGGCCAAGAATAGGAAGGGGGTGCCCCTCCCGCAAGGCGGAGATCGTGGGAGAGAGAGGCGCTGGAGGTGGAAGACGAAGTCTCCACCATTGGATCGTGTGATCCAACGGTGCTGCTATGGATCTAAATCTTTTTTCAGATTTACGATGACTTCCTTTTTTCTAGAGCTGATCAAGGCGGGAAGGAGCGGTAGGATGGAGATCGGGGTGCTGTGATCTGAGCGTCAGGAGCCCTCCACGTGGTGCGATGGGGGCGAAGTATGCGCGAGCGGTGTGGATTAGATCTGAGGAAGATCGAAGGGCTGCGATGCACTGCGGGCTGAGCGGCTGAGATGGAGGGATGGAGTGCATCATCCAAGGGCGCAACAAGCGCCACGTGGCGCGCTGAGGAAGAGGCGCGAACGGGCGATTGAGATGAGGCGGGGGATTTGATCTGACGGTCAAGGTGAAAGGCGTACGTGGTCATCTAGTGGTCGTTGGATTGAAAGTGTCATCCAACGGCCGAGAGAAGAGGCAGCTTGGGCAAGGGGAGCGGGCCGCATGGCGCAACCAGATGGCGCCACGTGGCCTGCTGTGATTGGCTGGACAAAGAAATAATGGTAGAGAGAGGAAGGGGGCGAATTTGGAAAAACTCAAAACATGAAAGTTGTAGATCTCGATGAGATCTACAAGTTTCATGTTGACCAAAGACGAAAATGAGGTCAAATATGATACATAAATACAAAGATACAAATATACGTATATGTAGTATATAAAGAGGCCCAAAAACCCAACTTTTTCATACGAGCTCCAAATTGGATAAAATTAGTCTCATTTTAAAGGTCTTTTAATGTGTATTATTCTAAAAGTAAGTAGACCTATTTTGGAGTTTGTATGAAGGAGTTATGGACAATTTCTGATCCAGGGGTTGTAGGGCTTTATTGGCTATTTTACAAGGGGGATTTCTGGCTTTCTTCCCTATATTATTAAGTAAGGAGTACATATTATAAGGAAGAGGTTATTTTGATAAGAGGATATTTTACAAGGGATTTTGGCTTCTTATATAAATGCAAATGGAGTGCTAAAATGCATATATTGTGTATGCATGCATGAATGTTATATATGCAATATAAAGGGAAATATGCCTCTATTTACTCGGGGACAAGGCTCTATTTTTAACTTTTAGAGTGATGAATCACAGATTCATCAACCCCCTATACTTAAACCTTGCTCGTCCCCGAGCAACTAAATGAAATGCAAGAGTGAAATGATTTTGGGTTCCATACCAAGGTCATGAACAAAAGTTAAAAATGGAGCTTGACTCGACCTTTGGATTAATTGTGTGGCGGAATCTTATTGGGATCTGAACTTAGGACCTAACAGACTTCAAGTTCCACAAGTCTTCTATTCAAGACGCCTCAATAGTCAGGTCAGAACAAATCCTCAAACGTAAATTTCTGATGACTATGATTCTTACTTGTACTGTGTAAGTGAGATGTAACTCTCCACATCAGAAATGGTTCAGAACCAGCCTCCTCTAACAAGGTAACTCAAATAACCCGGTCCAGTAACTCTTTCCTCGAGGAGTGGGGTATTCCCTTCTAAGTTCAAGTGCGACCAGCTCAAGAGGAGGGGGTAGAGAAAAGAATGGATGGTAGCCAGTGTAGCTACCTATCCCGGGATGCCTGACCAGTGTAGCCAAGTCATCCAGCTACAGACTTCTTGCTAATATACATACTCCGACAGGCAATATATTTTTTTTGTTTTGGCCTGTCTATTTTTTCTAGGAGTTCTTGCATTTTTTTCTTTTTTTTCTTTTTCTATTTTTTTTGGGAACTATATACAAGGTGCAGCATGTACATCATGAGTTTTTCCTCTTGAGCCAGTAGACTATCCCTCTTTTGAAGCATTATTGCAACCCACAGCATCCTGTCCTTAGATGTCAACACCACCAGACTAGGTTGAGATGCACTACCCTCCCTAGAGGAGGACGGATGTTTCCACCCATGTGCTACACTAAGCTAAAGGATTCTACCTCCTCACCACCTCATCAATGAAGAGCTACGTGCATTGTGCTTGTCCAAGTTAGGTCATTATCTAAAAGAATCATGCGTGTGCACGAGATATTCTACTTAGACTAATCAAGATGACATGTGAACATAGACTTGCGGACTTAAAGAATTAAGTCACTTGACCTGAGAAATCGTAACTCCAGTTCCTATAAGGTTCCTCTGAAATTAGGTGGATTAAGGTTAAATCAAGTCCATCCGCAATATCTACTCATAACTTGGTTCAGAACCCATTAACTTTTCCCTTTGCATATGCAAAGTATGCAGATGAGATGCAGATGTCATGAAGATGGATGAAAATGCAAGACTCTTTTTATTTTTAAAGGATGATATGCAAGAGTAAATAAGAAGCCTATATATGTATATATATTGCAAAAGTTTTACAAGTATTATACAAAAATTTTTTTTTAAATTTTTACCCACCCGTAATTATTGCAAAATATATACAAAAAGTACGCGAAAATACGCGATATATATACGCCCCCCTATACTTAGTGTGTGTTATGTCCTCAGAGCACGAAGAGCGAGGAAAAAGACATAGCTCGTGCTAAGCATAGGAGAGCTAAAGAGAAGAAAAAAATGTATAGAAATCGACCGGCCCCCCTATACTTAGGCTCTGGCAGCCTAAGTGTAGAAGACAGTAAAAAAGTGGGGCGGTCGAGGTCAAGAAGAGAAGTGGATGAATATACAATGCGGGCATCGGTCCCCCCTATACTTAGGCTCAGGTCAGCCTAAGTACATGACAGACTTGAGTAAGAGGACCAATGTGATCTGGAGAATGTACAAAGAACCGACTCAAGTGACTCCTCCACTCTATATATAGTCCAAGATAGTGGTTCGATGATGTGGGGATGGGTTACTAGAGTCACAGGGGAAAAGGATAGGATGTACAAGAATGATGATATATACAAATGAGTCGGTCTGAATCTTTCAAGATGCTGCTGATGGCTGGAGCTCACTGTTGCAAGGTCTCATACGCTGCTCGAGGTATATCTGCTGTATCTGTCTCGCGCATGAATACAATCTCCTCAACATGGACTAACTGCTCATTGGATTCGACGAAGTGTTTCAACAGCTGTCCATTCACTAGGAATGTCGGTGCGTCATCTGCGAGATCAGAGATCTTGACACATCCACTATCATGCACCGTACGGACGACAAATGGGCCCGTCCACTTAGACTTCAACTTGCCTTGGAAAATCTTCAGCCTAGCATTGAACAATCATACCTTCTGTCCAGGAACAAAGGTCTTTCGTCTGATATATCTATCATGCCAACGCTTCACCTTGTCCTTGTACACCGAAATGTTGTCGTATGCGCGGTTTCTGACTTCCACAAGCTCATTCAGATCCATGTCTCTCTGCTTCTGTCTCAGGTGCGTGTTCCAGTTGACCTTCTTGATTGCCCATTCTGATTTGTGCACTAACTCTGCGGGCAAATGGCACGGCTTTCCGAATACCATTCGGAATGGGGAGGTTCCTAACGGTGTCTTGTAAGCTGTCCTATACGCCCAGAGGACTTGATCCAAGATCTGAGACCAGTCCTTCCTGTCCGGGCGGACGAGCTTTCGCAATATGGTCTTTACCTCCAGATTCGACACCTCAGCCATACCATTGGTTTGTGGGTGGTAAGGACTCGCGACACGGTGTTCGATGCCGTAGTCCTTCAGGAGTTTCTTCACCTCCCGATTCACAAAGTGGCTACCCCCGTCTGATATCATCATTTTGAAGATCCCGAACCTAGAGATTATGTGCTCTCTGATGAATTTACAGACGGTCCTGCTGTCTGCAGCTCGGGTCGCCAACCATCCTCCCACCTCCACGATTGCACGCACGAGCTTCGGCTCCTCCTCTAACACTTGCAGGTACTACTTCTTCACTAATCGGAACTTCACCGGAGTTCTTTTGGAGCTTCGTCGCCAGCAACCTCCGACGGACATCTCCAGCTTCTGAAACCACCAGCATCTTCCCCGCATCGCCATGCGGCTTCTGGGATATCTCCGACGCCTCGGAGAGCTTCACCGATACCTGTAAGGAAGGGCAGAGCAAAGGCCCCGTCGCAGGAGCTCTACCATCTCCTCCGCAGGCGGCGAAGGGCCATTGAAGCTGAAGCCCCAGATACCGTTCGATCACCTTGATCGAACGGTCGACTTCGTGCCACGTCGCCACTCAGTCGCGCCTCACCGGTGCCGTTGGATCCTTCCCGATCTAACGACGCTTAGGCCGCCACATCATCGATATCTGGAGCAGCCAGGAGCTGTTGGATCAACGTAGATCTGACGATCTCTGATCGAGCCACGCGTCAGCACTGACACCCCTTGGATCGATCTTGATCCAAGGGTCTTCATTACGCCACGTCGACGAAGACCGAGCCTATCCCCGACCCTAGGCTCGGACCACCCGAGGCTAGCCGAACCTCCAGGAGCATCCGAGCCGAGCCCCGAGCCTCCGCAGCCATCCGAGCCTAAGCCGATCACGTGAGGAGCACGTGCAGCCTGGGCATTTTGCACAGAGGCCCTCGGAACTTTTTAAAATTACAAAAAGGTCCCTATGAAGCAGACCCCACGTGAGGAGCACGTGCCCAGTGGAGAATTTGCATTGACACCCCTACATTATAGGTAATTGCATTTAAGTCCCTGTCAGCATATTTCTTTTATGTAATTTTATTTTCTTGTATTGCAAATACACCCTTGTCTTTGCAAGCATCCCTAGGTCTCATTTTACATCATTTTTAAATTCCAAAAGTTGCATTTTGTTGAGAAACTTATCCTCTATCTATTGTGCCACTTGTCATATTTTTGTAATTACAGTAGATTTTTTAATGAATTAATTGGTCGATTTGTGTAATATTTTGCCCAGTGACACCTTTTAATTTATAAATAATTTTCTGTGACTTCAAAAATTTTCAAAAAATCTCTAGGATAGTGAACTCAACTTTGCATAAAATTTTCATGTTATTTGCACGCATATCGAGGCCTTAATAAATTGTTTAGTGATTTTATTATTTTAATTTTAATAAATTCATTTCACATTGAAATTAAAGTTTGTAAATTTTCCTAGATTCCTTATCATTAAAACTCTCTAGGATAATTTTATTTCCTGAAAAAGATGTGATTTGTTATTTATTAAAAATAAATTAGTGAAAATCACCCTATCTACAAGTTTAATTCACTGTAAATTTATTTAGTGTCTAAAAATTCCCAAAAAATTAGCGTAGCTTAGTTTCATCATAATCGATCATCTGGCCATTTTTCATAATTTTTGGACTTCATTTGATATCTTAATTGAATTAACTTCAAATTGGCTTGATTTTTTGCATGTGTCTTGCATAGAAATTAAAAAAAAGTAAAAAATAATTCCCTGAAAATCCAACACTTGATCTTTGCTAAAATTTACCTAAGGAGACAGGTGCCTCCCTGAGTTCGACCTTGGACACTACCAAGTAAAAAAAATCACCGCTTGAAATTGACTCAAATCTAATTAAAGTGGTTTTAATTAGCCCTCTTGTATCCGACTGCAACGAACGACATCTAATTAATTTGGACATTAACTTGACCGAGTTAACTAAGGGTGCGGGGCGGTTATCAGGGACCTGTTTGTTATTTATTTTCATGTTTTTCTTGCATTTATGCCCCCGGTTTCATTTGTGAATATCTTGAGCATCCTAGCTCCATTTGAGTCGATTTTGGTCTCATTTCGAAGCTTGTTTCATGGTCTTCTTAATGGCATGCTTAGATTTCTGTTTTGACACTTAGAACTGTGATGCATTATTTTAATAGCCATGTGTCTCTTATGTTTAGCTTTTCATGCCTTATCTAAGTGCACTAATGAAACCTGCTTAATGATTCAAATCTGAATTCGACTATTGTCTAATTGCTCAACTATTTTGTATAATTAGGGCATGTTCACATTGCAGTTCTTTGTATCTTGTGTCACGTTAGAAAAATCAAACAAAAATTGCATAGTTACATGTTTCTTTATGCATTCTGTCCTCATTGTATCTTGACCAACGTTTTATTAATTCATGCTTAATTCAAGTAATAAAATTCTAGATAAATCACTTAAGAGGGTTGTTTCCCTAAGTTCAACCTTGGTTTTGCCCAAGCAAAAAAAATCGTCCGCTTCCTTAGTGCTAATTGATGCATTATTCAAGCGGTTTTTGACTAATCCGATTTTACCCGACTGTAACGAAAGCGGTTAATTCCACATTATTAAGAGGGTGAAATTTAGGCTCGACAAATTGCATCGTTGTCGGGGACATGGATCATCTTTTGTTTGTTTGGATTATTATTAATTTAATTAAGTGTTAATTTTTAATTCATAGGTCATGTATTTGTCATGCATTATAATGGTTAATTTCTTTGATGGATATCTAACTCTTGTTTTTGTGGTAGGTTCCTTGGTGATAAAGGAGGCAAGGAGCAGGTGTTCCCTGCTGCGAGGAGCCGCAGAAGCAAGTTTTGGAGAAAAATCAAAGAAGAAAAAATGTAGTCTTGCATTTTTATTCCTATTTTAATAATCGTCTTTACAGTGGTCTTCTGCAGAGACTCGCGCTTGTAAAAGAACGAGATATATGCGGTTGTGTGGGGAGTGCGCCACTTGAGTGTCGACCTAGAACCAGGCACGCAGCTATCTGAGCTATTTTCACATTTTATTTTTATGTGTTTGATCATAGGTAGGACACACATTTAGTCAAGACACACATAAACATTGCTTCACTTAGCCAAACTTAAAAGATGTTCTTACCCTCTAATAGATGCATGTTAGGTGTGGTTTCTTATCGACTTGCATACATATGATTTTGGTTTTAAATTCAGTCCGAGTTTTCACGAATTTTTGCTCAAGGCAATACATGTTTTCTCGCTTAGTCTAGATCATGATTTTTTCTACTACATGGCTTTTTCTCGACCTCTCTCCTAGCTTGATCACCTAGGTTAATGGAAAATGGGAATGAGCGATAGACGATGATTGCTTGATTTATGCTCGCCTTTAATCAGTGATAACCTTAAGCAGATAATTGGGACTGATAATTGCAAGTCAACCTAAAAAGGAGTAAAATCTAGTTTTGGGAGAGCAAACCCTTATTTACGTAGGATGTTTTTTATTCGACTTTTTCTTGATTCCCACGTAAACTAGAATATTTTAATCACCAATAAAAACAACAAGATAATTAACCAACATTTGTCGGTTTCACGTGTGAGTTGGTGTAATCAAAGGGTATTGCACGCTTGTTTGAGCCTTGATTGCTCCGACACCCTCCCCTAGACCTTAGATACTCCATTCATCTCCGGAGATTCATCTGCTCATTTGTACATCCATCCCACTTCTTCGTTCACCTCAGGTCTCCCCCAACATCAATTATCCATCTTTATACTTAGGCTACTCTCAGCCCTAAGTATAGGGGGGGTCTGAATCCCCGTGATTTTCTTACTCATCTTTCCTTGCCTTGATACTTAGATTATTTCTTACCTAAGTATAGGGGGCGTCCTCCTCAGTTCTCATATATTTTTCTATATTTAAAGGACCGATCGCTTCATATCATGTAGTGCTATGAGGACATAGCAAAGTTTAAGGATGGGGGGTATACCGTATATACAGTATTTATACTTTAACTATTTTTTGAAAATTTTTGGAAAAAAATAAACTTTTTAGGCTAAAGTATAATCTTTTTGAACTAATTGGACAAAAATTTTTTTCAAGGCTTTTCTATATTATGTCACATTTTTTAAAAGAAAAAAAATTTGAAAATGATTTGAAAAATGAGTTTCTCTTATTTTGAGAAATTGTTTGAAAAATGTTTGGAAAATCTTTATTTGTGTGACATGGTGTTGAAGATAATTTTCTTGGTTCCAAAGGAAAGTGACTCTAACTTGTGTTCTAACTTTATTCAAAAATACATAAAAATGAGAAAAAAAACAATGATCCTTTGAAAGTCAACTTGATTACTAAATGCAAATAAGTAGCTGCTTTTCTATGAGGGTTTTTCCCTTAACAGAGTAGGTGGTTTAGAGGACATCGCATATGGCCCGGTCCTCAAGTAATGGGTTCCGTTCTACGGCCAGTGCTTACACCTATATTGGCTAAAAGGAGATGCATCTACTCATTTGAGTCTAGGCAGTCAGTATGCCTTTCAAAGACTTCATAAAAAATTCAATCAATATTTGGATGAAGGAGTTGGATTAAATCCCCTACATTTTTCCACTCCCACACATGATCATAAATGTTCGAGAACACTCAGTTAAAGAGGTCTTGAGATTTTAGGATAATCAACCTTAGCCATCAGGGTCTTAGACTTAATCATCCACATTTCCCTAGGTTTCTAGTATTGCATGCTTAGTCTCCTACCTTATGAATATGATTAGCACATCACATGCATGACTGCGGTCTCGATGAGATGAGTTGAAATTTCACTTGAGGGACTGGGATGAGGGATTCAAGTCTGGACTTGATCTAATGATGCTCGAGGACGGGATAAGATAATTGAAGGCCTCATGAAACCTGAGTGTTAGCATTTAAGCTAGTATGAGAACTTGGTTCTTGTACTACCTCTTGACATTTACCTAAATGCCAGGGTGTGAAATAAATAAAAAAATGTTGATCAGTGTATGCCAACTTTTGGTAAAAGCAGTGGATCTAGCCAAAAATAATAAAGCAAAGAAATTTCAATGTTGAATAAAATCTCTCATTCCACAAAGTCAATTATCATCAAAGAGCTTCCACCAAAGGCGAGCGCTCCCAACCATTTCAAAGTGTCCACTTGGACCACCGCTATTAGGACCAGGAATCGGGCTTGCACCAAAAAAGGGCCATGCATCGTAAATGCTACATGTCTGGGTGTAGTAGGTACGATAGGTACTCAAGACACACCCAGGTGTACTCCCAGGAAAACAAGTGCAGATGACTCCAACTTCTCTTGATGGACGCACTGATCAACACCAAAAAAATTGCGTTTAATAAGTCACTTGAGAGGATCCTTGTTCCAATGAGAGGGAGAGAAGAAATGACACAATCCTAAAACCCTCCATAAACTGGCCTGCCACCTACAGTTCTAAGTCTGACAACTAAAGCGACGGTGTATTGGACACAATATTTGATTTATTCCCTAGAGTTGAGGGTTGGGTCCTTAGGAGATTTTCTTGGACCAGGACCTTGGGTGACGTTATGACTCTACTCTCGTGAATGCAGTCAACACTTAAGTTCATATCCATAGTTTATATGTATACAAGAGAGAGTCTGGAAAACTAGAGGAATTGGATGCCTCTTGATTAAGGCTGGGTTGAGATCTAAGATTTTGATCTCCAAAATTGGGAGTTTTTTAATGGATCAGATCATGTATGCACATGCACAGGGGGGTTAATCTAGCTCATTCATTTTTGAGATGCTCGGGGACGAGCATAGTTTAAGTATAAGGGGTTGATGAAACCCAGTTTCATTGTCATTGTTCGCGGTTATTAACCCCCTTGCTTAAATTTATGTCAATAGAAACCAGAAAAACCCATGTTTATATCAGAGTCATGGAATAAATTAAAAATACAAAAAAATACATAATAAAAATCGTAGTGTTTTTAAGCCTTTAAAAACGCTCACAAAAATATTTCTCCTTTGATTTGACCTCCTCTCTATTTTTGGTTAACATGAAACTTGTAGATCTCATCAAGATCTACAACTTTAATGTTTTGAGTTTTTCCAAATTCGTCCATTTTCATCCTCTTTTTCAAGATTTTGCATCTGAATAATCCGCTTGGGTCACGTGGCGCCTTTTGGTTGCGCCACGTCGCCCATATCTTCGCGCGCCATGCACCATCCTCTTTCCACCGTTAGATCATCCCATTCCATTCCAGATCATCGTCGTCCGTTCCTACTTCTTTCCTCAGCCCTTAGATCAACTCCGAATCACATCCAGGCTGTCCTTTAGCGCCTTCAACTCAGCCCACCACGTGTCAAGCCCATCCACCACCCGATCTTTTCTATCTCTGCTGTCACCTTTCCTATTAATTACACCCATTGATTCGGCCCCTAATCTCATCATCACCGTCCACTTCTGCCCTCCTATGCACACAACACGTGGCATCCCTTGCGCCCTTCAATCTCCCTCCCCGATCTAATCCAAATCATCCGTAAGCACCCCTTCCTCAACCGTTGGATCACGAGATCCAATGGTTGAGACATCATCTTTCACCTCCGGATAAGCGTCGCCCACGTCGCCCACCTCTCCAACTCGACTCCCCCTTTCCATTTTTCCCACCACTTCATCCATCTCCACCAACCGCCAACCATCCCATGATGTAACCCTATCATCTATTATTCTCGCGGGCCACTTAGATCACCACTAACCCCTCTCTCTCGCTCCATATTCGCCACGAAAGCTATACCTCAAATAACCAAAACTGCAACTCACAGCTTTAAATATACCGATGTCGCCACCATTCACGTTTGTCTGCCTTCACGAGGGGCTCCGCCCAGCAAGCCCCCGCTCCTCGGTGACAACGAGGAAGCGCTATGGAGCAAGAAGATGACGGATGCCCTCGGCGTCGACCCCTGGCCATGGTAGGCCAGGACCGCGGAGCTCCGCCTCCGCCAAGCTGCTCCGAGGGGTCACCGAAGTCCAGCGATGACCTGAGCTCCCCTCGGAGCTCAACATAGACCGTCGCCTTCACCAAACTCCGACCAGGCAAGCCTCTGATCTTCTTGTATTTTCTCCTTCTTTTCTCTTAATTAATTAGGCCTTCTCACACTCCTTCACCCTCCATGATTCATCCCTTTAGCTTCACCTATTCATCACCATTCACATGCTACCCTCCACGCAACTTCCCCTTCCTCCATAACCTCAGACCACTCCTTCGCCCATCTCCTCGGATCTCGTCGAAGAAGATGCCTCAGGTCACCATGTTCTTTGCACGCCAGGCCTGCCATTCCATTCATTCCCAATGTATTTTCACTTCGGTTGTGTGGACTAACTTCACAGTTACTCAAGCGTCAATGGTTGGAGCCTTCGTTGGAGCTTCCTTGGCGAGCACCAGCTCCAGCATTTGAGAGACGATGACCTCTTCCAGACCTTGTCGCAGCTTTCTCGGACTTCCAGCTTCATCAACGAACGTCTAGGATGCTTCGGGGAGTTCCATCATGTTCGGGAAAGCGAGGCGGAGCCTGGAGGACTTCACCGGAGCACAGAACCCACCACCAGCTCCACGATGGAGGGAGAATATCCAGGTTGTACAGGTGCCGTTGGATGGCACCTCTCGGTGGCCATCCAATAGTTTCTATTGAGCCACGTCGACGATCCTTGAGTCTCCAGATACCATTGATCTTTAATGATCGGGCGGTCCGTAGTCGACCACGTCTGCTCCAACGCACGGTGCAGTTACCATTGGATCCTCGAGATCTGACGATCCATATGCGTCCATGCTAGCTTCTCTAAGCCTCTTCTCTGGGCCTTCAAGCTTGGGTACCTCGAGCCTCTTCCGAGCCTCATGAGCCTGCCTTCGACATCGAGCTTGCAATCGAAGCCACATCCGAGCCTGCAAGCCACCCGAACCTAGCCATCACGTGCTTATCACGTGAATGGATGGATATTTTGCAGGAATGCCCTCAGAACTTCTCCAAATTGCACATAGGTCTAGAGAGAACGTACATTCCACACGCGCCTGGGGTATTTTGAACCCAATCCCCTGTGGGTTTTAATAATTGCAAAAATACCCCCGCGCATGTACGTAAATTACAGGGAAGGCCCTACATTTATTTTATTTGCATTTTAGCCCTTCCAGAGACCTGTTTCTTATTTATTTTCATGTTTTTCTTGCATTTATGCCCCTGGTTTTATTTTTGAATATCTTGAGCATCCTAGCTCCGTTTGAGTCGATTTTGGTCGCGTTTTGAAGCTTGTTTCATTGTCTTCTTAATGGCATGCTTAGATTTCTATTTTGACACTTAGAACTGTGATGCGTTATTTTAATAGCCAAGTGCCTCTTATGTTCAGTTTTTTATGCCTTGTCTAATTGCATTAATGAATCGTTCTTAATGATTCGAATAAGAATTCGACTACTGACTAATTGCTCAACTATTTTCTATAATTAGGGCATATTCACATTGCATTTCTTTGCATCTTGTGGCATATTAAAAAATCAAACAAAAATTGCATAGTTACATGTTTCTTTATGCATTGTGTCCTCATTGTATCTTGACCTACGTTTTATTAATTCATCGCTTAATTCAAGTAATAAAATTCTAGATTAATCACTTAAGAGGCTTGTGTCCCTAAGTTCGGCCTTGGGCTTGCCCAAGCAAAAAAAATCAACCGCTTCCTTGGTGTTAATTGATGCATTATTCAAGCGATTTTTGACTAACCCGATTTTACTGGACTGCAACGAAAGCGGTTAATTCCTCATTATTAAGAAGGTGAAATCCGAGCTCGTCAAATGGCGTCGTTGCCGGGGATATAGCTCATCTTTTATTTTGTTTGGATTTTTATTTATTTAATTAAGTATTTATTTTTAATTCGTATGTCATGTGTTTGTCATGCATTATAATGGATAATTTCTTTGATGGATATCTAACTCTTTTTTTTAGGGTAGGGACCCTCGTGTTCAAGGAGGCGAGGAGCAGGTGTTCCCGCTGTGAGGAGCCGCAGAAGCAAGTTTTGGAGAAAAATCGAAAAAGAAAAAATGTAGTCTTGCATTTTTATTCCTATTGTAATAATCGTCTTTACAGCGGTCTTCGTGCGAAGACTCACGCTTGTAAAAGAACGAGATATATGTGATTGTGTGGGGATCACCCCACTTGAGTGTCGACCTAGGGTCAGGCACGCGACTCTCGGAGCTATTTTCACATTTTATTTTTATGTGTTTGATCGTAGGTAGGACACACATTTAGTCAAGATGTACATAAACATCGCTTCACTTAGCCAAACTTAAAAGATGTTCTTCCCCGCTAATAGATGCATGTTAGGTGTGGTTTCTTATTGGCTCGCATACATATGATTTTTGTTTTAAATTCAGTCCGAGTTTTCATGATTTTTTGCTCAAGGAACTACATGTTTTCTCGCTTAGTCTAGATCATGATTTTTATCGACTATAGGGCTTTTTCTCGACCTCCCTTCCTGACTTGATCACCTAGGTTAATGGAAAATGGGAATGAGCGGTAGACGATGATTGCTTGATTTATGCTCGCCTTTAGTCAAAGTTAACCTTAAGAAAATATTTGGGACTGATAATTGCAAGTCAACCTAAAATGGAGTAAAATCTTGTTTTGGGAGAGCAACACCCTTATTTACGTAGGATGTTTTTTATTCGACTTTTTCTTGATTCCTAAGTAAACTAGAATATTTTGATCACCAATATGGTGTCACGTGTGAGTTGGTGGAATCAAAGGGTATTGCATGCATGTTTGAGCATTGATTGCTCCGACACCCTCCCCTAGACGTTAGATACTCCATTCATCTCTGAAGATTCATCTACTCATTTGTTCATCCATCCTACTTCTTCGTTCACCTCAGGTCTCCCCCAAAATCAATTATCCATCTTTATACTTAGGCTACTCTCATCCTAAGTATGGGGGGACCTGAATCCCCGTGATTTTCTTACTCATCTTTCCTTGCCTTGATACTTAGGTTATTTCTAGCCTAAGTATAGAGGGTGTCCTCCTTAGTTCTCGTATATTTATCTATATTTAAATGGACCTATGGCTTCATATCATCTATTGCTATGAGGACATAGCAAAGTTTAAGTATAGGGGGATATACCATATATACAGTATTTATACTTTAGCTATTTTTTGAAAAAATTTTGAAAAAAAATTAAAGTTTTTGGGATAAAGTATAATATTTTTGAACTAAATAGAAAAAATTATTTTCAAGGCTTGTTTATACTATGTTGCAAACCTTCCAGCTTCATCGATGAACGTCCATGCTAGCTTCTCCAAGCCTCTTCTCCGGGCCTCGAGGCTTGGGTACCTCGAGCCTCTTCCGAGCCTCACAAGCCTGCCTTCGACACTGAGCCTGCAGCCGGAGCCACATCCGAGCCTGCAAGCCACCTGAACCTAACCATCATGTTCCTGTCACGTGACTGGCCGGATATTTTGCAGGAATTCCCTCGGAACTTCTCCAAATTGTAGATAGGTCCAGAGAGCACATGCATCCCATGCGTGTCTGTGGTATTTTGCACCGACCCCCTACAGCTTTTAATGATTGCAAAAATACCCTCGCACATGTGGGTAAATTACAGGGAAGTCCCGAAGTTTATTTTATTTGTATTTTAGTCCTTCTAGTGACCTGTTTGTTATTTATTTTCATATTTTTCTTGCATTTATGCCCCTGGTTTCATTTGTGAATATCTTGAGCATCCTAGCTCTGTTTGAGTCGATTTTGGTCTCGTTTCGAAGCATGTTCCATTGTAATCTTAATGGCATGCTTAGATTTCAGTTTTAACACTTTGAACTGTGATGCATTATTTTAATAGCCAAGTGTCTCTTCTGTTTAGCTTTTCATGCCTTATTTAATTGCATTAATGAAACCTTCTTAATGATTCGAATCTGAATTCAACTACTGTCTAATTGCTCAACTATTTTGTATAATTAGGGCATATTCACATTGCATTTCTTTGCATCTTGTGGCATGTTAAAAAATCAAACAAAAATTGCATAATTACATGTTTCTTTATGCATTGTGTCCTCATTGTATCTTGACCTATGTTTTATTAATTCATCGCTTTATTCAAGTAATAAAATTCTAGATAAATCACTTAAGAGGCTCATGTCCCTGAGTTCGACCTTGGGCTTGCCCAAGCAAAAAAATCGACCACTTCCGTGGTGTTAATTGATGCATTATTCAAGCGATTTTTAACTAACCTAATTTTACTCGACTGTAATGAAAGCGGTAAATTCCACATTATTAAGAGGGTGAAATCCAGGCTCGTCAAAGGGCTCAGTTGATCGGTGCGTCAACCAATGCTGAGTCCTGATTTGGCTACGTAATCCACTACAGGAAAAGCCAGAAATTAAAAGAGAAGATAAATGAAAATAAAATAATAATTGGTTTACTTAATTTTTAGTTAAGACATAAAAAAATATTTTTTATTTTATGTAGTATTTTAATATGATTTTTATTTTTTTTTCAAGTTTATTTGTCATATGTCACTTTTTAGACGTACATTTATAGATATATTTACCTATATGTTTAATATTTTATTTTTATTTTTCATTTTAGAATTTATTATTTTATATACAAAATTTATATGATTACAACTTATTTAAATACATATAAATATATTTTATTGTATTTTTTGAATTTATATGCATACTTAAATAATTAGGTGTATTTATTATATATGTATATGAATGTATAATCACCTACATATTTTAGTATACTAATTTATTTTATTATATTTTAATGGTTTTATTTTGTTCTATTTGTTTACATATGTTATAAATACTATTTAAATAATTATAAAAATATAAAATACTGAAAATATAGATAATAAATAAATTGACTATTTTATTCAAGTATAATTCACAATAGGGGTCCAAAACTTAACTTTTGCATCTTAACTTCAAATTGAATGAAATACCTTCATTAAATAGCTTATTAAATTTATATACAATTAAAGGTGAATTTGGTCAATTTTGATAAAATATGGATAAGATACAAGTCGGTGAAGTTTGGATTTTGACTTTTTATTTTGAGTGTCTAAGGCACATTGTGCAATATTTTTACATGAAATAAATTTTGTATTTTTCTATGTATTTTTATCTGCAAGTTCATGTATAAAGTTTGTTGATTTAAGGTATAAATAATAAAGAATAAAATAGGTTCCAAATTGAATTATAGGAGAATAAAAAATTCGAGTTTTTATTGTATTTTTTGCCCTTATCTCCCCCTACTCTATTCTTTGTCGACCCACTCATCATGCCTATGTCTCAAGGTTTAGGATCATTCAATGCCTATGGTATTTCATTTATTTTTCTTATCTTTCTTTATTATTTTGTTTTAACTTTAAATATACTATTTTATACGATATTTATACTATAAATAATATGTGTTATTTTGTATAAAATAATGCTATTTACATGCATTTAGTTGGGGTTTGAAGAACAAAATGAAAGAATAAATATGATGGAATGGAGATTCATCACTAATCTAGCGAGGTTTTTTTAGTATTTTTCATGCATTTTCTTTGTGTTATTTTCGAGTTTTGATTTGGCATTCTTTGCTTCATTTTGAGTTTTTTTCTGTGTTGTTCTTGAGCTTGTTGTTCGAGTTTTCTCCGAGTCATCTATTATATAGTATCACCTATATTTTTACTGTTGGACATGCGAGCCCATGACGAGACATTATGCAATAAATGTTATTGCACATATATTCCCTGATCTGAAATGAAGAATAAATAATTTGCATAATAGGTCCCTCTGTACAATTAGGGTTATGTACCATGGCCATCTTGATGATCATATAGCTGTTGATTCAATAATTGAATCATAGAGGCTGGTGTTTGGATGAATATTTAAAGAGTTAGATAGAGGACTCATCAAGCACCGTCAAATGATTATTAAGAGATGATCTCCAACCTGAGTAGGAGATGGCAATCCTTTCTCATATATGCTGATATCTGATCGACCTCTTGATGCAGGTCCTCTGCATGGGAATAGTGATTTGGAGGTGTCAGATTAGTTAGGTCAATGGGTTGACTTAACGAGATCGAGATAACCTAAGTCCTATGTTGAATGTTGTCACAACATAGGCACACATCCTCTGACCGGAGACAGATGTGTTAATATATGTCTGAGTGTGTACATTTGGCAGACCAGTAGGTTGATGACATAACCAAGGTCTATACATCAACGAGCTGGTGTGCATGTAAGGACATATGTGTAATACGATCTCTCAAAAGGGATCATACAGGTTCACTTATGAACCAGAAGACATGAGCTCACCCATGAGGTATTGGGACCGATCAAATTCCATCCATGGTCGTCATGCTTTGGAAGCATGACAAGAATTTGAAGGTATGATATATGCTTTGGAAAAACATATGATCGATAACAAATCCCAATGACCAAGATTGAGAAACTTGGTGATCAAACCCTGAAGAAGACAGTGTAAAATTGATCTTCATCTTCAGTTTGATCATTGGTCTTCCAGTATGCAGGATGTGCAAGTATTGGAATACCTGAGGGTGATGTGATTACAAACGATTGTATAACCATGACGCTTCCAGTCCGAGGGAGTGATGAAACAGGTCTGGATTTTAGTGACTCCTCTCAGTAGAGAAGTAACTTGATCTTAGTCCAAGTGTTGGACATTGATCTGAACGTGATTCAGATGAAATGAGAAGATTAAGTATACAGACTTGATTTAATCAAGCATATGTGGGAGGTTCGTTAGATCTGGATTTGAGATGAGATCTCAACATCCAAGTCATATACGTGGAACAATACAATCACCATGTCCTTATCTCCATGTATCTGCGGAGAAAGCACATTGTTCTTGAAGGAGTTCAAGAATAATTACTGTGATGAATTTAAAATCCAAGCAAGAAGGCCTTGGTGACTAAATGAGATTTAATTATCAAGTACAATATGAATAAGATTCATGTTGTGAGAATGATTGTCCAAGATAATTAAATGAGATTTAATTATCAAGGATAAGCAGAGCGTGGATAGTCATATCCAGAATATCTGTGTATATTATAAATGGGATTTATAATATATCAGAGAGAGAGAAATATTGTAAATAGCATTTGTTAATTATTAATGTAGATTGGAACCACATTAGTTAATTAATTGGAAATGTAATTTACAAATTAGTTTGGGATGTGAATATGATTCACATATTTTTCAATGGCATGATTGAAATATTCACAAATTAATTTGGAACTAATTTGGTGGATATTATTGCAATAATAGTTATTGCAATTAATTAAGAAATAATGAGATAAAATAAAAGAAGACAAAATACCACAAAATTACAAGGTGGCGTCACCTATGACTTAGTCATAGGTGACGCCCCTTGTAATCAAGGGTGGTTTGTTGTCTCTCTTATTTTGTTATCTTGTTATCTCTTAATAATTAATTTATGTTAATTAAATTGTGTTGATATTAATTCAACATATATTTAATTTAATATAAATTAATGTTGTTGGTTTTTAACCAACAACAATCATGGTCGTTGATTGGCACATGGATTATCATAGCCGTTGGATCCATGTGTGTCATGGATTGAGATCCATTGGATCCCAAACTAATATATAAGGAGGGCAATCCTAGCCCTTGAGGGTAGATCATCATACTCGACTAGAAGAGTACATGCCTACTCTTCTCTCTCTCTCTCACTCTCGTCCTCTCTCTCTAAGGTGGCCGTCCATCTTCGTGTTGAGAGAGAGAGCTTCTCGCCTTTGCCTTCGACTACTCGAGGATCTCCATCTTCTTTGGGGATAATTGCTCTAGAGGAAGACGATGGATTTCGTTGGACGAAATCAGGAAGTTCGAGGCTTGGATCTTCGTCGAGGATTGCGGGAGTCACGTGACTCATCATCGCGCCCGCAAGTGTTGTCTTCGTGGATCGGACTTGAGACAGGAGGATCTCTTGCTTTAGAGATCTCATGATCGCAACCACTCTTTGAGAGGCATTTATAATACTTTGTGGTTTGATGAAACGATCCAAGAAACGTTCTTGTGATCATGTGGTTTCATCATATGTTTTAAAATTTTAAATTCCGCTGCACCTTGCGACTAGTGCGACTAGTCGCCCCGATCGCATGAGATGCGATCGTCATGCTTCCATGATGCGCTTGAGGATTCTCAATATCCTTCAAGTGGTATCAGAGCCTTAGGTCGAAAAGGTTTTGGATACAATCTATAGACCTTGGACGACTTGGGTTTGAAAGAGTCGCAAAAGTTTTTAGCGCATTTGAATTTTTGCAACTTTGTCTAATTTATTTTTTAGGCACTGTTTAAACTGTTTAAACACGAAATATTCAATTGGATTTTGTTCCCCATTAAATAAGAAAATCATAGGATCTGAGTTTACTAAATTTGGATTTAATTTGCTCAAGATATGACCTTTCGAATAAGCATATATTCACTATTGCGGGAACAACAAATCTGAACGTGATTAATTTGTTAATTACGATTTTAATATGCCTCGAAATGCGTGAAATATCACTTAGATTCTGTTGTAAATCAAGTTCTCAATATTATAAAACTGATTTTACGAATTTTGGATATAAATTGATCAAGATAAGTTAATTTTAGTGATTAGGGGTCACTGCTGGAAATTGACAAACTTGATCATGAACCTTGTGATAGTCATTCAATTGTATTGGTGAAAATTAATTGTTAATTTTCTGAAATTAGTTATTGATAAATATTTGTGAAATTTTTAAAGATGATAATCAATTCCTTGAATGACATCCCACTAGCTATAATGATAAGATAGTTGATATTGATCATTGGTTAATTTGAAATCATCAACATACATTGTTTGCATACAAAACCCTAGGTCATCCTACAATAGTTGTAGGACAACTTTTACATGCAAAACCCTCTTGCTTGAATAGGATTGGGGATTTGTTTAGCAAATCTCCTTATAATATAATCAAAATTGTTTTGATGTATATTATATGGTATAATTGCGGTTGAAAGATCGATGAGCATCTCAAAGTACATGATGATCTATCTGGCATTATCCTTTCCTGAGGTGGATATGGTGTCTAGTCGGAGAGCATTGGGGTAGTGGGTTGCAATGTATGTGGTCCGTCCCACTCTTGCCAATACTGGCCATGACAGCGGGAAGGGACTAGATAATGCCAGAGAAATCAAAGTGTATTTTTCTAATTATAAAAATTCGAAATAATACGTACTTTGAGATTATACCTACTATTCAAGTAAAATTCAAAGTTTGTTGATTGAAAATTGGATTGATAATTAATTTAATGTGATTAAATTAATTGCATCCTATTAAGACGTTCTATTATGAATAGATATGTAATTTCCCTTGGAAGAATTAATTATGTGAATATGATTCACGATAATTAATTATTTCAATTTGAATAAGAGGTTGAGGATCACATAAGTGACATCCATGGTCTCCCATCAAGGCAAAGAATTTCGTCGCCAAAAGTTGTATATAGGAGATGCATGTCCGAAGTGACAGATCCTATATACAATTATTTGGATCGGGTTCTTTGCTTCTCGAAAGAGTAAGGCTGTATACGTTGTGGCCCCAATATCGGGTCCTCATATTATTGGGGCGATATTGGATTGTGTATAGCGAGTATTAAGCATGTTGACGGTTGGTTCAATTAGCAATGGGTCAACATCATCTTAGGGGTGGTGGGGCCAGGTGTTAAAGACCGAATTGGGAAATGCAAGTTGGACTTGCAAGGCGGAATGTGTTCCCGCTTCTTTTTATCAGAGTCATAGGTTCTCATATTATTGGGATGTGACAAAGATAGGAAAGGAGATCCCAGGTCTTGCTAGAGATATAATGGTAAAAATATCTCTTACATTGAAAGTGATTAAGGGAATGAACTTTCATTGTTGACAAGGCAAGACAACTTTGATATAAAAATTCCTAAATCAAAGTAAAACGTGTATATATAATATATATACCCTTATGTTATGCAAATTTCTCATTTCAGATAATCCTTCATTAAACCCACTCAATGTTATACTCAATAATAACCAGTTAAATATCATGGATTGGACTCATGATCCAGATATTGTACTTGCAATTGAATACATAATGTATGTGGTTGCAATGTGCAAGTTTCCTCAACATAATGAGGAATGACAATTAAATAAGACAATAAGACATCACCTTAGGGTTTGTATATCTCTACAGTCTTGATCTTTCATCGAGTGTACTTTGGAAGTGACATGTCGATGATGATCGTAATTGTCAAATAATCCTTATAAAATCTAAGAAGATGTTCTGGCATACATTTGTGCTCTAGACATTTAATCATGAATGACATGGTTCTCTGCATTATGCAGAATGGTGGCTCGAAAGAGATGATGCATTCAAAATATTTGAATACCTACCTGAACCAATGTTTTAGGAGTCTAGATGGATGTAGACATGATGAGTGTCATCATTCTACTGTCTATACTCTAGTCATTCATGAAGCTTCATAATATTCATATTGTATGAATTTAATGAAGCATGTATAAATGTTGAAATGCTCTTACATTGAGTTCTTTTGAATTTAACATAAGAGATCCTTAGTCTTAAGCAATGGTTGTTTATAAATAAAGGGAGCACAGTGGAAGCATGGGTCGGACCCAAGATGAGAAGGATAGTCAAAGAGTGGATCACACTTCTATGACTTCCATATGACATCTAAAGAGTTGGATGAATGCCTATACTGCAATAACTTGATGTGTTGATAATATGACTATCAAGTCTGTCTAGAATCCTTAGAGAAGGACTCAGATAGTGCATCATAATAATCTATATCTACATTTGATCATTGAAATTGACTTGCTTATTTGATAAGATAAAGTCTAATAATTGTATCTCCATCTTCTAACAACACTTGCAATGTGTTGCACATGTGTTAGAAGACTGGAAAATTTTGATCTTAAGGTTTATAGTTATCCACATGGATATTGATGCAATTGTTGCAACAATCTCTGTTGGATTGATAGACTTCTTAATTTCAGTCGGAGAGCCTTAGCCTTAGAGAATGTCTCTATGACCTAGATATTAGAATACACTCATTGTTTGTTTCTAAATGTTGGAAATAAACATGAATTCTGGAATAAACCTATCATAAAGAGTTATGATGGATATATTTCATATAATAATCTAGCATCTGGTGGACTATACTAAATTAGAAATTTAATGAATGGCTCATTAAGATTTCTAATACTGAAAGTTAAACCTTATAAGATCAATAGGAGGATAAAGATCATTTGACAATGATTTAGCATCAAGTTTTGGTCATATGCCTGTTGATTTGATCAATAGACAAGTAAGAGATGAAACTTTAGAATGTCTAAAATTTCAAATCTTACATACTTATGAATATTGTATTCAAAGTAAAATGTCCAATACACCCTTCTCTTAGGAAAGGTGTAAGATGTCAAGGTATTCGGGATCTCATACATATTGATGTATGTGGATCATCTATATCATGATGAACATTATGGATATGTGATATCTATTGATGATTATGTATGATATGAGATTTCTTCTCTTCACCTGAGAAACCTTTGAAATGTTCAAAGATTTCATAATTTTGGTTTAGAACCAAAGTTTGAAGGAAGATTAAATGAATTTGATCTAACCAAGGTAGCAAGTACCTATTAGATGAATTCAAAGAATATCTTATGGAGATATGAATATCATTTCTATCTCAATCATCCTAACACACCTAAACTCAATGGAGTTGTAGGGAGATACAATTGGATGATGTGTGACATTATTTGATCAATGATGAATTTTAGCATAATTATCCCTTAGTTTCTAGGTATATATGTGTAGTAGAGACTACAATATATATCCTTGATAAGGTTCCATGCATGTAAGCTGGAATCTAACACTTGAGAGTGCTACTTCATTAGAAAAATAAAGGATGGTATTGGATACCAACTTTATGACCTTGAGATTCTTAAAAGATCTCATCTTTGAGAATATGATTCTTATAGGATGACTCTCTTGAGAATCAAGACAAAATGAAGTGTAGGAACTCGTTTGATTATGAGAAGATAATGAGGCTCCTGAAAATCGGGAACTAAAAGGATAATAAAAGATGAAACACTAATACTTCTTCAAATGAGTTTGAGGATGTATTCCATGTGTCAGTTAAGTCTTACAATGATCGGACTTCATGTGATGAAGCTCTTGAGGATCATGACATGGAAAGATGGATATTAGCAATAAAGTCTAAAGTAGACTTCGTATACAAGTGTTGAATATGGACCCTCGAGGATCCACCTATAAGGGTTAGACCCATTAAGGTGTAAATGAATCTTCAGGAGAAAGAGGGAACCTGATGAGAAGGTAGAGATCTTCAAAGCACGGTTCATAGCCATGAGCTACACACCGGAAGAGAAGACATTGGTTGCAATGAGACTTGCTCTTCGGTGACCATGCTTAAAATCATCAGAATATTGCTAGCCTTAGCTACACAACTTGACTATTGCATCTTCAAGATGTAAGTCAAGATTGCATTCCTCTAAGAATATATCTCTGAGGTTATTCACATGAAGTAGTCCCAGGGCTTCGTGATTGGGGAAAGTAAGGTGTGAAAGCTAAAGAAATCCATCTATAGACTCAAATAAGCTTCTTGTTGTTGGAACATAAGATTTGATGAAATTATAAATGTTATAATTTCGGATATAATCTTGGTGTACCATGTGAAGCTTAGTGGGAGTGCCATTGTGTTCATCGTGCTAAATGTAGATAATATCATAATCATTTGGAATGATATAAGGATGATAATAAGTGTTATATGATCTGGCTATTCCATACCTTGAGATATGATCTCAAAAGATGCCTCTTGGAACTTAGTTCTGAAGGTATTCAGAAGCAAAGAAAAGAGGGTATTGGAACTGCCACATTTGTAGTACACCTTAGACATGTTCCATTTTCTGGAAATTCCAAGAAAGGCTTTCTTACCTTAAGATTTGGTACTGACCTATGTAAAGGGATAGCACCTCAAAGAGTTGAGGAAGTGAATGCTAAAACTGATTGCACTTTTGTGCATCAGTTACGAGAAGTTGAAAGTATGCTAGATGTGTACAAAAGCAGATATCTGCCATGCAGTGGGAGTAGTAAATTGTTACTAATCCTACTATGGAGATAGAACACTTAATTGCAGTAATAACAATATCTTCAAGGATGACAACGCTTTAGAGATAGTGATCTCTAATTCTTATCATCAAGAAATTAAGACTTTTAGATGGAGATCTAAAAGGTCTTAACTGCGAAATACCTTAGGAGATAGAGATCTCCAGGGATAAGGGTATTCTGATAAGGATAATAGAAATTACATATTGGTTATAATAATAATATGTTGAGATGTAGTGTCAAGGATACTATGACAGACAAGATTGAGTATTGGTTGCATTAAATGCAACATTCGCATTGGATGCGAGCACTGCTACTGGGGATATGCAAGTACCGTAAAAGGACTTGGCGTAGTCTCGCGGGAACAGAGTGACTGATCAGCTTACCTAGCTATTATCTAAATAGCTTATGATTGTCACATGAGTGTGGGTTTAAATGATTAGCCCATTAATGGCTCTTTGGGCTAGTGGGAGATTGTTGGACATGCGAGCCCACGACGAGCCATTATGCAATAAATGTTATTGCACATATCATTCCCTGATCTGAAATGAAGAATAAATAATTTGCATAATAGGTCCCTCTATACAATTAGGGTTATGTACCATGGCCATCTTGATGATCATATAGCTGTTGATTCAATAATTGAATCATAGAGGCTGGTGTTTGGATGAATATTTAAAGAGTTAGATAGAGGACTCATCAAGCACCGTCAAATGATTATTAAGAGATGATCTCTAGCCTGAGAAGGAGATGGCAATCCTTTCTCACATAGGCTGATATCTGATCGACCTCTTGATGTAGGTCCTCTGCATGGGAATAGTGATTCAGAGGTGTTAGATTAGTTAGTTCAATGGGTTGACTTAACGAGATCGAGATAACCTAAGTCCTATGTTGAATATTATCACAGCATAGGCACACATCCTCTGACCAGAGACAAATGTGTTACTATATGTCTGAGTGTGTACATTTGGCAGACCAGTAAGTTGATGACCTAACCAAGGTCTATACACTGACGAGTTGGTGTGCATGTAAGGACATATGAGTAATACGATCTCTCAAAAGGGATCATACAGGTTCACTTATGAACCGGAAGACATGAGCTCACTCATGAGGTATTGGGACTGATCAAATTCCATGTATGGTCGTCGTGCTTTGGAAGCATGACAAGAATTTGAAGGTATGATATATGCTTTGGAAAAGCATATGATCGATACCAAATCCCAATGACCAAGATTGAGAAACTTGGTGATCAAACCCTGAAGAAGACAGTGTAAAATTGATCTTCATCTTCAGGTTGATCATTGGTCTTCCAGTATGCAGGATGTGCAGGTATTGGGAATACCTAAGGGTGATGTGATCATAAACGATTGTATAACCATGACGCTTCCAGTCCGAGGGAGTGATGAAACAGGTCTGGATTTTAGTGACTCCTTGATGAATCCATGATTCATTAACTTTTCTGTCGCATTTTGTCTTAAAACCCTTAACAAATACATGTAAATACTCACTAATTCTCATACTTTAACAAAACTCCATTCATGTGTAAATATTCACTTTTAATCACTAAACTCATGTAAATAAATAAAGAATCAGAAAAAAAGAAAGATAAAGGCATATGGAATATATATATATATATGTAATATGACTTAAACTATAAATATAACTGTAAGATATATTTATAGCCCAACCCCCGAGACCAAGTCATCATGGATTGGTCGACAAACCAATAAGTAGGGGGAGATAAGGAAAGAAAAGTAAATAAAAATAATCTAACTCATGTATATACACCTTTCACTATTTATAAATAAATACAAAACTTCAAAGAATTTTAATTATTTCATCTTAACTTATTCTTCACCAAATATTTCTCCTAATTATTCATAAAAATGTAAATAAAAATATAAAAATAAGTTAAAAATATTATTCTGTAAATATGCCAAGAAATCCAGCTTGCAACTTGTCAAAATCTCAACTTCCGAACATCATAACTTCCTCATACGAACTCCAATTTCACTCTACTCACTTTTAAAGTTCATAAAATAATATTATCTAATTAATAAAGGTGGTTTCATTGAATTCGGAGTCCGTTTGCAAAAAGTCAGTTTTGGGACCAAAAGACAAAGGGGTTTCTGGGCTATTTATTTTATGTAACACACCTTATTTATTATTTTCTTAATTTTATAAATTTTAAATTATTTCATGATCTTGTAGATTCACCATAAATTATTTCATAATTTTTGGAAACTATTTATTATTTTTATAAAATCAAACACCTTAAAATATAGGTATAATTGACCTATATAGACACTTACTCTATTTATTAAAATATGTAAATTAATTCATAAAAATCCATAAAAATTCGTACAAGCCTTATTAAATACACTAATAATTAATAAATTATAAAATTAATTTTTACTTAATTATTTATTAAATTAAAAATTCAAAACCTATTTATAAATACATATTTATTAATAAAATATTTATATTTTAAATAATATTTATTATTTATTAAAAGTAATTATACCATAATTTAGAAAATAAATTTATTTAACTTTCTTGTATTTAGACTTATTTAAAATAATGTAAGTTACTATTTTATAATTAATTTATAAGTATTTAAAAGGTCTGGGCGAACCAGGTGCTGACACGTGTCAGCACCTGGAGCTTTCTTCTTCAAGAAGAAGTTGCGCCAACCGGCCAACTTCCTCTCTTTTTCCCGCTCAGCCTTCAACCTCTCCGACCGATCTCGACCCTTCGTTCCCTCCTCCTAACAACCAGCTACCTCGCCCACCATTGATCTCGGCGTGGAGCCCAAGCATCTGCTCTATATAAGCCACCCAAGTTCGCCATTAATAAATTAACTCTCTAACAACCCAAGCTCTCCAGTTCCAGTTGCCCGAACCCCTATCTTCCTCGCCTCGCCCAGCTCGCTCCGGAGGTGACAGCTCCGCTCGAAGGTGTTCGCGTGGAGGAGGGTACATCGGAGAAGAGTTCCAAGGCGGAGAAACGCCTTGCATCGCCGCCATCGCAGAGTGAAGCTCCGGCCAAGGTCGTCCGTCGAGCATCATTTTCCAGGTAAAACACCTGGAACTCATAGACCTACTTCCTCCATTTTGCGATTTTATTCCTCGATCTCCGAGCCATGATTAGCGTGGCTAATCACTGTTTTAGATAGGTTAATCATTCGTCTAAACCGCACAAGCTAAAAATCTTTCGATTCAGTTTAGATTTACTTCCAATCGATTCGCAAACCATCTTCTTCTTTGCAGTTTGGTTGTTTTGGCTGGATGTTATTGTTTTTCTTCAAACTTTGGGGCTCGATCTCTTAATCTCTCGGCCGATTCAACAAGAATCGAGCACATACATATCTTCCTTGCAGATTCAAGAGCAACGCGAGCCAATTGCTTCGGTTTTTGGGCCCTTGTTCATCGCCGATCTTCGTCTTCAAGGTTGGGCTCCAGAACTGCATCAAGTCACCAGTGCCGGGACCTCCATCTTCTTCGAGCCACCACCACCGATCGGGGCCGCTTCCAACCACCTACACCCGCGGGCGAGCTCGAGGGGTAGAGGAGCCACCCCTCTGGCCCCGCCGGAGAGCCAAAGGCGCCGGAGGTCAGCCGCGATAATTCGGAGAAGAAGGTCGTCCGTCATCCGCTCCAACAACCTCAAGAACAGCCGGAGTGCAGGCTGTCGACACGTGTCATCGCGAGGAGCGTCCGATTCGAGCCTGCACGTTTTAATCTCGGCCGTGCAATCCGAAACGGTGGAGAAATTACATCATGAGCCCAGCCTAATTTCCAGATTTGCAGCCCGCCCCCTAGTCTTTAAATAATTACAATTAGGGCCTCCGCAGGGACCTAAGTGTAAGACTTTGTTTAGTTTTCTTGCAGAACAGTCCTTGAGGACCCATTTGAGAACATTTTAATTAGTTTTTTTACGCTTAAGCCCTGGGCTGTAGGGGTTGTATCTTGCTTTTTTGACCTCGGATTTCGACGATTCTTGGAGGGTAGTTACACAACTACCCCAGCTATCTAGTATAAAGTTTTCGCGGCTTTTCGACGAGTTTTTAGCGTGTTTTGATTTTATCAAAAACCGCTTCGCTTTGTTTCGTTTTCTTGTGTAGTTCGAGTACGCGGCTCGAACCTTGTTCACCTATACTATATAATACCACCTATACTCTATCCACCTACTATATAATAAATAAATCTTTTTGAAAAATATCCTTTTTGAAAATTAAATAAAAATTTGAAAAGAATAAAATCAAATAAAAATAACAAAAATTAAAAATCCAAAAAGAGAAGCGCTCAGACTTAGAGAAGAATTAAAATAAAATTACGAGAAGGAAAATTAGGGAATATATTCTGCCTCCTTGAGTTCGACCTAGGAACACTTGCCTGGTTAAATAACTAGTGAACGGTTTTCCGACAGAAAACCGTAAATTTGTTTGATAGGTCTAAAGATCGAAACACTTTTCTGTTTCGCGGCTTTCTGCTACAACCTACATCTTTCTTCTTTAAAAAAGTGAAAGCCGCGAATCTCGATCTTTAGACGCTCATCAAAATGGCGCCGTTGCCGGGGAGGCGTTAGATTCCCTTAATTTTTTGTTTTTCGTGATTTTATTCTATTTCTTCTCTTTGTTTTATTTTTCGTACGGTTTTTCGTACGGCTTTTCGTGCGTTGTTTTCAGAGTTTTCTTTTTGGTTTCTTTACGGCTTTCTCGGCTTTCTCGATCAAATCTTTTGTGCTAATCATCTTTGCAGGGCCTGCAGGATCAACCGGCTTTTTCGGAAGCCGAGTCAGTTGAAAGGGCAGAGGTCGGCTCCTTCTTCACGAGTCGACTGCAGAGGAGCAAAGACCTAGTATCCTTTGTAAAAAAAAAGAGAGAAAGGGAGAAAGTTGTAACTAGCAATAAACATTCATTTTTTTTAGGGGCTTGATTCATCGGATACCGTGTATCTGGTGAATCAGGGCACCCACCGCGGCTTTTTCATCGCTTATCGGTTTTCCACGGTTTTCTAGATGATTGCTTAGGTTTTTGCTCTATATGCTTGTGCCTCGTAGCTAGTTTTAGGACTTGCAACCTAGGTGCTTGCTTTAGGGTTTCTAACAAAAAGACAAAAATAGACGTTGTTTGAAAATACAATAAAAATTGCAAAAACTAAAATTGGGACTGCTAAAAATATCTGATCAAAAACCGTAAAACGATTCAATTGATTTGGGGAGAGTAACCCCCGCACAATTCTCAGAGTGCGCGAGCTCGAGAGCCGACACTTAAGGATAGAGACAAAACCCCGTATTTCTTGCGGGATACTACTGGGTCCATACACCTGATCACTGTTCCTCAGTGGGTAAACTCGATAGCCGGAAACGGTCCGGGTTTACTTAGCAGAGTGGGAGGTTTAGAGGACACTGCGCAAGGCTCCGTCCTCAAGTAACACGGGTAGCCGGAAACGGTCCGTACTTACTCCCATACTGGCTGAGTGCGAGTGGTCTCGCGTAAGGATTCGGGCCAGTGTCTTGGAGAAACTATCGGGCACCTATTGGCTTGCTCAGCCCGCGTAACCGCAACGATTGCTAATCACAACCCTAAAACCGAAAAGATAAAAAGACCGAACTCTTACGGTCTTCATCAGGGTTGAGTTGGTGAACAAGGGGTTTGCTTTGTGTTTGTTTGCGAGGCGTGAGTTTCCGCGGCTTTCGCATTCCTTCCTCAGTTGAATCGTATACGTACTCTCCCAATCTTCTCTTGACATCGAAGATGACGTCTCGACGGCTTTTTGGCTCAGACTCTGTGAGCTTTCGACCGTCCACCGACGAGCGTATGTCTTCACAGGCTCGGGATGACCCTCTTCCCGAGCTGGTCCCATCCGATCTAGAGGCGAGTCAGACCCAGACTCCCTCGCCTCCTGGCCAGATCATTGAGGCAGACCCTCGCCTCAATACATCATCCAGATCTCCTGAATATTTCTCGATGAGTTCTTACGAGAATTTCTATTTCACAGACGACCAGATGGCTCGTGGGAAAGCATCAGCAGCAGACGAGAGGCCACCAGCTGAGAATCATCAGGAGGGAAGAGCAGAGCAGAACGGAGATGTCACGACAGGTATTCTCGATACATTACAGCAGATGAATCTACAGATTCAAGAACAATATAGAGTTCAGACCGAACTGCAGGCTGAGTTAGCCGCACTGAGAGCAGGGGCCGGGAACCATTTACCGCCTGCAGTTCCCGTTACTTTACGGGACGAGTATAACCCGGGCGTTTGAACGCTCCATCACTGGATTCGGCTACCGCCGAATCAAGGGCCATTCGAACTCGGACCGTCCTTCATTTCGTTGCTTCCCAAGTACTATGGGAATGCCGCAGAGGAGCCGTTCACGTTTTTGCAGCAGTTTGAGATGATCTGCAGAATGGCTTGTTATCCAGGAGTGACGCAGGAAGCCGTGCGCCTCAAAGCCTTCCCTTTTGCATTAGCCGATAAGGCCCTTTATTGGCTGAGCCATCTGGGAAGAGAAATCTCCACATGGGACGACCTGAAGTCCACCTTCCTGCGCAAATATTTTCCACTAGGAAGGACGAACATGATGAGGAGTCAGATCTCCAACTTTACGCAATTGCCGAACGAATCATTCCATGAGGCATGGGATCGATTCAAGGACCTGACGGAGAGATGTCCGTATCATGAGATACCAATGAAGGTGCTAGTGCAAAATTATTTCGGAGGACTCCAGCCGGAGGTTCAGGGGCTTGTGAGTGCCGCATGTGGCGGCAGTTACTTGAACAAGGACGCCGAGTCAGTCTGGGCCATCTTCGAAGGGATGGCCGAGAACTCGAGAGTTGTAGACTCTACTCGGGCATTTCAGAAAGCTCCACAGCCACCACATCACCGAGAGCATCACAAGATGGCGAATATATCAGATTCTGAATCCAACACCAACTTGGGCTTTATTAGCGAGAAGTTGACGTTGGTGGACGTGATTCACAAGCAGGTCCAGGACCTACAGCCGCTGCGAGAGTTGGAGAAACTCTCATCTCTACCTCAGCAGCTGAGTGATCTTTCGAAGAAGGTCTCTGATCTTCAGCTCCAGTACCAGCAGAGCCAGACTTCTTCACAGCCAGCACGGAGGATCGCACCCGCTCCACCCACCCGTCAGATACACTACGTTCAGAGCGAGCCCGAGATTCCGCAGATTGATTGGCATGAGGATTAGTCTCATGCCAATGCCGGCCAGATCATCAGCGCTTCAGAGATGGAGGTGGAGCCGCAAGCCACTTTCGAGATCAATGGGATTTGGTATACTCCAGTTCAGCAGCCGAGTATACCGAATCATCAGCAGCAGCAGCCGTACGGTCATCCGCAGCATGGACGTCCGCAATTCCAGCACCGCCAGAGCTTCACGCCGCAGCAGTCTCATCCGAACGTTTACCATCAGAGACCGCAACATTCTTATCAACACCCTGCCCAATTCTCACCGAATTATCCTTTGCAGCAGCCGCAGCAATCTTCTTCCACCTCTCAGCACTTCATGCCAAGGCAGGAGAGAGGAGCAAGCCAAGGCCACCACACCGAACCAGAGATGTCTTCACAGGCCCAGGCGCTCAACCAGATCATGGATATGCTCAGTACGCTCCAGATCGCACACAAGACAGAGATGGAGCAGGTTAACCGTCGTCTGGACGAGTTAACCGTGCCGAAGACCACTCTCCCAGCCCAGCCTCAGATGAATCCGAACAACAAGAGGAGGCATCCAGATCAGGTAGATCCTACAGGTAAGATCTCGTTTCCTGAATTTTTGTCTAACTTCATTCGTCTCAGGAGCGGTAGATCACCGCAAACACCTACTGGAGAGGAGGAGAAGGTACCAGAGGAGCACGAGCATGATCCTAATGCCGAGGAGGAGAAACTGCAAGAGGATGAGGACGTAGAATCAAGAGACGGGAGCAATGCCAACAGTTCAGATATGGATACTGGCGACTCAGATGATGATATCACGCCAGATCAGGCAGAAGTCCCAGACAAAAACATTTCTTCCCCTGTTGTAGAGAGTTTTGTAAATAATTCTGGAACTCTCGATGTACAAGCTGATTCCACTTTGAATAAAAGCTCTGATTTTCTAACCCCATAAATTGTTCCTTTTCCCGATGCTTTGTTTGGAAAAGGAAAGAAAAAGACCAAAAATAATGTTGTTACTCCAGAAACAGAACGTTTACTAAAAGATCACATCTTTCTGAAGATTCCATTGCACGATGCCTTGGATCATTTTCCTACGCTCAAGAATCAGTTGAGAAACAAATGTACTACTCGTAGGAAAAAGAGATCAAGAGTTGAGAAGCATATTTTGACCAAGGCAACTTCGTGTGCAATTCGGAACAAGGTACCCAAGAAGAAGAAAGATTTGGGAGCTCACTATGTCAACTGTCAGATTGAAGACACTACATTCCATCGAACTCTCTTAGATAATGGTTCCTCGATCAATTTACTTCCATCCTCTTTGCTTGATAAGCTCAAGCTAGGTCCTCTCTATAAATCACGAGCGATACTTCAGTTTGCAGATCGATCTATAAAGAGACCCAGAGGTGTGTTAAGGAACATTATCGTGACTGTTCAGGGCTCACAGTTTCCCGTGGACTTTACGGTCCTAGATATGACATGCCCTACACAGTTACACCTTGCTCCAATCATTCTCGGGAGACCCTTTTTGCAGACAGCAAGAGCACTCTTTGACTATGATGCTGGGAGAGTATCATTCCGAACAGACAACGGAGAGATACACATTGAGATGGAGAGAGAATGTAGTAGTCCTAGATCAGTATTATCATTCACTTCAGAGGACACCAGTCTTATGGAAGATTGCCAGAACATAGATGAGACACAGTCTCCTGATCTTGAGAGTGTTTATTTTGATACCCACGATATCCTACACGAGGATAGGGTAGATCACTTGGTACCTAGTTTTTCAAATGATTGTTCACATACAGAAACAGATTTCATATCAGATTCAGATGAGCAGTCACCTGCGATAGATATCTCTGTGCCGCAGATTGAAAGAACACATATTACAGCACAAGAGTCCATCGAATACATTGCACAGATCATACAATCTATTCAGCGTAGAGAGTCGGATGGTGTAATGTTGACACATATAGACACCTTCTGTAGTCCGACTCCAGAGACGCATATTTCAGAAAAGAAAATTATGCCGTGTACAGAGTTCACTTACAGAGAAGGCTCTACTTTTGCAACCAAAGATCAATATGCACACAAGAAGCAGAAAATTCAGTATGATCCTGGTTGAGCAATCAGATAACCGTTCGTGGTCAACGGCAGATGCTGAAGCACTTCGTAGAAACTACTGATCATCTGGCCCGTACTGAAGTGATCTATTTTCTACAGGAATCATGATCATTCCTTCACCTCTCCCTGTACAAATTCTTTTGAGCCATTCTGGAGATTCACAACACTTGTATATTCTTCATAGACCACAATCGTCCCCGTTTTTGCTCGTCTTCTATGCTTAGGATACCAGATCCTAAGTATAGGGGGGACAGATTGCCCGTTGATTTACGTTTTATTTTTGTACAAATTCTTTTGTATAGCCATTCTTTTTCACGAATCACTGATCCTCAATTTTTGGCTACATTCTTTTCTATACTTAGGATGCCTTATCCTAAGTATAGGGGGGACCGAGTGATTTCGATGATTTCGTATTCTTTCCTTTTGAATTCTTCGTTATTTATCCTTTTCATTCAGTCATCCCGTTTTTACTCTCCCATAATACTTACGATGACCTGATCGTAAGTATGGGGGGTTGACTGACTTGTCATCGATGTCTCTTTTTCACCCACTTTTACTTAGCACGAGTTATGCCCTCCTTTTTCTCTTTTGACGCTATGAGGACATAGCTCAAGCTAAGTATAGAGGGGTGCGTTTATATTGTATATATACTTTCGGCCATAACTCGTACTTTTATGTATTTTCTATACCTATAAAATCCATAAAAAGTGGGTACGGGTTAATTTAAAATCCACTCTCTTATTTATAAAATCCTGATAAATAAGTAAAACATGCTTAAAACTTGTAATTAAAACTTGTATTTAAATTTTGTACTTAAAATATGTATAATACTTATTTAAAATCCTATTTATTAAAATTTGTATAAAAGCCATTCAACCCTTGTAAAATACTTTGTAGATAAAATTTGTAAAATATATTAGACACTTAACTTAAATAAAAATTTATCTTGTAAAAATTGTAAAAAAAACCTTGTTTATAAAAATAATAAAATCCATAAAAAATACAAAGTCCTAAAATTTGTAAAAATTACAAAATCCTTAAAATTCATAAAAAATAAGTAAAATCCAGAAAATAGACTTCACAAAAACATGGTTGCATTTGCATTCGCATTTTTCAGAATAAATATGATTTCCGGAACTAAGGACTGAGTCTAGTCTGAAGGATGGAGCTTGATTACGGCCTTTAACTCTCATTGTAAGGAGCCTGATTAGGAACTGGAATTTAGACTCTTCAGGTCTGGTGACTTAAAATCTTTGGGTTCCGTAAGACCATATTCGTGAAATCATGTCATCTGAGCTTAAGTAGACCATTTGGAGTCATCCGTACAACTCTTCATCAGTGAACCAATCTTGAACACAAGCACTCTGCACTTAGCTCAACTCGCATGGAGTTTTGAAGGACAGTACATCTTGGTAGTGCATTTCTATCCTTATCTTTGCAGCATTGACGTCTAAAGACGGGAGAGATTGGGGTTGCGATAGTTGCTTCGGATGAGGGAAGGATCTGCTGACACAATTTTTCTAAGACCTCAAAAAATGGACGGATTAAAAAGATTCTATAACCATCGAGGCACAAAAGATGAATGCAGTGCAAGCAAATTACAAAGTCAACGCAAAGCAGAAGCCACCAAATAAGACCAGACTGGTCAAAGCTTCCACCAAATATGCCTGCACATCTTAGTGGAGACTCAGCTACACCGGTTGGGCTTCACAAGGAGATGCGTCTACACTAGTCGCACTCCACTTCTTTTCTCATTCTTCTAACTTCTCCCTATATTCAATTGTGGACATAGCAGAACTGAACTCAGAAGGGAATACCTCCCTCCCCGAGGAAAGAGTAGCGGGATGAGGAAGCCATAGGAGTGTATAGCCGGGATTGACGGTTTCTTCGGTTCTCTAAGCAGGAAGAGCTAAATCAATTCACACACTGTACAAGTTGATTTCAAGGATGATAGAGTTTGCGATATGAATAAGTGAGTCTGAACTAGCCGATGAAGTGATCTTGAGTAAGGATTATGGAACTTGAAGACTGTTGAGGATGAAATCCTAATCCTAGTTAAGGTTCCGACAAAATGCTTGTTTCAGGCCCGATCAAGCTCTGTCCTTTGTATGTTCTCATGAATTGGTTTAGGAAAACAAATTCGTTCTAACTTTCTTTCTTTTTCACTTACTTTTTCAAAATAAGTGTTTGCTAAGGGACTAGCAAAGTTTAAGTATAGGGGGTTGATGAATCCATGATTCATTAACTTTTATGTCGTATTTTGTCTTAAAACCCTTAACAAATACATGTAAATACTCACTAATTCTCATACTTTAACAAAACTCCATTCATGTGTAAATATTCACTTTTAATCACTAAACTCATGTAAATAAATAAAGAATCAGAAAAAAAAGAAAGATAAAGGCATATGGAATATATGTATATATGTAATATGACTTAAACTATAAATATAACTGTAAGATATATTTATAGCCCAACCCCCGAGACCAAATCAGCATGGATTGGTCGACAAACCAATAAGTAGGGGGAGATAAGGAAAGAAAACTAAATAAAAATAATCTAACTCATGTATATACACCTTTCACTATTTATAAATAAATACAAAACTTAAAAGAATTTTAATTATTTCATCTTAACTTATTCTTAACCAAATCTTTCTCCTAATTATTCATAAAAATGTAAATAAAAATATAAAAATAAGTTAAAAATATTATTCTGTAAATATGCCAAGAAATCCAGCTTGCAACTTGTCAAAATCTCAACTTCCGAACATCATAAATTCCTCATACGAACTCCAATTTCACTCTACTCACTTTTAAAGTTCATAAAATAATATTATCTAATTAATAAAGGTAGTTTCATTGAATTCGGAGTCCGTTTGCAAAAAGTCGGTTTTGGGACCAAAAGACAAAGGGGTTTCTGGGCTATTTATTTTATGTAACACACCTTATTTATTATTTTCTTAATTTTATAATTTTTAAATTATTTTATGATCTTGTAGATTCACCATAAATTATTTCATAATTTTTGGAAACTATTTATTATTTTTATAAAATCAAACACCTTAAAATATAGGTATAATTGACCTATATAGACACTTACTCTATTTATTAAAATATGTAAATTAATTCATAAAAATCCATAAAAATTCGTACAAGCCTTATTTAATACACTAATAATTAATAAATTATAAAATTAATTTTTACTTAATTATTTATTAAATTAAAAATTCAAAACCTATTTATAAATACATATTTATTAATAAAATATTTATATTTTAAATAATATTTATTATTTATTAAAAGTAATTATACCATAATTTAGAAAATAAATTTATTTAACTTTCTTGTATTTAGACTTATTTAAAATAATGTAAGTTACTATTTTATAATTAATTTATAAGTATTTAAAAGGTCTGGGCGAACCAGGTGCTGACACGTGTCAGCACCTGGAGCTTTCTTCTTCAAGAAGAAGTTGCGCCAACCGGCCAACTTCCTCTCTTTTTTCCGCTCAGCCTTCTACCTCTCCGACCGATCTCGACCCTTCGTTCCCTCCTCCTAACAACCAGCTACCTCGCCCACCATTGATCTCGGCGTGGAGCCCAAGCATCTGCTCTATATAAGCCACCCAAGTTTGCCATTAATAAATTAACTCTCTAACAACCCAAGCTCTCCAGCTCCAGTTGCCCGAACCCCTATCTTCCTCGCCTCTCCCAGCTCGCTCCGGAGGTGACAGCTCCGCTCGAAGGTGTTCGTGTGGAGGAGGGTACATCGGAGAAGAGTTCCAAGGCGGAGCAACGCCTTGCATCGCCGCCATCAGAGCATGAAGCTCCGGACAAGGTCGTCCGTCGAGCATCATTTTCCAGGTAAAACACCTGGAACTCATAGACCTACTTCCTCTATTTTGCGATTTTATTCCTCGATCTCCGAGCCACGATTAGCGTGGCTAATCACTGTTTTAGATAGGTTAATCATTCGTCTAAACCGCACAAGCTAAAAATCTTTCGATTCAGTTTAGATTTACTTCCAATAGATTCGCAAACCATCTTCTTCTTCGCAGTTTGGTTGTTTTGGCTGGATGTTATTGTTTTTCTTCAAACTTTGCGGCTCGATCTCTTAATCTCTCGGCCGATTCAACAAGAATCGAGCACATATATATCTTCCTTGCAGATTCAAGAGCAACGCGAGCCAATTGCTTCGGTTTTTGGGCCCTTGTTCATCGCCGATCTTCGTCTTCAAGGTTGGGCTCCAGAACTGCATCAAGTCACCAGTGCCGGGACCTCCATCTTCTTTGAGCCACCACCACCGATCGGGGCCGCTTCCGACCACCTACACCCGCGGGCGAGCTCGAGGGGTGGAGGAGCCACCCCTCTGGCCCCGCCGGAGAGCCAAAGGCACCGGAGGTCAGCCGCGATAATTCGGAGAAGAAGGCCGTCCGTCATCCACTCCAACAACCTCAAGAACAGCCGGAGTACAGGCTGTCGACACGTGTCATCGCGAGGAGCGTCCGATTCGAGCCTGCACGTTTTAATCTCGGCCGTGCAATCCGAAACGGTGGAGAAATTACATCATGAGCCCAGCCTAATTTCCAAATTTGCAGCCCGCCCCCTAGCTTTTAAATAATTACAATTAGGTCCCTCCGCAGGGACCTAAGTGTAAGACTTTGTTTAGTTTTCTTGCAGAACAGTCCTTGAGGACCCATTTGAGAACATTTTAATTAGTTTTTTACGCTTATGCCCCTGGGCTGTAGGGGTTGTATCTTGCTTTTTTGACCTCGGATTTCGACGATTCTTGGAGGGTAGTTACACAACTACCCCAGCTATCTAGTATAAAGTTTTCATGGCTTTTCGACGAGTTTTTAATGTGTTTTGATTTTATCGAAAACCGCTTCGCTTTGTTTCGTTTTCTTGTGTAGTTCGAGTACGCGGCTCGAACCTCGTTCACCTATACTATATAATACCACCTATACTCTATCCACCTACTATATAATAAATAAATCTTTTTGAAAAATATCCTTTTTGAAAATTAAATAAAAATTTGAAAAGAATAAAATCAAATAAAAATAACAAAAATTAAAAATCCAAAAAGAGAAGCGCTCAGACTTAGAGAAGAATTAAAATAAAATTACGAGAAGGAAAATTAGGGAATATATTCTGCCTCCTTGAGTTCGACCCAGGAACACTTGCCTGGTTAAATAAATAGTGAACGGTTTTCCGACAGAAAACCGTAAATTTGTTTGATAGGTCTAAAGATCGAAACACTTTTCTGTTTCACGGCTTTCTGCTACAACCGACATCTTTCTTCTTTAAAAAAGTGAAAGCCGCGAATCTCGATCTTTAGACGCTCATCACTCCTCTCAGTAGAGAAGTAACTTGATCTTAGTCCAAGTATTGGACATTGATCTGAATGTGATTCAGATACGATGAGAAGATTAAGTATACTGACTTGATTTAATCAAGCTTCTGTGGGAGGTCCGTTAGATCTGGATTTGAGATGAGATCTCAATATCCAAGTCAGTATACGTGCAACAATACAATCGCCATGTCCTTATCTCTAAGTATATGCGGAGAAAGCACATTGTTCTTGAAGGAGTTCAAGAATAATTCCTGTGATGAATTTAGTATCCAAGCAAGAAGGCCTTGATGATTAAATGAGATTTAATTATCAAGTACAATATGAATAAGATTCATGTTGTGAGAATGATTGTCCAAGATAATTAAATGAGATTTAATTATCAAGGATAAGCAGATCGTGGATTGTGATATCCAGAATATCTGTGTATATTATAAATGGGATTTATAATATATCAGAGAGTGAGAAATAGTGTAAATAGCATTTGTTAATTATTAATGTGGATTGGATCCACATTAGCTAATTAATTAGAAGTGTAATGTACAAATTAGTTTGGGATGTGAATATGATTCACATGATTTTCAGTGGTATGATTGAAATATTCACAAATTAATTTGGAATTAATTTGGTGGATATTATTGCAATAATAGTTATTGTAATTAATTAAGAAATAATGAGATAAAATAAAAGGAAACAAAATACTACCAAATTACAAGGTGGCGTCACCTATGACTTAGTCATAGATGACACCCCCTATAATCAAGGGTGTTTTGTTGTCTCTCTTATTTTGTTATCTTGTTACCTCTTAATAATTAATTTATGTTAATTAAATTGTGTTGATAATAATTCAACATATATTTAATTTAATATAAATTAATGTTGTTGGTTTTTAACCAACAACAATCATGGCTGTTGATTGGCACATGGATTATCATAGTCGTTGGATCCATGTGTGCCATGGATTGAGATCCATTGGATCCCAAACTAATATATAAGGAGGGCAATCCTAGACCTTGAGGGTAGATCATCATACTCGACTAGAAGAGTACACGCCTTCTCTTCTCTCTCTCTCTCTCACTCTCGTCCTCTCTCCTCCTCTCTCTAAGGTGGTCGTCCATCTTTGTGTTGAGAGAGAGAGCTTCTCGCCTTCGCCTTCGACTACTCAAGGATCTCCATCTTCTTTGGGGCTACTAGCTCTAGAGGAAGATGACGGATTTCGTTGGACGAAATCAGGAGGTTCGAGGCTTTAATCTTCGTCAAGGATTGCGGGAGTCAAACGTCTCATCATCGCGCCCGCAAGTGCTGTCTTCGTGGATCGGACTTGAGACAGGAGGATCTCTTGCTTTAGAGATCTCATGATCACAACCACGCTTCGAGAGGTATTTCTAATACTTTGTGGTTTGATGAAACGATCCAAGAAATGTTCTTGTTATCATGTGGTTTCATCATATGTTTTAAAATTTTTAAATTCCGTTGTACCTTGCGACTAGTGCGACTAGTCGCCCCGATCGCATGAGATGCGATCGTCACGCTTCCGTGATGCGCTTGAGGATTCTCAATATCCTTCATCTACGACATATATACTATATAGTAGATTGCTTGTTTTACAAAATCATCACTTTGAAAATTAAATAAAAATTGCAAAATTAAAAATCAAATAAAAACAAGAAAAGATAAAACCATTACAAAAATATTTTCATGAAGAATTAAAAATCGCAAAAAAAAATTCCTCCTCAAAAATCCGAGTATAATTTTCTAGCTCCTTGTGTTCGATCTAGGGACACTTACTTGTATAATAATTAGTGAAATAATAAAATAGGAGAGAACCTATTAATCTTCTATTATTTCTTGTTTCTCTCTTTTCCCCCTATTTTATTATCTTTGTTTTATAAGTAGATTTGTCTTCTACGGTTTACTACAACCAACACAATTTGACGGTGACTCAAATATTCATATCACCCATCTCATCCCTTTCTCAAAACAATGACCTCACCTGAGCTCGCCACGCACATACACTCGCTCCTACACCTAGTAAACCTTTGTCCCACTCACGAACTAATCTCCACAAAACCGCATCCATGACCATACATGCTCCACATCTGCCTTTGTGCGGGAGATGGCCTAACCCCCTAACATCTATGTGATCTTCAAGTGACTAGGGTCCAACGATGATTGCTGCAATCTCCAGCGAGATCTAACAGATCACCGCTACCATCATATCACCTCTTCAGTGGCTATTCAAGCTCCATTTCATTGCTGCGTCGAGCAAGGAACTCTAGAAGCTCCTCTGTTGAGCTTCAACCTAGGCATCCTCTCCGTCAACCTCCACGTAACTCCTCCTTCCCCCTTTCTTTCATTTTTATTGATTTTGTTTACATATAACACCATATCGTGTTCACTAGACTACATCACTAGCTCCTCTATACAACCCCCACCTTCGTGTCTCCCTCAATGGTAACCTCCACCTTCTCCAGACATCTATCCACTCTAGTCATTTTCCTCCTTGCAGTGGAGGAAGGAACCCATTGGTCTCCATTCCCATCGCTTTGCAGGATGTTCGACCACCTCCTTTCATTTTTGCTTTTTCATGATAGCTCCGCATATACCATATCTCTTCACTAATCAGAAGGAGACACCCCACACCAGTCTCTACCTCTGCCTCTACCAAGCTCTCACAAATTCACCACCTCGAGCCTTGTCGTATCTCCAAGACACTGTTGCCAGCTTCATCAGGTCCTCCCTGAGCTCCAATACACTTCAATGTTGACACTGTGTCACGGAGGATCTTGGGGAAGCTCAATAAAGCTCCAACAACCCATGTCATGTACAAAGGATCATGAAGCTATAATTACCATTGGATTAGACCTTCTTTCTAATCTAACGGTCCCTTGGAGTGCCACACACAACCATTTGATATCCCAGTAGAGACCCATCACATTCGTCCATCCCTCACTTGATCTAGGATGTAGGATCACCCTAATCCAATGGTCTAGGTCCCTGTCCAAGCTAGCCCGCCACACCATCAAGCTTGGCACCACCCAACCTCCTCCACATCGCCACCAACTCGCCACGTGGAGTCAC
Source organism: Ottelia alismoides (assembly GCA_037367405.1). Lineage (NCBI taxonomy): Eukaryota > Viridiplantae > Streptophyta > Magnoliopsida > Alismatales > Hydrocharitaceae > Ottelia > Ottelia alismoides. The sequence continues at coordinate 496,420 of JAZKJV010005391.1, read as the reverse complement.
ACCTGATCTTGATCCATCACATGCAGGGGGATGTGGATTGGTTAGTTGCAACATCGGCCCCCAACTTCTAGATATTTGTGCCCACGACCTCACCGGTATGTGTCATATGGCCCTCCATTGGAAAATTACACCCCCAGTCCCTCGAGGTTCCAGAAATTACAGATCTATCCTTTTACGCTTGGAAAAGTTGTATATGACCCCTTAAGTATTATTGTTATTACTTATGGTCCATGGACATTATTTTTAAGTTAATTTTTAACTATTTTTACTAAGTTTTTATTGAATTTATGCCCCTGGAGTGTCGTGTGTATATGTTGAGTTATAGAACTCCAAATTAGAGGTCTTGTTTGGAAGCTTATTTGATGCTCTATCTTATGGCATATTGTATGATCTGATTTGATTCATTGAAAATTAATTATTGATCAGAGAAGTTTACTGAGTTGTTTGGTTTGATTTATTTGTAAATTCTACACTTCTCCCATTATTGCAAATAAATATGCTAATTAAAGCTAGAATCATCTAGAATTTTATGATAAGGTTGATGTCTTGATTTGAGGATTTTTATTCCATGTTTTGAAGCCCCTTTAGATGAATTGACTTTCTTAGGGACATAGGACCCGCATATAATCGATAATAAATTAAATTGGTAGCTCACTTGCCTCCTAATTCAAAGATTAATTTTGCTTGAACCTTAGCTTCAGATTAAACATTCATTTTAGGAGCATTGTGGTACAGTCCATATATTTCATTTGGTTTCATATTGACTTGCATAAGATTGCTAAAAAAGATCATTCCTTGACCAAATTGATCAATTAAGAGATAACTTCAATTCAATAATTTAATTGACCCCAAATTCATTCAACTAAGTAGGTATGTCTTCTTAAGTCGACTCTAGGACTTGCCTAGGTTAAAGAACCATAAATCACATCTCTTCGCAGAGAAACTTGAGCGATTTTGATGGATCACTAATTTCCAAAGTACAACATTGACATTTTAAAACACAGAATTGAGTGATCTTCATATGGGAATGGTGGAAGGTCCAAGTTGACCCATTCACAAGATGAGTTGAGGCAAATATCGAAGTTACCATGTGTCAACTAAGCAATGGATGGTGAGGTACCTTTGTCTCGGTTCAATTGAAGGGGCATTATTATAGTAGGTGGTTGATGGAGTGTTGTAATGGATGAAGATACATCCTTGTTGTAATGGAGAGGGTTGAAGGAAGCTTCAAAGATTACATCCGATGTGACAACTTTAATATCTTTTGGGATGTCAATGATACGAGGGATATCCACAAGTAGTTTGATAATCACCTCATCTTTACAAGTGATGTAAACCGATCAAACCTGAGCGAACATACATTTTCTAAGTTTAGATCGTTTATTTAATCGAGCCTAAACTGGTGTTCAGGTTTGGTTCGGTTATTTCAAATCGATTTTGAATTGAACTTCTTTTTAATCTAATCGAACCTAAGCGAATATCGAACTTAAGAATTCTCTAATAAAGGAGGGTGAAAAGAAAAGAAATGGAAATATATATGTATGATCATAATTACAATAAACATTCATTCAGTGTTTTTCTTTATCTAACTCTTCTTCAGTTTTTGAAAATTTTAGATTAATAACGATTTATCTTTGAAAAAAGTATAATTAAAATATATTTCTATATCTGTTCAGATAAAGATAAAGAATAATGTGGGGATATGCCATAAGTAAGGTTTATACTTGTTCTGTTTATTTACGGATAAAGAAGGAAAAAGTGCTAGGCACATAAATAATGGATGTTGTAACCACCACGTGGTCTGGAATAGTTTATACTGAGATGAACCTACGTATCCCATAAATATTCACTTATCTTCAAATAAAGTTCACTTATCCCAGGACAAAATCCACTTATCTCAAAATAAGGTCCACTTATTGGGATAAAGATTTGTAAATATGTATGTGTGTGTGTGTTTATTGAGTTTTTGTTGAATCAAACTTGAGCGAACCTGTGATTTTTAAGTTCGATTCGATTCTTAATAGAGCCTAAATTTATGTTCAGGTTCGATTCGTTTATTTTCGAATCGAATCTGAATCAAACTTTTAGCAAACCAAACTTGTGCGAATATCGAACTTGAGAATTTTCTAACACCCCTAATCTTCAGAGTTAACAACTAGAGAAGCAGTCTCAAAAGCCAACAGTTCTTCAGTACGTCTAAAACATATGGGTACCTATGCTATGCTGGAGCGGAAGAACCAGGACAAGACTTGCTTAATGTGCCTCTAGCAAAAATATGGGATCAGTGGTAGAACTAAATTGAGAGATCATCCAGCGGGCGAGGTTTGGAGGGATTTGTACAATTTCTCAATACTTACTTCAGCAACAAATTATCTCTTTGATATGCTCCAGTAATATCTGAAGGCATTTTGTCGCACTTCATCTTGCAGAATGTTCTTCTCCCATTCTAGAACTTATATCCTAGGAAAATTCGATGATGAGGCAGCAAAGTAGTTGCCTTTTGTGTTGCAAGGATTTCGAGCATAGCTGTGCACACCAAAGGGGAAAGATACTCCGATCAAGCTTCAAGTTCCGGATCAGGTCGGAGATGTACGCCTATCAAAGGAGACACCTTGGTTAGGTTATGACAGTGGGTTACGGGGTGTAACCTTGGCATCTCATTGGTGGGGAGATGCTTCCTTTTGCTTATGTGGATGAGAGGTAGATGGGTTAGAGGACATCTTAAAATTGAGAGAGCACTTGTATGCTCGGTGTCTCATTCGCTTGCACCTGAAGTAAACCGGAAGGGAATGAGCATTACCTCTTCGAATGCCTTGATCAAAGACAGTTAACGCATTCGGGCTATTGAAGCGGTGGCATAAACAGCAAGGAGGATGTGATTTCTGCGCCAAGTTTCTAGGCAAGAGAAGATTAATCGGATCTCTATTATTCTTAAGGGATTTTATCACTTGTGCCCCTCCGAGATGTTGCAATATCAGTTATGCCCCTATCTTTTTGGTAATATCAGTTGTGCCCCTCAAAACTTGCTATTTTATCACTTGTGCCCCTCGGGTTAGTGACCGTCCATGTACAATGCAAACGGACGTTAACTTTGAGGACATAAGCGGAATTATTTTTTTTAAAAGGTTATATGGTCATTTCTTCCTCTTCTTCCCCAACCTCTTCTTCTTCCTCCTCTTCCCATCTTCTTCCTCCTCCTCCGACCTCCTCCTCCTCCCTCTCCGCCCCGAGCTCCTCGCAGCCCCTCCCCTCCCCGGCGCCGCACCTCCTCCCCCCCGCACCTCCTCCCAGCCCGCCGCCCCCTCCCCTGCCCGGCGCCGCCCCCTCCCCGGTCCCGCATCTCCTCCCCTTGCCGGCGCCGCCCCGTGCTCCCCCTCTCCCTGGGCTGCACCCCCTCCCAGCCCCGCACCCCCTGCCCCGCACTGCCACCTCCCCTCCCCGGCGCCGCCCCCACCCCCGCACCTTCCCCTCCGCCCAGAGCTGCTCCCTCCGCCCCGAGCACCCAACCCCCCCGCCCCTGTCCCGCAAGCCCCGCCCCCCGCTCCCTGGGCCTCCCCTTGCCCCGCGCCGCCCCGAGCACCCAACCCCCCCGCCCCTGCCCCGCGTCTCCCCCCTCCGCCAGCACCACCCTCCTCCAAAGCTTCCACGCCACCACGCGAGCGCGACCGCGCCGCCCGGCTCGCGCGCGCACCGTCCAGAACCACCACGCCCTCCAGCGTGGCCCCGCGCTGCTCCAGCGAGCCCCGAGCACCCAACCTCCCCGCCGTACACGACCATCAGCGACCTGCCTTCTGCGGTGGCACCCCCGTTCCGCCCCTCCAGATCTCGCCGCAGCCCCGCGCTCGACAGCGCCGACCCACCAGCGCTCGGCGCAGCCGTCGCGGCCCCGGCGGCCTTCCCCATGCTCTTCATCCCCGTGCCTCCACAGCGCGCGGCCGTGCCCCATTCTGCCTCTCCAGATCCCGTCCACGCCCTCACCATCCTCCGTTTTGATAAATTTTTGACAATTTGATTCATAAAAAATCATCAAAAAATTCAATAAAATTTGCCGTTTGATCCGTCATGAATGATATATCCGTGAAAATGCAAAAATTTTAGAGATTTCATGGATGTATGAAGGTGTCACTAAGAGAGAGAAATTATCAAGAAAAAGAAAGAAGAACAAATGGAGGAAGAAGATGAAGAAGAGGACTGGACAATAATACCCCTCTTAACCGCACCAAGGTTTGAAAAAACCATGGTTAAGTCAACTCATAGACGGTCAATCTGACGGAAGGGCACAACTGATGACGGAGCAAGTTTTGAGGGGCACAACTGATATTACCAAAAAGATAGGGGCATAACTGATATTGCAACATCTCGGAGGGGCACAAGTGATAAAATCCCTATTCTAAACGGCGGAGATGGGTTTAACCGCGAAGGGGTTATCAGATAATGACGTCATTTTGCGATGCGGGTTTCAATGGTTATATGACTAAACCGAATAATCCTTGGTGTTTTTGCAGCGTAGAGCATACGAATACGCTCCCCAGTACAGTATGTCTTTCGTTTTGGAGGTGCATCTGACAATCTTTGGTCCTTAAAGTTGGTTTATCCATGACAGCTCGCGTCGGAAAGAGAGTGCAGATCCTGCGAAACATTTCCGATGAGTTGTGTTTATGATAACCGTCAACATGTTTCACCTTGTACGTATATAACCCAACTGTAACACCCCCAACTCCCGAGATACGGTAATACCGTGCGATAGCGGTATCGCACGACCGTGTGGTTCGGTGGCCACACTATGAAGTTCTGGAGGACTTCACCTTAGCTTACGAACGGCTAAGAATGGGGTTTACCGCATGACCGCGGGTTCCCCTTGGCACAACACAAGTGTTCGGTGGCACTTGATGAGCTTGAGCTGCAACATCCTACGTAGGAGCGTGGGGCCCACTGATGACGTGGCGTGATGACATGACGTGCTGAAGAGGCAGACGACATGGCATGCTGACGGAGCGGGCGACGTGGCGTCGGTTGCAGAAGACGAAGGGATTACACGGAAGATGAAGAGCCAAGCGCACAAAGAGTCATCTAGGAAGACAAAGGGTCTCCATAGAAGACTAAGAGTCCTTGCATTCATTGTACATGTAATAATGGTGTCCCTTCGTATACCCCCAGGATGTCTATATAAGGAGGGGTAGAGCTCATTTGTAGATATCACAGTCAGAGTGAGTCTCTTGCAATACAAAGAGGGTTTAGTGCCAAAGCTCTTGTGTCCTTGTGCTTGTGTGCTTGTGTACGAGCATTCTAGCGGCGTGGTTGATCGGTGTGCTGGTGTACATCATACACGCAAGGGGAAGGCTGGTTAGCTTGCGAGAAGCTAACACCGCACAGGTTAGTCTCGAAATCGATATTGAGATTTACCCCTGTGACAACTGGTATCAGAGCGAGGAATGGCGCCCAACACCGGAGATCGTCTTATTTCCTTGGAGGGAATCGTGATGGAGATCCAGTCTCAGCTGGGTACTCATGCCCAACGCCTAGCTCGTCTGGAGGATGATGCAGGCGTGGTGTCAGATGTCGTTGACGATAGCCAGCGCTCGGTGGACGTGATGAAGGCACTTGGGGAGAAGCTAGAGGAGCTCGAGTCCTTGGTGCAAGATCTGCATGGGGAACTCTCCATCGTCAAGAGGGCGATTGCGAACGGGGACGGATCCAGCGAGTCTCGAAGGCCAAAGGTTCCAGAGCCCAAGTCCTTTTCAGGTACGCGGAGTGCCAAAGACTTGGAAAACTTCCTGTGGGACATGGAGGTGTACTTCAAAGCTGTCAAGACTCCTGAGGCGGAGAAGGTATCCTTGACGGCGATGTACTTATCCGACCACGCAAAGCTATGGTGGAGGAGCCGTGCATCCGAAGGACGTCCAGACATCTCGTCTTGGGATGAGTTGGTGAAGGAGCTGAAGGAGCAGTTCCTACCCACCAACATTGCTTGGGTAGCGAGGGAGGCGCTCCGAAGGCTGAAGCAGACAGAAACCGTACGGGAGTACGTAAAGCAGTTTTCATCGCTGCTGCTGGATATCAAAGGTATGTCTGAAGAAGACAAACTTTTCAATTTCATGGTGGGTCTTCAGAACTGGGCTCAGGCGGAGCTCAGGAGGCAAGGAGTGAAGGACCTCCAGACGGTCATTGCTGATGCGGATGCGTTGGTCGACTACAAAGTCCAACCCACCACCGAGAAGAAGGAAACTGAGAAGACCAAGAGCAAACCCAAGGAGAAAAGCATGGGATAGTCGTTCAAGAAGTTTGGCAAGGCCGAAACTTCATGGGAGGGTGCGGAATCCTCCAAGAAGGCCGAGCAACCCAAGAGGAAGGGCTGCTTTATCTGCGACGGGCCACATCGGGCGCGGGAGTGTCCGAAGCGGGAGAAGCTGAACTCCATGACTATGGAGGAGAACTCAGACGAAGAGGCGCGCATGACGAACCTCAAGTTGCTGCGCAACGTTCGCTTGTGTCCGCTGCAGGTACGGTGCCCCCTGCACTTGCACCTTACAAAATGCCCCCTGCACATCTGGAGGAGTTGCGGAGACAACTCAAGGAGCTGGTGGACGCTGGTCTGATGCGTCCAAACAAAGCACCATATGGAGCACCGGTGCTGTTCCAGAAGAAGAAGGATGGGAGCATGCGGATGTGCATGGACTATCGCGCACTGAACAAGGTGACGGTGAAAAACAAGTACCCCGTCCCCAACGTTGAAGACCTGTTCGATCGCTTGGGCCAAGCCAAGTACTTCTCGAAGATGGATCTCAGGTCAGGATATTACCAGGTCCGCATCAAGGAGGGAGACGAGCCAAAGACGGCGTGTGTTACGCGTTATGGGTCTTTTGAGTTCCTTGTAATGCCGTTTGGGTTGACTAATGCCCCGGCTATTTTCTGTACTCTCATGAATGATGTCTTCCGCGAGTATATCGACTCGTTTGTTGTAGTGTACTTGGACGACATAGTAGTGTACAGCAGGACCCTGGAGGAACATGTCAAGCATCTGCGGATGGTGCTTGAGAAGCTGAGGCAGAACCGGCTATACTTGAAGCTGGAGAAGTGCGCCTTTGGTCAGGAGACCGTCTTCTTCCTCGGGCATATCGTGGGCGGAGGCACGATACGCATGGAACCAAGGAAGACGCAGGCGATTGAAGAGTGGGCAATCCCCACAAAGGCAACAGAGCTACGATCCTTCCTCGGATTGGTGAACTACTACAGGAAGTTCATCAAAGGATACTCCAAGAAGGCGGCGCCCCTGACGGACCTACTTCGGAAGGATCAGCCTTGGAGATGGACGCGTGAATGCCAAGAGGCATTCCATAAGCTGAAGAGGGCGGTGGTGGAAGAACCCATTCTACGACTTCCAGACTTCGAGAAGCCGTTTGAAGTCCACACCGACGCGTCTGATTATGCACTTGGTGGTGTATTGGTGCAAGATGGGCACCCCGTGGCTTACGAGAGCCGCAAACTGAATCCAGCGGAGAGGAGGTACTCCGTGCATGAGAAGGAGATGACAGCAGTGGTCTATTGTCTGAGGACATGGCGCCACTATCTTCTCGGATCAAGGTTCGTGGTTCAGACGGACAACGTGGCAACGAGCTGCTTTGCCACACAGAAGAAGCTGACTCCCAAGCAGGCGCGATGGCAAGACTTTCTTGCCGAATTCGACTTCGAGCTTCGCTACAGGCCTGGGCGAACCAACCAGGTAGCAGACGCTCTCTCGAGGAAGAGCGAACCAGAAGAGCCGAAGGTTGCGGTGATTGCATCGATCACCCGCGTGTCTGGAGACATGCTGGAGCGTATTCAGGAGCAAACACAGGAGGATCCGGTCACTTCACGCTTGGTGCAACGCGTGAACGATGGCGAAGTCCGGAGATTCTGGATAGAGGAAGGCGTCCTCTATGCAAAGGGTAGGAGGCCCTATGTCCCCTCGAGCGGCGGCTTGAAGAAAATGCTGCTGAAGGAAGCACATGACGCACAGTGGGCTGGTCATCCAGGAGTGGAGCGCACACTGGCACTCCTCTCCTCAAGCTACTTCTGGCCGAAGATGGAGGAAGACGTTGAAGTCTACGTGCGCACTTGTCTTGTATGCCAGCAAGACAAGACTGAGAGGAAGAAGACGGCAGGCCTACTGGAGCCCCTGCCTATCCCTTCACGTCCGTGGGAGAGCGTCTCCATGGACTTCATCACTGGGTTCCCAAAGGTGGACGGGAATAATGCGGTGATGGTGGTAGTTGATCGTTTCTCTAAATACGCGATCTTCGTACCAGCACCCCAGGAGTACACAGCGGAGACCACAGCGAAGTTGTTCTTGCAGAACGTGGTGAAGCACTGGGGGATACCATTGGACATCGTGAGCGACCGCGATGCCCGGTTCACAGGTCGGTTCTGGACGACCTTATTTGAGATGCTGGGATCCGATCTCAAATTCTCTACCAGCAATCACCCGCAGATGGATTGTCAGACGGAGCGGATCAATGCCTTGTTGGAAGAGTACCCGAGGCATTATGTGACGGCCAATCAGCACAATTGGGTTAGTTTACTGGATACTGCCCAGTTCTGCCACAACCTACAGCAGACCTCCACCACAGGTCAGAGTCCATTCGAGATCGTGATGGGTAGGCAACCCGTGACACCGCACGAAGTGGCTAAGTAGAATAGCCAAGGACGGTGCCCTGCTGCACATCGCTTTGCTTTGGAGAGGCAGGATCGGTGGGAGGAAGCGAAGGATGCGTTGGCTCACGCTCAACGCAGGATGAAGAAGGCGGCTGACAAGAGCCGTAGGCCGGTCGAGTTCCAGGTTGGGGAGAAGGTGCTGCTGAAGCTTACGCCCCAGATTTAGAAGAAAATTTTGAGGAAGACAGCGCACAAAGGGTTGATTCCTCGTTACGATGGACCCTTTGAGATAGTTCGACGCGTGGGACCGCTCGCCTATCAACTACGTCTTCCAGAGAGACTGAAGCTGCATCCCGTGTTCCATGTCAGCTTCCTGAAGGAGTACCATGAGGACAGAGAAGATAACACCAGGAGGGCATCGAAACGTGCCCCTCCTAACGTCCGGGTTCAGCACACGAGGGTTGCTGAGAAGATTCTTGACAGGCGCGTGGAGGGCCAGAGCAAGAAGAACCGGAGGATCTTCTTCCTTGTCAAATGGAAGGGACTCCCAGAGGAGGAGGCAAGCTGGGAACGTGATACAACCCTGTGGCAGTTCGAGGACCTCATTGAGGATTTCCTGAAGACGCAGGATCAGTCGCGGACGCCTGATGGATCAGGTGGGGGAGGCATGTAACACCCCCAACTCCCGAGATACGGTAATACCGTGCGATAGCGGTATCGCACGACCGTGTGGTTCGGTGGCCACACTATGAAGTTCTGGAGGACTTCACCTTATCTTACGGACGGCTAAGAATGGGGTTTACCGCATGACCGCGGGTTCCCCTTGGCACAACACAAGTGTTCGACAACACTTGATGAGCTTGAGCTGCAACATCCTACATAGAAGCGTGGGGCCCACTGATGACGTGGCGTGATGACATGGCGTGCTGAAGAGGCAGACGACATGGCATGCTGACGGAGCGGGCGACGTGGCGTCGGTTGCAGAAGACGAAGGGATTACACGGAAGATGAAGAGCCAAGCGCACGAAGAGTCATCTAGGAAGACAAAGGGTCTCCATAGAAGACTAAGAGTCCTTGCATTCATTGTACATGTAATAATGGTGTCCCTTCGTATACCCCTAGGATGTCTATATAAGGAGGGGTAGAGCTCATTTGTAGATATCACACTCAGAGTGAGTCTCTTGCAATACAAAGAGGGTTTAGTGCCAAAGCTCTTGTGTCCTTGTGCTTGTGTGCTTGTGTACGAGCATTCTAGCGGCGTGGTTGATCGGTGTGCTAGTGTACATCATACACGCAAGGGGAAGGCTGGTTAGCTTGCGAGAAGCTAACGCCGCACAGGTTAGTCTCGAAATCGATATTGAGATTTACCCCTGTGACACCAACCATAGTTACCTTTGCTACCCATAGGTGCGATGACAGCCGTAGGGCTATGACCTGTCGAACAAGTGTCGAGACGAAATGGAGTTCGAATGTGAATGTTCAGATGCATCATTTGGGTGTTGCTAAATTCTCTGTACTCGCACTGCTGATTTTCTTGGATAATTGGTTGGGGCTTTTACCTTCGTTGTAGTTTCAGATCTGAACGGAGTTCCTGGGAGAGACAATTCTCCTTTCTGTTTTTGGTTCATGGGGGTAAGGATCAAACTTGGGGTCTTTATAAATAACCCAGCATGAATAGACTTTGGAATTTTCCATGTTGTGAACCAGTCCCACAGGAGAGGTTTGTCCATCCAATTTCGTTTGAAGTAGTGGGAAGGTAGTGTTTATTGAAGTCAACGAGGATACTTGAGTAGAGCCATCCGAGATGGTTACCTTGTTCACCTGTACAACTTTTAATTTAGTGCTGCCTAAATTTTTTGAAAGGAGATCGTTGTCTCGAAGACTTTTTTGGTGTTTTGGGGACACTTTCCCTTCTACGAATCATGTTTATCTTCTTCGTCTCAGGCCCTAAAATGATAGTAAGAGTTGAAGTTAAGTGTTTGGAGCGAGCATGATATTAGAGTCGCTTAATCGACCAAGCTTGCCAACTTCTTTCGCAACATCCACTTCTGGTATCCCTTGTATCCCATAGTTAACATTCGCAACATGCACTTCTGGTATCCCTTGTATCCCATAGTTAACAGGAGCACAAACGGTACTTTGCAAAGGGAAAGGGGAAGCAGTGGTGGAATGTATAACGAGGGATTATGGCTGAGGGAGGGGCGGGCTTACGAGGGGTGTAGGAAGATATAGCAAGAGGAAGGGAGACGAAGCTGAGGTCCGACGTAGGTTGGTCTTAGAGGTTGGAGGGGCGGTTTCATCTTCGAACGCTATTGCCAACGTCATCGCTTTCTAAATTGCCCGACGCTTCTGCTCCCCTTCTTTTCATCCATGTGAACTAATTTGTGGATGTATGAACGTACATCTTTAATTGCTTTCAAATATGATTATAACTTCTTATGGGGATATGAACTAACCTATAATTTGTACATATGAAGACGATTATAACATCTTATGGTATGTTCAATCTAAATATTTCTTCGATCATTATGAAACCTGACTTTAAAAGTCTACCATGTGGTCTCTTAATGTTTTTGTTTGAGATTTCGTCATTGATTGGTTTCATTATATTCTATCTATAATATTTTGTTCCATTTCTGCTTGCAGGACCGGCGATTCATCAAGCCAAATCATCTAGCTCTAACCCGATGATTGCACCAAGGTCGCTAGGTCTAAACAAGAAATTAACTCCTATAAAATCGATGTGAGAGACCTTTGCTGGTAAACTGAAGATGGCCCATATCACACCCCTACAATGATTGTGCTAGATGAAATTTTGTCTGCTTTTTGAAAGTATTAAGTTCTTTTTTATGTAGCATGAACATCTATGTTGTTGATTAAACTTTGTCGTATATGATTTTTGTAGTATTTTCTTTGTAGTGTTAGCTAGCTACGTTGAACAATTAGGCCTTCCCATGAATGAAATTTATTATAGAATGGGCATGTTGAAAATTTAGGCTAGTAGGTATTGTATTTTTTTAGCAAGTAAGCAGTAAGTATATATAATATGTATAATTATCAGTGTGCATTGGGATCGGGGAAAACCCATGAGATTTCGGGCTTACCCCCAAGACCCGTGGATTTTCCCCCAAGTTTCCACTAAATTCCTCTCTTCCATTAAATGATTTATTTTTTTCCCTCTCCCGTGGGACTCACCCTACAACAACTATTTCTCTCATTTACTATATCAAATGACCCATTTCTCTCTCTCTCTTAAAAAAATATTATAGTATATCATCTTATCATTTAAGATTTATAAAATAATTAACATTTAATCATCTTTCAAAACTTCAATAAAAGCACATCACAAAAAATCTTCTTAACAACAAACATTCCATCCAAAAACCATAACATAAAAAAACTTATCCATGAGATAACCTTTTTTTTACCATTATCCTTTATAATAATCTTAACCTCCTATCAAAATGCACCTTCAAAAAAATTTGCAAGGACCCCCTAACGTGGTGGTCAGCGAAGTTTTACAATCTTGGAAATATTAAGTTACGTGAAAGCTAACACGATGATACGAATGATACATTGTCGTGATATAATTTGATAGGAAGTGAAGGTTAAAGCTTTTATTACAGAATCTCCCATTGGAATATGCTCTACGCGGCATAATAAAATCGAATGACCATATTTTTTTATTGTTTTCTGGAGAATATTCTCGATTTCAATCTGAAAGACATTTAATTAGGTTGTCTTTTCACGTTGCAATTCTCTCTTCAACGGTCGTGAACTTGTGAGATTTGGATTAAACGGCAAGGGAATATTTGTTGTGAAGGAAGGATTCCAAGACATCTTGGTGGAATTCACATATATTCTACTGTTCTGGTGCATCACTATTATAATAAAGTAGGCAATTAGTACACCCCGTTGCCATATTAAATCGAATTTAGATATTGGCATCACATTCTGACATTTTTAAAGTTTGATATAACATTTAAATTAATCGGGTCTTTTACATAGTTTAGTCGAATTTTTTTTACGTTTAAATGTGTTTCACGTTAAGTTCCACTAAATTATGGTTAGTAGGAAAAACAGAGTAAATTATACAAACGTTCTTGAGTTATACATTCGATTTCAGTGTCGTAGACGAACTTTAAAAATTAATAAGATTTATTTCAATAAGATTTAAAAAGTTAATCGAGATATAAATATCAAAATCTGACGTTTTAGCAAGTCGGATTGTCAGCGCCAACAATATAACCCAAAATTTATTTTGTGATACTATTTAATTTAATATATTGAAAAGGCAACCGGTGGATTTGAAAGAAAACGAATTAATTATCATCGATATTTTTAATATGATATAAACTCAATTATTATTGTGATTTATATTGATATTTATTAACCTTACAGTATAATAACTAAAGAATATTTTTATAATTATAACATAATTAGAGAAATACAATGAGTTTGAGGAATAAATAGAAAATAATGATAAAGAGAATTGATAAATAATCATGGATAATGATGTCAAAAGGATAATAAGGTAAAAGTATAATCTAACTTATGTGTTTTACTTGCATCTTTGGTTGGATAAATAAGGGAAAATATGTTTTTTTGAGGTTGGAACAACCCTAACTATTAAATATGACTATTATCATAAAAGAAAATGATATCCTGTGAACTCAAGGAGTGGTATGGTGGTAGTACAGTGTGTTTATACCTTAAAGGACACTGGTTCGAATGCCATAAGGGATGCTTTAAATCATTCATAATTATTGGACCTACTATTCAAAGAAGGGAAAAATGGGACTGCCTCCGCATCATTTTTCCGTAATTTTTTAATTTTTTGAAAAATATCACCATGTATATTCATCTACATATCCCTCCAATACGTAATTCAAATTTCATCAGAAACTGAAACTTTTATACCCCACATAGAACATGTGATTTTAACGGTCTAAACATTGTTGTAATCGACTTGTTTTAGATTGAGGACATAAGAGTCTATTTCTGACAAAATTCGAATGACATATTAGAGGGATATATATATGTATATATATATATGTATATATATATATATAGGGCTGGGGAAGCTGCACCCGGGGGTGTAGCTAACTAGCTGCACCCGGCCATTTTTTCCATTAATTTTTTGTACTTTTGAAATGAAACCTAGGGGGATTTAAATCACCATATATCATCATGATATCATATCAATTTCAACTAAATTCGACACTTCTATCATCTCCATCAAGACTATCACATTCTAACGATTTCAGAATTATTGAAATTGACCATATCTAGATGGGCATGTTAGGAATGTTTGTTTTGGATGAAATTTGAAACACATATCCAACTCAATAAACTAAGTAAATCCCCATAGGTTTCCTTCAAAAAAATCAAAAATCAATGAGAAAAATGCTCGGGTGTATCTAGTTAGCTGCACCACCCGGTGTAACTTCCCTTTTCCCTATATGTGTGTGTGTATGAATACGCATGGTAATATCTTCAAAAAAAATAAAAAAATACAGAAAAATAGCATGGGGGCAGCCCTATCAAATCTTAAAAAAATATATCCTTATTTCATAATAAACATTAATATATTAAACTCAATAAATAAATATAAGAATGAGGATGCTCAACTGTAATTATAATTATTCATAATGCCATGATGTATAAAATCTCATATATGAAAAAAACTGAAGTAGATTGGAAAGCTAAAATGCAAGACATTAATTTCCCGTTCACTCATCCTATAAATCCCTCCCCTCCAATTAAGTCAGTCGTCTTCTCCGTCCCCCTTCTCCCGTTGCATTGCTGCCTAAAACTTGGCAGCATCACGCCACCTCCTTCATTGCCGAGGACTGAGGTATGGGTACCAGACGGTCGGAAATCGTGGAGGAAAGGTTTGACACGGAATCTCCATTGCCGGAGATCACCGAGGAGGATTACCTCTACGTCGCGGTCGGGAAGGGGACGACTAGCTCCGACGCCTTGGCATGGGCGTTGGAGAACATGGTGCAGGCCAGAACCACCGTCTTCCTGGTCCACGTCTATCGTGAAGTCCGTTCAATCCCTACTCCATGTACGCGTTCCCGTTTACTCCAATCATTGAACGATCTATCTTTCTGTTCATCTCATCGCTTTATTTTTCATAAAATATACATCATTTCAAGTGGCTTTTATTCTCCAACTCTAGATTTGGGTTCTTGATATACCCGCACATCTATGGAAAGCACTGCGAGTCAATCCCATTCTTTTTTTTTCTCCTTTTGATCTTTGTTGTAAAAAGTAAAAAAAAAACAAGAAGTCAAATTCTCTTGTTTTCTATTGCATTTTTTAGTCAAATGGGTTGCTTTCGGGCCCCATGCCAAAAGCCGAAAGGCATCTTTGGAGAATTATGCCGTTTGAGATTCTTAGCTGGTGAGTGGCGAGGGATACGTGTACCTTAGTTTTCCAATTGTTTTTTAAGAAAAACTTGGAAGGAGGACATGGGAGTGGCGCTTAATCGAAACCTGTGCGTGACATCTACACGAGAGAGATTTCCCAGAATGGAGAGAGATAAAGAAATATCTCCCATTCTGGGTACGTATTCAAAAAATTTCCCAATATGGTGATATATCGGTAAATGGTTTGCCGCGCGCATATGTGGTGCGGCAAACCATTTGCCGTGTCTACGTGGATGGGGCGGCAAACGATTTGCCGTGCCCAGTGGCACGGTCTACGAGGGCGCGGTCTTCGGCGTAGAAGACGGGACGGGTGCGCCAGGCCCGATCGGCGACCCGCCATACACGGCAATTCATTTGCCGTGCCGCGGCAAATGGTTTGCCGCTGGCCGCAGTATAAATATGCGGCCGCGGCTCCCCTCTCCCTCACACAGCCCTCTCCCATTTCATTTCTCTCTTCAACCTTCCCCTCCCACTCTCTCCATCCGACCACTTTCAACCCCAAGGTATGTTTTTTATTTTTTTTCTAAATAATGTCAATTTATAGTTTAGTCTACTCACTCATTTTTATGTTAAAAAAATAATTAATTTTAGCAATTGTGTTATATTAATTAGATGCATCATTTTGTGTAGTTAAACTTGTTTATCATAGTTTAGATACTTAATATGTGTAGTGTTCAAC
Source organism: Ottelia alismoides (assembly GCA_037367405.1). Lineage (NCBI taxonomy): Eukaryota > Viridiplantae > Streptophyta > Magnoliopsida > Alismatales > Hydrocharitaceae > Ottelia > Ottelia alismoides. The sequence goes on along the minus strand of JAZKJV010005391.1, from coordinate 480,673 downwards.
ATTTGCACTTTGCCTTATAATGTTTCCTAAACCTTGCACTTAGATGGTTGAACAAGTGCTATAATGTTTCCTAAACTCAGTAGATTGTAGTCAATATGACTAGAAACTCAACATTTGCCTTATAGTAGTATAATGCTTTTTTATTCACTAGATTCTTTATTTTGCCTATATATTAGATTCAAAATTGTAGGCACATAGTACAAAAATTGGATTTTAAAGTTTAGACCAATAAATAATGTTAGTAATAAATAATGTATATAATGTTGTTTAGTAATAAGTAATGTATATTAGAAATAATTAAGTAATGTATATTAGAAATAAATAAAAGATATTAGTAATAAAGAATGTATATAATGTGTATTAGTAATAATAAATTTAAATATTAAATAATGTTTATTAGTAATAACTAATTTAGATTAGTAATAAAATAATGTATGTTTGTAATAAGTAATCTATATTAGTGATAAATAATGTATATAATGTGTATTAGTAATAATAAAATTAAAAATTAAATAATGTTTGTTAGTAATAAGTAATTTATATTAGTAGTAAGTAATGTATATTAGTAATAATTAATGTATATTAGTTAGAACTTACGTATATAATGTGTATTAGTAATAATAAAATTAAATATTAAATAATATTTATTATTAATAACTAATTTAGATTAGTAATAAATAATGTATGTTTGTAATAAATAATACATATTAGTATTAAATAATGTATATAATGTGTATTAGTAATAAATAATGATTATAATAATATAGATTAAGATTCCTAAGTAATATAGATTATAATTAAATGAAATAATGTTATTAAATAAAAAATTAAATATTAATTAATTATAATGATTATAATAATATAGATTAAGATTCCTAAATAATATAGATTATAATTAAATGAAATAGTGTTATTAAATAAAAAATTAAATATTAATTAATTACAATGATTATAATAATATAGATTAAGATTCCTAAATAATATAGATTATAATTAAATGAAATAGTGTTATTAAATAAAAAATTAAATATTAATTAATTATAATGATTATAATAATATAGATTAAGATTCCTAAATAATATAGATTATAATTAAATGAAATAGTGTTATTAAATAAAAAATTAAATATTAATTAATTATAATGATTATAATAATATAGATTAAGATTCCTAATTAAACTTAAACTACTTTTTACAATTAAAGAATTTATTAGAACTTCATTTTTTGTAGTTAAAAATGGCATTAACTTTTAGTTGTGAATAGGAAATGGGTGATGTCGCTGCCCTTTATGTGTTCTGGGGCGGAAGAGTAACCAACATAGACTCTGAGGTCGGTTACGAAGGCGGTAAGAGTGATATGATCGGAGTACCTGTATCATGTAGCTACAATGATTTGCTAGCTTACATATACGGTCTTACGGGATATACACCCGACTTGTTCGAGATAACTGTGACCTGCAAGTGGCCCACCAATGCAAGTTCATTCCGTCCATTCGTTATTGGATCGGATAAAATAACGAAGTTGATGTTGCAAGTATGTCGACAACTGGGGATGATGGAACTATTAATAGAGGCGATAGAGATTTCTTCACAACAACGAGACGTGGGATCGTCATCGATGCAAGGTTTTGACCTTAATCCCATGGCGAGACGTCACCGCTTTCAGAACCTGTGGACGAGGAAGAAGCCTTATACGCTGACTTAGCTGATCTCCATTACACCATCGCATTGAAGTATGCACGTCTGAGTGCGCTGCGTGGAGAGCGAGTGAGGTCAGGTCGTCAGTAGAGTTAGTACGTTTTGTTGTTTTGTTTGAAATCTAGTGATATTTATGTCTACTTTAAGGGTCTCTTGCGTATGTATTCTGCATGTATCATTTTCAAGTAAATGAAATATTTCAGCTTCTACTACTTGGAGAATTTATGAATGTATGTGCGTCACAGTTACATGTTAAATATATTTCAGATCCCATGTTAAAAATGTTCACTTAATTTTAATATAAGTTAAAGAACTTTATTGTTAACTCCATGTTAAAAGATCCAACATTCATCTACATATAAAGATGTTTATTATAATAGTATACAAATATCTAATATAGAAATTATAAGTACCATAACATATTAATTATAAATATCATAACATATTAATTGCTAAAACTATACGAATTATATTTTTAAATTAAATAATAATTGCTTAATAAAACATAACGTTTATATAAATATATTTTTAATTGTTACATAATATCTATTATTAATGTTTTAAAGTTACTCATAAATAAATACCAAATACACTACTAAAGTCTTACTTAAGTTATATCATAACATAATAATTGCTAAAAGTATACGAATTATATTTTAAAATTAGATAAATATTAGTTATTAAAATATCACATTTATATAAATGTAATTTTAATTGTTACATAATATTTATTATTAATATTTTAATTTTATTCATAAATAAATACCAACTACACTACTAAACTCTTACTAAGTTATATCATAACATATTAATTGCTAAAACTATACGAATTATATTTAAAAATTATACAATCATTATTTAATAGAAAATAATATTTATATAAAGGTATTTTTTATTGTTACATAATATTTATTATTAATATCTTAACTTTAATCTTAAATAAATACAATATAAACATGTAAATTGTTAAGTTAAGTAAACTTGTAAGCTCTTAACTTGTAAGCTCTTAAGTTTTGGGCGGGAATGGCAATATTCGCAGCAAATGGTTTGCCGTAGGCGGCAAACCATTTGCCGCTCTGTCCACGTGAGCACGGCAAATGGTTTGCCGCGCCACATAGGCGAGCGGCAAACCATTTGCCGATATATACCCAGGCCGGGAAATATTTTAACCCGATACCCAGAATGGGAGATACTTTTGTCTCTCTCTCCATTCTGGGAAATAGCTCTCTACACGAGCGTTGAAATTCAATGCAGATTTAAAGGCATGACAACGGAGATAATATATGGGTGCAGGTTGAGAGAAATATATAATTGCTTGATTGACAGAAACCTCTCCCAGCAAGAAGCATAGGTCTAATAGGCACCATGAGAGCGGGTACATGCTCGGCTTTGGTATTAAAGCGTCACCTCACACATCCGACGTGGTACTTGAACTGACATTACCCTTCAGCATCTAAGATGGGCCTAGGCAATAAATGTCAACTATATAGTGACGCTGCTGGAGTTTTTTCTTTGGATTTTTTATAACTTGGGATTTTTACACCCATAATCCTGAGTAATTGTACAATTACAATCATAACCCTGCATAATCGTGAATTACATCTAAAATCCTCAATAGTTTTAACTCTTACACCCATAACCTCCGAGTTAACTTCCATCCAATTTTCCGTTAACTATGACGATATCCGTCAAACATTTTACATATTCTACCCTTTTAGTTCTATTATTTAAAAATGAATATACTTCCCTTCCTACCTCCTCTCCCTCCACCTCCTCCCCTCCTCCTCATCGACAACCACCTCCTCCCCGTCGACCACCACCTCCTCCCCGCTAAAGACTAGGCTGGCCCTGACCTCTCCCTGCCCCGCCAACCCCTCCCCTTGGTGGAAGCCGACCCAACTTCCTGAAGACCTCCCCAGGCAGAGAACCCCCCACCGCCTCGTCACCTGCAAGACATCTCTCCCACCCCCTCCCGTCGCCTGCAAGAAGCCACCCACCCCTCCCCAGCAAGCCCTCGCCCCTCCACCTGTCTCCCACCCCTCCCGCCACTTGCAAGACCCCCCCACCCCATACGCACACATCCAACCATGGACGAATAAAACCCAAATGTATGCATCCAACCACATTTGAAGCATTTGTTGCGATTCCAGAGCCTCACCCCCATCATCATTACTGCTCGAGGAAGCCACCTTCTATAATGCAGCCGAATGGGTGCATCAACCCCATCTTCGGGTGAGCTAAGAAAGGAGGAGCCTTGTTCCGCTCTCAACCCAACTATAGTTGCGCAAGCTCCGTCATTTGGTACGCAACTATTTCTCTATTAAACACCAAACTGAGCAACCACAATGAGCTTCGATCACCTCCTCTCATAGACATTGCAACAAAAACCAAAGTTGTCTCCTTCTGAAAGCTTATGTATGAGAAGACCATCATCTGGGCGGAGCAGATAGTAATCAAGTGGGATCCCAATGCCTTACGCTTAACTTACGCTAAAGTCACATCCATCTTCCTCGAGTGTCGTGATGGGTCCCATGCTTCCTCTTGTCCATCCATGACGTCTCGCCCAAGATATCTTATTCTTCGTGCGAGAACCTGATCACGAGGAGTATCCAAGATCGTCGACCTGCACGAATGCGGATCGGAAGCTCAAGTTGGACAGGAGCCACACTTTGTGCTCCCAGTTGGAGATCTTTGCCACAAGGGTGTAATGGGTGGTGGAATTCTGGTGCGATGACATGGAATTAGATGCGTAGGGGTGAGATTGTCGGAGGGCAGGAGGGGAGTGGGTAGCATGTGAAGGAAGGGGCAAGAGGTGGTCGGAGGGGAGGAGTGTGGGCGGAGGAAGGGGCAGAGCAGCGGCTGGAGGGGGAGAACGCTAGGTCTAGAGGAAGATGAAAGAGAGAGGGAGTGGAGATCATGTGTTTTTTCTTTTCCTTTTTTCTTTTATTAGCAACCATTGGATCAAAGGAAGGTTAGATTAACTCAATAGTATGGTTGAGTTGGGTCTAAACTAATGGAGGGTTATGGGTGTTAAGACGGAGCATTATTCAAGGTTCTAGGAGTAATTAGTGATTATCAAGGGTTATGTACGTAAATATGAAACTACTCAGGATTATGGGTATAAATATCCCTTATAACTTGTCTACCTTCTTAACTTTTATAATATCAGTTATGTCTTTTTATTTTTTTGTAATATCACTTGCACCCCTTACTTATTATAAAATTCACAATTCTACTGTTTTGTAAAATTAGTTATGCCATTACTTTGCCTTAATTGAAGGGCATAACTGTGAATTTTATAGGAAGACAAGGGCACTATTGATATTACAAAAAAGCATAACCTATATTGCATAAGTTAAAAAGGGCACATGTGATAAATACCCTTTCTTTTTTAAGCTTATACTCATCTATGCTTTGTCACTACTAGTTTTGCCTCAGCTTATTTCATATTTGCAGGTGAGATGTTCCATCGTGTGCTCCTGTCATTAGAAGTCATTCATCAAAGCCATAAAATTAACATCAGGTGAATATAATATAGTAGAAGTGTTTGTATTAAATGCTCCTTAGATAAAATTCATTACATACTCAACCTTATCGGAGATCAGGGTTGAGACTATAGTCCATGTAAGTCGTAACATGGATGACAAGGTTGACAATACACTTAGCGAGAAGGGGGTTAAGGTGGAGGTTAGTGTTGGGAACAGATTCCCCGTATAAATTGAATTGCGGAAAAATAACCAAAGTCAATAGGCGGATCCTACACGATGTATTTACTACGAGAAAGTATCTCAACCACACAAAAAATCAACCACAAATGCACAGAGAATTTTTTTAACGTGAAAAACCCTCAATGTGAGGGGAAAAATCATAGGGTTGATCGTAACCCAAAAGCAAGCACTATAATCAAAGTATTCTTCCGTGAGGGGCTTAAAAAGGCTGGCCCTCAATATGGTGCTAGAAATCACCAAACAATAGAGAATAATAGAGAGGAGAAATATCACCCAATGGTAAATCTGTCATCAAACTGTAGGGAAGAATGCAAGAGAAGAACGGCTGCAAAGGTTACTCCCTCTAAACTCCATGGCAACCACAGACCATCTTTCTTCTTCCTCTCTCTCTCTCTCTCTCTCTTGTTTCGTTCTTGTGTTAGGAGAGCTTGTACTGGGATGATCCTGGTATGCACCCCATACCCCCTATTTATACTCCACAGAGATGAGCAAATAATGAAACCTGAACTCCTATTTCTAATAGGATTAGGAAAAGATAACTCACAATCTTAAAAGATAATTGTTCTCCTTCTCCAATCAATAATTGATTTTCCTTTTCCAAATAGGACTACCAATGTCCTATAAATATGGAATAAATTCCCACAACGAGGGGAACCTATCCAACAAATCCCCCTCACCGACGATGTGGGAACTGCTCCAAACCCGTGAGGCAGCAGCATCTCTCAAACTTTCCAAGCGGTAAAGTCTTTGTCATCATATCGGTACCGTTATCATATGTGCGGATCTTATCAAGTACAAGCCGATTCGATTCTAACACATCACGTATCCAATGATATCTGACATCAATGTGCTTCGATCTTGCATGGAATGTAGACTTCTTGCTGAGGTGAATAGCACTCTTGCTGTCATAGTAAAGCACATACTTGTCTTGATGAAAATCAAGTTCCTGCATGAACTTCTTCATCCACAGCAACTCCTTGAACACCTCTGTAGCTGCAATGGACTCTACCTCTGTAGTAGATAAAGTAACACACTTCTGGAGACGAGATTGCCAAGAAACTATGCCACGTACAAAGGACATCATGTAGCCAAATATGGATCTTCTTCCATCAATGTCACCCGCTATATCTGAATCTATGTATCCAAGAAGAATAGGCTTCTCTGCTCTAAAGCAAAGAGAGTAACTACTAGTACCTCGAAGATATCTCAAGATTCATTTAACTGCTTTCCAATGTTATTTTCCTGGATTTGAGATGAACCTAGTAACAACTTCAACTGCATGAGTAATATCTGGCCTCGTAAAAATCATGGCATACATGGGAGTACATGTGGCTGATGCATAGGGAACTCTTTCCATATATTTCTTCTCTGCATTGCTCTATGGGCTATGTTTGGAACTTAACTTGAAATGCGCTCCAAGAGGAGTGCTAGTTGGTTTTACTTTCTTCATACAAAATCTTCGAACTTTGAAGTACCTTCTCAATGTACTTCTCTGTGAAAGTTGAAGTTTCCTTATTCCTCTGTCTCGAGTGATCTTCATCCCAATATTTGACTTGCATGCCCCAAGTCATTCATAGCAAAGGACTTACTCAACTCTTTCTTTAAGTCGGAAATTCTCTCTCCACTGTTTCCTACAATCAGCATGTCGTCAACATAAAGCAACAATATGATAAAGTCATCACCTGAGAATTTCTTCACGAACAGACAATGGTCTGAAGTAGTCTTGGAGTAACCATGCTCCCCCATAAATGAGTCAAACTTCTTGTACCACTGTCTGGGTGCTTGCTTCAAGCTATATAGACTCTTCTTCAGTCTGCAAACATAGTCTTCGTTGCCTTTGATCGTAAAGCCCTCTTGTTGCAACATGTAAATTTCCTTCTCAAGATCACCCTGAATAAAAGTTTTCTTCACATCCATTTGTTCAACCTACAGATAAAGACTAAGCCGTCAAGCTAAGAACCACACAAATAGAAGACATCTTCACCATAGGAGAAAATATCTCCTCAAAGTCAACTCTCTTCCTTTGATTAAAACCTTTCACAACCAACCTAGCTTTGTACCTTGGATTTGTAGAGTATTCATCATATTTCACTCTATAAACCCACTTGTTTCTCAATACCCGCTTGCATTTGGGCAACTTGACAAGCTCAAAGGTATGATTGTCATGAAGGGACTCCATTTCCTCTTTCATAGCTTCTACCTATTTCTCCTTGTTTGCATCTTGCAAGGCTTCTTCATAGTGTTCTGGCTCACTCTTGTCTATCAACAAAATGTACTCATGTGCAAAATACCTGATGGAAGGTCACGTCTCCCTCACGGATCTCTGTGGTGGGAGAGCCTCGGAAGAAGAAGAGCTCTCATCATCCTGCCCACCTTGATCACTACCGTCATCTGCATCATCATCATCAGGAGTGGTGACCTGTAGTACATCCTCCTCATGTCCTGTATCTGCTCATATGCATCATCTGGGACCACATGTAGAGCCCTCTGCAAAGGGACTGGCTCCATATCATCTGGTTGATAGCTGCGCAAAGGAGAGTCATTAGCGGCCTTCTTGATGTCTTCAGTAGTTTGATCTTCAGAAAAGATCATATCCCTGGTCCTTAGCAGCTTCTTATCAACTGGATCATACAACATATAGCTAAGCTCATCTTGTCTGTATCCCAAGAAGATGTACTGCTTTATCTTTGCGTCAAACTTGGACCTTTCATCCTTTGGAACATGCATAAATACACGACATCTAAAGACCCACAAATGGTTGTATGAGACATTCTTTCCATGCCAAACCCTGTCAGGAACATCACCATCCAAGGGTACATGTGGAAATAGATTAATAACATGAACAACAATATAAAGTGCTTCACATCAAAAAGAGTTAGGCAACTTAACATCAGAAAGGAGACATCTGACTCTCTCCATCAGGGTCCTGTTCATTCTCTCTGCAACGCCATTCAACTGCAGTGTCTTGGGTGGAGTCTTATGGTGCCTGATACCATGAGACTTGCAATACTCATCAAACAGTCCAATATACTCACCACTGTTATCACTGCAGATGCACTTCAGCTTCTTTCCATATTATCGCTCTACTAATGCATGGAAGTTTTTGAAAATACCAAGGACTTGGTCCTTCCACTTTAAAGCGTAGACCTAAACTTTCCTGGAGAAATCACCAATGAATGTAACAAAAGAAAGTGCACCATAAAGAGAACTTACTTTCAACAGACCACAAACATTTGTGTGAACAAGCTCTAATGATTGCATCTTCTTATAGGTAGATGACTCTTGAAGGAGACTCTCGTCTGCTTCCAAGCCAAGCATTGTGTGCATCTCTCCAACTTCTCTTTCTTGATATCTGTTAGCATATTCTTCCTCACCAAACACTTTAGTCCCTTCTCGCTCATGTGCCCCAATCGTCGATGCCACAACTCAATAGATTTTGCATCTCCAGTCACATGTGCAACATCATGGGAGATGGATGCATTCATGATGTAAAGATTGTTGCTATACTTCTTATCACAAGCAACAACCAATGATCCTCGATTAAGATTCCATTGACCGATACCAAAAGTGTTAAGGTATCCTTCATCATAAAGCTTGCCTGTAGAGATGAGATTTAAGTACATATCTGGTGCATATCTCACATCTTTGAGCATCAACATAACTCCATTAGCATTCTTCAATGCAATATTATTAACGCCAACAACATGGGACAAAGAACCATTCCCCATCTTCAATGTACCAAAATCATCAGTTGTATATGAAGAGAAAAACTCTCTCTGAGATGTGAAATGTAGAGCAGATCTGCTATCAACAAGCCAAGCAGTACCATCTTGTGCGACATTTACCATCTCCTCATCACAAGCAATGAGGAGCTCATGTTGTGTAGTTGCAACAACTTGTTCATTCTTTTTCTCTTGCTTGTCGCCACTATTCTTGTTATCTCTCTTGAATTGGAAGCAATACTTCTTGTTGTGCCCTTTTTTCTTGCAATAGTGGCACTTCATATTCTGATATCTCGATCAGGACTTGCTTTTGGCATTATCTCTACCTTTATCAGTCTTGGTCTGGCTCCTCCCCTGTTCTCTATGACAAGAATCTTTGAATGTGAAGAACTTCCTTGGATTTTTCTTCACATCTCCTCATTAAGAATGTCAGACTTGATTTTCTCCAAAGAGACGACCCCATTGATTACAGAATTCTTAAGTGAAACTCGAAAAGTCTCCCATGAATCTGGTAAAGTGGCAAGCAGTAGTAGTCCCAACATCTCATCTTCAAATTTTATCCCTACGCTCGTCAACTGGCTAGTAATTCCTTGGAATTCATTCAGAAAATCTAGTACAGAGCTGTCTTCCTTGAACTTCAAGTTCACTAGTCTCTTGAGAAGAAACAATTTGTTACTTCCCGTCATGGAGGCGTAAAGATTTTCTAACTTCAACCAGAAGCTTTCTAGCGTGACTTTCATCTTGGATATGGTTGTAGACATTTTCATCAACAAACTGTCTTATGAAGCCATAAACCAGCGCATGTTCAAACTCCCCATTTCTCATCTGTTTTGACTTCAGACTTCTGTGTGGAGAACACCAGAAGGTGCATAGCCTTAACATATAAAAGATCATTCATCTTGTTCCTCTACAAATTGTAATTAATCCCATTAGGATCGATCATCCTGCTCGAACCAAACTCCATCTTTTAATCCGCCATTGGACCTTGCTCTTATTCCACTTGTTGGGAATAGATTACCCCTTGAAAAAGCGAAAATGCGAGAGCCGCTAAATAGTGGTCTGAAAATCAGACTCACTGTCGCTGATGCAACTACTCAAGCCTCTTCGTTCTTCAACAAGTAACCTACACAATCGATAAAGCAATCAATAGCAAGGATTAAAATTTATTATACCCTACTAACAATGTATAATGGCAAGCAAGTAGGGGTCGAACACAGGAAACAACGGTGCAGAGTGTAGAAAAAAAATCCAAACCCTAGGTCTAATAAATCACTTAGCCAATCTAGCTTTTTTTGTGGGTTTTTAATTTTTAATTTTTATTTTTTTATATATTTTTTTATTTTTTTTCAATTTTTTAATTTTGTATTTTGATTTTTAATTTTCTGATTTTTATAATTTTATAATTTATATTTTTCTATTTCCTTTTTCAATATTGGAAAATAAAGACAATGTAATAAAAGAGGTGCTAAAATATTTATAAAAATATGCAAAAATAGTCAAAAATTCAGAAATAAAATCTTTTTGGTCTTTTTATACTTTTCTACTGTTTTTGTGATTTTTGGGTAATTTTCAGGATGTTTTTGGTATTTTTAAAGAGCCAAATAAAGCAAAACAGGGAACAAGCTGCTGGCTGGAGACAAAATGGTAATTAAAAATAGACAACAGCCACAAAACTTTTGCAAACTATTTTTAAAATAAAGATAGTGAAATATAGAACAAACAGGGCTCGAGTTTGCTATTTTTAGAGTTTTCTACAATTTTATATATTTTTTTGAAGTTTTTAAGGCTTTTTGAATTTTTAAGGTTTTTCTTTTGAGATTTTGAGTGATTTTTGGGCTGAAAATAAAACACACTGAGAGAAACAAAGTATATCTTTTTGGGTTTTTTTATGGATTTTCTAAGCTAGACATTGCACAAAATGGCTATTTTTTATTTTTAATAAATATTAAATGCAAGAAAATTCAAAAATAAAAACAGGGCGTCAAAATACAAGCCAACAGGAGCTTAAGTTCAAATTTTTAGAATTTTTGGGATTCAAATGAGGCTCCAAATAATTACGTTAAGCATACAAAAATTAAAGGTCTGGCAGGGACCTTTTAGCAAAAATACAAAGCTCCAGGGGCATAGACGCAATTTTTACACAAACTTCATAACTAAACATGCAAATTAATAGATGGAATAGCAATGTTGAAACCCGCAGGCGTAACCTTGCAAAATCACCAATCGCACGTGCGCAAGCACGCGCGCCTGGCAGGGGTACGGATGGAATTTACGAAAAGTCTGAGGAATATTGCAAAAATACACCAGAAAGTATAACGTTATAGTTAAAAGTTCAGGTACCAAAATTACATACACAAAACCTCCTGGGTATTATTGCAAAAACGCCTCAACTCACGCGCTGAGCATGTGAGCTTGGCAAGGGTTTAATTGTAATAGTACAACGACCCAAGGGGTAAAATGCAAATGTTTTAAAAGTTTTAAGCAGCAGACTAAACATTTTAAACTGAAATACTAAATCCAAAATAGGCCGGGGTTGAATCGCAAATTACCCAAGCCTTCGGCGACAACGAACGGTGGGATTAATACCACTAAGCCACGTGTCGCTCCGTCGCTGCACGATGACGCTTCGCATCCGGCGGCCCAGATCAGAAGTTGATGAAGATCAAGCGGTCGGGGCTGGTTTGGATCCTACGGTAACTGCTAGCCCTTCTTGATCGGACGATGGCGGCCTGATCACGAAGAACAGGGAGGCGGGCCGGAGAGGATGAACTTCCCCGGCTCGTCTCTCTCTTCCCCGGCTATGTTGAACGCCGCGAAAGCGTCTGCGAGCTCCCAGGCACTCCTGCTGACGATCAGAATCTCCAAAATGGCGGTAGGACCGCCCGAGCTCACGCACGGCGACGAGGAAGCGGAGGAGTCCCAGGAGCCTCGGCTGTCACCAAAAATGACCCCAGGAGGGGGTCTGTTGCTTCGAGAACCTGCAAGAAAGTATGATGAAGAAGTCAGGGGCAAAATGCCCTGACTTTGTGGAGTTTTCACTAGGGGATACGACTGCGTGGAAAAAAGGACGTCGGTCGGCGAGACTCGATGGCGGCCGAGGTTAAATCTAAGGAACGTGAGGATCAGTAGACGAAAGATCGTGATAGGGGAATGCTACTGAGGGTTTTAACACGAAAACGTCAGAGAACAGAAGAGAAAAAGGGGAAGAAGAGACCTCACCCGTGCGTGCACAGGACGTTCTTCGTCGAGAACTCCGACGAGGGGACCTGGCTCGATTCGACACCTCTTTGTCCCGTTGAGAGGCCCTCCGGACTCCTGCTGTCACCAAGAGTCTCGCCAAGGGTCTAGGTTAGGGATTTGGAGGTGGAAGAGTGATCAAACTCGAAAAGGGAATGAAGGGTTTGGTTTTGAAGGGTGGCGAGGCGACGGGTTTCGAGGCACGATCACGGGTGCACCAAGGAGATCTTGGTGGATCTGATAGGACAGCGCGGATCAAGGATGTACCAGGTACATCTTTTGTGAAGGAAGCAACCCTCCTCGAGCAACACAGAAGCGGCGAAAAAATCGAGAAATGAGGGGAAACGACGGTTCTGACAAGGTCTACAGGAGGGTAGGACGACCAGTTGACCTGAGTCAACTGGGGCCGTCCCCTGATTGGTCCACGTGGACCAATCAGGAAAAAACCCTAAAAAATGCTTTAGAAAATGAATAAAAAATAGTAAACGAAACATTTATCTTTAGGTCATAAAATAAAAAATGTTTAGTATTTTATAAACTATTTTATAGTGATTTTTAATCATTTTTATGAAGTATATTTTTACAAGTTGCTTTTATACCCCTATATAGGTATATTATCTATATATTTGACTATTTGATTTTTAATTTGTAATTTTAATTTTATTATTTTTATTTCTTATTTTGTAAAATTATAAAATACTTTTATATACACAAATATATTTTTATTTTATTTTTCTGATGTATTCTGTACATTAAATAAAATATAAGTATAAAAAGTATAGGTATAAATATAGGTATAATATCTGTATGGTCTATGTATGTTTATTTTTATTTTGAGTTTTCTGTAGTTTTTATTCCTATTTTAATATACATAATTATTATAAGTAATACTTACATAATTATAAAAATATGAAAATACAAAAAATAATGATTAAATAAAGTATACAATGTGGGTCCAAAACTCAACTTTCAAACCGTAGCTCCGCCAAATGCGAAACCACTGCCATTGGATAGATTATTTTATTCTATATACAATTAAAGGTGAGTTTGCTACATTTGGAGTTGTCAGTTGTGAGATACGAGTCTGGGAAGCTGGGATTCTGGATTTTTATTCAGACCATAACTTTTTATCTGTACATTATTTTTCAGTGACATCAATTTTGTATTTTTCTTTATTTAATTATCTACAACTTTCATATACAAAGTTTCTTTATTTGATGTATAAAAAGTAGAACCAAAAATAGGTCCCAAAATGAATAAAGAATGAATAAAGGGTATAGGTATAGGCAGTATTTTGGCCCTTATCTCCCCCTACTTTATTCCTTGTCGACCTATTCATCAAGATGCCAAGGTCTCTGGGGTTTCGGGTCATAAAATATTTACAATATTTTATTCTTTTTCTTTATTTATTCTATAATTTTGGCTTTAATTACAGTATTTTGTACACTTATATGATGCACATGCATGAATGCTCAGATTGTGTATTTAATGCTATTTACAAGCATTTGCTAGGGTTTTTGGTGCCAAAATGATAGAATAAAGATGATGAAATGTGGATTCATCACCCGTATAAATTGAATTGTGTAAAAATAATCAAAGTCGATAGGCGGATCTTGCACAATATATCAACTACGAGAAAGTATCTCAATCACACAAAAATCAACCACAAATGCACATAGAATTCTTTTTAACATGGAAAACCCTCAATGTGAGGGGAAAAACCACGGGGTTGATAACAACCCAAAACCAAGTACTATAATCAAAGTAATCTCCTGTGAGAGGCTTACAAAAGGCTGGCCCTTAATACGGTGCTAGAAATCACCAAACGATGGAGAATAATAGAGAGGAGAAATATCATCCAATGGTAAATCCGTTGCCAAACTGTAGGGAAGAATGCTGGAGAAGAACGGCTCCAAAGTTTACTCCCTCTAAACTCCACGACAACCATTGACCCTCTTTCTTCTTCCTCTCTCTCTTGTTTCTTTCTTGTGCTAGGAGAGCTTGTCTTGGGATGATCCCGGTATGCACCCCATACCCCCTATTTATACTCCATGGAGATGGGCAAATAAGGAAATCTGGACTCCTACTTCCAATAGAAATAGGAAAAGATAATTCCTAATCCTAAAAGGTAATTGATCTCCTTCTCCAATCAATAATTGATTCTCCTTTTTCAAATATGACTATCAATGTCCTATAAATATGGAATAGGTTCCCACAAGGAGGGGAACCCATCCAACATTTAGGGGGAGGAGGGAGTCACTAAGGAGGCAATAATCATGAAATATAAACACGCATAATCACACAATGCAGTAAGTTATAATTGCGATGCCCTATATTATGTTTGACATTAAATGTAAAGAAGGGAAAATAATGAATCAAATGCTACACCAATATTTATATCGACTGTTCCAAATAATTTACAATCTTTTAATTAGAAGCAGGCTACAATTACATGACTAAAATCTTAAATTATAAGAGGTAAAAAGTACTATAAGTAGTACTACCGACCTAATAGTGAGAACATACACAAAGTTGGATATAAAGTGTGGAAACTTATGTCAACACCTATTGTCCAAAATTGTAAAACATGTAATACAAAAGTTTCCAAGAATTATGAGTAAGCAGAAAAGCTGGGTACAAATAAAATATAGGTTAATAATACAAGACTTTCTTCTTGCATCTACAACACAAAATAGGCATCCTTGTCCTAATCATTTATAATATTTACAATATTCTTAACTTTATCATTTTTTACTTTTTTTTGCTTATAATGGTACTTTAGATTAAAGTTCTACTAAACCACATTCTCCACATTATTAAATTATAATATTCTTTTCTGCAATTTTCCTATGGAAATCTTTTGGTTCATGTGACTTTTCTTGCCCCTCTCATTTGTGTTCAAGACAAAATCTAGTGAGTGATACTTTTAAAAGATCTCCCACTATGCATATACGTCAGAGATAAGTCTAACAACTTCCTCCAACATTGCTTTTAAAAAATAATAGAGTTGCTAGTAGGTGTAATGCATTCCAATGGTTGGGCATACTAAGAAAAATGATTTGATAATACATCATCCTTGAATATGATCTTCACCTACTCTAATTAGTTGATGACCAGATTATCCCGATGCAGTGTTGGATGGAGTTCTCACTCGACTTTTTATTGAAAATATTCTTAATTAAATGCATCTTATTTGATGTGGGTGACTTCTCATGCATGTTTTTTAGAACTTTGAAGGAACTTGTGATTATCGTTTCCTTCAATATGGACCAATGTTAAGTCTTACTGTTCTTATGATCTTTTGATTTAGGACTTTTCACTCATCCTCCTTTAGAGTTTTAAGTTTTTTTTCGACCAATAGAATCGCATCCTCCAAAACATGATGTTCGATCCATTGAACTTCTCAAATATTCAACTTAGTTTCTTTTGTCATCTATGTGGATGCCGATCTTTGAACCTGTCTTTGATATGAGTTGCTAAGAACGTAAGGCATAAGAGGAATAATGACCATGTAGTGCATCATATAAAATCGTGCAATACAAGATTTATAGTGGTTTGACAATGTGCCTACTCCAGTTACTCACACCAAATTCTCTTGTATAATTATGAATATGTTTTGGAGTATAAATGTTTTTACCCTAGGGCTTACTTACAATGCAACTCTAGCATTTGGGTTACTCTTAAGGGATGTACGCAACCCTCCCATGTGGGAGTTCGAGGGAAACACCCCCCAAAAATAAGCTTGTATAGGTTTGGGATTTGTGGAACCCAATGGTTTAGGGGTACCCATCTTTATCGAGAAACCATCTAAATTCCATTAATGTCAGGTTTTCACCGTATGTATCATCATTCTTCCACCATTTTATTAAAATCCACCACCACCAAGAATGTAGCCCAATTAAAGATAAACCCATTAACTCTTGTGTTGTGGTCATTATGTTCTTCTGGTTGATTATTGATCTACATGCAACATTCTTTTTACCCTTAACAAGCTTTTTTTTACCAACTTCGAGGATAAGAATATTTGAAGATTTATGTGAGGTTAAGTCACTAGTAGTTGATAATCAAGGGAGGAACTAAAGAACAATGTTGTTGAGATGTGATATTACCATTATAAGCTCATGAATTTCTTAGGGTGGCAATTGTCCTAGCTTCTTTCATGGTCTAGATCGATGTAGCATTGTTCGTGAATAATACTTAGTCATATGTCAATTGACGACATCTTGATTTGTTCCATATGTGAGACATGATTAAAGGATTACTTGATGATGGTCTAGACTTAGATGATGTGTTCATTTTATGTAGTTTCATTAAGTTTGGTTTTTTACAAAATTGTATGGTGTTTCTAAGTCATGTAGTAACAGGAGCTAGTATAGTAGTGCATTCAACAAAGATAGAAGTGATGTTTAAGTGGGAGCGATACATGACTTATTGATTTTTGGTTTGATGTGGTGTAGGTCCACTTGGTAGAGGTCTTCTCGCAAATACACTTATACATCAAGTGACACATATATATGTACTATGGAAAAAGAGTGTAAATTGTGTTTATAGATGCTAAAGTAGTTAGTGACCATGATTATGATAATCCATCTGGTACTTAGCGCATCATGGAAGCGTGATGTCACATCGAATATGACCAAGGGTAACTAGTCATACTAGTTGCAAAGGACGACATAATTTTAAAAAAATAAATGATGAAACCACATGATTCGAAAACATTTCTCAGATTATTTCAACAAGATCACACAAGATTAGGCTTACCTCTTGAAGTGTGATAGAGAGCTTCTAAAGGAAGAAGCCTTCGACTCAAGTCCAATCTGACAAGATTGCATTTGCAGGTGCAATGATGACTCACGTGCTCCCTGCAATCCCGAGCAACGACCCAAGCAAGAAACCTCATGATTTCATCGCACGAAATCTGTTATATTCTTCACGATCACGTGGCACCGAAGAAGATCGAGTTCCATCATTCTTCCACCATTTTGTTGAAATCCACCACCACCAAGAATGTAGCCCAATTAAAGATAAACCCATTAACTCTTGTGTTGTGGTCATTATGTTCTTCTGGTTGATTATTGATCTACATGCAATATTCTTTTTACCCTTAACAAGCTTTTTTTACCAACTTCGAGGATAAGAATATTTGAAGATTTATGTGAGGTTAAGTCACTAATAGTTGATAATCAAGGGAGGAACTAAAGAACAATGTTGTTGAGATGTGATGTTACCATTATAAGCTCATGAATTTCTTAGGGTGGCAATTGTCCTAGCTTCTTTCATGGTCTAGATCGATGTAGCATTGTTCGTGAATAATACTTAGTCATATGTCAATTGACGACATCTTGATTTGTTCCATATGTGAGACATGATTAAAGGATTACTTGATGATGGTCTAGACTTAGATGATGTGTTCATTTTATGTAGTTTCATTAAGATTGGTCTTTTACAAAATTGTATGGTGTTTCTAAGTCATGTAGTAACAGGAGCTAGTATAGTAGTGCATTCAACAAAGATAGAAGTGATGTTTAAGTGGGAGCGATACATGACTTATTGATTTTTGGTTTGATGTGGTGTAGGTCCACTTTGTAGAGGTCTTCTCGCAAATACACTTATACATCAAGTGACACATATATATGTACTATGGAAAAAGAGTGTAAATTGAGTTTATAGATGCTAAAGTAGTTAGTGACCATGATTATGATAATCCATCTGGTACTTAGCGCATCATGGAAGCGTGATGTCACATCGAATATGACCAAGGGTAACTAGTCATACTAGTTGCAAAGGACGGCATAATTTTTAAAAAATAAATGATGAAATAACATGATTCGAAAACATTTCTCAGAGTATTTCAACAAGATCACACAAGATTAGGCTTACCTCTTGATGTGTGATAGAGAGCTTCTAAAGGAAGAAGCCTTCGACTCAAGTCCGATCTGACAAGATTGCACTTGCAGGTGCAATGATGACTCAAGTGCTCCCTGCAATCCCGAGCAACGACCCAAGCAAGAAACCTCATGATTTCATCGCACGAAATCTGTTATATTCTTCACGATCACGTGGCACCGAAGAAGATCGAGTTCCTCGAGCGATTATTCCGACAGCACAACGACAACACGACAACAATCATGATCTTCACCAAGGTTGTAGAGAGAGAGAGTGTGTGTGTGTATGATCTTTTGATTTAGGACTTTTCACTCATCCTCCTTTAGAGTTTTAAGCTTTTTTTTCGACCAATAGAATCGCATCCTCCAAAACATGATGTTCGATCCATTGAACTTCTCAAATATTCACCTTAGTTTCTTTTGTCATCTATGTGGATGCCGATCTTTGAACCTGACTTTGATATGAGTTGCTAAGAACGTAAAGCATAAGAGGAATAATGACCATGTAGTGCATCATATAAAATCGTGCAATACAAGATTTATAGTGGTTTGACAATGTGCCTACTCCAGTTACTCACACCAAATTCTCTTGTATAATTATGAATATGTTTTAGAGTATAAATGTTTTTACCCTAGGGCTTACTTATAATGCAACTCTAGCATTTGGGTTACTCTTAAGGGATGTACACAACCCTCCCATGTGGGAGTTTGAGGGAAACACCCCCCAAAAATAAGCTTGTATAGGTTTGGGATTTGTGGAACCCAATGGTTTAGGGGTACCCATCTTTATCGAGGAACCATCTAAATCCCATTAATGTCAGGTTTTCACCGTATGTATCATCATTCTTCCACCATTTTGTTGAAATCCACCACCACCAAGAATGTATCCCAATTAAAGATAAACCCATTAACTCTTGTGTTGTGGTCATTATGTTCTTCTAGTTGATTATTGATCTACATGCAACATTCTTTTTACCCTTAACAAGCTTTTTTTTACCAACTTCGAGGATAAGAATATTTGAAGATTTATGTGAGGTTAAGTCACTAATAGTTGATAATCAAGGGAGGAACTAAAGAACAATGTTGTTGAGATGTGATATTACCATTATAAGCTCATGAATTTCTTAGGGTGGCAATTGTCCTAGCTTCTTTCATGGTCTAGATCGATGTAGCATTGTTCGTGAATAATACTTAGTCATATGTCAATTGACGACATCTTGATTTGTTCCATATATGAGACATGATTAAAGGATTACTTGATGATGGTCTAGACTTAGATGATGTGTTCATTTTATGTAGTTTCATTAAGTTTGGTTTTTTACAAAATTGTATGGTGTTTCTAAGTCATGTAGTAACAGGAGCTAGTATAGTAGTGCATTCAACAAAGATAGAAGTGATGTTTAAGTGGGAGCGATACATGACTTATTGATTTTTGGTTTGATGTGGTGTAGGTCCACTTTGTAGAGGTCTTCTCGCAAATACACTTATACATCAAGTGACACATATATATATGTACTATGGAAAAAGAGTGTAAATTGTGTTTATAGATGCTAAAGTAGTTAGTGACCATGATTATAACAATCCATCTGGTACTTAGCGCATCATGGAAGCGTGATGTCACATCGAATATGACCAAGGGTAACTAGTCATACTAGTTGCAAAGGACGACATAATTTTAAAAAAATAAATGATGAAACCACATGATTCGAAAACATTTCTCAGATTATTTCAACAAGATCACACAAGATTAGGCTTACCTCTTGAAGTGTGATAGAGAGCTTCTAAAGGAAGAAGCCTTCGACTCAAGTCCGATCTGACAAGATTGCACTTGAAGGTGCAATGATGACTCACGTGCTCCTTGCAATCCTGAGCAACGACCCAAGCAAGAAACCTCATGATTTCATCGCACGAAATCTGTTATATTTTTCCCGATCACGTGGCACCGAAGAAGATCGAGTTCCTCGAGCGATTATTCCGACAGCACAACGACAACACGACAACAATCATGATCTTCACCAAGGTTGTAGAGAGAGAGTGTGTGTGTGTGGATGTGTGGAGAGAGAGACAGTTTTGTTAATGCAACAGTTGCATTAAACTTGTGTGTAAAGAGGGCTAGGGTTGGCCTCTCTTTTATACCGTTTTGGAAGTCCTTGGATCCCAATCCATGTGCTCACATTAATCAATGGTTTAGATTGATTTGTATTTCTTTCCATGAATCTCAATTAGTGTGCTCTCAGTAATCAATTGTTAAGATCGATTTGTGTTTTCTTTTAGTTTACAATAAACACAAAAGAAAACACAAAGAGATAACTTAAAAATAATTTCCAAATTATCTCAATTAAATAATTAATAAATAAATGTAAGATAATTAAGAGAGTTCATCCATGGATGTCGACTCTAAAGTGGAACGAGTCAAAAAAATAATTATCAAATATAGTAATTAATTGAAGAATTGAACAATTGAATTATCACCAAATAACTCCAAATTATTTGTGATAATTGCAATTATACCATTGATCATTGAGAATTAATTCTTCCATCCAATATTTAGTGTAAATTATATTCACATTAAATTATGTACTGTGAATCCAGTCCATATTAACATATAAATTGTGAATCTCATTCACAATTAACTCTCTGCGGGATATTGTGGATCATATCCACATTACATATGATTATTTTGGATAGTGTTATCCACCCTAATCCTATCTATGATAATTAAATCTAATTTAATTATCCTAGCTATCTTTATCCACACATTAATTGTGATAATTAAATCATATTAAATTGTCCACTTTTCCAATGCTTAGATAAAATTGCTCATGGAATAATTCTCGAACTCTTTCAAGAATTGTGTGCCTTCTCCTCAGATACTAAGAGATAAAGTTAGGACGATTGTACATTCCATGTATAGTGACTTAGATGTTGAGATCATATCTCAAATTTAGATCTTGGGAACCTCTCAAAGATGCTTGATTAAATCAAAGTCATGAATCTAATCTTCTCGATGCATCCGAACCATATTCAGATAAATGTTCAACATTTGGACTAAGATCAGATTACTTATCTACTGAGAGGCATCACTAAAATCCAAACATATTTCATTACTCCATCGGCATGGAGTCGTTTACGATCATATCACCCTCTAGTATTCCTAATACCCATACATCCTGCATACTGGAAGACCTAGAATAAACCCAAAGTTTTAGATCATATTTGAACTGCCTCCATCAGGATTTTTATCATTAAGTTTCTCATATGATCATTGAGAGTTAGAATCAATCATATACTTTCCAAAAGCATGTATCATACCTAGGTATTAATCATATATTTTTCAAAAGCATATATCATACCTACAAATTCAGTCAAGCTTCCAAAGCAATACGATCGTGCACAAAATTTGATCCCAATATCTCATGAGTGAGCTCATGTCTTCCGATTCAGTAATGAATCTATATGATCCCCTTGAGAGATCTTATTACTCATATGCCCTTGTATGCACAACAGCCCGTCGGTGTATAGACCTTGAATACGTTATCAACCTATCGGTCTGCTAAATGTAAATACTCAGACATATAGTAACACATATGTCTTCAGTCAGAGGATGCATTCCTATATCGTGATAGTATATGACATAGGTCTTGTTTATCTCGATCTCGTTAAGTCAGCTCTTTAACCTAACTTATCTAACACCCCCGAATCGATATTCCTTTGTAGAGGACTGCATCAAGAGGTCGGCCAGATATCAACCTTTAGAGAAGGATTACCATCTCCTTCTCAGGATGGTGATCCTTTCTCAACAATCATTTGACGGTTCTTGATGAGTCCTCAATCCAATTAAAGAGAACATCCAAGCACCGGCCTTTATGATTCAACATTTGAATCAACAGTTGTATGATCATTAAAAGGGCCATGGTACATAACCTTAACTGTATTAAGGGACCTATTATGCAAATTTGTTCTTCTTCATTTCAGATTAAGGAGTAAATTACAATAATATTTATTGCATAATAGTTAGCTGTGGGCTCACATGTCTGATGAATACTCATTCATCACTCTTTATTCTTATAGCTACAAAAACCTTTGCAAATGCATGTAGATATGTGTAAATAGGAATAATTACCAAAAGCATGCATTGTGTAAAAACCTATAATTAGCATGTTTTTGTGCAAAAATAAAAGAATAAAGATTAAAAAGAAAAAGAGGGAAATATTTAGAATAAATATTGAGCAACCTAACCCAAGGGAGGGCTCAGCATGGGCCTGACCGCATAAAAACCAAAGTAGAGGGAGATAGGGGCTCATGTGTAAATATTTATGTAAATAAATAAAAATATTTTCCTCACCAAAAATAGGCTTGTAAATACTTGTACATATTTATAAATATAAAAACAAAAGATAAAAATATGAAAATCAAAAAGAACAAAAATATCACTTTCACATTGTACATAGACTCACCTACATATTTATTTAGCCCTATAAATAAATAAAATTAATCTTTATAGTTTTTGTAAATATTCTTTATTATATAGTATAAATAAATAAAATAAAAACAATCAAAACAAAAACAAAATAAAAATAACAAAATTAAAAATACAAAAATATATTGTAAATATACCATATATATAAGTGTATATATGTATTTATTTTACCTATGTATATGAATAATAAAAATAAGATAAAAATATCTTTTTATTCCTTACTATATAATGAAAATAAATAAAATATAAAATAGGAATAAAATTGCATAAAAATAATAATTAAAAATCAAAAATTAAAAACCCTAATAGTGTACATATACCTATATAGTACATATAGTGTACATACCTTATTTTTATTTCGAAAAAATTATTAAAAATCACTAAAAAATAGAAAAAAATAAAATAAAAATATTTCATGTTTTAACTTTTTGCAAATTCGGCCCCTAGCTACCCTTAATTTTAACTTCAAAATCCAGCCACGTGGCATGTTTCTATTGGGTCCTGGGGATGTTGACCGCCCGGTCAACTACACCCCCAGGACCACTCCACTCGGGTCCTTAGCGGGTCCCCAACTTCTCGGATTTTTCCCCGCTAAACCCGAGTGCCTACCACCTAAATCCCGCGTCCGAATCCTTAATGACACATCCGACATCCTCGCCGGAGCCGCATCCTCGGGATCCGCACGCCTCCACGCCCTACCCGACCTCGTCTAGCCGGACCCGCACCCATATACAGCCGTTGCTCCGCCACCTCATTTCCCCATCTTTGGCCATTCGAATCCTTCACCTGTGAGCTCCAGAGAGTGCGCGAGAGTGACAGCTCGCGTCCGAGCCTGTCGAAGCGAGGGGAGGAAGAGAATCCATCGATCCGGCGAGCTACGCCGCCGCTGCTCCGCCACCAGCGTGAGCACCGAGCCTCGGAGGGAGACGCTCCTCGAGGCAACGACCAGGAGCTTCCCCAGCTCCTCCCCAGTCTCCTCGTCCACCCAGGTAGCTCCGATAGCCTTTCTTTTTCGCTGATTTTCATTTACCCCCAAATCGCTCCGCCGTCGTCCATCGTCGATTCCCATCGCTTCCGACCACCATTCGATCATCGGGCATCGCCATAGCCCTCGCCATCTTCCCGCGCACCTTCTCTGTATCCCCATCCAACCCAGCTCGCACAGGAGCTGGGATTCGAGCTCTACCGTCCCCACTTCGCCGGAGCTCATCCGCCGCGACCCACCTTCCATCGTCACCTCGCCTAACCGGGTCGAGGCAGTTTGCCCTCGACCCGCGAGTCTTCTGGATTGCTTTGCAGGTCGAACGAAGGCTATCTGAGGTCCTTCGTCATTTAGCCATGAGGCCCAGCTCCGCCGACCGTGCCCGAGCTCCTCAGAGCTCAGCTGGATCATCGGAGCCCACCACCAGCTGCGGAACACCCTTGTGGAGCTTCTCCGACCTTCAGGCGCAGCAGAGGAGCCCCGGAGCGAAGCCACCGGGCCGGCGAACTTCACCGGTCATCTGTTCTTCGAGGATCCTCCTCCACCGTTCGATTAGTCCTCCAGCTCCAGACTTCATCGACACCGTCCATCTGGGGAGCAGCAGTCACCGCCCGATCATCAGGAGGACCGATTCCAGCCATCCGATGCGCCAGGGTTAGCCATCTGCGCCCCACACCGTTCGATCACCCACGTGGACGAACCCTCGCCGTCGGATTCACCCAAGGACACCAGCTGTGGAGTGGCCGATGTTCACCACCGTCGGATGCGCCACGTGCCCTCCATCCAGCCGCTCCGCATAATAAAGTGTAATTTACCCTTAGGCCCTCTTTCTTATTTTATTTCGCTTTAGTCTTGTAAATATTGAGTTTAGTTGTTTAGTTTTAGGGTTATTTGCATAGAGACCATGGTACTTGCTTTTATTTGCTTATATGCCCCTGTATGTGATGTGACACGTGCTTCGACACGTGATTTTCTGGGTATTTTACATGTCATGACCCTGTAGTTCTGGTTGTTATTAATTGAATGAAAGTTTTCACGTATTTGCATTTATACCCCTGTGCGTGGTTTATTTCGACATGTGCGTGATATTTGTGGGTATTTTGCAGATAAGCCCTTGGACTTTTGGTACCTATTACCAATAAGTCTTCGGGACTTATTTTCTTTGCATTTGGGTCCCTGAGTGCCCCAGGCACGCGCGTGGCGCGTGTTTCGCTGGGTAAATTGCACCAGACCTCCCAGACTCTTGGGTATTTGCACTTTGGTCCCTATGCACTGTGCTCTCTCTTTATTTTTGAATAAAATAGCAAATTACCTCCAAATCCAACGCAAATTGGACACATGGCTCCTGCCATGGTGTAAAATTTTCGAGAATTTTTTAGGACATTTTTGTTTTCATTTGTTATTTTTAAAAAATTCAAAAACCCTTAATTTTGCTACTGTTTAACTTTAAAAACCCTAAAAAAATATTAAAACTCACTTAAAAATTCCACAAAAATTATCTACTATTTGCCTTGCTTAGCTTGATTTTCTAGCCAATTTTGGCTATTTTTCATTATCTAAAACATCTAAAAATTGAAAAGTACATAACAAATTATAAAAATTCTAATAATTAAACCAAAAACCCAAAAATAATAAAATTGGTGCCTAAATTTTCCCCATTTTGTCTTCTTTACAGAAAAATTACCTCCCAGCCATTTTGGAGCTCTTAGATATTTTATCTAGGCCTTTTTGGATCAGCTGGACAGTACCATTTATTGCAGTCACTGTTTGATTTTTAGAAAATTAAATAAATATCAGAAAATTCTCAAAAATTCACCAAAAACACTAAAAATTATAAAACACATAAAAATATTTTTGTTTAAATTTTTGGTTGATTTTTAGTGCTTTAAATAAATTGTTGAAGTGTGTGTTTATTTGTTTTTTTATTTCCTTAATTAAATAAAAATCCAAAAAAATATAAAATGATTAAAAACCACTAAAAAATATTTTGTTCTTTTATTTTATTCCTTTTTACTACTTCGTAGGCCAAAGGCCAACCCGTGCTCCTTGAGTTCGACCCTGGTCGCTATACTAGGTTAATCCAATAGCATGACCGCTTTCGTGTTTCGAGTGATTTTTATCTATATCAGTGGTTCATTTTTCTTGATTGAGCACACTTGATCACTTGGGTCGCAACGACCAACTTAGCACCTATACCCTAGCCTTCAGGTCGCTCATCAATGTCCAACACTAATATGCTTATCATTCACTGTCATTTCAAGTAACTAACATATGCATTTTAATATAAAACTACCGCATAACATATATAGCTCCTCAATCCATAACTCTAGTTAGCAACCATAGTGTTCGCACCAAAGATCTTATGTCACTAATTCCATCATTAATAGGTTCAAGATTTACTTTAGTAAAACAAGAATCTAAAGCACATAGCTTACCATACTCGTCCATATGTGAATAATCCAATGAAGATGATGGTAAGGAGAGGCCTTGGTCATAACACTACATTCATTTTTGTTGATGGAATGTGACATTAGCATTTGCATATTAGAGACCCTAAGCAGCAAACTTAAAGCCCTAGATACTGAAGATGACATAACTAGAGTTAATTTAAACAATCATTCAAGGTCAGTTGTACTACCAACCCTTTCAATTCCCAAAGGTTTTGTTGTGCTTTGGGTTCTCAACTAGACTAAGGGAGACATAATGCTCATGCATGAAACACGTCATACATTGGATTAGGGATGAGGAACACACATGTTTTATCCCTCATTTTTCCTTTGGTTGGTTTGAAGGTTATGAAAGGGATAAATAGATAAATATTGTAAACATAAACATAATTGATGATGTAATTGTGATGTGATGATTTATCCTGATATAGCTTATCTCATGATAAAGTGCCATTATCCTAGGTTTATCCGCTACACAAAAATGTAAAAAGATTTGAGACAATATATTTAGTGGAAGGATATCAAAAAAGAGATGGAATACTTTGCATGGAGATGAGCGATTAAACAATAAGTAAAGATTGAGCATCCCTTTTGGTTAGAATTATTATGCTGTAACTCTCATAACAAGAATGCAAGGGTAATTTGGTAGAGGAATAGTGGACCTTTTCTAAATAATTATTAAAATATTCGAATCTGATTAAATAAGCAGTATGTTTGAAAATTTTAAAAATAGCCATCTATCGACATATGAGATGTCGATTTGGGCTGCAATGTCCAAATCAGCATCTCAGGTGCCGATTTGAGCTAAGCCCATTCAACTATTTTGCATTATATATTTTGGGGATTTTTACACTTACTATCCTTTCATATTTTTCCAATAGCATCATATCCATAACTTTTTTTTACAATTACATGTGCACCCTTATACTTTTAAAGGAAGTCATTGTGGTGATCTTTTACTTATCCGTCGTAATATTCTCTAGCCATATCCGTCGTAATATTTTTGAAAAAGTTAGGGGTATAATGTTCTTTGGATGCAAAATCGTCGAGTTAATCCACTCCCAAACTTGTTCAAGAATGTTCTATTAGATCCAAAGAAGACCTTATCCATCGTAATATTCTCTAGCCTCACATTTGACCTTCATGTGGGTTGAAAGTACACCTAGGGGCTAGACAATTGCAATACAAAGGGCATTAGTCCCTCTCATTCAGACAATATTCTTACACCCCTAGTTAAGAATGGATGCTATGCTTATTTCAAAAGATGCTATACATACGATTAAATTACATTTTACATTCTTACCGATTCTTAGAATGTTGTGAATTTGTGTGGTAATAGCATGGTATTATCTGATTCATGTGTATGTGTATTTTTCTTCAAAATGAGTACTAAATTTTCATATGACGTCTCATAAAGATCTCTGCAGTTTATAATCTAAATAATCAATAAAAAATAAATATCAATCCATTGATCATGTCATATTCGTATGCTCAACATTTCATAGTATAACATCTACCAGCCATTTAAAAGAAAGTGGATATGCTGAGGACTTCCTTGGAGGTTCAGCTGGTTGGGTAACCTGATCTCTTGTGTTTCTTACACTTGTTGACTGCCACGGTGGATCTAACTGTGTAGGCTCATTTATCCTTACTCCTACCGACGGTCTGCGAGGCGACTCTAGAGGTTGCTACGGTATTATCATGGGAACACAAAGAATTATTTCTCAAACTTGGTTATATTAGTTTGGAGAACCATGGTAAATATCTCAGCTTGAAGACCTTCTAAATTGTATTGAGTTGGTAGTGTGATATGAGACGACCTAGAGTCAAATTGACATGAAGGGCCAGCATATAATGATCCCGCAAATTGTGATTGACTCCAAGTGTCAATATATCCTATAAACATGGAATAATTATGTTATATTAATCAAATATTTTAAAAAATAAACACTAAATTGAATTATATATAGAAATTTTTGCAACATGAAGTTCCAAAAGGTGGTTGCTCTTAAGACAACCCTTGTCCGTTAAATCCCTCATAATGCATACCTAAAAGATTTGAATTATATTCAATACCGTATAAAAGCAAACACCAAATTGAATTATTAAGATAATTATATATAGAAATTATTGCAACATGAAGTCTCAATTGTTGGTTGTTGTTGTTGTTCATATCCTTGTCTGCTGAATCCCGCATAATACATACATACGAAATTTGGATTATTTTCAATACCTAAAAAGTAAACACTAAATTGAATTATTGAGATCGTCAAATAAAGAAATTATTGCAACATGAGTCTCAAACATTGGTTATTATTGTTGAGACATCTCCTCACTTTATTCCACATAACTCATACCTAAAGGGACTTGCATCATATAATTATAAAAATGAGTTGATCAAAAGAGAACTAACTTTATCTAAAGAATTAACGAAACCTGATGGTCCTAGGTTATGCGGATCTTGTTGTGGCATGTACGACCAGTCATAGAGATGGAATGTATACATAAAAAAGAACATGTTGATTGTGTCATCAAAATACGTAATTGTATCTTCAACTTTTGCTTCACATTCGACAACAAATTTTTAATCGTTTAATTTCATCCAGACCGTTCCTTCCTTGCAGAACATATCCACCTATATAATTTATAATTCAATGAATTAATATAATATATTAAAATTAAAGATAATTACATGCAATATATGAATCATCTTTCTATTGACCCATTAGGTTGGTTGGCTATTCTAGTAGGTGGAATCTGCGTCTGGATCCACGTTTTTGTTATGCTCCAGTACTATTGCATGTACACATCATTGTTTGCATCCAAATGCTCAATGACTATCAATTCTTCTATGTCATCCCATCAATATATATATTATCGATGTAGAATAGACCAACCTGTGATGTCATGTACACATCATTGTTTGCATCCGAATGCGTAATGACTATCGATTCTTCTATATCCTCCCATCAATCTATGTATTGTCGATAAAGAATAGACCAACCTAGGATGTCAATGCTTTGTGTTTTATTACGTCGAGAGATAATGTGTATCCTCTCAATGGAGGTTAGGATATGTTGCCACAATCTAAATTGGCGCATAACATGATAAGATGTCTAGTACCATGCATACTTGTACAACTGTGAAAAAGCCATAAATTCTAGACGTTCCTATCTTTACACCCATGTTCAGCTCAAAGTACATGTGTGCTAAAGCATAATCACCCAAGAAAATTGAGCAAATTCTTCCAATTCAGTAAATAGAGCAGGTACCTATTTGAACAATGAAATATTATTAATGAGTAGTAGATCCACTGAGATATTGATATTAAGGATTGAATATGCTTACCTGAGAGGAACCATATCTCCACTGATATCTGCAAGAATACTGCACCTAATATGATAAAAAATTAGTGCCCTCACCATACGCGTTCCTTCCTACTCATCTTCAATATCCAGTAGTAGATCAACATCTTCAAAGAAGGCCTCTCTTATCCATGATAGATTCACCTTACTATTCTTTATTCGATCACCTAACAAGCTTAAACAAAGTGCTTTCCATCCCCCGGACGGAACATCCGGATCAGTAATAAGCAATCCATCGATCTTTAGCCCACTAATCAATTCCATATCTTGTAATGTAGCAATCACCTCACCAAATCAAAAGTGAAAAGTATGAGTCTCAAGTTGCCACCGTTTCAATAAACTAGTCAATAATGAAGGATCTATCTGTACCCTTCTCATGTAAACTACACATGAGAATCCTAATAGTTTAAGTAGTATCTCCATCAATGCACTCTTCTTCTAAAGATTTTAATTGAACATATCATTATGGTATACAAATTGAATCTACAAAAAAATTACAATACAGATTTACATTAATTTCTCGCATAAGAAGCCATATGTTAATAATAAAAATACTCTGATGAATTTAAATACTAATCAAATTGGTAGGCTGTGAAGATCGATGCTCACTCTACATGTACGACATAGATGCATCCGCTGGACCCAGTACTCTATCCATATGTGACATCTATATTTAGCAAGGTATTATGCTAATAAATAAAAAACACTAAATTAAACAACATCTATAAAGAGATTGCTTATTAAATGGTGATAATATTGTAATTAACAAAACATTAACTTACATATGTTAAGTACTACATTCCTTACTTTCTCTGTAGACAACTTAATCTATTATGACCATGTTGCTTGCATATTTTACACACCTTCGTTCGGGCACACATTTCATCCATTTCATTTTGAATTCTCCATAATGTGTAATTGTGGTTAATTTTGATATATTTTATTTTAAGATGTCACTAACATTCATGAAAATAGTTTAATGACACAAAGAAGAATAAGTAATCTAATATCTAATTTGATCTATGAAATTAATATTTATTTTTATATTATATATTAATATTTTATTTATGATGTAATGTTTACTTTTTAGCTAATAATTAATCTCATTCATAAGAAGGTAATTGATTTTTACATTAGAATATTTATGTAACACAAAAATTATTTCTTATTCAAAGATAAACTTCTCATTTTTATCTTAAATTTAACTACTAAAATTGAATCTACAATATTAATATTTATTCTGAAAATTGTTAAGTTGTTTTTAATTTTGATGCATTTTGCTCCAAGATGACACTAATATTTACGAAAATAGTTAAATGAGACAAACAAGCATACATGATCTATTATCTAATTTGATCTACGGAATTAATATTTATTTTTTACATTATGTAATTCTTATTTGATTTAACATTAGAATATCTAAATCACACAATAATTATTTGTTATTCAAACAATAATGAAATTTATATGGTATTAACTAAATTTGCAAAACTTAGTAATAGTTAGAATTTAAAACTATATGTATAAATTTAAAATTATCTGAAATAAATATGATCTTCAAAGCGAGCAAATATATCCAAATAGATACTTAGATATAGCATAAAATCCACAAAAATATAGTCTTCTATATTGATAAGAAAAGATGTAAAAAATGGTTACGAAAAAAAGAAATTCTCGATTCTCTCTTATTTGAAAAAGATTAACCGAAGCCAGATGTAAGAAGAGCAATCCGAGAGAGATAAGAGGGTTGAGAAGAAGAAATGAGAAGGTTGAGAAGAAGAAATGACAAGGAAGATGAGTAGATGTGAGGAAATGGGAGGGGGGAGGGGGATTTTATAGGGATAAAAGGGAGGTGGCCAACATGCTTTTTTGCCAACGGTACCCTCCCAAATCGGCACTTCAAATGCTGATTTGAGGAGAGCGCCAACGGTCCGCTCCTAAATCGGCAGCTAAGGTGCTGATTTGAGGATAACCGTTGGCGTCTTTCCCCGAATTGGCACCCGAGGTGCTGATAGATGCCTATTTTTTTTAATTTTCTTAGCATTCTACATATTTAATTAATTATGATTATTTTAATTATTATTTAAAAAAACATCCATGGAGTAGTCTTCTTTTTGTGGAGTGAAGGGGTACTGTTTGTGTGTTTCGGTATCTGGACGGTGAGTTTGGTTATTGGGAATATCTGTTTTGCATAAAACCAAGGAAACTCCAGTATCAGAATGCATCCTCGGTGTGGATCTTGTATCTAAGGATCGATCTAGGGGCGTATTCATAGATTGGAAATGTTGCAATTCCATCGTGGCATGGTTTATCCAACGGTACATACAACTTGGAAGTCATTCATTGTAATTCCATATTTCATTTAATTCCGGGGATTTATTCGCTGAAATCGAAGTTCCAAATCAGATGAACTATTGATGAGTTTGTGGCGTTGTTTCATGCAGTGGGGATGCTGCCGAAGAGCCAAGTGAGCCCATCTCAGATTGAGAGTCACATGCTCCGGGTGAGGCAGGCCACGAGAGAATTGCTGCTGCCATTTATCAACATGTGCCACTCTGCCAAGGTATCAAATTTTACTTTTCTCATTACTAACTTGTGGTAAGGACACCACTCACTACACCAAATTACAATAGTAATGATGAATTATTGCAACATGTTATGGCTTTTGCAATTAAATTTCGGTTGCCATAGAGTAGGACAAATTATGCATTTCTATATAACAAATTTCCTGCAGAGTAATGGTGAGGAAATAGTTGTTGATACAATTATTTAGTTACCTTTTCACAATAGATTTTGAACAGCGGTTAAATTGTCACAGACCAAAGTTTTTGTTACTAGCGTTATAAAAATTGATGGTACATATCATTGCTATAATATATTTTTGAAATATTTAAATAATTCATATTTATTCTTATTATGACATTTCTTTTATTGTCGATAATAATATCATCGTAGATGAAAGTACGTATATCTTATATTTTAAGCTAATTCAATAAATATTAAACGTTATTTAAAGAAGGGTATTTTGACAATGTTTAATCCAGCTTGCATCGACCAAAATTCCATTATCAAAAGGTAGATATTTCATAGTTACTGGAAGTTTATTTTGTAGTGACTGATTGTAACATGGAAATTCCGAAATTTCATGGAATATATGCAACAGTGCATCATTCCAAAGTTTACATTTCTATCGCAATTGCATTACATAGATTCTATGCTATAGTAATCCAAAGACGACCTAAAACTTGTTTCTAGTCCCATCCAAATTGAGATATATGGATCGAAGATGTGGTTTTCCTTTGACACACACACATACATAT
Source organism: Ottelia alismoides (assembly GCA_037367405.1). Taxonomy (NCBI): domain Eukaryota; kingdom Viridiplantae; phylum Streptophyta; class Magnoliopsida; order Alismatales; family Hydrocharitaceae; genus Ottelia; species Ottelia alismoides. The sequence goes on along the minus strand of JAZKJV010005391.1, from coordinate 447,810 downwards.
GGCATGAATATATGCATACGTGTATGTGATGATGATATAAATATCATGTATAATGTGATTCCTTAATTTCCTTTGTAATGGTGACAGGTTAACGTAGAGACCATATTAATCGAGAGTGACAGTGTTGTTAAAGCTATCATCGGCCTAATTCCTGTGCTCCGAATCCGGAAGTTGGTAGTGGGTTCGACCAAATCCAGCTTGAGGTAATTATATATTAGACCTTCTATCTCCTAACGTCTATATGCTTAATTCCCTTGATGAACTCGGATATTCTCACCAACGATTTAATTAGTTGTTAATCCCATGCCTAAAACGTAAACCCTAATCCCTAGTTATCTCTGTATCTTTGATATGTTTCGTGTTTTGTATTTAAAGTATATAAATAGGCTTTTGATTGGAAAGCCTATGTAATTACAATAGGAGTTAATTTGGTTTCAATTGGGAAACCAAATGTTTGGAGGGAAAGTTGTGAATTCTCAAATTTGAAAGGAGAGTTAAGGGTGAAAGTATAGTACCACATCTAGTATTTCTAAACTTTTGGTGGGCTTATATATCAGTTCACACCTCAAGTTTTTGTAGCAATAGTAGAGAGGAGGAATGGAGGGCCACACACATGCGTGTGCGCGAGCTCAGCTCCGCCTCCGGCTCGGGCTCCGCTCCGTCTCTGTCTCTGTCTCAGGAGAGTCAATTCAGATCTCGATACTTTTGTTGCAGGTTTTATTTGACGAGTCGATTAAGTTAATGATACGGATTAATTTGGATTTGACTGTATTGAGAATCCGACTTGACCCAAGCGGCTCGTTCTAGCCGCAGTTTTGGAATCCGAAGAGACACATCCATTGAAGGGTATTTTCGAAAAACAGAAAGCACCGCGCGCTAGGGCACACAAGCCTCTTTTTATACCCCTTCCCCCGGCATCGTTTCTCATCGCTCACAACAAAATCCCTTCCTCCTTCTCCCTGATATGTTCTTCTACTCTTGCGGACGAGCATTCTTCTTCGCTGACCTTAGTAGTTCTATGAGGTACTTTCGAGGATGTTTCTTGTCGGTGTGCACAGAGGAAGAACGTGTACCGTCGTAGCACCTCAACTTATTGTCGGTGTGCATCTCAAGTTTTTGTAGCAATAATAGAGAGGAGGAATGGAGGGCCACACACATACGAGTACGCGAGCTCTGCTCCGCCTCCGGCTCGAGCTCCGCTCCGTCTCTCTCTCTCTCTCTCTCTCTGTGTGTGTGTGTGTGTGTCGGGAGAGTCAATTCAGATCTCGATACTTTTGTTGCAGGTTTCATTTGACGAGTCGATTAAGTTATTAATATAGATTAATTTGGATTTGACTGTATTGGGAATCCGACTCGACCTAAACGGCTCGTTCTACCCGCGGTTTCAGAATCCGAAGAGACACATCCATTGATGGGTATTTTCGAAAGACGGAAAGCACCGCGCGCTAGGGCACGCAAGCCTCTTTTTATACCCCTTCCCCCGACATCATTTCTCATCGCTCACAACAAAAACCCTTCCTCCTTCTCCCTCATATATTCTTCTACTCTCGCGGACGAGCATTCTTCTTCGCTGACCGCAGTATTTCTCTGAGGTACTTTCGAGGATGTTTCTTGTCGGTGTGCACAGACAAAGAACATGTGCCGTCGTATCCTGAGAGCGGATCGTCAGACCCTATACGCTGGTATTGTGGGGGCGATATCCTCTCTAAGGACAGTCCATTCCATAGATGCTTCAATGATTTCTAATCTAATCTGTTTATTGTTTTGTCTGCTGTAATGTATTTATAACTTTGTCTTTCCTGGATCTCACCCTATTGATTTATTTTGAATAATAAAAATGGTTAATCTTTGATTTTAATGGTTCCTGCATGCATATCATGATAATCATTTGAATAAAAAATGCTTGATTATGCTTTTATTAACCTGTAATGTATTGATTCATAATGATCTTACCGAATATTATTTTCTATATGTCGTGCTTTTGATCATGTTAACAATAATCTTAGAGAGGATATCAGGAACCAGTTTTAAAACCATGTCGGAAATGATGTTTAAATCGAGGTTGGATATGACGGGTATGTCGAAAAATTTGGTGGTCAAAATGTCAAGCGTTGGTAATATGACATGATGATCTGGTTAACCACCATAGGATTAATCTCTATGCTTGAAACCGATTGCCCTACGATGAAAACGGAAAACCCCACACCCGATAGCCAGAAGGTGCAATCCGCGTGGAAGAAACGAGATTGTATATGTCATGATTGCATCTTGTTGGCTCTGTCCAACACGTTGTTTGATGTATATTTTTCGTCTATGCAGACTACAAAAGGGCTATGGGAAGACTTGGATCAGAAGTATAATACCGAAGATCTCGGTATTGAGAAATGCTCCATCGTCAAGTTATTGAAGTTTCCCATGATTGAAGGGAAGTCAGTTTCTGAACAGGCACACGAGTTCTTACTCTTGCCCTATGGGTTAGAAGATGCTGAAATGAAACTTCCAGAGAAGTTTCAGGTCATGTGCATCGTAAAAAAATTCTCTAAGTCTTGAGAAGACTTCGGTATGACCTTGAAACACAGAAAGGAGAATTTTTTTTATGGATGATTTGATGATGGCAATCATCATAGAGGAGGAATATATGAAATAAAAGCATGTGCCCTGTTGATGTTTAGGTTAAAGTCAATTTTATGACTTCAAAGGGTAAAGATAAAAACAGAAAGGGTAGTAACAAAAATAAAATGAAATCAAAAGGTATGATCCAAAAAAGGCAAAGAATAAACCCTACCGGCATTGTAATCATGTTGGTCATTGGAAGGACTGCCCAACCTTAAAGGCTCAACCTAAGGCTACAGATGGGAGTCCGCAAGTGAATATGATTACTGGGGGGACCTGGGGCTAGCAAGGGGTATGTCTTTGTAAAACCTAAACTATACTATATTCATGATCGAAATGAGTGGCTCGTGGATACAGGAGCTAATATAAATATTTGTTCTGACATAAATTTATTTTCTTATTACCAGAGCTACAGTGGTAGGATTATGAAGATGAGGAACGATTCTGCAGCCATGGTGCTGGGTCAGGACAAGTCAACTGGAGGTTCTCCTCTGAACATATCTGGAAGTTGCACATGATGCTGCATGTTCCCGACATCAAGAAGAATATGCTATCTGGATCTATTTTAGTTAGAAATGATTTTGAATTGAAATTTAAATGTAATAAAGTTGTCAATCTAAGACATGATATTTTTTTATGGAAAAGGCTATCTATCAGATTTTGATTTGTTGTTTATAATTAGATGTGATTCAGTAAACATTGATGCAATGAATGTTTTGAATTTCGAATGTTCTAATTTTGTTCTCATGTAGTATAATCTAAAACCTTGTGATCTGTGGTATACTAGATTGAGACATGTGACTTAAATACAATTAAAAGAATGATGAATTTAGAGTTGATCCTTAAACACACTATTGATAAAACTCAAAAATGCTAAATTTATGTGCAAGTTAAGACACCTTGGAAGTCTTTTCAGGCTGTCTCTAGAGATAATGAGATCTTGGATCTAGTACACATGGATATCTGTGAGTTTAATGGTGTGTTGACTTGAGACAATAAGAAGCTCATTATCACCTTTATAGATGATGGTAATAGATGCTGTTATGTGTATCTTCTGAAAACCAATTATGAAGTCTTAGAAAAATTTCTTATATTTAAGAATGAGTCTGAGACAGAAAGAGGAAAGGTTCTTAGACGCCTAAGGTCAGATAGAGGAGGTGATATACTTCTAACTTGTTTGATGAACAATGCAAGCTATTTGGCATAGTTCATGAAGTTACTACTCCATATTCACCACAATCCAATGGGATATCAGAACAGAAAAATAGGACCTTAACTGAAATGATCAATGCTCTCCTAGAAAGTTCGGGACTTCCAACCTATACGTGGGGAGAGGCCTTGAATACGACTTGTCATATTTTGAATAGGGTCCCTCCAACACATATGGAAAAGTGTCCTTTTGAATTTGAGAGAAACATGATGCCAAGCTTAAAGTATCTCAAAGTGTGGGGCTGTCTTGCTAAGGTTTTAATGCCAGAACGCAAGACAAAGAAGGCATGTCCTAAAATTGTTGATGATATCTTTTTAGGTTACTTGGAAAACAACTATGCATAAGGTTCTTGGTAATTAGGTCCGAGATACCGGGCAAAGATTTCAATACTATTGTTAAACTCTATGATGCTACTTCCTTTGAGGATGTCTTCCCTATGAAGACTGTGATTTCTCAGAATCTGATCAATGATGTTGCCTCCACATCAGGATCTATTTTAGATCAAGTGGAAAGGATAATGAATGTAGGGGTTGAGACTCAACCTGAACCTAATGATATTCTAGAAGAAATCGAGCCAAGGAGGAGTAAATGACGTTGGATGGCCAAAGATCTAGACAGTAAACTTTGTTGTCCACCAGATTGAGGGTGATCCACCAAGCTACAAGGAAGGCATGGCTTCATCTGAAGCAAAACAATAGAAGGAAGCCATCAAATCTGAGATGGATTCCATTATGGCTAATAGAACTAGAGAATTAGTTGATTTACCTAAAGGATGCTCTACCATTGGGTGCAAAAGTGTGCTTAAGAGTAAGCATAGGTCTGATAGATCAATTGAAACGTATAAAGCCAGATTAGTTGTCAAGGAATTTAGGCAAAAGGAATGTATCGATTATTTTGATACTTATTCTCTTTTGACTAGGATGACCACAATTTGGACGCTCATAACATTGGCTTCTATATATGATCTCTCTGTCTACCAGATGGATGTGAAGACTGCCTTCTTGCATGATGATCTTGAGGAGGAGATCTATATGGATCAACCTAATGGATTTGTGACTCCTAGGAATGAGGCAAAGGTTTTCAAGCTTGTTAAATCCCTTTACAGATTGAAACAAGCACCAAAGCAATGACATGAGGTTCATGAATCTGATAAGTGTGTCTATTCCAAAGTGAAAGGTGATGAGTGTATTATCTTGTATTTGTATGTTGATGACATACTTTTGTTTGTATCACATGCGAGGATTATTAATGATACTAAAGCATTCTTAAGTAGCAAGTTTGAGATGAAGGACATGGGTGTTGCTGATGTGATCTTAGGTCTCAAACTGACAAGGTAAGTTGATGGGATCGTAGTTTCTCAATCTCACTATGTTGAAAAGGCACTTGAGAAATTTGGGTATCAAGACTGTAAAGTTGTAATCACTCCTTTTGATTAATCCAAAACATTATTTAAGAATAAAAGTGGAGTACCTGTAGCTCAAATAAGGTATTCACAAGTGATAGGAAGCTTAATGTATCTTGCAACCTGCATGAGATCTGATATCTAATTCTCGGTTGTAAAGCTAAGTAGATACACTAGCTGTCCTGGTCGTACTCACCGGGAGGCTCTGGATCGAGTACTGAAGTACTTGAAGGGAACTATTTCCCTTAGTTTGCATTATGGTAGACATCCATCTCTACTAGAAGGATATAGTGATGCAAGCTAGATCGGAAAAATAGAGGAGTCTGTGAGTAATGATGTTAGTGGGCATGTCTTTACCCTTGGAGGCGACGCTGTCTCTTGGAGGTCTGTGAAACATACCATTCTAGCTCGATCTACTTTTGAGGTTGAGCTATGTGCTTTGGACACTACTGGGATTGAGCCTGAATGGTTAAGGGAACTTCTTTCAGAAATTCCCATAGAAGGTCAACCAGTTCCTTCAATCTCAGTGCATTGTGATAATATGACCACATATGCCAAGATCAAGAGTTTAATGTTCAATCAGAAAAAAAGAAGATACATACAAATCAAACTTAAGACGTTAAGGGATTTGGTGTCTTGCGGAGTGTTGGCTGTAGATTTTGTTGGATCTAAAGACAACACGACAGATCCACTGACTAAAGGACATGATATATCTTTAGTCTTAAAGTCTAGGCTTGGAATGTGAATGAGATCCATTTGGAGTTCATATACAGTAGTAATCGAACCTATCTGGGTAGAGATCACACAAAGTTGGTTCAATGTGGTAATAACAAGCTGCTTGGAGAACTGATTTGCACTCTTAATTCTAATGCTTATGCATGAGTGTCTTATCCCTGGAAGCCTGAGTGCCATATAAACTGCAAGTTCAGAAAGAACGTAAGCTCTGAATGGTTCAAGCATGTGGGAAGGATGTTAGCAGTTCATCCTTGGAGAATGCCACTTATATGAGTATTACTGTTGGCCACCGTTAAAGGAATATGGTATTTCCTGAACACACTCATGAAACATGATAAGGGTGCATGGCTTTTAAAGAGCGTCAACCCTGAAGATTGTATCAAGAACAACACTTTGTTCTTTCTATTGTATACTTTAACGCCAAGGTCTGAAGTTCAAGATGCAACTCACTTCATTCCATTTAAAGTGAAAGTAGTAAACTCAAGTAGAGGTTCAAACTGGAAAGTACCTGCACTGAAAGCAAAGTGTGGCAACCGAAAGATGTCTTTTAACTTTATTTGAATCTTTTTCAAATTGGTGAAATCGTAGGGGATCGTCGTATTTAAAGTATGTAATTAGGTTTTTTATTGGATAACCTATGCAATTACAATAGGAGTTAATTTGGTTTCAATTGGTAAATCAAATGACTTTGAGGAAAGTTGGGAATTCCTAAATTTGAAAGGAAAGTTATGGGTGAAAGTTTAGTACCACATTTAATGTTTCTAAACTTTTGGTGGGCTTATATATGAGTTCATACCTATGCTCTTGTAGCAATAGTAGATAGGAGGAATGGAGGGCCGTGTGCATGCGCTCCGCTCCTTCTCCGCCTCCGCCTCCGCCTCCATGTCCAGTTCAGGATCGAGCTCGGACTCGGGAGAGTCAATTCGGATCTCGGATCTCGATACTTTTGCTGCAGGTTTCATTTGGTAGGTTGATTAAGTTAATTAGACATATTAATTTGGCTTTGACTATAGTACGAATCCGACTCAAACTAAACAACTCATTTTAGCTGTGAATTCAGAATCCGAAGAGACACGCTCGTTGAGGGGCATTTTCGAAAAATGGAAAGCACCGCGCTAAGACACGCAAGCTTCTTTTTATACCCCCTCCCCTGACGTCATTTCTCATCGCTCACAAAAAAATCCTTCCTCCTTCTCTCTGATCTGTTCTTCTGCTTTCATAGACGAGCATTCTTCTTCGTTGACTGCAGTATTTCTCTGAGGTACTTTCGAGGATGGTCTTGTCGGTGTGCGCAGACGAAGACCGTATGCCGTCATTTCCTGGGAGCGGATCGTCAGACCCTACGCACCGGTATTGTGGGGCGATATTCTCTATAAGGACAATCTATTCCATGGACGCTTCAGTGATTTCTAATCTAATCTGTTTATCGTTTTGTTTGCTGCAATGTGTTTATAACTCTATCTTTCCTGGATCTCTCCCTATTAATTTATTCCAAATAATAAAAATGGTTAACCTTTGATTTTATCGGTTCGTGTGTGCATATCATGATAATCATTTGAATTGGAAATGCTTGATTATGCTTTTATTAATTTGTAATGCATTAATTCATAATGATCTTACCGAATATTATTTTCTATTTGGCGTGCTTTTGATCCTTTTACCAACATCGTGTTTGCTCCCCTACAGCAAAACATAGTTACTACAATAAATAAATTAATAAAATCATTTATATCTTTGCATGTTACATGTATAACAACGTATGTTATCGGTCGTAGAAATATAGTTTGAAATTCTTCGTGAATAACATGTTCGTTTTTATATTACTATCAACAAATCATATACAAAATATTTATCCATTTCCTTTTTCGAGATTTTTTTCTGTTAGTTGTTGTTAAAGTTAATTATACAATTCGAAAGAGAGACGTGGCAGATATAGAATAATTGTTATAAAGACATTGCTAGCAATGTCGGATAGACTATGATTTTTGTTGCAAGTTTTAGGTGATAATTTAAAACCAATTACATGTGTTAATTTTATGTACTTAACATTGGCTGATACGCTACAACAAGGAATTATTTAATGATTCACTATTGAGGATCATTGGATTGGCGAGATTTATTCACGCATATATATATGTCCAATTAGTTTTCACTAGAGAGAAAACTCGTCAAAGGATTCATATGTTTACAAAAATCGAATAAACAAATCGATTACATGTTGACAAATTTAAAATGGCATAAAATCGAATCAACCAGAATGTATATACACATATACGCACACCACAATAAGCTGAGTCGATATATAATACTGATGCATATTTTTCACTCAGTCGATATATCATACTAATAGGGTGAATTGTATTTATTATGAAAAAGATTTATTATACTTAGAATTAGTAAAGATTGACATATTCCTTGCTAATTCTCATTATAGAAAGTTATTTTGCAAAGATAATATCCATTGTTATATAGTTAACAGCGGAGAATATACCGAGAAGTCCAAAATATGCATCACTGTGAACACATTTTGTTGTTGTGTATCTGTTGCTAGTTTTATTTTGTGTTGGTTTAGTCTAAATATGTTTCACCAATGAAATCTCCATCATGTTTTCTCGATTTCAAAGTGGCAACTAAACATATATTAGCCATCCCTTACCATCATGTTATATACGTTCCGAAGTGGGTCACAATGATGCATGCAGGAGATCGAGACGAGGGTCTGGGGGGAAGGCGGTGCAGATTCAAGATTGGACTACGGAGAGCTGTGAGTTGAAAATAATATGTCAGAGGAGGGAAATCTCCACCGCCGACAGTGCTCCTCCGTCACCTCAAGCTCCCCAGAGCGAGACGCTGGCTGTCGATAGGGTTCCTTCATCACCTCAAGCTCCCCCAGCTTCGCTATCGCCTCTGCAGCCCATCGAAGAAAACCAGCACGATCCTGCTCTGGAGAACGATCCGCACTGTACCACATGCATTTGTTTTCGTGGAAGATTTTGACCTGTTTCCTCCTGCAGAGCTCTCACATGTTAATTTATCCTATGTAAATCGTATGATGCTTCTGTCCAACTGAGCATTTCGATGTATAGTAAATCTCTTGTATCATTTTCGGTTGTTACTGTAAGGACTTGTTGTATTTATTGTATAATAGAACGTACCCGTTTTCTTGAGACCCTATGTTCTAACTGACCAATCATATTCATAGGCAAGTTTGTTTTGAGTCCTTAAAGGGTCAATGATCAATTCTTAAAGTCATTATTATATATCAACAGTTGAGATTTGATTAGCTAATCAAGTAGTTAATTATCCGATAAAGATTCTTGAAATGTATTTAATCAACAAGATGTCGGGATGATATATGCTTAACTTGAGCCATCCGGATGTTAGGATTATACAACAACCATTCATATCGGAAGTATCATTCCGATTAGAATACCTTCCTATATGTTGACCATCCATTTTCTAGGATCCCATTATTTATCTTATTTTGAGGAGAGAATAATTGCACGTCATAGGTCCTCTTCATAGGACGTGCTGTTGGGAACATATCCGATCGAGCAATAAACAAATATTACAACGATCAAACAAGAAAATCATGTGTAATCACACGACACAAAGACTTATAGTTGTTCGATAATGTTCCAATGTCCACTTGTTTATGCCAAACTCTCTCTCTCTCTCATTAATTCTCGAATGTATTTGAAGTAAAATATGCGGTTACTCTGATATCCTATTCATAATGCAACGAAGAATACCAATAGCACTTAAAAATCCCCTTTTGAGCTCCCATCCAATCAAAAGGCATGAGAACGATCAATCACCTTAGCAATCTCCTCCATCAGCAATTAGCCAATAAGGATGCATGATGGGAATCATCCGCCTTAGTAATCCCCTTATCAGCTCTTGACCAATCAGAAGGTAGAAGGGAGATCAACCACATCAACAATCCCTATATCAGCTCTCAGACATATAGTCTTCATTGGATAAATCACAAATAATCTCTCATTTGAAGGTTGATTAATAGTAGATGTTGCGGCTTCCATTTAGGTCATCAAGAGTCTAGTGTAAGCTTTCATTATCTTCTCTACTTGAAGACTAATTGAAGCAGAACATATCTTCACCTTCTTCATCGTAACAAACTTGGTGAAAACATTAGTAGCATTTTCCAACGTATGGATTTGTTGGACATGCGAGCCTACAACGAACCATTATACAATAAATGTTATTACAAATATCATTCCCTGATCTGAAATGAAGAATATCTAATTTTCATAATGGTTCCTTAGTACAATTAGGGTTATGTACCATGGTCATCTTAATGATCATACAATTGTTGATTCAATTGTTGAATCATAGAGGCTGATGCTTGGATGAATATCTAAAGAGTTGTATTGAGGACTCATCAAGCACCGTCAAATGATTATTAAGAGATGATCTCCAACATGAGAAGGGGATGGAAATCCTTTCTCTTTTGGCTAATATCTGACCGACCTCTTGATGCAGGTCCTCTGCATAAGAATAGAGATTCATAGGTGTCAGATTAGTTAGGTCAAAGAATTGACTTAACGAGATCAAGATAACCAAAGACCAATGTTGTATGCTGTCATGATATAGGCACACATCCTCTGACCGGAGATATATGTGTTACTATATGTCTGAGTATGTACATTTGGCAGAAAGATAGGTTGATGTCCTAATCAAGGTCTCACTACAAAAAAAGATGTGTTTGACGTGCACGTCTTTGTGTGCCCTGGGCGAGCCCATGTGCTCGGCTGACTCTTACCAAGCACAGGAGGGCCACATGTGGTCACCCATGCGGCTCGCTAGTTTGAATCCTAAGGAGCGGTCGGGTGGCGCACGTACGCCAATGTGGACGAGCACTTCTATTGCACATGTGCTCGCCCGTACGTGCTCACCCACTTGAATTTCTATGCACGGATAATGCGAGAGCATGCAAATATATGGGCGAGCACTGGCGGACGGTTGGGCGAGCACATAAGTGTGCATGCCCAAACCCTTAAGCAAAACGTCGGCCTGCATCTTCTTCCTCATTCTAACTCACATCCCCCCCCCCAAAACATCCCCTCCTACGATCCCTGGATGACCGTCTCCGCCACTGACAACCTTCCTCTGCGTGTTTCAAGTAGACAAACATATACCCTTTAGTATATTACTTCTTCCTTTATCTCGTTTTTTAACATCTCATTGCATATTACTCTTGTTTGGATAGTTTTAGGTTTTAAATTTTTTGTCTTATTGTTTGTTATTTTGTATACATTCTTGTATTTGAATGTGTTTTCTATATTTAGGATAAGACTTTTTTTAATATATTCTTGTTATACTTGATTGTGGTTGCCTCATTTATATGTAAAATTTTATGCGTGGTAGGTGTTCGATGAAATGACACAACTGATAGTAGGTTTAAACTTTGTAGTATATGAAGGATAGGAAATCCCTTATAACATTTATACTTGTTAGTATACCTTTTGGATTTTTTACAATGAATAAAATTACGAAATAGGAATATCATGCCATGATATTGTACAGTTGTGCTTAAATAATTAACATTAGGCATATCTTGTGAATAACATTAGGTATACTTATCTCCATGCCTACAAACATCCTCTTCATTGAGTGTTCATATGAGTTAGACTATTTCATATAGTATGGATATGAGATATGATAAACACCAATATTTCTTTTGTGATAATTTATTATCACATTAAATTCAAGTTAATGTGACCATGTATATCACATTAACTTATAGTTAGGTTGATGATAAGGCTAAAACACTAACCACTAATTATTATTAGATTGCACAAAATCATTTACACACAGTGCGTCCCTCCATACTGGGTGGTGTGTGGCCTTGCACACCGGGAGGTGTGTGCAACACATTGGAGGATTTGATTACTTCCAACTATGTTATATTTTTTATTTTTTGCACAGTACTATTGGACTCACTTTGGGATGGCTTATTCAGTTCAGTGGTCGTGGATTTTGATGTTTGCAGGTGGAGAAATCTTTTTTTGCAGGTACACTTCCAATAATGTTCAATTAAACACTTTATTAGGCACTAATTTATGTTCACACTTATTCATATCTCCATCGTTAACTAACCAAATTTACGTAAATGCTCGGTTAAAATACATGAATAAATATTTTAAGATTATTTTATAGTCTCATTTGTAGCACATCTAAATATATGATGTAAAATGATCTTAAAGTATTACATTTATGTTAGCTTTCCTTAGTTCTGAGATTCCGAACTAAGGAGGTCTGTAAGGATTCAAACTTACTAAAAGGTGATCGTTGTCACAAGCTGTTTGCTTCTGATGGAAATTCGATTCCATAACCCCTTCCTCCTTGGTATACCAAATCAATCATAATTTACTATCAAAATAATCACCACTATAATTATTTTTAAAGTTGATTGCGGTCGATTTTTGAGGTATACGGGAGAGGTGCAGGGTTATGCTGCCGAATTTTCCTCAGGAATAAGCAAACATGTGACAACGAGCATCTTTTAGCAAGTTTGAATCCTTATGGACATGCTCAAGTGATAACATAATTAAGACACTTCTCTTCTCATCTTTTAGAGTAAGTATAATAGGTTTAGGTCAACAATGAGTTAGGTTTAGTTTTTCTTCATATGCTCTCCTAAACTAATTCAAAGTTTAACCTTCCCATCTTATTTGACAATATGAATTGTTTCATTCAGATTGATCAATATGATTAATAGAGTGAATATACAAGCATGTAGTAGATGGATGTGTTACATATACCTTTCAAAGAGGTGTTTAGGAATTTATATAATTTGCTTACGCACAAGGTTCTCGTGTTGTGGATTCAGATGGAACTATCTTGTGTCTGTGTCAAAAATGTCGTTTAATGAAGAAGAGATCTAAGGATTAAACTTTATTACAATGGGTTTCATGGAAGGATATCAGATTTGGTGGATGCATGGTGAGGATTACGAGGACAAGATGAATGAGTCAAAAGAAGCGGACAATATTAATCCATTTAAAGACATGATTATGGACGTTGCGGGTCCTGATTTTAACACTACTTATCTAGATGATGAGGAATCATATGGAGAGTCTGCAGACTTCTACGAGCTGTTGAAAAAAGTAGAAGAACCATTATAGTTGGGTTGCAAGACATATTCAAAACTCTATGTGGTTTTGGATCTTCTATCGATGAGGATGGAGTATAATATGACTGATCGTAATTTTGATGTAATACTTAAAATTATTAAGAAAATATTAATAGAAGATGCAGAATTACTTGATAATTATTACAAAACCAAAAAGATGATGTAGAAGATGGATTTAGCGGAAGTTAAAATAGACTCTTGTATAAATCACCATGTTTTATATTACGGTGAATATCAGCATTTGATATGGTGTCCTGAATGTGACAATCCAATATAACATGAAGCAAATAAGAGTGGGTAAAAAATCTCAAGAAAGATTTTACATTATTTCTCGTTGATGCCGAGACTGAAATTGTTATATTATTGCAAAGAAACGACGAAGCATATGACATGGCATGCGGAACAGAAAGTCGATGAGTACATGGAGCATCCATCCGAGTCTGATTGTTGAAAAGTATTGATGTCAACTTTTCCTACGTTTTCTAAAGAAAAGAGGAATTACATTATAGATTTATGTACATATGGGTTTAATCCTCATGGAAGAAGTAAAGATTACTCTTGTTGGTCAATAATGACAACATCATACAATCTACCCTCATGGTTATGTAATTAGATATAGTTTATGTTTCTATCGTTGTTGGTGACATGATCTACACATCCGAGAAAATACATCGATGTGTATTTACGTCCTCTCATAGATGAATTGAAAATATTATGGGTCGATGGAGTAGATACATATGATGCAAATAAAATTTAAACATTTAACATGAAAGTATCTCTACTTTGGATGATAAATGACTTCCCGGCATATGGAATGTTATATGGATGGAGTACGCATGGATGTAAAAGTTGTCCATATTATATGAAAAGTATTAAATCATTCCAGCTTCAACACGATCAGAAATCATGTTTTTTTATTATACAGACGTTTTTTTCAAATAATCATCCATATCGAAGACAAATGCAGGCATTTAAAAAGAATACAATTGATCTTACAGATCTGCTATCATTTAAGACCATCAACACGATATTATTAAGCTTGGAAGAATTGGAGAAATCAACCTTACATAATGGGGATAAAATAAAACATCTTCCTGGTTTTGATGACAGTCATAATTGGACTAATAAGAGTATATTTTGATAATTACCATATTGGAGCATGCTATTGATATGATACAACTTAGATGTTATGCATATAGAGAAAAATATATTCGATAACATATTTTATACTTTTATGAATGTAACCGGATACTCAAAAGATACAATAAAGTCTTGTCATGATTTACAAATCATATGTAATAAGCCAGAGTTGCATATAAAGGAACATGATAATGTAAGGGTTGAACTTCCTAAAGCGAATTATAAATTAGAAAGAACTCAATGAAGCTTGTCTGCGAATGGACAAGTAAATTGAAGTTTTCAGATGGATATGTATCAAAATTTTCAAATTTGGTCGATTTAAAGAAGTTCTCATTTAAGGGAATGAAAAGTTACGACTTTCATGTTTTCATGAAAAGATTGCTATCGTTAGTGTTCAAAGGATTCTTACAAAAAAATGTTGTCGATGTTCTATCAGATATTAGCAGATTTTTTCAAGTTCTCTGCTCGTCACACGTACATCGGATGGAGATGGAATATCTCGAGAGAGATATTCCTGTGATTATGTGTAATTTGGAAAATATATTTCTGCCATCATTTTTTAATTCAATGGAGCATCTGATGATTCATATTCCATACGAAGCAAAAGTTGGAGGGCTCGTAAATATTGTTGGATGTATCCATTTGAAAGATATTTATAATTTTTAAATTCTTTTTTATTCTTTAATATATGAATAAAATGCTTACATGTTTTACCTATGTTCATGTTCTTTCTCAAAGGAAAGGTCCGAAATAAAAGTAAAGTTGAAGGATCAATAAGTTCGCAGTATATTTATGGGGAAGTCACAACATTCTGCACTAGGTATCTTCCGGAAGATGTGGAGACAATCCACAACAGATTTAGGATGAATGAGACAATTTACTTGGGGGAAGAACCTTTTATCAGTATCTTTTGTCAATCCACTCAGCTCATAGGAACGGCAACAGAACGTTTCTTATCGAAACAGGAGAAAGATGCTGCAGAGTTATACGTATTAGACAATTACGAGGAAATAACACCATATGTACAGTATGTATCTGTATTGCTTTATGTATATATGCAAATTACCTTCCACGTATAATTAATGTTTCTTTTATATATTTTAGGGAGCTTATAAAGAAAATTATCAAAGAAAATTCTATGTATTCAGATGACGAAGTTCTGAACATCTATAGGAATCAATTTTCAGCTTTGTTAAAAAACCGGACAAAACAATTGGATGGTGGTGATTATCATACACATATTTTAAAATATATTTGAGAAGGTCCAGTTTATAATGTTAGGTCTTACAACTCTTATTGCATTAATGGTTATCGTTTTCATACCTTCAATTCGGGTAAATATTTAACAACTCAGAATCATGGAGTGATGGTTCGTAGATCTTGTTATGAGGAAGATAAAATGAAATTTTTATGGAATATTAAAGGCGGTACTAGAAGTAAAATATAGTATTCCAGGCTTTGATAAAGTAGTTCTCTTTTTGTGTAATTGGTACGAAACTAATGGAGGTGTAGTACTCGATAAGAGAAATAACATTGTTGATGTGATATCAAGAAAATTTATATGTAGATTTGAACCCTTCATTTTACCTTCTCAAGCGGACCAAATTTGTTATCTCCCAGAAGTGTTAAAGAAGAGAAAGAGCGTTGAAACTTTAAGTATCGTAAAGATAAATTCTCGAGGCTATAGTTCTAATGAATACACACATTATGAAAATGATATAAGTGAAGCATTCACACCGACTCATGAGCGAATAAATGTAATAGAAGAACTCCCAATCATCGAATCAATTCGATTGGCTGATAATGAGGTGTTATGTGTTGACCCACAAGATGATTCAGAGTACACAAATGATGATTTAGAAAACTCAGGAATCAAAGAAATATGCTTTAATCCAACAGAAATACACGATGAAGATTAACAGTAAGTTTTACTAAATTATTAGACTCGAATTAGTAAAAATATTCATTAATAATTTTGTAATTAACTATTACATCATCATTACAATCATGGCAGGTTTTGGACGTGGCGGGTCTCATGGATCTCATCGATCTAATTGTCCATCCTCCTCAGACACACCTTCTTCTAGTAGGCAGCCAACCACGGATGTTTTACATTCACAGTTTGATGAGGTCCGATGAGTCATAGCCTACTACGAGTCCCTTGGTTATCCTCCTCCACCCTTTTATGGAGGCGCCTATGGAGAGCCATCTACCTCAGCCGCTCCTGCTGCATACCCGGTCCCAGTCCTGATACCTGCATAGACCTCGCTGGGTTCAGATTCTCCTTCTTCTGGACGTCCGAGCACCTCTGTGCCTTTACCTACTAGAGCTAGACAGACTTCAGCATCCTACCCTTTATTGGAGGTTACGGTGAATGGGTGGTATGATTTTAATAAATTTTATCATTTTAACTTTACCAAACAAATAGATTGTATATTATTTACAAATTTTACAAAAATATGTAGGGATTTTTTGAATAACAACAGGGTGGCAAAGGAAATAACCAACATAATCAAGATACACTTGACTAGAATGCAATTTCGATGGTGTTGCATCCCTTCTACCGAATATGAGAGATTGTTTGAGATGTTTCTGGTAAGTTAAGAAATGACGTAGAAAATTTTTGTTACGTTTTCTTCTTATTTTTTGTAGTAATTCTTAGAGTAGGTATCGCCTAGTTCCGGGTCTGTAGAAGGAGGCTTATCATCGATCCTTTATTCGTTTGGTGGAGAAGAGAATGAGTGATACATTTTTCAAGGCAAGGAGAGGCTTGAATGCGAAAATGGGATGCGAGGAGATGAATTTTAAGGAGATGAATAGGTTCCTGCTAGCATGGTGCACAGAGGATAGGTATTGTATTACTTCAATAATTTATGATGTAATTTGTAAAGTGATTAATATTCATAATATATTCCGTATAGATGGGTGGGTTTTTATGATACATTCGTTGCAGATACTGAGTTTGGAATAAGATCAACGACGTGAAGGAAAAACCGCCAAAAATAAAGGATTAAATTGATAAGTGGATCTAAAAGCCACAATCAAATTAGAACGAAGCTGTTACTTTAATTTAAAATTTAGTTTTTTAAATTTATCTTAATATAGTATCATTTTGTTATTAGTTTTTAAAATTAATTTTCAGGCAACTAGGTTGGAAAGAGAACCCTCATTTCAGGAGTGATGGTCTAGGTCTCACATGAGTGGGAAAGAAGGAGAGTCTCAATGGTCCACTCCTGAAGCAGGAGAGTTGTTGGTTAGTCTTTTAATTTATTTGCAATTAAAAGATATATTATAACTTATTCTTGTCTTTTTTAATTTGGTTTTAGGATCGTTATTTGGCACTATCTGTAGAAAATGGGGTGGTGATCCAATTGAGGAGCAACCACCATTTGATAAAACAATTTAGAAGCAGGTATAGATAAATATTAATTTACTATATTTATTTTTTATATATAAATGCATATTAAACAATCAAAATTTTATAAGGTGTTGGAGGAGAGGGATGATGTGGCGAACATGAAGCAGACGCTTGGTGGTCTTCCTCCATACTATGTGGAGGAACATCATCATTCATATTCTACGTACACCCAGCTGTCGTATACACAACCAGAGTCGTCGCAACCATCATTGAAAATGGATTCACAGATGGGGATGATGGTGGAGAAGGTGACGAAGCTTCGAGAAGATTTCACAACATACATTTAAGTATTTTACTTAGAATGAGTAATAATTTTATATTTCTATATCTTCAAATGCATATCACATGTACATATCTTTCATAATATAGGTCACAAGGGTGCACATATCAATCTAAGGAGATTGAGGATGACGAAGAGGAGGAGGAGAATGACACAGAAGAAGAGGCACACATGTATGCTAGGTTCAAAGAGAAGGAGAAGGAGAAAAAAAAGCAAAGCGAAGTTTAATTTCAAAAATTTTTAGATCAAAGTAGAAGTGATTGATGGTTTTTGTCTTGTTCCGTTGTAGAAATTTTAGCAAGTCTTTCAATTTGTATGAACTTTGATTGTATAATTAGTTGTACTTGTAATTGTGGATTCTTTCGAACATATATTTATAGTATTTAGCTCTTAAATATGAATGTTTAGTTTGTAAGTTCATATATATTGTGCGAGTTTGACGTGTTAAAGTTAGAAAATTTAGGTTGGCGAACTGGCATACTAAACATACTCTTCTCGACTCTATTAAGCACCTGCAGTGGTTTTGTGGCAGACTATACAGGTTCGACGGGGTATCTAAACCCCATCGAACCTTTATATTTTTTCAGCACATCACTATTGGCGAGCACATGTGCTCTCTAAGAGCTCTGGATTTGATCGCCATATTACTTGGGGGCAATCATGTCGGCGACCACAACTATACACGCCTACAGGCTGGCGAGCACAGAGCGTCTGCAAGTGCTCGCCCACCTGCCCTGGCGACTCTCGTATCAGCAAACACGCATGGAGCGAGCACATGTGCTTGCCCAGTATAAGGGCGTGCACATGGCGTGCATTTGGCGTGTACATTACGAGCCAACGTGTGCACGCCAATCACGTCTTTTTTGGTAGTGTCTATACACTGGCGTGCTGGTGTGCATACAAAGGCATATGAGTAATATGATCTCTCAAAGGGATCATACATGTTCATTTACTGACCCGAAAGACATGAGCTCACCGATGAGATATTGGGAATCAAATTTCGTGCACGATCGTATCGCTTTGGAAGCTTGACTGAATTTGTAGGTTTGATATATACTTTTGGAAAGTATATGATCAATACCTATGTATGATGTATACTTTTGGAAAGTATATGATTGATACCGACTCCCAATGATCAAATGAGAAACTCAATGACAAAACCCTAAATAAGACAATCTAAATAGATCTAAAACATCGGCATTATTCCAGGTCTTCTAGTATGCAAGGTGTACAGGTATTAATAATACATGAGGGTGATGTGATCGTAAGCGCTTGTATAACCATGACGCTTCCATTCTTAGGGAGTGATGAAATGGGTTGGGATTTTAGTAACTCCTCTCAATAGAGAAGTAGTATGATCTTGGTCCAAATGTTGGACAGTGATCTGAATGTGATTAAGATGCAATGAAAAGATTAGATTTATGGTTTTGATTTAATCAAACATCTATGGGGGGTCCGCAAGATCTAGATTTGAAATTTTATCTCAATATCCAAGTTACTATAAGTGGAACGTACAATTGCCCTGTCCTTATCTCCAAGTATCTGCGGAGAAAGCACATTATCCTTGAAAGAGTTGAAGGACAATTTCATTGTTGATAATGTATTTGAGCATTGAGAAATGTGTAATTAAATGTGATCTAATTATCATAAATAATATGAATTGGATTCATGTTATCTGGACATATAAAGAGAGCTATCTAATATAATTAAATGTGATTTAATTATCAAAGATGTGAATAATGTGAATGCGATTCATATTATTTGAGCACATGAGAATACATATCCAAGATAATTAAATATGATTTAATTATCATGAAAATATGAATAATGCGGACAGAATTATCTATATTAATCATATATATTATAAATGTGATTTACAATATATAAGAGAGAGCTATTTGTAAATAACATTTACAATTTAAATTTTGATATGAATGGGATTCACAATGGACAATTAATTGAAAATGTAATTTACATTTTATTTTGGGTTGTGATTGTGATTCACAAATTTCCAATGGAATGATTGCTATATTCACAAAATAAATTGTATTTATTTTTATGAAATAATTTACAATAAAAGTTGTTGCAAAATTATTGAATATAAATATGTGATAATGGTGGTAAGCCACCTTCCTAATGAGGAGGGTGGACGACAACAAATTTCTATTAGGAATTGGTGGCCGTCCCCTCTTCAAATGGAAGGAGACTTGCCTCTTTCCTATTATCTCCATGCATAACTGATTTAATTGAATATAATTGATATTGATTATTATTCAATATATATTAAATTAAATTGATTGTTGTTGTATTTTTACAACAAAATCATGGCTATTAAAAGAAACACAAATAAATGATAATAATTGGATTTGTATTGTCCATGGATTGAGATCCATGGATATGAACCTCCTCGGATCATGGTACCCGTTTACAACACATTCGTAGTATTTTATTCCTTAAAGATCGCATAAGTTACATGAAAACACGGGGAAATTTTTTTCTTTCTGCAAATGACAATTACATTTAAACTAACAACCACAGAACCAACAACATGATGTGCCACCATACTTTTCATTCATTAATTTCCACACACACACACATATACATACACAACCGGTATAAAAAGAGGCAGATAGTACAAACATGTATCCCAAAATATGATTGAAGAGAAAGAAAGATGTTTATACTATAAATTGAACAAAAACTGTAACAACAGTAACTATACCGTCCGGTGTAGCAACGTATGTCCGGAATCATCAATCAGCTACAAAGTCACAGGCTGCTTCTTTGCTAAAATATGCAACGAACCAGAGACGTAAGCAAGCACTGGTACATCCTGAGAACTTATTAAAACAAGCAGGTATTTAAGGTGTTGCAAAAGAAACATGTAGTAAGGCATAAACAACTAAAAATTTACAACTACTTACTATGAAAAAGATTTTCAATCTACTCAGAAGTGATGCCCAAAGTTTTAACCATTACCTTTTATATGCCATATTCTTATATAGTAGTTAATGACTCATATGTAATTACAATAATATCTTGTTATTTAGATATCATAATTATGATATTAATGATGACAAAGATGAGGTTTTGGACTGATTCTTAATTTTATCAGAATTCTTAAGTTTAGTGGATAGTCAGTGGTCTTAGTCTATGTGTGACCTCACACTATGACTTTAAGGCGTGAAAAGTGCATTAGGGTTGGGCTGCCTCCGTAGGCATGCGATGAGGTATAGTGAATCCTAACTAAATTCCCAATACGTCCACTGACTTAATTATAAATTACTCTACCCAACACAACTTATATTTGATTTGCCAAGATTCATTATGCTTCATTTTGAGTTCAACTATAACTCCTCCAAATTCAATTGTAACTGATTCAGATGTCATCCTAGATGATTAAGATGTAGCCATAGAGGATTCAAATTAGCATCGCCAAGCCTATTGGAGGAAAAGTAACCAAAACTCAAGGGGTAAGGAAGTCTCCTAAGAGACTCTTCCGTCTCGCCCTCTAATTAGAAGTACGATCCAATAGAGGGATGGGTCTACTCCAAAATTACGCCACTACAACGGTGAGAAAGACTTCCCAGAAAAGTCACTCTAGACGGGTCCGACCAGTACGAGTAGACGAGCTCGTACGAAAAACTAAAAATCGAGGATCCCTCTCATGAGTATCCTAAAACATAGAGTCAACAGAGCTAGTCAAAAGCCGAAATCCTAAGAGGCATAAAAACACCGCGAGCTCGCATAAAAATCGAGAAAAGGACTGAATCCTAGCCCGGTACACATGGTGGAGCTGCCCTAACTAGGCTTTCTATCTCCCGCCCAGTTGAGAGTCACCACGCCCTCGCACAATTAGGTGTAAGGGTCACTGTGACTAGCACAAATACTTGTCATGACTGAATCACCACCATACATATTTTATTTCTCAATCCTTTCTTAACCCCTTCTGTGGTCAACTTATCAGATCTAGGTACCTTGTAATAACTCTTCTCAATAATGTGATCAATAATTAGTAGAGTATACTTAAAGGATGATTCCATGAAGGTGATTAGTCCTTATGGTCACGAATTATCATTTATTACACTCATTGTTTATATATTGAGAGACTTGAATGTTTTCACATCCAACAATAATGATATAGAAGAAATCTCTTCATCAAATACCTAATCTCAGTCTCATTTCCGAGGCGAATTGGTTACAGGTGGGCAATACGGATATCAGGAGTTCTCATTATGCTTATAAAAGGATATGATAACCATATTATATATCTTCTCAACATGATATTTTCCTTAAGCAATACCAATACGCAACCTAACTTATAGAATTAACATAGGGTAATTCTTTGTTGTCCTTAGCTCGACATGGAAAGCAATACATGGGAGTTTTTAAGCATATGAATCTCCCATAATAATAATACCCATTATTAATATTCTTAGCTCTATACATAGTAGCAGGTACTTGCCTAAATTATTATATTTTTTCAGAGAATTGAAATTTTCAAACCAATATATATATACACACACACATATTTAAAACTTCAGGTATATAGTTTTAGTGAAATAAGGCTTTCAATTCCTTCTCTTTTATTAGCAACAAATTTACTAACATGTATTATTATCTTTTTCTTTTATTTTTTAATAGCTTGCATCTAATTACCAGGAAAAATATCCTGATTAGAATTAGCAACATGTACTAAGACAATATGCCCTTTAAAGTGATGTAGCAATTTGGATGAATTACAATTACAGTGCCTCCAAGATGCGTTGAAAATCTTCTATTCTTCATTTATACTTCAGTTAATTGCTAATGACCACTGGTTATTCGAAACAAGAGCTAATGACGATGTTTTACAACCTATGTTAATCATAGCAGGTAGCTAAATGAAAACCTTGCATAATCACCATCAGTTTTTTCATCATCTGTAAAGAGGTCCCTGGAGATGCATAAGTAGCCTCTCCAATCTTAAATGCGACCAACATATGTTTGATAAGTAGTCTCTTTTTTTAAGTATAGAGAACATATACATACATACATACACACATACATACATACACACATACATACATACATACAAACACACACACACACACACACACACACACACATACATACAATATTTACATTTTCAACCAAAATTATAATTTTAACTTTTAATTTTACTGATTTTTAGAGAACACACACACATATATATATATAGTAATTAAAAATTTCATTTTTTCTAGAAATAATAGAAAATCTCAATAACTATATATATTTCCCATCAAAGAAACATGTGTTATCTAAATGAAAGATCATCTGAATAGAATTGCAAATCAACTTAATAGATGGTAGTAAGAAGGGGCTATGAATGTACAAGAGATCAAGCATAATATGCATGCATGGCAGCAAGGAGGAGGGGAGGGAATTGTACCTTTTTTTTTTCCAAAATGGAGATCAGATTGCTTGCAAGAGTGGCTTGAATTTGAAGCAGCAAATGGGCTTTTCTAATCTAACCTTGCATTATCCAATGAAGAATAATTAAGTTATACCATCTTTGCTAATCTCACATACTTTAAATCAAGCAGTAAATGGAACTTTAACCACCATATAATACATGGTCCCATATATAATGATGCAACAATTATTTTTTTGAATAGCAAACTCAATGTTCCACTGCTTATTTGGCAGTGACAAAGTACTGAACTGAGATGTGTACACAATAGATGGTTTTTTTGGTGGTACACTTTATGTGCGATCGATTTTTGATCTATTGATCCCAAATGACTTCTGATTTATAATCTATTAATCAATTCAGATCATTTAATATTGATTAATAGTTTTATCGGTTCAATTGGGCTTTAATTAAGTTGGGTACAGATTTATTCGGACCCATTTGTTACAAATATAAAAACCTCAAAGGGAGTCTAGTCCTCGAGACTCGAGTCAAGATGACTATTTGAATTGTTTGGATTTCATCTGACCATAAAAACCTCAAAGGATTTTAAACCTATAAAAACTTCAAAGGGAAAACAAGCCATATTTTTTTAACATGTATATAATTACAAGGGCTTGGTTTGATGGATACCTGAAAAGAGTTGTGGGTATCGTTCTCGCATGTCGGCTTCGATCTCCCACGTCGCTTTTTCAATACTGTGTTGATGCCACAACACCTTGACCAATGGAATCTCCTTACTGCGAAGCTTCTTCACAGCGTTGTCTAGTATCTGCACTGGCCTCTACTCAAATGTCAAGTAGGGCTCCACATCAACGTTCTCGTAACTGATGACATGTTGAGGGTCGTGCACATACTTCCTCAGATTGGATACATGAAAAACATCATGTATGGCTGATAGTTGTGGATGAAGGGCTACTCGGTAAACCACTTTCCCAACTCTAACCAGAATCTCGAATGGGCTAACATATTGGGGCGTCAATTTGCCACAAACACAGAATCTTTGTATTCTCTTTAATGGATATACTCGTAGGAATACCTAATCTCATACTTATATTTACAGAAGTTTCATTAGTATGAGAGAGTAGGTTGAATCTGAAAAAGTATATTTTTGCAAATTGATTAAGAGAAGAGGATCGGATTACCTGAAACTCCAAGTCTCTTCTCCGATGATTTGCCTACTTTGTGCCGTCAGAAGCTTCCGTCTCACAAGATCAACAACTCTCGCAGTCTCCTCCATGAAATCTTCGGAGTAGAGAGCATGATAACCTACCTCACATCAACTGAGAGGTGTGAGGCATCTCCGCATGTATAGGGCTTCGAATGGTACCATGCCGATACTGGAATGATAACTGTTGTTGTACGTGAATTCAACCAAAGGCAGATGGTCCTTATAGGATCCTTTCCACTCTAAAGTGCATGTGCGTAGAAAATGCTCAAGTGTCTGAATGGTGCGTTGCTCTGCCTGTCTATTTGTGGATGGTATGCAGAACTCATATTCAGCTCTCCCTATAGAGCTGACATGAACTGATGCCAATAATGCAACGTAAACCTCGAGTCTCTATCAGACACCACCTCACGTGGTATACCATGAAGTCTAATGATGTTCTGCACATATAGCCTGGCCAATCTCAATGGAGTGTAAGTCATGCTGACACTAAAACGAGCTGACTTGCTCAACCTGTCAATCACAACCCAAATAGAATCATGGCCGCCTCGGAACTTTGGCAAACCTATGAAAAAATCCATAGAAATACTCTCCCACTTCCACTCGGGAATGGGGACAGACTACAATAATCCTGGTGGACAACTGTACACTACCTTGACCATTTAACAGGTCATGCATCTACTAACATGTTGTGCCACATTGTGCTTCATTCCATCCCACCAGAAATGTCGACGCAGATCATGATACATTTTCGTGCTGACATGATGAATAGATAATCGTGAACTATGTGCCTCAGTAAGAATACCTCTGTGCAATTGCTTGTCGTTGGGCACAACGACCTGACCAGCCTTCCGTAAAGTGGACTCTATCACCACAAAATCATCAATCTCATCCTTGGCAACGTGCATGTATCTATCTCGAATCCATTCTCCTGAGGATGCCAATAAGTCAAAGCTGCGAGCATTTCCCACACGTATAGCCATTTGTTGTACCCTAAGCATGAGCTCTCCTGCTAGGGCTAGCTATCGAGCTCAACGGGCTGAGCCAGACCCTCGCTCAGGGTCGGGCTTGATAAGCCCAGCTGGGCTCGGGTTCAAGCTCGTTCGAGCCCAGCCGAGCTGGCTCGAGCTTGAGCTCGGTTGGCTCGGGCCTCTTATCGAGCCAGCTCGGGCTCGGTAAGCCTTGAGTTGAGCCCGTTATCGAGCTTGAGTCCCTTATCGATCCTGATCTGGTGCTAAGGAAAATAGCCATTTTTTGGTGGAAAAGCTGAACTCGCAAACTCCTCTCTGAAGATGGCCTTCCTTACCAGTAAGCCACCATCCGAGTTGTATATAAAAGTTAAATTATAATATATACTGTAACATTCTATTTGCTAATAAAAAAAGAAAAATTACTAATTATCTAATTATAACCAAGATTAACATAGATAAGTGTAGAAAATCCAAGTCTACAACATAATCTACCAAATATTGTTGTTATATAAACCACATAGACACATAGTACACCATTCACAATGTTGCAAAACTAATACAAATAAAAATAAACATCATTAGAATTTCACAAATAGAATATGTATTCCTTATCAAGCCTTTATTGAGTTATCGAGCTGGTCAGGGCTTGGCTCGAGCTCAGCTCATTAAGCTATCGAGCCCAAAAATTTGGCTCGGGCTCGGCTCAATAGCTTAATGAGCCAAGCTCGAGCCCTTATCGAGCCGAGCCCGAGCCTAGCTCATCGAGCCGCAACTCAATAGCGAGCACCATCTCCTGCTAAGCACATCTGCCACCACATTTCCTTTACTGGGATGGTAAGAGATCGTGCAGTCATAATCCTTCAATAGCTTGAGCCATCTGCATTATCTCATGTTCAGTTCCTTCTGATCAAATATATACTTCAAGATCTTGTGATCTATTAAAATGTCAACATTACCCCATATAGATAGTGGCGTCTAATCTTCAAGGCAAAGACAACTGTCACCAACTCCAAGTCATGGGTAGGGTAATTCCGCTCATGCGGTGTCAACTGTCGTAATGCGTAAGTAATTACATGACCTCTCGACATCAATACCGTTCCTAGACCTTCTCCAGATGCATCTGTGTAGAGTGCATAGTCCTGCGTGCTTGAAGGAAGAGCAAGAGTGGGTATTGACGTCAATCTCTCCTTCAATGTCCTGAAAGCCAACTCACATGCATCGTTCCAAAAAAGGAACTTTCTTTTGTGTCAATCATGTCATAGGAAGATCAGTGCATGAAAATCTAGCCCTCTAGTCCAAGGAAGCTCCGAATTTGAGTAATTGTCTTAGGCTGCTCCTAAGACATAACTTCCTCAATCTTCACAGGATAAATCGCGATGCCTGCTCCAAAAATGACATGCCAAGAAATGAGACCTAGGATAACTAGAACTCACACTTGCTCAGCTAGGCATAAAAATTATCCAGAACAATCTTTAGATCATTTGCATGATCCCATTCATTCCACGAATATATCAATACATCATCAATGAACACTACCACAAATTTATCCGAGTATGCACGGAAGATCCTATTCATCATATACATGAATGATGCAGTTGTGTTGGTGAGCCCAAATGGCATCTCCACAAACTCATACTGTTTGTGTCGATACTTGAAAGCTGTCTTTGGAATGTCAGAATCTCAAATCCTTAGCTGATGGTAACCAGAACAAAGATCGATCTTAGAGAACACCGAAGATCCCTGAAGTTGATCAAATAAATCATCAATGCACAACAAAGGATAATGGTTCTTCACTGTTCTCTTGTTCAGCTATCGATAATCAATGCATAATCTCATGGATCCATCCTTATTCCTGATAAAAAAAATGAGAGCACCCCAAGGTAAAGTGCCCGATCTCACGAAACCCAAGTCCAGTAACTCCTACAACTTTAGCTCTCTCAACTCGGCTGGTGCCATGCAGTAAGGAGCCATCGAGATCGACTGTGTATCTGGTAGCAATATGATCTCGAACTCGACTTTCTCTCAAGAGGTAATCCTGATAACTCCTCAGGAAACACATCTGGGTAGTCTGATACTACTCTGATGTCTTGTGCCATCGACTCATGATCGGATATCTCTCTAACAAATGCTAGATAGGAATCACATCCTTGATAAACAAGTCTCTAAGCTCACAAAACTAAAATGTACACCATTTTGGAGTCATGTAGTGTACCCTCAAAGGTGAACTCAGGTATATCTAGAATCTTGAAGATAACCATCTTCCTAAAGCAATCAACAAGAGCATGATGAGCTGAAAACCAATCCATGCCTATAATCAAATCAAACTCATCAAGCTGAAGTAAGAGACAATCTGCAATCATCTCATGCCCACGAATCAACACTGATAAGTCTCTGATTATCAGTGAATTGATGAACAACTGACCACTTGGCCCGCGGATGTGGTAAGGAGGATATATGGCCACATAAACTCTACCAAGTGGAGCTAGTAGCCTCGAAACAATAAAACAATGTGTCGCTTCAGAATTAAATAAATCAATGAAAGGTCGGTCAAAAACTGAGACCATACCTTTCACCACATTAGCTGCTGAACGGGCCTGCTCCTCGATGACGGACATCGATTTCACCCTCTTAATAATGCGGAATTAACCGCTATCTTTGCAGTCGGGTAAAATCGAGTAAGTGAAAAACTGCTTCGAAATATTGTATCAAATTAAAGGCAAAGCGGTCGAATTTATATTTTGCTTGGGCAAGCCTAAGGTTGAACTTAAGGACACGAACCTCTTGAGTATTATCTAGACTCTTATTATTTGAACTAAGTGTTGAATTAATAATGCAGAGGTCAATGAGTGCATGAAGACACGAAAACATGAAAAATGTATTTTTATTTGATTTTTTTATAAGCACAAAGATGCAAAGAAAGTCAATGTGAATTTGCCCTAAGTATCAAATATTGAGCAATTTAAACATTAGTTAATTTTAGGCTCAAGTCATGAAGCAAACTTGTTGACTAATTCAGGCAAGGCATGAAAAACTGAACATAAGAGACACTTTTCTATTAAAATAATGCATCACAGTTCAAAGTGTCAGAGATCTAAGCATGCCATTAAGAAGACAATGAGACAAGTTTTGACACGAGACCAAAATCAACTAAAACGGAGATACCATGCTCAAGATATTCACAAATGAAACCGAGGGCATAAATGCAAGAAAAATATGAAAATAAATAACAAACAGTTCCCTAGAAGGGTTTGAAATGTAAATAAAATTAAGTGCGGGCCTTAACTGTAAATTTCCCACACGCGTGGGGGTATTTTTGCAATTATTAAAACCCGCAAGGTCTTGAATGCAAAATACCCCTGGCGCACATCGCTATCACGTGGTGTCTGGACCTATCTGCAATTTGGAGAAGCTCTAGGGGTATCCCTGGAGAATACCTGGCCAGTCACATGACATGCACGTGATGGCGAGGTTCAGGTGGCTTGCAAACTTGAAGGAGGCTCGGATTTGCTTCAGCTAGGCTCAGATGCTCCTCGATGGCTCGGCAAAGGTTCGGTCAACGTTCGATCACGGCTCTGGCTCGGGAGATGCTCGGGGGACCCAAGCCTAGAAGTCTGGTGCTACCTTCCCTCGCTGATACGTGGAAGACCAAGGACCACCCGATCATCGAGATCAGACGGTAGCTGGAAGTTGCGGACAGTGACAACGTGGAGCCTACTAAGCCGTTGGATGACCACCGGGGTGGTGCATCCAAATGTAGTTGTACCATCCTCATCTTCTACGTCGGGCGGCAAAGTCAGGCCTCCAGCGATGGGCTTCGAGCTCCGCTGCCTCCTATCAAGCACCACGAAGACCCCCAGCTGCTCCTGACTGGATGAAGATCATCGTCAAAGCTCAACAAAGCAGTTGGAAGTCCTGGAAGACTCGATGGGCGATTGGAAGGCAGAGGAGAAGATACTTGAAGATGCTCCGGCGAGGGCTTCGGCCAATGTCGATTTGAGTTCCTGTAATGTTAGAACATAAATGAAGCGTGCAAAAAGCGTGATGTGCATGAAGTGGAGTGAGATGGGAGCCTATGCGAGCGGAGAGGATGGAGGCTTGGTGCTCCTCCGCTGTGAGCGGAGGAGTAGATGAGTCAGAGGTGCTTTGAGGTCATGGAGGAAGGAGATGGGTGACGTAGAGATGTTGGTGAATGTGGTTGATGTATGGTGAAGCTAATGCAGGGACTAATGGAGGATGAAGGTGAGTTAGGGGCCTAATTAATTTAAAGAAATTGAAAGAAAATAGAGTGGGGGATCGAGAGGTACTTACCTGGGAAGATGGAAGAATGAGGGAATGTGCTTGTCGGTCTTCGTTGAACTCCCCCGACTACGAGGAGCAGCTCGGCGGTGGCGGAGCACAGCAGACCTAGCCATTCATGGCTAGGGGTCGACACCAGGTCGACGACGGTCATCGCACCCCTTGGTGTCGCCTCTCTGTCACACAGGGAAGGAGGGAGGCTGGGCTGTGATCCACGTATAGGTGGACCAAGATGGAATGGCGCGGAGATGGGTTATTTGAAGGGGGGTCTGATGGTGGGAAACAGACTTTGTAGAGGTGATAGGGAGCTGATTAGAGGTAGATGTGGCGTGAGTGGGAGACTGCGAGGAAGGTAGACGATTAGGCTGTGTCGTGGGGTGCTCTGATCGTGGAGAAGATGACCGACGAGATGAGGGAAATGGAAAGGGGGAGACAAGTTGGAGAGGTGGACGACGTTGGGCGACGTGTGCAAGGCTTATCTGGAGGTAGAAGAAAGGTTCTCGACTGTTGGATGCTACGATCCAATGGCTAAGAAGAGGGCACTTAAGTGCGGTTGAGATTAGATCCGGGGTTGGCAAGATCAAGCGCTAGGATAGCGCCACGTGGTGTGCTGAGAGTGAAGTGCTAGCGACGGATGTGATTCGATCTGGGATTGATCGAATGATCGTGAAATGAAGCAGAAAAGAGCGGTTCGGATGTAAAGAGAGAAAATTGATCGGATGGTGATGGAGTTAGACACGTGGCGTGAGGAGGTTTAGGCGCTGGTGGACAACTGTGATGGAGTCTGAAGGTGGACCAGGTTGCTAGGAACTGCTGTGGGATTGGACGGTGAGATGGAGGGCTTCAGAAGACCATCAACGGTTGTTGGCGCCTGCGTGTGGCAAGAGGCGATGCGGCCACGTGGCTCAACCAGAAGGAGCCACGTGGCCCAATCAGATTATTCAAAAGAAGAAGGTGAAATAACAGGGAGAAGTAGGCCGATTTTGGAAAAACTCAAAACATGAAAGTTGTAGATCTCGATGAGATCTACAAATTTCATGTTGAAGAAATTGGAAAGAAGGTCAAACATAGGGAGAAATATTTTTGTGAGCATTTTTAAGGGTAAAAACACTACGAATTTTAATTTTGCGATTTTTTATTTTTTAATTTATTCCAAGGGTTAGACAAATAAAAAGATTAATCTGGTTTTTATTGACATTAATTTAAGCAAGTGGGTTAATAGCCGTGAATTACGACAATGAAACTGGGTTTCATCAACCCCCTACACTTAAACTATGCTCATCCCCGAGCATCTCAAAAATGAATGAGCTGGATTAACCCCCTTGTGCAAGTGCATACATGATCTGATCCATTCAAGAATTCCTGATTTTAGAGATCCAAAATCTCAGAGCTCAACACAGCCTTAATCAAGAGGCATCCAATTCCTCTAGTTTCTAGACTCTCTCTCTTGTATACATATAAACTAAGGATATGAACTTAAGTGTTGACTGCGTCCACGAGAGTAGAGTCAAAATGTCACCTAAGTACCCGGTCCAAAATTCTCCTAAGGACCCAATCCTCAACACTAGGGAATAAACCAAATATTGCATCCAATCCACCGTCTCTTTAGTTGTCAGACTTGAAAGTGTTGGTGGCAGGTCAGTTGATGGAGAGTTTATGATTGTATCATTTCTTCTCTCCCTCTCATTGGAACAAGGATCCACTCTAGTGCCTTATTACTCATCGTAATTTGTTGGTGTTTATCAGTGAGTCCGTCAAAAGAAGTTGGAGTCGTCTACACTTATTTTCCTAGGAGTACACCGGGGTGTGATTTTTTGAGTACCTATCGTACCTTCTACACCCAGATTTGTAGCATTTATAATGCAGAACTCTTTTTTTGGTGCAAGCCCGACTCCTAGCCGTAATAGTGGTGGTCCAAGTGGACACTTTGAAATGGTTAGGAGCGCTCGCCTTTGGTGTAAGCTCTTTGATGATTGACTTTGTGGAATGAGAGCCTTTCTTTAACATTTCATTGCTTTGTAATATTTTGGCTAGCTCCACTGCTTTTACCAAGAGTTGGCGCACACTGATCAACATTTTTATTTTATTCACACCCTGACACTTAGGTAAATATCAAGAGATCAGTACAAGAACCAAGTTCTCATATTGACTAAAAATGCTGCCACTCAGGTTTCATGAAGCCTTCAATGATCTTATCCCATCCTTAAGCATCATTAGATCAAATCTAGACTTGAATCCCTCATCCCAGTCCCTCAAGTGAAATTTCAACTCATCTCATCAAGACCGCAATCGTGCATGTGATGTGCTGATCATATTCTTAAGGTAGGAGACTAAGCATGCAATATAACATGCAAATCTAGAAACCTAGGAAATGTGGATGATTTAGTCTAAGACTTGATGGCTAAGGTCGGTTAACCTAAAATCTCAAGACCTAATAAATCGAGTGTCCTCGAACATTTCTGATCCTATGTGAGAGTGAAAGTGTAGTGGCTTTAATCCAACTCCTTCATCATTTATCATTTTTTTGAAGACTTTAAAAGGCATACTGAATGCCTAAACTCAAATGAGTAGTTGCATCTGCTTCAGCCAGTATAGGTGTAAGTACATGCCGTAGAACGGAACCCATTGCTTGAGGAATGGGCTATACGTGATGTCCTCTAAACCACCTACTCTGCTAAGGGTAAACCCTCACTGAAAAGCAGCTACTTATTTGGGTTTTGTAGTCAATTAGACCCTTAAAGGATTTTTGATTTTTTCATTTTTATGGACTTTGATTAAAGTTAGAACAAAAGTTAGTCTCACATTCCTCAAAAATAGATTTTTCAGTACCACATCAAACAAAAAAATATTCCAAACATTTTTCAAATGACTTTTCAAAATAAGCGAAAAACCCATTTTCAAATCAATTTCGAAAATATTTTTCTTGAAAATAGTGTAACATAATATAGAAAAACCTTGCAAATAATTTTGTCCACTTAGTTCAAAAGATTATACTTTAGCCAAAACGTTTTAAATTTTTCAAAATTTTTCAAAATGTAGCTAAAGTACAAATGCATTATATACGGTATATTCCCCTATACTTAAAATTTGCAATGTCCTCATAGCACTAGATGATACAAGGCCATAGGTCAATTTTAGTATAGAAAAATATACGGGGATTGAGGTGGGCTCCCCCTATACTTAGGTTAGAAATAACCTCAGTATCAGGGCAAGGAAAGATGAGTAAGAAAATCACGGGGATTCAGGTCCTCCCTATACTTAGGCTAAGAGTAGACTAATTATAAAGATGGATAATTGATGTTGGGGGAGACCTGAGGCGAACGAAGAAGTAGGATGGATGTACGAATGAGCGGATGAATCTTCGGAGATGGATGGAGTATATAGGGTCTAGGGGAGGGTGTCAGAGCAATCAAGGCTCAAACAAACATGCAATACCCTTAAATTCACCAACTCACACGTGAAACCAATCAAATATTGGTTAATTATCTTGTCACTTTTATTGGCGATTAAAACATTCTAGTATACAAGGGAATCAAGAAAAAGTCGAAGAAAAACCAACGTACGTAAACAAGGGTGTTGCTCTCCCAAAACAAGATTCTACTCCATTTTAGGTTGACTTGCAATTATTAGTACAAATTTATTTGTTTAAGATTATCACTGATTAAAGGCGAGCATAAATCAAGCAATCATCGTCTACAGCTCATTCTCATTTTCCATTAACCTAGGTGATCAAGCCAGGAAGGGCTGTCGAGAAAAAGCCATGCAGTCAATAAAAATCACGATCTAGACTATGAGAGAAAACATGTAGTGCCTTGAGCAAAAATTCATGAAAACATGGACTGAATTAAAAATAAAAATCATATGTATGCAAGTCGATGAAAACCACACCTAACATGCTCTATTAGCGGGGAACAACATCTTTTAATTTTGGGCTAAGTGAAGCGATGTCTACGTGTCTAGAATTAGAGTGTGTCCTACCTACGATCAAACATGTAAAGTGAAAATGTGAACATAGCTCAAAGAGCCGCGTGCTTGGTCCTAGGTCGACACTCAAGTGGGGCGAACCCCACACAACCACATATATCTCGTTCTTTTACAAGCGCGAGTCTTTGAACGAAGACCACTGTAAAGACGATCGTTACAATAGGAATAAAAATGCCAGACAACATTTTTTTCTTCTTCGATATTTCTCCTAGGATGTTTCTGCGGCTCCTCGTAGTGGGGAACTCAGGCTCCTCGCTTCCTTGACTCCAAGGGTCGTGCCACAAAACAACGTTAGATATCAATCAAAAATTTTTTAATGATACAAGACAACATGAACAACATCACCTACGTGTCATAAATTAACACTTGATTAAATAAATAAAAATCCAAACAAAAAAAAGATGAGTCATGTCCCCGATAACGACACCATTTGACGGACTGCAATTTCACCTTCTTAATAATGAAGATTTAACAGCTTTCGTTGTAGTCGAGTAAAAACAAGTAAGTCAAAAACCCCTTCAAAATAATGTATCAAATTGAAGGCAAAACGATCAAGTTTATATTTTGCTTTGGGAAGCCTAAGGTTGAACTCATGGACACGAGTCTCTTAAGTATTATCTAGACTCTTATTATTTGAACTAAGTGTTGAATTAATAATACCGAGATCAATGAGTGCATGAAGACACGAAAACATGAAAAATGCATTTTTATTTGATTTTTTTGTACAATGATGCAAAGAAATGCAATATAAATATGCCCTAAGTATCAAATATTGAGCAATTCAAACATTAGTCAATTTCGGGATCAAGTCATGAAACAAACTTGTTGATTAATTCAGGCAAAGCATGAAAAGCTGAACATAAGAGACACTTTGCTATTAAAATAATGCATCACAGTTCGAAGTGTCAAAACCAAGATTTATGCATGCCATTAAGAAGACAACGAACAAGCTTTGAAATGAGACCAAAATCAATTGAAATGGAGATACGATGATCAAGATATTCACAAATGAAACTAGGGGCATAATTGTAAGAAAAATATAAAAATAAATAACAAACAGGTCCCTAAGAGGGACTGAAATGTAAATAAAATTATGTACAGGGCTTCCTTGTAAATTACCCACGTGCGGGGGTATTTTGCAATTATTAAAACCTGCAACGGCTTGAATGCAAAATACCTTGGGCGCATGTGGGTATCACGTGGTGTTTTGACCTATCTACAATTTGGAGAAGCTCCAGGGGTATCCCTGCAAAATACCCAGCCAGTAACGTGACATGCACGTGATGGAGAGGTTCGGGTGGCTTGCAGGCTCGGAGGAGGCTTGGTTTTGCTTCAGCTAGGCTCGGATGCTCCTCGAAGGCTCGGCGAAGGTTCGGTTAAGGCTCGATCACGGCTTTGGCTCGGGAGAGGCTCGGAAGAGGCTCGGGGGATCCAAGCCCAGAGGTCTGGTGCTACCTTCCCTCATTGGCACGTGGAAGACCAAGGACCACCTGATCATCGAGATCAGACGGTAGCTGGAAGCTGCGGATGGTGACAACGTGGAGCCTCATAAGCCGTTGGATGACCACCAGGGTGATGCACCAAACGGAATCTGTACCGTCCTCATCTTCCGAGCGGCAGAGTCAGGCCTCCGGCTATGGGCTCCGAGCTCCGCCACCTCCTATCAAGCACGACGAAGACCCCCAGGGTGGTCATCCAACAGTAGTTGTAACGTCCTCATCTTCTACATCGGGCGGCAGAGTAAGGTCTCCGACGATGGGCTCCGAGCTCCGCCACCTCCTATCAAGAACGACAAAGACCCCCAGCTGATCCTGATTGGATGAAGATCACCATCGAAGCTCGGTGAAGCGGCTGGAAGTCTTGGAAGACTTGATGGACGCTTGGAAGCCAGAGGAGAAGATACTTGAAGATGCTTCGCCGAGGGATCCGACCAATGTCGATTTGAGTACCTTCAATGTTAGAACATAGCCAAAGCGTGCAAAAAGCGTGATGTGAGTGAAGTGGAGTGAGATGGGAGCCTATGCAAGCGGAGAGGATGGAGGCTCGGTGCTCCTCCACCGTGAGCGGTAGAGTAGATGAGTCGGAGATGCTCTGAGGTCATGGTGGAAGGAAATGGGTGATGTAGCGATGTTGGCGAAGGTGGTCGATGTATGGTGAAGCTGATGCAAGGATTAATGGAGGATGATGGAACGCTAGGGCCCGAATTAATTTAAAGAAATTGAAATAAAATACAGAGGGGGATCGAGAGGTACTTACCTGGGAAGATGGCGGAACGAGGGCCTATGCTTGGGCTTCTAAGCGAAGCCTGGGTCTTTGTTGAACTCCCTTGGCTATGGCGAGCAGCTCGGCGGTGGCGGAGCACCGCAGACCTGGCCATTCATGGCCAGGGATCGACACTGAGGTCGACGGCGGTCATCGTGCCCCTTTGCGTCACCTCTCTATCACATAGGGATAGAGGGAGGTTGGGTCGTGACCCACATACATGTGGACCAAGATGGAATGGGGCGGAGATGGGTTATTTGAAAGGGGGTCCGATGGTGGGCGACAGACTTTGCGGAGGTGACAGGGAACTGATTAGAGGGAGATGTGGCACGAGTGGGAGACCACGAGGAGGGTGGATGATCAGGTTGTGTCATGGGGTGCTCGGATCATGGAGAAGATGATCGATAAGACAAGGGAAATGGAAAGGGGGAGTCGATCAGGAGAGGTAGGCGACGTGTGCGAGCCTTATCCGGAGGTAGAAGAAAGGTTCTTGGCTGTTGGATATTAAGATCCAACGGCTAAGAAGAGGGCGCTTAAGTGCGGTTGAGTTTAGATCCGGGGTTGGCAAGATCAAGCGCTAGAATAGCGCCATGTAGTGTGCTGAGAGCGAAGCGCAAGCGGACGGATGTGATTTGATCTGGGATTGATTGAATGGTCGTGAAATGAAGCGGAAAAGAGCAGTTCATATGTGAAGAGAGAAAATCAATCGGATGGTGACGGAGTTAGACATGTGGCGACAATAGGTTTAGGCACTGGTGGATGACTGTGATGGAGTCTGAAGGTGGATCGGGTGGCTAGGAACTGCTGCAGGATTGGACGGTGAGATGGAGGGCTCCAGAAGACCATCAACGATTGCTGGCGCTTATGTGTGGCAAGAGGCGATGCGGCCATGTGGCTCAACCAGAAGCAGCCACGTGGCTCAATGAGATTATTCAAAAGAAGAAGTGAAATAAGAGGGAGAAGGATGCCAATTTTAGGAAAACTCAAAACATGAAAGTTGTAGATCTCGATAAGATCTACATTTTATTGTTGTTGAAAATCGGAAAAGAGGTCAAACAGAGGGAGAAATATTTTGTGAGCATTTTTAAGGGTAAAAACACTACGAATTTTAATTTTCCTATTTTTTGTATTTTTTAATTTATTCCAAGGGTTAGATAAATACAAGGATTAATCTGGTTTTTATTGACATTAATTTAAGCAAGGGGGTTAATAACTGCAAATTACGACAATGAAACTGGGTTTCATCACTCCGTCACTGCATGCAGCTGACCCTGCCTGGCTGGTGCGGTACTGGAACCTGCCATACTATGTGTCTATCTCTGCAACCTCTTGAAGTTGAATTTCTTGCCATGAAAACTACCTCTATGCTGTGGCTGTGGCTATGACTGTGGTTGCGATTGTGGTCGAGAATCTCTAGAAACCTGTGGACACTGATCTCGGTAATGTCCCCACTCATTGCACAAGTAGCATCTGACAGATCTAGCAGGTGTGGTGGTCGTGTCTGTGCTCCAAGTCAGTCCTACTTGGGTCTATCTGCTCGCTACGACCCAGATGGTCGAGCAGAATCTGTGTCACATTCGACAAGTTCTCCTCCTATGATAGTCAATGGAGATGAGCGAGCACTGCCTGAAAAGGTCGAACCTGTAGGCTAAAACCACGTTGATGATCCCTGCTGCTGGAATGGTGTAGTGTCGACCCAAATGATCACCGTGGCCTAGGTGCTGCTCCTGATGAACTCCCAATGTGCCTTTCTCGGATATCCTCAAACTACTCCGCTTCTTCAGTAACCTCGAAGATAGAAGTCATACATAGTCCTACCAGCTTCTCATGTACCTTCTCTCACATTCCTCTAATGAACTTCTCCAGATTCTCATCTGGAAATGTGGTGGCTGCTGGTGTATGGCGGGACAGCTCGATGTGTAGGACAAGGTACTCTCTAGCTGTCATCCGTCCCTAACGAAGCTCTACGAAACGTCGATGCTGGGACTCCTTCCATTTCATAGAAAAGATGTGGGACTTGAACCTCGTCTCAAAGATATCCCATGTGGGCTCGTGCCCCAACTCAGAAGTTACCGCATCTCACCGTCTTTTTATGAAATCTGTCAGCGAATACTCCATGAAAGATATCCACAAGTCTCGTGGTGCATGAATCATCTTCAGAACCTTCATTACCATCTTGAACCCCTACTCGGCCTGGTTTGACGTCCCGGTGCCCTCGAACATGGGAATATTGGCCCATTGGTAGGAAGTAAAAACTAACTGGTGCATGTGAATAGCAGAGTGCTCATGTGCATACTCATTTGCGAAGAGTACAAGGTCCTGCTCTCTGTCAAAATCTACCTCTCGGCTCCAATCTCTGGTATCTCCTCATGTGGATCATCAAAATGAGGTTGTTGTACCTCAACTGACGGTGGCTGCTCATGTCATGTTCCATCCTGAGATGGATGACCGGTGGAATTAGTGAGCTCCTCAAGCCTCATCTCTATGTCAGTCTGTCGGTCTGCTATCTCAGTCTATTATGCCAGAATCTGATCCTGCAAACCTCTCATAGCCATCTGCTGCTGCTGGAGATCGGTGAGCGCAGTCATGATATGCTTCAAACGATCAATCATATCCTGGGTAGCTCTATACATCATGGCTCTGCATGAGAACCAAAATCATCAATCATAATAGTTAATGTTTGTTGACATTTCTCTTTGTGCTTTTCTCTTCTTGGGATATTATATGAAAATTAATGACAAATGGTGACATCTGTGGTTATGAATGTCAAATTTCCCTCTCTTACTAGCAACAAGTCAGAGAACTGCCACTATCCGAGAACTTAATGCTACTAGAATTGTAATACTGCAAATGCGTGTAGCGGGGTACCATGGCTTTGATACCAAACTGTGAACTCGCACGGATCTGGGTACCTATTTACAACACATTTGTGGTATTTTATTCATTAGAGATCGCATAAGTTACATGAAAATACGGGGAAATTTATCGCTTTCTGTAAATGACAATCACATTTAAACTAACAACCATTGAACCAACAACATGATGTGCCACCAAAATTTTCATTTCATTAATTTACATTTACATACACACAACATGTACAAAAAGAGGCTGACAGTACAAACCTGAATCCCAAAATGACCGAAGAGAAAAAAAGCAGTTAACACTATAAAGTGAACAAAAACTATAACAACAGAAACTATACCGTCTGATGTAGCAACGTATGTCAGGAATCATCAATCAGCTACAAAGTTGCAGGCTGTTTACCTGCCAAATCATGCAAGGAACAAGAGACGTCAGTGAGCGCTGGTACATCCTGAAAACTTACTGAAACTAGCGGGCATTTAAGGTGTTTACAAAAGAAACAAGTAGTACGACATAAACAACTAAAAATTTACAACTACTTACTATGAAAAAGGTTTTCAAGCTACTCACAAAGGATGCCCCAAGTTTTACCCATTACCTTTTATATGTCATATTCTTATATAGTAGTTAATGACTCATATGTACTTATATTAATCTCTTGTTATTTAGAGATCATAACTATGCATTTTGATGATGGGGAAGATGAGGTTTTGAATTGATTTTCAATTTTATCCAAATTCTCAAGTTTAGTCGATAGTCTGTGGTCTTGGTCTGTTTGACCTCACACTACGACTCTCAAGCGTGAAGAGTGCCTTAGCGTTGGGGTGCCTCTGTAGGCATGCGATGGTGTATAGTGCATCCTAACTAAGTTCCCAATACATCCATTAACTTAATTATAAACAACTCTAACCAACAAAAATTATAATTGATTCCATCTCTAAGCCAAGATTCATTATGCTTTATTCTGAATTCAACTGTAACCCCTCCAAATTCAACTCTAACTGATTCAGAAGTCATCCTAGATGATTCAGATGTAGCCATAAAGGATTCAAATCTAGCATCACCAAGCCTATTGGCAGAAAAGTAACCAAAACTCAAGCGGTGAGGAAGTCTTCTAAGAGACTCTTCCGTCTCGCCCTCTAATTGGAAGTGGGATCCAATAGAGGGATCCTTACTTTCTATAAAATTCATAAAAAGTCGGTGAGGATTAATTTAAAATTTATCTCTTTATTTTATTATTTATAAAATCCTGGTAAATAAGTAAAGTATGCCTAAAATCCTTATTTAAATATCTTAATTAAAATAGGTATTTAAAATATGTATTTACAATTTGTATAATACTTATTTAAAATCCTATTTATTAAAATATATGTAAAATTCATTTAATCCTTGTAAAATTCTTTGTATATAAAATTTGTAGAATACATTATCAATTTAATTCAAATAAAATAGGGTAATTTATCTTGTAAAATTCTTATACAAAGATCTGTTTATAAAAATTAGAAAAATCCATAAAAAAATGCAAAGTCTAAAATTCATAAAAAATACAAATAGCATAAAAAATGAGTAAAATTCAGAAAATATACTGCACAAAAACATGGTTGCATTTGCATTAGCATTTTTCAGAGTAAGTTTGAATCTAGAACTAAATATTGGGAAAAGTCTAAAGGATGGAGCTTGATTATGACCTTTAACTTTCATTATAGGGAGCCTAGTCTGGAACTGGAATTTATACTCTTCAGGTCCTTGACTTAAATCATTGGGTTCCATGAGACCATGTTTGGGAAGTCAACTTAAACATGCCTAAGTAGAACACTTGGTGTTATCCGTTCAACTCTTCATCAGTGAACCAATTTTGGACACATGCACTTTGCACTTAGCTCGACTTGCATGGAGCTGCAAAGGAAAATTCATTTAGTGGGGCATTTTCATCCTTGTCTAGTGGCGCTGACATCTAAAGACGAGAGAGA
Organism: Ottelia alismoides; assembly: GCA_037367405.1. Lineage (NCBI taxonomy): Eukaryota > Viridiplantae > Streptophyta > Magnoliopsida > Alismatales > Hydrocharitaceae > Ottelia > Ottelia alismoides. The sequence continues at coordinate 406,912 of JAZKJV010005391.1, read as the reverse complement.
GTGGGGTTGCAATACTTGCTTCAGTTGAGGGAAGGATCTGCTGGTACAATTTTTCCAAGACCCCAAAAAATGGACGAAATGAAAAGATGCTATATCCGTTGAGGCACAAAAAGATTGATGCAGTGCAAGCAACATTACAAATCCAATTCAAAGAAGAAGCCATCAAATACAAATATGACCACAATGGTCCGAACTTTCACCAAAAAGCATGCACATCTTAGTGGAGACTTAGCTACACTGGCTGGGCTTCACAAGGAGATGCATCTACACTGGTCGCACTCCAATTCTTTTCTCATTATTCTAATTTCTCTCTATATTCAATTGTGGATACAACACGACCTGGACGTAGAAGGGAATACCTCCCTCTCGAGGAAAGAGTAGCTGGATGAGGAACCAACGGGAGTGTGTTATTGGGATGGGCAGTTTCTTCGCTCCTTTCAAGCGGGAAGAGCTAAAACAATTCACACACCATACATATTGACTTCAAGATTGATAGAGTTAGTGATATGAATAAGTGGATTTGAACTGGGTGTTGTGGTGACCCTAAATAAGGATTTGTGGAACTCGAGGACTGTTGAGACTAAAATCGTAATCCTAGTTAAGGCTTCGACAAAATACTTATTTTAGTCCCGATCGAGCTCTATCCTTTGAATGTTCTCATGAATTGGTTTAGGAAAACAAATTCATTCTAGCTTACTTTCTTTTCCTGTATTTTTCAAATAAGTGTTTGCTAAGGGACCAACAAAGTTTAAGTATAGGGGGTTGATGAATCCATGATTCATTAACATTCTTTTTGCATTTTATCTTAAAACCCCTAACAAATACATGTAAATATTCATTAATTTTCATCTTTTAACAAAACCAGACTCATGAATAAAAATGCACTTTTAAGCATTCAAAACATGTAAATAAATATAAGAATAAAAATAAAGAAAATAAAAAGAAGGCAAATTGTAAATATGTAAATATTTACAATATGACTTATTAAATAAATATAGCAGAAAGATATAATTATAAACTAATCATAGAGATCAAGTTAGCATGGATTGGTAGAAAAATAAATAAGGGGAGATAAGGAAAGAAAACAATAAAAAATAATTAATTTCTCACTCTACACATTCTTCATTATTTATTCAGCAATTATCAAATATTCAATGATTTTTAATTAATTAATATGAACATATTTTTCCAGAAAACTCTTTTCCTAATTATTTCTAAAAAAATATAGAAAAATATAAACTAAGTTACGAATAATATCTTAGATGTATGCCAAAAAATCCAACTTGTAAATTGTCAAAATCGCAAATTTCGAACATCATAACTTTCTCATACGCACTCTAATTTCAATCTACTCACCTTTAAAGTTAATAAAATAATATTCTCTAATTAATGAAGGTGATTTCACTAAAATCGGAGTCCGTTTGCAAAAAGTCGGTTTTGGGACCTAACTACAACTGGGTTTTTAGGCTATTTATTTTATCTAGAATACATTATTTATTGTTTTAATGATTTTATAATTTTTAATTATTTTCTTGATCTTGTAATTTAACCATGATTTATTTCAGAATTTTATGACATTATAATAATTTAAATAAACCAAAAACTATAATTTATAGTAAAATTGAACTACATAACTTATATCCATATTTACTAATATACTTAAATTGACTTATTAAAATCCAAAAAAAAATCATATGTACTCTATTTATTATCCTAATAATTATGAAATATAAAAATGGTATATTATTTATTAATTAACTAAATTAAAAATCAATTATCTATTTATCAAGTATTATTTATATTTATTTATTAATGTAATATTTATAATTCATAAATTATTTATTATTTATAAAAACTAATTACACCATAATTTAGATAATTTAATTATCTATACTTTTCATTTGTATACCTATTTAAAATATTGTTATTTACTATTTAATATATATTTATTAATCTATTTATTGATTCTGACCAACCAGGTGTTGACACGTGTCAACACATGATGCTTTCTTCTTCAAGAACACATGCCGGTGTTTTATTCTAACAACCCAACTTCAACAAATTTCCTCGCGTCCATTCTCACTTCTTCATTCAATCTAAACCCTCCATCTCCTACTCCTAACCTCCTACATCCATGCCAGCCCTTCATTTGTACCTAAATCTTCATCGATCTAATTATAAAAAGCCATCAACTTACTTTCCTGAACCTCCAGTTCCAGTAGCCGACTACCCAACTTCCTAGCCTCTCTCCGCCTCACTCTAGTCGTGACAAGGCCCGTGGTCCGCCCCGCGTGGAAGAAGGTTGACCGGAGGAGACGTTCCAAGGCTGGAGCACCGCCTTGCATCGCGTTGCCGCCGCGTGGAGCTCCGGGAAGACCGCCACATCGAGCGACGACCAGCAGAGTCATATATTCTGCAACTACAGGTATTCATCTATCTTCTACATTTTATTTCTCGATTTGTGTGTTGTGATTGGATTGCTTAAATACGTAATTAGGACTCTTTAATCTCTTTCTTAGACGGACACCTAGATTACATCTCAAATTCATTTCGAATTCACTCAAAATCGCCTCCATATCTCTTCCATTTTCACTATTCCTGGAAATTACATTTTGAACTGCAAATCTTCATAATTTTGGCCGATTCTTTGGTGAATCGAGCTATAAACATTCATTTGTAGGTTTCCTTTACCATATGGAGCAACTATTATATCTAGAGAAGCTTCATTTTCAACAAAATTCGTGTAGCATCTTGAAGCCTCATACCTAATTGCAGTTTGACCATTAGGCTTCTCCGTTGACCTCGCCACCTTGTCCATTGCAGGCAAGCTCGAGGGGTGAAGGAGTCACCCCCTAGCCCTGGAGGAGGCTCAATCGATCACTCCTTCCTCGGAAAAAAGTCGGAGAAGGGAGCACCGTCGTCACCTGCGCAAGAAGGGGAAGAATAATTAAGAACTCCAAAGTTAACAGGCTGGCGACACATGTCCGCTTTGGACAGTCCAGATCACCCAATTCAATCTAATCTCAGCCGCAGATGCTGAACCGGTAGAACATTTGTAATTTAAACCCATCATACTTCCAAAAACTAAAGCCCGCTCCAACAGTTTTCCAGATTTGCATTTAGGTCCTCACGTAGGGAGCTAAATGCAAAACTTTTAGTTATCTTTCATTTTAGTCCCTAAGTAGGGACCTTTCTATAACAATCTTTTATACTTTTCTTTGCACTTCTACCCCTGAACTATAGGGTAATTTTGGACCTAATTTGGACTTTGTTTTCCATGATTTTTCTAAGGTAGTTACATAACTACCCCAGCAAAGTTTCTTGAAAGTTTTGACGGATTTTCGTCATGTATTCTGCTTGGTTTTATTTTTGTAATTTGTGCTTGTTTGAAGGCTTTTTGTTTCATTTTCAAGAAGAAATAAAATCATGAATTTTTCCATTTTTCTCAAAAGTCGTAATATAGGTATTCTACCTCCTTGAATTTGACCTAGGGAAACTTACCTGGATAAATAAGTAGTATAAGGATAAAATAGGAGAGAAGGTTATTTTTTTCATCTTGTATCAATTTCTCTCTCCTATTTTATCTGATTTTTTATTTGATCGATCGAATTTGTCTTCGTGGTTTTTCTACACCGACAACTCCATTAACCATGGGTCAGATTTCTATTTATCAAAATGTTGTTTTTTTTGAAGAAGGCCCCATGTGTTGACATGTGTCAGCACCTGGTTGGTCGATTTGTGTAAATACCTTAATAAACCCTCACCCACTTTTTATGGATTTTATAGATATAGAAAATGCATAAAAGTACGAGTTATGTATGCAAGTATATATACAATATATACAGACACCCCTTTACTTAGCTTATGCTATGTCCTTATAGTATCAAAAGAGAAAAAGGAGGACATACCTCGTGCTAAGTAAAAGTGGGCGAAAAAGAATAAGTGATGTGAAGTCAATCACTCCCCTATACTTACGATCTGGTCATCGTAAGTATAGTGGATGATAAAAAATGAGGTGACTAAGGGAAGCAGATATACAACGAAGGAACAAAAGAAAGAAGAAAAACGAAATCAAGGAAATCACTCGGTCCCCCCTATTCTTAGGATAAGGCATCCTAAGTATAGAAAAGAATGTGTAGAAGAGTTAGGGACCATGATTAGAGTAAAATAAAGGAAAACAAAAGAAAATTAAAAAGAACAAAATCGAAATGCAAAAATCAGCAGGCAATCGGTCCCCCCTATACTTAGGATATGGTATCCTAAGCATATATGATGAATAAAAATGGGGATGATTGTGGACTACGAAGAATATACATGTGTGTACTCCAAGAATACCGCATGGCTCACAGGTTTTTGTACAAGATGAAATGAAGTGGAAGAGTAGTCATTCATCCTATACAAAGTAGATCATATCAACTTGGGTCGTACTGAATCATCTGTTGTGTATGTGCATATTGATCCCTGGCTGAACAAGTAGAGCCGCCTCTGTAAATAAACTCTGTATATGGAATAGCTCTTTGCTGAAATAGGCGTCTTTGGAGTCGGACTACAGAGGGTGTCTATATGTGTAACCATCACACCATCCGACTCTCTATGCTGAATAGACTGCATGATCTGTAATATATAATCAATTGACTCTCATGTTAGAATATGTGTACTCCCAATCTGTGACACTGAGATGTCTATTGCAACTGACTGCTCCTCTAGATCTGATGTGAACTATGAATCTGTATGTGAACAGTCATATGAAGAACTGGGTACCATGCCATCCACCACATCCTTGTGTAGGATATCGTGGGTATCAAAATAAATGCTCTCAAGATCAAGAGATTGTGTCTCATCTATGTGCTGACAATCATATGCGAGACTGATGTCCTTTGAAGTAAATAATAATACTGATCTAGGACTGCTACATACTCTTGCCATCTCAATATTTATCTCTCCACTATCAGTGCGGAATGATACTCTCCCAGAATCATAGTCAAAGAGTTCTCTTGTGTCTGCAAGAAGGGTCTCTCGAGAATGATTGGAGCAAGGTATAACTGCATAGGGCACATCATATCTGTGACAGTAAAGTCCACTGGAAATTGCAAGCCTTGAACGGTTACAATAATGTTCCTCAACACGCCTCTAGGTCTCTTCATAGATTGATCTACAAATTGAAGTATTTCTCATGATTTGTAAAGAGGACCTAGCTTGAGCTTATCTAGCAAAGATGATGGAAGTAAATTGATCGAGGAACCATTATCTAAGAGAGTACAATGGAATGCGGCATCTTCACTTTGACATGTGACATATTGAGCTCCAGAATCTTTTTTCTTCTTAGGTACGTTATTCCAAATAGCACAAGAACTTGCTTTGGTCAATACATATTTCTCAACTCGTGATCTCTTTTTCCTACGTGTTGTACATTTGTTCCTCAACTGATTCTTGAGTGTAGGAAAATGTTCCAAGGCATCGTGAAGTGGAATCTTCAGTAAAATTTGATCTTTCAATAGCCGATAAGTCTTCGGAGTAACAACAATATTTTTGGATTTTTTTATTTCCTTTTCTATAGAAGGCGTCGGGAAAAGAAAGAAACTCTGGAACAACAATTTTTTTAATCAGGATCAGAATTTACATAGAGAGTCTCAGAATTATGTATAAAACTCTCTAGAATCGGAGAAGAAGCATCTACTTTGCGAGTATCTTCATGGTCTTGCATGGTATCGTCATCTGATTCGCCTAAGTCCATTTCTACTGTCTCGACATCTTTCCTTTCTCTGGTCATTAAGCTGGAAATCATGCTGATCCTCATCATTATTGCGGTCCTCCTCCTCATCATCAATATATATGTCATGGATCAGCTCTCGATCCTTATTCGGTGACCTCTCCTCATCCCGCTCAGGTGCTCGTGGTGATCTACCGCTCCTGAGACGAATGAAGTTAGATAAGAATCCATGAAAAGAGATTGTACCTGTCGTGGTGTCTACCTGATCTGGGTACCTCCTCTTGTTGTTCAGGATCATCTGAGGCTAGGCTGGGAGAGTGGTCTTGGGCGCGATTAACTCATCTAGACGATGGTTAACCTGCTCCATCTCAATCTTGTGTGTGGTTTGGAGTGTGATCAGCATGTCCATGATCTGGTTCAGTGCCAGGGCCTGTGAAGATATCTCAGACTTAGTGCAACGACCCTGGCTATCTAATCACTATTGCCTCGGAGTATGCTACTGTGGTGTGTACGACTAAGGAGATCTCTGTGTAGTATACGAAGATTGCTGTTGCTGCTGGAAATGATATGGATGTGAATGCAAAGCAGGGTGATGAAAAGAATGTGGTCTCTAATAGGCGTGCAGGTGAGACGACTGCTGCGTGTAATGCTGTCGGTGGTGTAAATGTTGAAGTCCATGCTGTAGATGATTGTACTGCTGCGGCTGCTGTTGGTGTATGCTCTGAGGAGTATAATTTGATGAGGGCTGAATCAGAGCATACCATATCCCATTGATCTCAAGAGTAGCTTGAGACTCAACATCAACATGTCCAAGGCTGGTGATCATGCTCGGATCGGCATTGGACGGATCTTCATGCCAATCAATCCGCGGAGTCACCGTAGGTTGAACCGGCTCGCTCTGAACAAAGTGAATCTGACGGGTGGGAGGAGCGGGTAAAGATCTCCGAATAGGATGAGATGTCAAAGAAGGATGAGACTATTGATCATATCAGTCTGCTATCTCAGTCTATTGTGCCAGAATCTGATCCTGCAAACCTCTCATAGCCATCTGGTGCTGCTGGAGATCGGTGAGCGCAGTCATGATATGCTTCAAACGATCAATCATATCCTGGGTAGCTCTATACATCATGGCTCTGCATGAGAACCAAAATCATCAATCATAATAGTTAATGTTTGTTGACATTTCTCTTTGTGCTTTTCTCTTCTTGGGATATTATATGAAAATTAATGACAAATGGTGACATCTGTGGTTATGAATGTCAAATTTCCCTCTCTTACTAGCAACAAGTCAGAGAACTTCCGCTATCCGAGAACTTAATGCTACTAGAATTGTAATACTGCAAATGCGTGTAGCGGGGTACCATGGCTTTGATACCAAACTGTGAACTCGCACGGATCTGGGTACCTATTTACAACACATTTGTGGTATTTTATTCATTAGAGATCGCATAAGTTACATGAAAATACGGGGAAATTTATCGCTTTCTGTAAATGACAATCACATTTAAACTAACAACCACTGAACCAACAACATGATGTGCCACCAAAATTTTCATTTCATTAATTTACATTTACATACACACAACATGTACAAAAAGAGGCTGACAGTACAAACCTGTATCCCAAAATGACCGAAGAGAAAAAAAGCAGTTAACACTATAAAGTGAACAAAAACTATAACAACAGAAACTGTACCGTTTGATGTAGCAACGTATGTCAGGAATCATCAATCAGCTACAAAGTTGCAGGCTGTTTACCTGCCAAATCATGCAAGGAACAAGAGACGTCAGTGAGCGCTGGTACATCCTGAAAACTTACTGAAACTAGCGGGCATTTAAGGTGTTTACAAAAGAAACAAGTAGTACGACATAAACAACTAAAAATTTACAACTACTTACTATGAAAAAGGTTTTCAAGCTACTCACAAAGGATGCCCCAAGTTTTACCCATTACCTTTTATATGTCATATTCTTATATAGTAGTTAATGACTCATATGTACTTATATTAATCTCTTGTTATTTAGAGATCATAACTATGCATTTTGATGATGGGGAAGATGAGGTTTTGAATTGATTTTCAATTTTATCCAAATTCTCAAGTTTAGTCGATAGTCTGTGGTCTTGGTCTGTGTTTGACCTCACACTACGACTCTCAAGCGTGAAGAGTGCCTTAGCGTTGGGGTGCCTCTGTAGGCATGCGATGGTGTATAGTGCATCCTAACTAACTTCCCAATACATCCATTAACTTAATTATAAACAACTCTAACCAACAAAAATTATAATTGATTCCATCTCTAAGCCAAGATTCATTATGCTTTATTCTGAATTCAACTGTAACCCCTCCAAATTCAACTCTAACTGATTCAGAAGTCATCCTAGATGATTCAGATGTAGCCATAAAGGATTCAAATCTAGCATCACCAAGCCTATTGGCAGAAAAGTAACCAAAACTCAAGCGGTGAGGAAGTCTTCTAAGAGACTCTTCCGTCTCGCCCTCTAATTGGAAGTGGGATCCAATAGAGGGATCCTTACTTTCTATAAAATTCATAAAAAGTCGGTGAGGATTAATTTAAAATTTATCTATTTATTTTATTATTTATAAAATCCTGGTAAATAAGTAAAGTATGCCTAAAATCCTTATTTAAATATCTTAATTAAAATATGTATTTAAAATATGTATTTACAATTGTATAATACTTATTTAAAATCCTATTTATTAAAATATATGTAAAATTCATTTAATCCTTGTAAAATTCTTTGTATATAAAATTTGTAGAATACATTATCAATTTAATTCAAATAAAATAGGGTAATTTATCTTGTAAAATTCTTATACAAAGATCTGTTTATAAAAAATAGAAAAATCCATAAAAAATGCAAAGTCTAAAATTCATAAAAATTACAAATACCATAAAAAATGAGTAAAATTCAGAAAATATACTGCACAAAAACATGGTTGCATTTGCATTAGTATTTTTCAGAGTAAGTTTGAATCTAGATCTAAATATTGGGAAAAGTCTAAAGGATGGAGCTTGATTATGACCTTTAACTTTCATTATAGGGAGCCTAGTCTGGAACTGGAATTTATACTCTTCAGGTCCTTGACTTAAATCATTGGGTTCCATGAGACCATGTTTGGGAAGTCAACTTAAACATGCCTAAGTAGAACACTTGGTGTTATCCGTTCAACTCTTCATCAGTGAACCAATTTTGGACACATGCACTTTGCACTTAGCTCGACTTGCATGGAGCTGCAAAGGAAAATTCATTTAGTGGGGCATTTTCATCCTTGTCTAGTGGCGCTGACATCTAAAGACGAGAGAGATTGGGGTTGCAATACTTGCTTCAGTTGAGGGAAGGATCTGCTGGTACAATTTTTCCAAGACCCCAAAAAATGGACGAAATGAAAAGATGCTATATCCGTTGAGGCACAAAAAGATTGATGCAGTGCAAGCAACATTACAAATCGAATTCAAAGAAGAAGCCATCAAATACAAATATGACCACAATGGTCCGAACTTTCACCAAAAAGCATGCACTTCTTAGTGGAGACTTAGCTACACCGGCTGGGCTTCACAAGGAGATGCATCTACACTGGTCGCACTCCAATTCTTTTCTCATTATTCTAATTTCTCTCTATATTCAATTGTGGATACAACACGACCTGGACGTAGAAGGGGATACCTCCCTCTCGAGGAAAGAGTAGCTGGATGAGGAACCAACGGGAGTGTGTTATTGGGATGGGCAGTTTCGTCGCTCCTTTCAAGCGGGAAGAGCTAAAACAATTCACACACCATACATATTGACTTCAAGATTGATAGAGTTAGTGATATGAATAAGTGGATCTGAACTGGGTGTTGTGGTGACCCTAAATAAGGATTTGTGGAACTCGAGGACTGTTGAGACTAAAATCGTAATCCTAGTTAAGGCTTCGACAAAATACTTATTTCAGTCCCGATCGAGCTCTATCCTTTGAATGTTCTCATGAATTGGTTTAGGAAAACAAATTCATTCTAGCTTACTTTCTTTTCCCGTATTTTTCAAATAAGTGTTTGCTAAGGGACCAACAAAGTTTAAGTATAGAGGTTGATGAATCCATGATTCATTAACATTCTTTTTGCATTTTATCTTAAAACCCCTAACAAATACATGTAAATATTCATTAATTTTCATCTTTTAACAGAACCAGACTCATGAATAAAAATGCACTTTTAAGCATTCAAAACATGTAAATAAATATAAGAATAAAAATAAAGAAAATAAAAAGAAGGCAAATTGTAAATATGTAAATATTTACAATATGACTTATTAAATAAATATAGCAGAAAGATATAATTATAAACTAATCATAGAGATCAAGTTAGCATGGATTGGTAGAAAAATAAATAAGGGGAGATAAGGAAAGAAAACAATAAAAAATAATTAATTTCTCACTCTACACATTCTTCATTATTTATTCAACAATTATCAAATATTCAATGATTTTTAATTAATTAATATTAACATATTTTTCCAGAAAACTCTTTTCCTAATTATTTCTAAAAATATATAGAAAAATATAAACTAAGTTACGAATAATATCTTAGATGTATGCCAAAAAATCCAACTTGTAAATTATCAAAATCGCAAATTTCGAACATCATAACTTTCTCATACGCACTCTAATTTCAATCTACTCACCTTTAAAGTTAATAAAATAATATTCTCTAATTAATGAAGGTGATTTCACTAAAATCGGAGTCCGTTTGCAAAAAGTCGGTTTTGGGACCTAACTACAACTGGGTTTTTAGGCTATTTATTTTATCTAGAATACATTATTTATTGTTTTAATGATTTTATAATTTTTAATTATTTTCTTGATCTTGTAATTTAACCATGATTTATTTCAGAATTTTCTGACATTATAATAATTTAAATAAACCAAAAACTATAATTTATAGTAAAATTGAACTACATAACTTATATCCATATTTACTAATATAATTAAATTGACTTATTAAAATCCAAAAAAAATCATATGTACTCTATTTATTATCCTAATAATTATGAAATATAAAAATGGTATATTATTTATTAATTAACTAAATTAAAAATCAATTATCTATTTATCAAGTATTATTTATATTTATTTATTAATGTAATATTTATAATTCATAAATTATTTATTATTTATAAAAACTAATTACACCATAATTTAGATAATTTAATTATCTATACTTTTCATTTGTACACCTATTTAAAATATTGTTATTTACTATTTAATATATATTTATTAATCTATTTATTGATTCTGACCAACCAGGTGTTGACACGTGTCAACACCTGATGCTTTCTTCTTCAAGAACACATGCCGGTGTTTTATTCTAACAACCCAACTTCAACAAATTTCCTCGCGTCCATTCTCACTTCTTCATTCAATCTAAACCCTCCATCTCCTACTCCTAACCTCCTACATCCATGCCAGCCCTTCATTTGTACCTAAATCTTCATCGATCTAATTATAAAAAGCCATCAACTTACTTTCCTGAACCTCCAGTTCCAGTAGCCGACTACCCAACTTCCTAGCCTCTCTCCGCCTCACTCTAGTCGTGACATGGCCTGAGGTCTGCCCCGCGTGCAAGAAGGTTGACCGGAGGAGACGTTCCAAGGCTAGAGCACCGCCTTGCATCGCGTTGCCGCCGCGTGGAGCTCCGAGAAGACCGCCACATCGAGCGACGACCAGCAGAGTCATATATTCTGCAACTACAGGTATTCATCTATCTTCTACATTTTATTTCTCGATTTGTGTGTTGTGATTGGATTGCTTAAATACGTAATTAGGACTCTTTAATCTCTTTCTTAGACGGACACCTAGATTACATCTCAAATTCATTTCGAATTCACTCAAAATCGCCTCCATATCTCTTCCATTTTTACTATTCCTGGAAATTACATTTTGAACTGCAAATCTTCATAATTTTGGCCGATTCTTTGGTGAATCGAGCTATAAACATTCATTTGTAGGTTTCCTTTACCATATGGAGCAACTATTATATCTAGAGAAGCTTCATTTTCAACAAAATTCGTGTAGCATCTTGAAGCCTCATACCTAATTGCAGTTTGACCATTAGGCTTCTCCGTTGACCTCGCCACCTTGTCCATTGCAGACAAGCTCGAGGGGTGAAGGAGTCACCCCCTAGCCCTGGAGGAGGCTCAATCGATCACTCCTTCCTCGGAAAAAAGTCGGAGAAGGGAGCACCGTCGTCACCTGCGCAAGAAGGGGAAGAATAATTAAGAACTCCAAAGTTAACAGGCTGGCGACACATGTCCGCTTTGGACAGTCCAGATCACCCAATTCAATCTAATCTCAGCCGCAGATGTTGAACCGGTAGAACATTTGTAATTTAAACCCAGCATACTTCCAAAAACTAAAGCCCGCTCCAACAGTTTTCCAGATTTGCATTTAGGTCCTCACGCAGGGAGCTAAATGCAAAACTTTTAGTTATCTTTCATTTTAGTCCCTAAGTAGGGACCTTTCTATAACAATCTTTTATACTTTTCTTTGCACTTCTACCCCTGAACTATAGGGTAATTTTGGACCTAATTTGGACTTTGTTTTCCATGATTTTTCTAAGGTAGTTACATAACTACCCCAACAAAGTTTGTTGAAAGTTTTGACGGATTTTCGTCATGTATTCTGCTTGGTTTTATTTTTGTAATTTATGCTTGTTTGAAGTCTTTTTGTTTCATTTTCAAGAAGAAATAAAATCATGAAATTTTCCATTTTTCTCAAAAGTCGTAATATAGGTATTCTACCTCCTTGAATTTGACCTAGGGAAACTTACCTGGATAAATAAGTAGTATAAGGATAAAATAGGAGAGAAGGTTATTTTTTTCATCTTGTATCAATTTCTCTCTCCTATTTTATCTGATTTTTTATTTGATCGATCGAATTTGTCTTCGTGGTTTTTCTACACCGACAACTCCATTAACCACGGGTCGGATTTCTATTTATCAAAATGTTGTTTTTTTTGAAGAAGGCCCCATGTGTTGACATGTGTCAGCACCTGGTTGGTCGATTTGTGTAAATACCTTAATAAACCCTCACCCACTTTTTATGGATTTTATAGATATAGAAAATGCATAAAAGTACGAGTTATGTATGCAAGTATATATACAATATATACAGACACCCCTTTACTTAGCTTGTGCTATGTCCTTATAGCGTCAAAAGAGAAAAAGGAGGACATACCTCGTGCTAAGTAAAAGTGGGCGAAAAAGAATAAGTGATGTGAAGTCGATCACTCCCCTATACTTACGATCTGGTCATCGTAAGTATAGTGGATGATAAAAAATGAGGTGACTAAGGGAAGCAGATATACAACGAAGGAACAAAAGAAAGAAGAAAAACGAAATCGAGGAAATCACTCGGTCCCCCCTATTCTTAGGATAAGGCATCCTAAGTATAGAAAAGAATGTGTAGAAGAGTTAGGGACCATGATTAGAGTAAAATAAAGGAAAACAAAAGAAAATTAAAAAGAACAAAATCGAAATGCAAAAATCAGCAGGCAATCGGTCCCCCCTATACTTAGGATATGGTATCCTAAGCATATATGATGAACAAAAATGGGGATGATTGTGGACTACGAAGAATATACATGTGTGTACTCCAAGAATTCCGCATGGCTCACAGGTTTTTGTACAAGATGAAATGAAGTGGAAGAGTAGTCATTCATCCTATACAAAGTAGATCATATCAACCTGGGTCGTACTGAATCATCTGTTGTGTATGTGCATATTGATCCCTGGCTGAACAAGTAGAGCTGCCTCTGTAAATAAACTCTGTATATGGAATAGCTCTTCGCTGAAATAGGCGTCTTTGGAGTCGGACTACAGAGGGTGTCTATATGTGTAACCATCACACCATCCGACTCTCTATGCTGAATAGACTGCATGATCTGTAATATATAATCAATTGACTCTCATGCTAGAATATGTGTACTCCCAATCTGTGACACTGAGATGTCTATTGCAACTGACTGCTCCTCTAGATCTGATGTGAACTATGAATCTGTATGTGAACAGTCATATGAAGAACTGGGTACCATGCCATCCACCACATCCTTGTGTAGGATATCGTGGGTATCAAAATAAATGCTCTCAAGATCAAGAGATTGTGTCTCATCTATGTGCTGACAATCATATGCGAGACTGATGTCCTTTGAAGTAAATGATAATACTGATCTAGGACTGCTACATACTCTTGCCATCTCAATATGTATCTCTCCACTATCCGTGCGGAATGATACTCTCCCAGAATCATAGTCAAAGAGTTCTCTTGTGTCTGCAAGAAGGGTCTCTCGAGAATGATTGGAGCAAGGTATAACTGCATAGGGCACATCATATCTGGGACAGTAAAGTCCACTGGAAATTGCAAGCCTTGAACGGTTACAATAATGTTCCTCAACACGCCTCTAGGTCTCTTCATAGATTGATCTACAAATTGAAGTATTTCTCATGATTTGTAAAGAGGACCTAGCTTGAGCTTATCTAGCAAAGATGATGGAAGTAAATTGATTGAGGAACCATTATCTAAGAGAGTACAATGGAATGCGACATCTTCACTTTGACATGTGACATATTGAGCTCCAGAATCTTTTTTCTTCTTAGGTACGTTATTCCAAATAGCACAAGAACTTGCTTTGGTCAATACATGTTTCTCAACTCGTGATCTCTTTTTCCTACGTGTTGTACATTTGTTCCTCAACTGATTCTTGAGTGTAGGAAAATGGTCCAAGGCATCGTGAAGTGGAATCTTCAGTAAAATTTGATCTTTCAATAGCCGATAAGTCTTCGGAGTAACAACATTATTTTTGGATTTTTTATTTCCTTTTCTATAGAAGGCATCGGGAAAAGAAAGAAACTCTGGAACAACAATTTTTTTAATCAGGATCAGAATTTACATAAAGAGTCTCAGAATTATGTATAAAACTCTCTAGAATCGGAGAAGAAGCATCTGCTTTGCGAGTATCTTCATGGTCTTGCATGGTATCGTCATCTGATTCGCCTAAGTCCATTTCTACTGTCTCGACATCTTTCCTTTCTCTGGTCATCAAGCTGGAAATCATGCTGATCCTCATCATTATTGCGGTCCTCCTCCTCATCATCAATATATATGTCATGGATCAGCTCTCGATCCTTATTCGGTGACCTCTCCTCATCCCGCTCAGGTGCTCGTGGTGATCTACCGCTCCTGAGACGAATGAAGTTAGATAAGAATCCATGAAAAGAGATCGTACCTGTCGTGGTGTCTACCTGATCTGGGTACCTCCTCTTGTTGTTCAGGATCATCTGAGGCTAGGCTGGGAGAGTGGTCTTGGGCGCGATTAACTCATCTAGACGATGGTTAACCTGCTCCATCTCAATCTTGTGTGTGGTTTGGAGTGTGATCAGCATGTCCATGATCTGGTTCAGTGCCAGGGCCTGTGAAGATATCTCAGACTTAGTGCAACGACCCTGGCTATCTAATCACTATTGCCTCGGAGTATGCTACTGTGGTGTGTACGACTAAGGAGATCTCTGTGGAGTATACGAAGATTGCTGTTGTTGCTGGAAATGATATGGATGTGAATGCAAAGCAGGGTGATGAAAAGAATGTGGTCTCTAATAGGCGTGCAGGTGAGATGACTGCTGCGTGTAATGCTGTCGGTGGTGTAAGTGTTGAAGTCCATGCTGTAGATGATTGTACTGCTGCGGCTGCTGTTGGTGTATGCTCTGAGGAGTATAATTTGATGAGGGCTGAATCAGAGCATACCATATCCCGTTGATCTCAAGAGTAGCTTGAGACTCAACATCAACATGTCCAAGGCTGGTGATCATGCTCGGATCGGCATTGGACGGATCTTCATGCCAATCAATCCGCGGAGTCACCGTAGGTTGAACCGGCTCGCTCTGAACAAAGTGAATCTGACGGGTGGGAGGAGCGGGTAAAGATCTCCGAATAGGATGAGATGTCAAAGAAGGATGAGACTATTGATACTGAAGTTGTAAATATGTCACCTTCTTTGTCAGATCGCTCAACTGCTGAGGAAGTGACGAGAGTTTCTCCAACTCTCGCAGCGGCTGCAGATCCTGAACTTGTTTCTAAATCACATCGACCAACTTTATTTTTTCATTAACGAATCCCATGTTGGTATTTAATTCAGAATCTGAAATATTTACCAACTTTTGATGCTCTCGCTGGTGTGGTGGATGCAGGGCCTTCTGGAATGCCTGAGTAGAGTCAACAACTCTCAAATTCTCTGACATCCCCTCAAAGATGGACCATATAGACTCGACATCTGGATTTAGATAACTGCCGCCACATGCAGCGCTCACTAGGCCCTGGACATTCGGTTGGAGTCCTCCAAAGTAATTCTATACAAGCACCTTCAATGTTATCTCATGATGAGGGCATCTCTCAGTAAGGTCCTTGAATCAATCCCATGCCTCGTGGAATGATTCATTCGGTAGCTGTATAAAATTAGAGATCTGGCTCCTCATCATATTTGTCTATCCCAGAGGAAAATATTTACACGGGAACGTGGACTTCAGATCGCCCCACATAGAGATATCCCTCCCCAAATGACTAAGCCAGTCGAGTGCCTTATCTTCCAAGGTGAAGGGGAAGTACTTGAGGCGAACAGCCTCCTGCGTAACACCAGGATAACTAGCCATACCACAAATCATCTCGAATTGCTGTAAGAAGGTAAACGGCTCCTTTGTAGAATTCCCATAGAGTTTGGGAATCAAACATATGAAGGACGATCTCAGCTCGTATGACCCTTGATTCGTGGTAACCGAATCCAATGATGTATCATCCTGGCTCCTAGGTTATACTCATCTCATAGTGTCGCAGGAACCATGACATGCGGTGGTGGATTCCCGACTCCTTCTCTTAGCGTAGTTATCTCAGCTCACAGCTTCTTATGGACTCTATACTAATATCTGATCTGTAGGTTCATCTGTTGTAGTGTATCAAGAATCCACATAGTAATGTGTGTGGCTGGATCAGGTCTTCCATCTGTATGTTGCTCTCCAATCAGTCGATCCTTAGCTGGTCGGTCCTCGACTGGTCCCTTCCCTCGAGCCATATTCTTCAAATCTTCAAGGAAGGAAAAAGTCTCATTAGAGCTCAGTGAAAAATGTGCAGGAGGAATATACAATAAGTTGAGGTGCAGATCTGCCTCAATAGAAGGGATGGGAGGCGAGGGAATCTGGGTCTGACTCTCCTCATAATTGGATAGGATCAACTCGGGAAGAGGGTCATCCCGAGTCTGTGAAGATGCACGACGGACGATGAATTGTTGAAAGCTCATGAAGTATGAGCGTAAAATCCGTCGAGTCATCATTTTCGATGTCAAGAGGAAGATCGGGAGAGATTACGATGTTAAGTCAAGAGAATGAGGGTAAAGGTGTATAAGACGCAGTATTACGCACACCTCGCAAACGAACACAAAGTAACCCCAATTTCACCAACACAACCCGGTGATGACCATAAAAGTTTGGTCATTTATATGATCGGTTTTAGGGTTATTTGGAAAACAGGTCTTATCACAGATTATCGTGAGCTGATAGGTGCCCGTAATTTACCAAGAATCCTATCCCGAGTTCTTATAAGAAATCTCCTATTCTCAGCCAGTATGGGAGTAAGTATAGACCGTTTCCAGCTACCCATGTTGCTTGAGGATCGTGCTATTGCAGCGTCCTTTAAACCTCCCACTCTAAGGAGACTTGCACCGTTTCCAGCTACCCTAGAGTCCCCACTGAAGATTAGGTGATTGAGTGTATGCACTAAGTACTATTCTGAAAGAAACTCGGACTTTGGTTCTAACCTTAAGTGTTGTCCCTCACTCACAGATCTTGAAAGTGTACCTGAATCCATGTGTTAGGGGTTGCTCTCCCAAAACAAGTGATCCTTTACGTTTGTTTTTATGTCAAATATTTTAGCAGTCCCGATTTTATTTTTGCGGTTATCTTTTTTTTTGGATTTTTTTTCAAAAAACGTCTAATGATTTTTTTTCTTTTTATTTTTATCCTAAATAAGCATGCACCTAGGTCGCAAGTCCTAAAACTAGCTACGATGGCGCAAGTAGAGAAAAGAAATCGAAAAATCCTAAATAAGCACCTCACCTCAAAAAAAGGCGTGGAAAACCAACAATACGAGAAAAGCCATGGTCGGTGCCCTGCTCCCCAAGTGCACGACACTCAGTAAAATAGACCCCGAGAAAAAGAAGAGGAAGGTACAAGTCCGGATGCCCTTACGGGGCCCCTTCTACGAAAACAGAAAAACGGGCAAGTACCCTTGATCTTTTTACAAAAAATAATACAAGTACTGAAAAATTCTAATTAATTCTGCTCCTCTACAACCGACTTGTAGAGAAGGAGTCCATCTTTGCACTTTCAACTGACTCGACTTCTAAAGAAGCCAACTGATCCTGCAAGCCTACAAAATTCATTAGAAAACAAGCATATAAAATCCATGAAAATTAAAGAAAATAAAAACCATAAAAAATCAAAGAGACTCGATAAAAGCAGTAAAAGCCGTAAAAATCATAAAACAAATCAAACTGAAATAGGAAAGAAATCTGAAAGCCGTAAAAACCAAGAAGAAAGAAAAATCTTGAAACAAAGTCAAAAACCGTAATAAAGCTAACGCCTCCCCAGCAACGACGCCATTTTGATAAATCAATATCCAATCTGCGGTTAATAGAGTTGTCGGCGTAGAAAAAACATGAAGATGGATTCGATCGATCAAACAAAAATTCAGACAAAATAGGAGAGAGAAATAGAAGCAAGATGAAAGAAATAAGCTTCACTCCTATTTTATCCTTAAACTATTTATTTATTCATGTAAATTTCCTTGGGTGGAACTCAAGGATGCAGAATACCAATATTACTGCTTTTAAGAAAAAAGGAAAATTTCGTGATTTTGTTTCTTATTGAAATTGAAATAAAAAGACTTCAAACAAGCACCACTTTACAAAAATCAAATCAAGCAAAATACGTGACGAAAATCCAGGATAAATTTCAAGAAACTTCTCTAGGGTAGTTATGTAACTACCCTAGAAAAATCAAGAAAGAACGAAGTCCAAATGAGGTCCGAAATTACCCTACAATTCAGGGGTAGAAGTGCAAAGAAAAGTATAAAAGATTGTTACAAAAAGGTCCCTGTTCAGGGACTAAAGTGAAAGAAAAACTAAAAGTTTTGCATTTAGGTCCCAATGTGGGGACCTAAATGCAAATAGGGAAAACTACTGGAGCGGGCTTTAGTTTCTAGAAGTCTGTTGGGTTTAAGTTGCAAATGTTCTATCGGTTCAGCATCTGCAGCTGAGATTAGATTAAATTGGGCGATCTAAACCGTCCAAAGCTGACATGTGTCACCAGCCTATAACTCTAGAGTTCTTGGCTGTTCTTCCCCTTCTCGCGTAGGTGACGACGATGCTCCTTTCTCTGACTTTTCTTCGACAAAGGAGTGATCGATTGGACCTCTTGCTAGGCCAAAGGGGTGACCCTTTCAATCCTCGAGCTCGCCTGCGGTGGACAAGGCATCGAGGTCGGCGGAGAATCCTGATGGTCAAACTGTAATTAGGTCTGAGGCTTCAAAATGCTACATGAATTTTATTGAAAATGATGCTTTTCCAGATATAATAGTTTCTCCAGATGGCAAAGGGAACTTGCAAATGATTGTTTATTGCTCCATTCACCAAAGAATTGGCCAAAATTATGAAGATTTGCAGTCCAAATGTAATTTACAGGAATAGTGAAAATGTAAGAGATATGGAGGTGAGTGAATTTAAAACGAATTTGAGATGTCATTTAGGTGTGCGTCTAAGAAGGAGATTAATGAGTCCTAATTACGCATTTAAGAAAACTAATCACGTCACACAAATCGAGAACTAAAAAGCAAAATATGGATAAATACCTGTTGTTGCAGAGTATATGACTCTGTTGGTCCTCGCTTGACGTGGCGGTCCTCCCAGAGCTCCATGCGGTGGGGCACGATGCAAGGCAGTGTTCCAGCCTTGGAACGTCTCCTCCAGTCTACCTTCTTCCACACGAGGTGGACCTCAGGTCTTGTCATGGTCGGAGTGAGGTGGAGTGAGGCTTGGAAGTTGGATAGTCAGCTACCGGAACTGGAGGTTCAGGAGAGTTAGTTGGAAAGGGCGATGTTGATGACATTCTATAGATTGGTCGATGAAGAGTTAGGTATAGATGAAGAGCTGGTGTGTATGTAGGTAGCTAGGAGTAAGAGATGGAGGGTTTCAATTGAAGGAAGAAGTTAGAATGGATGCAGGGAAATTTTTTTGATGTTGAGTTGTTAGAACAGAACACCGGATTGTGTTCTTGAAGAAGAAAGCACCAGGTGTTGACACGTGTCAACACCTGGTTGGACAATATAAATAAATAGATTAATAAATGGATATTAAATAGTTAATAAGGTTATTTTAAATAGGTATAAAAACAAGAAGTATTGATAAATAAATTATCTAAATTTTAGCGTAATTAGTTTCTATAAATATAAAAAAATGTATGAATTATAAATATTATATTAATAAATAAATATAAATAATAATTGACAAATAGATAATTGATTTTTAATTTAATAAATTAATAAATAATATACTATTTTTATATTTTATTAATTATTAGGATAATAAATAGAGTATGTATGAATTTTTATTTCTTAATAAATCAATTACGTATATTAATAAATATGGATATAAGTTATGTAGTTCAATTTTACCAATAAATTAGGGTTTTTGATATACTTAAAATAATAATAAAACCTCCAAAAATTATGAAATAAATCATGGTTATAATACAAGATCAAGAAAATGATTAAAAATTATAAAATCATTAAAATAATAAATGATGTATTCTAGATAAAATAAATAGCCCAGAAACCCAATTGTGGTTAGGTCCCAAAACTGACTTTTTGCAAACGAACTCCGATTTTAGTGAAGTTATTTCATTAATTAAAGAATATTATTCTATTAATTTTAAAGGTGAGTAGAGTAAAATTGGAGTTCGTATGAGAAAGTTATGATGCTCAAAATTTGAGATTTTGACAATTTACAAGTTGGAGTTCTTGGCATATATACAAGATATTTTTTAACTTATTTTTATATTTTCTATACATTTTTAGAAATAATTCGAAAATGAATTTGATGAAAAATATTTCATATGAATTAATTAATAATCTTTGAAGATTTATAATTAGTGGATAAATAATGAAGAATGCGTAGAGTGAGAAATTAATTATTATTTTATTTTTTTCTTTCCTTATCTCCCCTACTTATTTATTTGTTGACCAATCCATGCGGACTTGGTCTTGGGGATTAGTATATAAATATATCTTTTAGCTATATTTATTTAATAAGTCATATTGTACATATTTACATATCTACAATTTGCCTTCTTTTTATTTTCACTGTTTTTATTCTTTTATTTATTTATATGTTTTGAATGCTTAAAAGTGCATTGTTATTCATGAGTCTATTTTTGTTAAAATATGAAAATTAATGAATATTTACATGTATTAGTTAAGGGATTTAAGACAAAATGCAGAAAGAATGTTAAGGAATCATGGATTCATCAATAGGTTTACTCCAAAACTATGCCACTAAGATGGGTGAGAGAGACTTCTTAGAAAAGTCACTCTAGACTGGCCCGACCAGTACAGGAAAACGAGCTCATACCAAAAACTATAAATCGAGGATTCCTCTCATGGGTATCCTAAAACAGAGGGTCAATGGAGTTGGTAAGAAGTCAGGATCCCTAAGAGGTGAAAAACACTGTGAAGTCACGTAAATACACTACTAGCTCGCGTAAAAATTGAGAGAAGGACTGGGATCCTTGACCTGCGCAATTGGTGGCCGCTGCCCTAACTGGGCCTCCTATATCCCGCCTAATTGAGAGTCACCGCACCCTCGCACAATCAGGTGTAAGGGTCACTGTGACTTGCACAAATACTTGACATGACTGAATCACCACCATACTTATTTGATTTCTCAATACTTTCTTAACCACTTCTGTGGTCAACTTATCAGATCTAGGTACCTTGTAACAACTCTTTTCAATAGTGATCAACAATTAGTAGAGTATACTTAAAGGATGATTCCATGATGTTGATTGGTCCTTGTGGTCATGGATTATCTTTTTTTATACTCGTTGTTTGTATATCGAGAGACTTGAATGTTTTCACTTCTCAACAATTATGATATAGAAGAAATCTCTTCACTCAATACTTAATCTTAGTCTCATTTTCGAGGAGAATTGGTTACAGGTGCGCAATACGGATATCATGAATTCTCATTGTGCTTATAGAAGGATATGATAACCATATTATATATCTTCTCAACATGATATTTTCCTTAAGCAATACCAATATGCAACCCAACATAAAGAATTAACATTGGATAATTCTTTGCTGTCCTTAGCTCGACATGGAAAGAAATACATGGGAGTTTTTAAGCATATGAATCTCCCATAATAATAATACTTATTATTAATATTATTAGCTCGGTACATAGTAGCAAGTACTTGCCTAAATTATTATATTTTTTCAGAGAACTAAAATTTTCACATCAAATTATATGTATATATACATATTTAAGTCTTCAGGTATACAATATTAGTGAAAAAAGGATTTCAATTCCTTTCCTTTTTTAGCAGAGAATTTGCTAACATATATTATTATCATTTTCTTTTATTTTCTAATAGCTTGCATCTAATTACTCCTGATTTGCATCAACAACATGGATAATATGCCTTTCAAAGTGATGTAGCAAATTGGATGAATTACAATTACAGTTCCTTTAAGAGCATAATCAAGGCTGATGTACTGGTTATGGCTTAAGATGCATTGAAAATCTTCTATTCTTCGTTTATACTTTAGTTACTTTCTAATGACCACTGGTTATTCGCAACAAGAGCTATTGGTGGCGTTTTACAACTGTGTCGCATCATGTAGCTAAATGAAAACCTTGCGTATTCACCGCCAATTTTTCATCTTCTGTAAAGAGGTCATTGGAGATGTACAAGCAACCTCTCCAATCTTAAATGCGACCAACATATGTTTGATAAGTAGTATCTTTTTTAAGGATAGAGAACGGATACATACATACCGTATTTACATTTTCAATCAAAATTCTAATTTTAACTTTCAATTGTATTGATTTGTAGAGAACAAATATATATTGTAATTAAAAATTTCAATTTTTCTAGAAACAACAAAAAATCTCAATAACTATATATATATTTCCCATCAAAGCAACATGTGTTATCTAAATGAAAGGCCATTAGAACAGAATTGCAAATCAACTTAATAGATGGTAGTAAGAGGAGGATGTGAATGTACAAGAGATCAGACATAGTATGCATGCATGGCAGCAAGGAGGAGGGGAGGGAATTGTACATTTTTTTCCAAAATGGAGATCATATTGCATGCTAGAGTTTCTTGAATTTTAAGCAGCTAAGGGGCTTTTTTAATTTAACCCCAATCGAATGGAGAATAATTTATAAGTTAAACGATCTTTGTTATTCTCACAGACCTTGAATCAAACAGTAAATGTAACTTTAACCGCCATATAATACATGGTCTCAGATATAATGATGCAACAATTATTATTATTTTAAATAGAACTCAATGTTCCACTACAAATTGGGTAGTGACAAAGTACTGAAATGAGATGTGGACACAATAGACGGTTTTTTTGCTGGTACGCTTTACGATGCAATCGATTTTTGATCAATTGATCCCAAACGACTTCTGCTTTATGATCTATTGATCGATTCAGATCATTTAATGTTGATTGATAGTCTTATCAATTCAATTGGACCTTAATCGAGTTGGGTACGAGTTTATTCGGACCCGAATGTAACAACGGACTCCCAAAAAATTATATAAGAAGAGGCAACCCTAGCTCTTCTTTAGACACGATTGTTATATGCTCTCTCTCTCTACATGCCAAGTACCTCTCTCTCATTGTGCCATATACCATGGAGCCCTAGAGAGGGTTGCCATCACTGCCGCATTGCCGTTATGCTGCCGGATCATTTCCTCGTGGATCTCTATCTCCTTCGGCGTACCTCGCTTGTGAAGAAGACATAGGATCTCTGTGACAATATTAGGAGATTCGTTGCTTGGATCATCAATGTGGATTGCGAGGAGCACACAATTAATCAACGTGCTCGCAAGCGTCTCCTCCGTTGGATCAGACTTGAGACATGATGTCTCTTCCTTTAGAGACTTGATCGCAACCACGATTCAAGAGTTAAACCTAATACTTTTTTTATTCAGATGAAACGATTCGAGAAGTCTTCTTGGATCATGTGATTTCATCATTCAAATTTTTTTCAATTCCGCTGCCCCGAGCAACTAGTACCACTGGTCGCTCTCGATCGCATCGATGTGATCCTCATGCTTCCATGACAAGCTTAAGGATTTTCAATATCCTTCAAGTGGTATCAGATCCAGGTTGGAGGCTTAGGATGTGATCCGTAAACCTAAGACGACTTGGGCATTTTTGGTTGTGCGATGTTTTATAGTATTTTGTTCACGCAACCCTATTTTGTTGGATTTTTTCACCAAGTCTAAAAGTTGTTTAAATATGAAATTATCATTTGGATAATGTTCTCTATTGAATAAGGAAATTGTGGGACTTGAGTTTGCGTGATTTAGAATCCGCTTGCTCATATTATGATCATTTTAGTGAACATGTATCCACTATTTAGTGGATGGTGAATCTTGACGTAATTAAAGAGTTAGTTGCAGTTTTAAAACAATATAAATGCATGAATAATACTTGGGTTCTATTATTAATTAAATTAGTAAACTTTGGAAATTTACTTTGTGTAATTTGGATTTAAATTGATTGAGATATGCTAATTCTAGTAAGTAGGGGTCACTGCTGAAAATTACTTTCCCAATCAAGAACCTTGTGATTGTCATTTAATCAATTAGTGGAAATTAATGGTTAATTTTCTGAAATAATTATTGATGAATATGTGTGAAATAATTATAATTATTATTTCATTAAATGACATTAGCTTAACCAAAATATGTTAGATATGATCTATATCATAATTGGTTACATCAATCCCAACAAACATAGTTGCTTGAATATGATTGGGGATTTGTTTAGAAAATCTCCTTATAATATTATTCAAAATGATTTTAATAAATATTATATGGTATAACTTCAGTTAAAAGATCGATTATCATCTCAAATACAAAATGATCAAATCGTATTATCCTAACCTGATGCAAATATGGTGTCTAGTCAGGGAGTGTTGAGGTAGAAGGTTGATCTGTGAGCAGTCTGTCCCACTCCCGTTGGTACTTACCATTAAAACGGGTGAGGAAAGGATAATGCTTGAAATGATCATGATGCATTTTTCTAATTATTGAAATTCGAATAATACACATTTTGAGATTATACCATCTTTCAAGTAACAACTAAAAATGTTTGTTGGTTGATTGATTGGATTGATAATTGATTTAATATGATTAAATTAATTAGATCCAATTATACACTCTATTGTAAATAGAGTAGTACTTCTCTTACAAGAATTAATTTTGTGAATATGATTCATAATTAATTAGAATTAGAACATGATCTGGAGGATCACATAAGTGACATCCATGGTCTTCCGTCAAGGTGAAGGGTTCTGTCGCTAGGGATTGTATGTAGGAGACGCCTGTCTGAAGTGATAGATCCTGCATACAAGCGCATCTCGGGCTCTTTGCTTCTCTAAAGAGTAAGGATGTATGCGTAGTAACCCCAATATCGAGTCCTCATATTATTGGGGTGATATTGGATTAAGCATAGCGAGTTCTAATCCTGTTGACGGTTGGTTCAATTAACGTGTCAACATCACCTTAGGGGTTGTGGGTCCAGGTGTTAATGATCGATTTGGGAATGCAAGTTGGACTTGCAAGGCGGAATGAGTTTGCGCTTCTTTTTATCCGAGTTGCAAGTTCTCATAGTATTGGGATGTGACAAAGATAAGAAAAGAGATCCCAGATCTTGCTTGAGATATAATGGTAAGTATATCTCTTACATTTAAAGTGATTAAGGGAATGAACTTTCAATGTTCATAAGGCAAGACAACTTTGATATAAAAATTCCTAAATCAAAGTAAAATAGTATATATATTTATTTATGCAAATTTCTTATTTCAAAAAATCCTCATCAGGCCCACTCAATACTATACTCAATAATGACCAGTAAAATGTCATGGATTGGATCCGTGATCAAGTAATTATACTTGCAGCTGGGCACATAATGTATGTGTTTGCAATGTGCAAGTTTCCACGTAATAATGACGAATGACAATTAAATAGACAATAGGGCTTCAACCATAATATTTGTATGTCTCTATAGTCTTGATCTCTCATCAAATGTACTTTGGAAGTGACATGTTGATGATGATC
The DNA here is from genome assembly GCA_037367405.1 of Ottelia alismoides. NCBI lineage: Eukaryota > Viridiplantae > Streptophyta > Magnoliopsida > Alismatales > Hydrocharitaceae > Ottelia > Ottelia alismoides. Next base: position 380,744 of record JAZKJV010005391.1, on the reverse strand, counting down.
GTAATTGTCAGATAATCCTTATAGAATCAAATAAGATGCTTCGACCAACATATGCGCTATCGACATTTATTTATGAATGGCATGGTTCACTACATTATGTAGAATGACAGCTTGATAAGAGATGATGTACTCAAAATGTTTCAGTACCTTCCTGAATCTTAAGAGTTGAGATGGATGTAGATATGATAAGTATCATCATTCTATTATCTGTGCTCAAGTCTTTCACGATGCTTCATAATATTCATATTGTATGAATATGATGAAGTATTTATAAATTGAAGTACTCTGATATTGAAGTCCCTCATGGACTTGTTCCATGTAAGAGATCCTTTGTCTTAAGAAATGGTTGTTTATAGATGAAGGGAGCGTAGTGGAAGCATGGGTCAGACCAAAGTTAGAAGAAAAGTCAAAGAGTTGACTGCACTTCTATGGTTTCCATACATATGACATCCAAAGAGTTGGATGAATGCCAATACTACAATAAGCCGATATACTGATAGCGTGATTATCTATACTATCTAGGATCCTTAGAGAAGGACTCAGATAGTGCATCGGAATAATCTACGTTTGATCATTGAAATAGACTTGCCTATTACATAAGTTCTTAAGGATATGGGTAGATCCTTAAGTGCATCACGAAAGCGTGAGGATTGCATCGTATGCGATTGGGAGCGACCAGTCACACTAGTTGCTCGATGCAGTGGGATTTAAAATTTTTTTCATGTGATGAAGCCACATGATCCAAGAACATTTCTCGTATCGTTTCATCTAAACCACAAACTAATATTAGGGTTACCTTTTGAAGCGTGGTTGCGATCGAGTCTCTAAACGAAGAGATGCCATGTCTCAAGTCTGATCCGACAGACTAGATGCTTGCGGGTGCATGGATGAGGCACATGCTTCTTGTAATCCACGTTGATGATCCAAGCGACAAAAATCACGATTTTGACACACGAGATCTGACGTCTCCTTCACAAGCGAGGCACACCGAAGGAGACGGAGATCCACGAGCAAATGATCAGGCATCATAACGACGATGCTATGGCGATGGAGAATCTCTCTAGAGCATCCATGGTGCACGACCATATGAGAAAGAGAGAGAGAGAGATGGCGTGTAGAGAGAGAGAGAGCCTTGTGTTTCTCATTAGCATTTGAAGAGCAAGGGGTGCCCTTCTATTTATAATATTTAGAGATCAATGGATCTCAATCCATGGGCAACACAAATCCAATGTCTCTCATTGATTTGTGTTTCTTTTAATAGCTAAGATTTTGTTGGTAGAAACCAACAACAATTATTTTAATTTAGATTAAATATATATTGATAAATCAATATGTTTTAATCCCAAAAAAAATCAATCAAGCTTGGAGATTATGCAATAAAGATTGCCTTCTTCCATAATATGAGATTTGGTGGCAATCTTATGTAATCTCATGAGATATCATGAGATTACATATTCCATGGAAATATCCAAGATATACAACAACACTTGTTGTAAATTATTCAACAAAAATAACTCATAATTATTTTGTGAATATTGCAATCTTGCCATTGGAAAATTGTGAATCACATTCACAACCCAAAATAAAATGTGAATTACATTTTCAATTTAATGTCCAATGTGAATCCAATTCACATTAACATTTAATTAACAAATGTAAATTACAAATAGCTCTCTCTTATATATTATACATCAAATGTATAATATATATGATTAATATGGATAGTGCTATCCACATTATTCATATCCATGATAATTAAATCACATTTAATCATCTTGGATCTCTATTCTCATGTGCCCAAACAATGTGAATCACATTAACATTTTTTACATCTTTGATAATCAAATCACATTTAATTATCTTAGATAACTCTCCATATAATATGAATAAAATTCATATTATTCATGATAATTAAATCACATTTAATTATCCATTTTCTAAATGCTTGGATACATATATCAACAATGAAATTAACATGAACTCTTTCAAGGATAATGCGCTTTCTCCGCGGATACTTGGAGATAAGGACAGAGCGATTGTATTGTTCCACGTATAGTGACTTGGATATTGAGATTACATCTCAAATCTCGATCTCGGGCCTCCCATAGATGCTTGATTAAATCAAGACCGTAAATCTAATCTTCTTATTGCATCTGAATCACATTTAGATAAATGTCCAAAATTTTGGACCAAGATCAGATCACTTCTCTACTGAGAGGAGTCACTAAAATCTAGACCCGTTTCATCACTCCCTAGGAATGGAAGCATCATGGTTATACAATCGTTTATGATCACATCACCCTCAGGTATTCCCAATACATGTACATCTTGCATACTAGAAGACCCAGAATAATCCCGAAGTATAAGATCAATTTTACACTGTCTACTTCAAGGATTTATCATTAAGTTTCTCATTCGATCATTGGGAGTTGGTATTGATCATATACTTTCCAAAAGCATATATCATAACCCGGTGTTGATCATATACTTTCCAAAAGCATATATCAAACCTACAAATTCAGTCAAGCTTCCAAAGCGAGATGACCATGCACAAAATTTGATTCTTTTCAATATCTCATGAGTGATCTCATGTCTTCTGGTTGAGTAATGAACCTGTATGATCCCTTTGAGAGATCGTATTACTCATATGCCATTGCATGCACACCAGCGCGCCAATGTATAGACCTTGATTAAGTCATCAACCTATTGGTCTGCCAAATGTACATTCTTAGACATATGGTAACACATGTCTCCGGTCAGAGGATGCATGCCTATATCGTGACAACATTCGACATAGGACTTTGGTTATCTCGATCTCGTTAAGTCAACTCTTTGACCTAACTAATCTAACACCTCCGAATCTCTATTCCTATGCAGAGGACATGCATCAAAAGGTCGGTTAGATATCAACCTATATGAGAAAGGATTGCCATCTCCTACTCAGGCTGGAGATCATCTCTTAATAATCATTTGACGGTGCTCGATGAGTCCTCAATCTAACTCTTTAGATATTCATCCAAGCACCAGCCTCTATGATTCAATAATTGAATCAACAGCTGTATGATCATTAAGATGGTCAGGGTACATAACCCTAATTGTACTAAGGGACCTATAATGCAAATTAGTTATTCTTCATTTCAGATCAGGGAATGATATTTGCAATAACATTTATTGCATAATCTCTCGCTATGGGCTTGCATGTCCAACAAGATCAAAGTCTAATAATTGTATCAGACTCTTCTAATAACACTTGCAATTGGCTGTATATGTTTTAGAAGACGAGAAATATTGATTTTAAGGTTTAATAGTCATTCACATGGATATTGATGCAATTGTTGCAACAATATCTATTGGATATCATATTTTTAGTGAGAGAGTCCTTAGTCTTAGAGAATGCCTCTATGACCTAGATATTAGAATACACTCATTATTTATTTCTAGATGTTGAAAATAGACATGAGTTCTTGAATATACCTATCATAAAGAGCTATGATGGATATATTTCAGAAAATAATATAACATCTAGAGGACTCTACGAAATTAGAAAATTAATGAATGGTTCATTACCATTTCTAATACTGAAAATTAAACCTTTAAAAATCAATAGGGGGATGAAGATCATTTGACAATGATCTGGCATCAAAACTTGGATATAATTCTGTTGATGAAATCAATAGACTAGTAAGAGATGAAACATCAGGGTGTCTGAAATTTCAAATCTTACATACTTGTGAATATTGTATTCAAAGTAGAAATTGTCCAATACTCCCTTCTACAGGAATGGTGTTGAGGTATTCCAAATCTCATACATATTTATGTATGTAGATCATCTTTATCATAATAAACATTAATGATATGTGATATCCATTTATGATTACTTGAGATATGAGATTTCTTCCCTTCACATTAGAAACCTTTGAAATGTTCAAAAATTTCACAGTTTTGGTTTAGAAACAAAGTTTGAAGGAAGATGAAATGAATTTGATTTAACCTAGGTAGAATGTACCTATTAGATGAATTCATGGAATACCTTTTAGAGAAAGGAATATTATTCCTATCTAAATTCACCTAATACACATAAACTCAATAGAGTTGTAGGGAGATACAATTGGATCATTTGTGAGATGATTTGATCAATGATGAATAATTACCTCTTATTTTCTGGGTATATATGTAGTCGAGAATATTATATATATCCTTAATAAGATTCCATGCAAATCTAATCCGAACATCCTCCTAAGCTATGGTTTGGAACCCAGCCTAGTGTTGTCCACTTGAGGATTTAGGGTTGCTTGGTCCATAACTTTGTTGTGGATGCAAGTAAGCTGGAATCTAGCACCAGAGAGTGCTACTTAATCAGGATAATAAAGGATGGTATTGGATACCTACTTTATGATCTTGAGACTCTTAAAAGATTTTCTGAGAATCTGATTCTTAGAGGATGACTTTCTTAAGAATCAATATGAAAATGAAGTGAAGGAACTCATTTAATCTTGAGAAGATAATGTGGCTCTTGAAATCGGAAACTAAAAGGATATATAAAGATGAAACACTCATACCTCTTTAAATTACTTTGAGCAGGGATTCCATGTGTCAATTAATTCTGATAATGATCCGACTTCATGTGGTGAAGCTTCCAAGGATGATGACATGGAAAAATGGTTGGTAGCAATAAAGTCTAAAGTAGACTTCATATACAAGTGTTGTATATGGACCCTCAAGGATCCACCTATAAGGGTAAAACCTGTTTGGTGTAAATGGATCTTCAAGAGAAAGAGGGAACCTGATGAGAAGGTAGAGACCTTCAAAGCACGGCTCGTATCCACAAGATACACACTAAGAGATGGCATTTCTTGCGACGAGACTTGCTCTTCAGTGACCATGCTTAAAACCATCAGAATATTGCTAACAGTAGCTTCACAACTTGACTATGACATCTACAAGATGGAAGTCAAGATTGCATTCCTCTATGAATTCCTCACCGCGGATATTCACATTAAGTTATCTCAGGGCTTCATGGTTAATGAAAGCAAGGTGTGCAAGCTGAATAACTCCATCTATGGACTCAAATAAGCTTCTTGTAGTTGGAGCATCAGATTTGATAAAAGTATTAATGTTATGATTTCAGAAAGAATCTTGATGAACCATGTGAAGCTTAGTGGGAGTGCCATTGTGTTCATCATGCTACATGTAGATGATATCGTAATCATTTGGAATGATATAAGGATAATAATAAGTGTTATATAGTCTGACTATTCCATAACTTGATATATGATCTCAAGGATCCTCTTAGGTCTTAGTTCTGAAGTTGTTCAGAAGCAAAGAGAAGAGGGCATTGGACCATTACATTAGTGGTACACCTTGAACATGTTCCATTTTCTGGAGAATTCCAAGAAAGGCTTCATTCCCTAAAGATATGGTACTGACCTATCTAAAGGGATAACACCTCAAAGAGTTGAGGATGTGAATACCAAAGCTACATGCCCTAGTCCTTAGCTATGGGAAGCTCTGTGTATGCTAGATATGTACAAAAGTCAGATGTCTGCCACGCACTTGGAGTAGTAAACTGTTACTAATCCTACTGTGGAGATAAAATACTTGATTGCAGTAATAACAATATATTCAAAGATGACAAGAATTTTTGAGATAGTGATCTCAAAGTCTTATCATCATGGACTTAAGACTTTATAGGTAGTGATCTAAAAGGTCTTTATTGTAGATGCCTTATAAGACATAAGACCGGGTCTTAGTCTTAGGAGATAGAGATCTCCGGGAATAAGGGTATTTTGATAAGTATAATAGAAATTACATACTGGTTATAATGATTATTGAGTTGTAGTGTCATAGACACTATAACTACCTTAAAATTGAGTATTGATTGCAGAAGATGCAACATTCACATTGGATGCGAGCACTGTTACTAGGAGATATGCAAGTGCCTTAAAAGGACCTGCGTAGTCTCTCGGGAATAGAGTGACTGATCAACTTACCTAGCTATTTTTCTATATAGCCTATGATTGTCACATGAGAGAGGGTTTAAGATTAGCCCCATAATGGCTCTTTGGGCTAGTGGGAGATTGTTAGACATGCGAGCCCACGAGGAGCCATTATGCAATAAATGTTATTGCAAATATCATTCCCTGATCTGAAATGAATAATAACTAATTAACATAATAGGTCCCTTAGTACAATTAGTGTTATGTATCATGGCCATCTAATGACCATACAACTATTGATTCAATTGTTAAATCATAGAGGCTTGTGATTGGATGAATATCTAAACAATTGGACTGAGGACTCATCAAGCGCTGTCAAATGATTATTAAGAGATGATCTCTAGACTAAGTAGGTGATTAATCTCCATTTCATTACCTTTATTCTATCATTTTGGCCATAAAAACCCTATCTAATGCTTGTAAATAGACTTAATTTGTACAAATTCACATTCATTCTTTATTGTATAAATATTATATAAAATACCATTTTTAATACCAAAATTATAGAATACAAAAAAGAAAAATAATAAAATGCTAAAGGTATTTTATGACCCTAAACCCCGAGACCTAGGCATCTCGATGACTAGGTCGACAAGGAATAAAGTAAGGGGAGATAAGGGCCAAAAATCGCTAACAAATCCCATTTATTAATTCATCAATAATGCATTTTTGGACCCATTTTATTTTCTACTTATAATTCAGATAAAGAAACTTTGTACATGGAAGTTATAGATAGTAATATATATAAAAATATAAAATTATTTTCTTACAAAAATAATATACAGTGTACTTTTTATACTCTAAATAAAAAGAAAAAATCCCAACATACCAAACCCATATCTCTCAAATAAAGACTAAAAATGTATCAAAATCACTCTCTAATTATATATAACTTTTAATAAGATATTTAATGAAGGTGGTTTCATTTTTGGTGTTAAGGTATGAAAGTTAGATTTTGGACTCCTATCGTATAATATACCTGAATAGAATATTAATTTTAGTTATCCTTTATTATTTTTATAATTTTATATTTTTATAATTCTGTAAATATTATATATAAGATATGTACATATTAAAACTAAAATAAAACTATAAATAAAATACTAAAATAAAGTAAGTATATAGAATACAAAGATAAAAGACCTATACTTATACCTATATAATAAATATACTTATTTATTTAAATGTAAATATTATATCATAAAAATGTAATAAAAATATATTTATGTATATAAAATAATTTATAAATATAGAAAATAAATAAAATAAAATAACAAAATCAAAATACAAAATAAAAATAAAATACTCAAGACATATGTAAATATACCTACAAATAAAACCCTAAGAAGTAACTTGTAATTAATAACCTCTAAAAAATGAATAAAAGTCATAATAATATGCTTAATGAAATAATAAACATTTTTATTTTATAACTTAAATTTAATAAATTCATTTATTAATTATTATAGATTTTACAATGATTTTCAGGCTGGTTTTTCCTCGTTGGTCCCCGTGGAGAAACTAGGTCGCTCCGCTGGTTGACTTTGGTCAACGAGCTGACCTACGCCTGTGCTCTTGCCAGAACTAGCTTCTGATCTCTTATCTCGTTTTCCCCTAATCGACGTATTCATCGATTCAGGTTGGTTCCTTCACCAATTTTCCTCCTCGATCTTCCCTCATGCACACCTGCATAAAATATTGGGGATTGGATCGATGATTCGCCCTAACGTCCTCATTCTTTCACTACAAGAAAATGCAGAATTTGCGACTACACTATTGCTACTATATGTGGTGGCAATGTAGTCGCAAGACATATAGCCACTACTTTGCGACTACAATACCGCCACAATATAGTCGCCATGTTCAGGAGCCAATTTAACAACTATTTGTAGTCGCCACTTGTGGTTGTAAATAGTTGCAACCACTTTGCGATGAAAATATAGTCGCAAAGTAGTAGTAAAATTTGGCGAAAATTTTCATAGTCCCCCCGCCAATCAAGCCCTAAATTCGGTTTCCCTCGCTAGCTTCCCCAACCCCTCTCATCTTTGAACCTCTCCCAATCGTGCCCCCTCCCAAATCGCCTCTCTGTCCACCGCATCTGCCTCTCCATCGCGTGCTCTTCTTCTGGTTGTCGCATCCCACTCTCCAATGCCTCCTGATCTCCAAGATGCCGCCTCCGCCTCTCCACCGCCTCCTCTTCCTTGCATTCTCCTCTACTAACAAGTTTCCTCCAGTGTGTTCCTCTCTGATGACTACGATGTATATCTCTAATGTCTCCATATTCGGTATGTTGTAGTTCTCCTTTGATTTTATTTCTCGCTCCTTTTCTTTTGATTCCTTCACGTTATCCCTATCGGACTGATGGGCATCCAAATTAGGGCTATTAATCTCCCTATTCCCCAAACCCAACTCCTCCCTCTTGTATCGATCCCCATCCTCCCCCTCCTCCATAGACTGTGAGTAGAAACCTTAATTACACCATATTTGATAGGAAGCCTATGTTTGGTTACTGTTTGCATATTTTGCATTCACTAGCTAATGATTAGAACCTTCTCAGTTCGGTTTTATGCATACCCAGATATCTTAGATGGACCATCTCCCAATTTCCTTGGGCATACTTTGTAAGGACGTTTCTCTCAAAATCAATTTCATTAAGCTATCTCTCTTTTCTTCTTTATATTGTATATGTTAAGATTGTAGAAGAAAATGGATATGATTGTGAAGCAAAAAAGATTGCAAATACCAATAGGGAAAGTACTACCCATGAATGCAATAAATATGTTTTCTGTTGTGGACTCTGAGATCCTTGATATGAACCAACTATTTAATCTGTTCAGTTAAATCTGTAAATCTTATTAATGTGAGTATATAAGAACACACAATTTTTTAGTTTGAATCTTAGTACAGATTACTCTTCATTATCTTTAAATTCAGAGAGTATCTAAATGGGATGTAGAAGTTCAACAATGTTTTGAGATTGTGTAATTTGGATGGAACCAATTGGTATAGCCAAGTTCCTATATATGTATCAGAAGTTGATTTAGACTTATTAGTATCAATGCTTCATCTCTGTACCCATGAGCACAAAGGAAGTACGTTTTCTTAACATTTTAAATGGTGAGATCGCGTAACAGGTTATTCACTCTATAGGTTTCCATTCTTCCTTGAATGTCCTTCATTGAAATTAATGTCGAGCATACATTTTAGAATGGGCTTTTCCATGTATATTTTTTCTGTTTATCTAGATTCCAGTTTTGTTAGAAAACTCTATGTTCGGTAAACTATTTGACCCGTTTGTCAATGTTAATGGCATTACATTCAGTAAAATTCAGAAAAAATAAGTGAGGCACTTTTCCAAATGGGTATAAAAGTCTCACATCTCAAATCCAAATCATCTATGCAAATTTACATGGATAAATACCTACTTGATTGATCCATTCTTTCAGTTCTCAGAGACAATCTGGTTGCACGAGTTTTACGAAAGAGTTGATAGTCCATCAAGATGACCATGAAAGTAAATTGTTGTAAACCTTAGCTATTTATTTAGCCATCTTAGTAGTTCCATACAAAGCTTTGTTGTCCCTTTTCAATGCAATAATATTTTCTTTGCAAATAGCTCCTGACTTTTCTACTCGCTCAAAACTGCAACTTATGTTGTGGGAACAAGGCATTGCAGGTGTAGTGATGTTGAAGATTACTATGTAGATTAACACCCTACTGTAATTATTTAATTTTAGGAGGTGTGATGTTATCTGATTCTGCGGTCAAAGGTGTGATACATTAGAGAGACATATATACAAATATCCAAAGGTGTAGAAAGTACATCACGTGCAGAAGAGAAGATTCAAATATAACTATATTTTTATAGATAAATCATCTTTACTATATTACAAGAGAGTTAGATCAATCATGCAGGTATGTACATCTTTAAATGTAAATCAATTTCGTATGTTTTAAAGAACGTCGATCTTGCTAGGTACTGAAATACTCACGTAATAGGAAAGACATATTTGAGAATCCTTTCAAGCATTGAGACATGAAATCATAATTTTTTAATCTTTTGTTTAATTCCACATTCAAGTAGAACCAATGTCATGAAAAATATATTGTTTTTGTCCAATATAGCCTGATTTAAATACTTGTATTTGATCTTGATAAAAAAATCCAAGTCCGGTTTTTATCAGGTGGCGCAAAGGTTCCTGTATTGGTTGAAGTTAAAGTTGCAACCTCAGGGAAAACTGCATCGTACAACAACAATGCATCAACAAGAAGAGCGGATGGGGTATTGGACAATAAAGAAGAGTGGTTTCTCAAAAGGTATGAGAATGTTGGAGTTGTCAGAATTAACAAAAGAGTACGTTAGTTAATGAATTTAGTACTCTTTAAACATGGATGGTCAAAGAATGAAAATCATCAATTGTGAATCTACAATAACAGTTTTTATAGATGAAAAGTTTGCTATAATAAAAAGATATAAACATTCGAACCGCTTTTGTCCCTTGTCTTGTCTTCATTCTTGGATCTCTAGATAGAGGGTCGTGATAGGACCCTCTCCAGCTCCTTGGGAGCGAGCTCTAACGAGTCCTTCGCTGACTTCCACCATCTGCGCCGCTCGCCGGCGTGAGGTCCACACCTCGTGGCTTACGCCCGCTCGAGGTAACATTTTCTTTGATTTTATCTTAGTTTTAGAACCTAGTTCAATCTCATGCATCTATTTTATCTTTTAATTACGTGCATTAGCGTTAATTAACCCATTCGAGGTTCGATGGAGCCCCTCTCCGGGGAAACACTTTTCACTATGCCACCACTGTGTCGATCTCCCAAACCACCATATCTACTTCCCTAGTTGTTTCCCCATGCTTCGCCACACTCCACTCAACTTGGCTCCTCTTGGAGCAAGATTCAGGTGCTCTCCCTCCCACGCCTCACTGGAGAACCTCCATTTGACCCCCTCATTGCATCCATTTCGCCACCTAAGGGGTCGAGGCACTTTGCCGTTGACCCATTAATGTTCTTGTGCAGGAATTGCGAGCTCAATGCCTAGTTAGGTCAATTGTGCACTTTGCCGGAGGTACCTGGGGCTCCACTGCTTTGCCGATCTCCTATGTGAAATCCGGTGACCGTCGGGGACTTTTAATGCCACCGGACGATATAGGAATCTTCCAAGGAGCATTTGGACCACCGAACCATCATCTCGAGCTGCAGACATGCTGCGTGTATAAGTGAAGCTGATCGGGCCGTTCATCTGCGCAACATATTGTGTATTTTACACTATTCACCCAACACATTTTTGTATTAAATAATTAATCCTTAAACATTCATCTGCCATTTTGAAATTTCTATAGCATTTGCAAAAAAACCCTCGTATTTAGTTTATTTGTGATTTAGTGTGTGCTAGCTTACCTTACATGTCATCCCACATGAGGTGGGCATTTTGATGACAAGCCCTTGGGATTTGTTGTATTTCGATTTGGCCTTGAAACTTTTTATTCCCATTATATATTTTTGTGAAAATTGCGGCTAGGCCTCTGACTTTTTATTTAAATTACACATGTTCCCCTACTAATACATGTGTTTTTGTATGTTTGTTGTATTTATTAAATATATCATTCGTGCTCCAAAAATCACCAAAGATAGGTATAAGTTCCTGATTTCTTATAGATTCACACCATATTTTTATTTTTGTAATTTAGGATTTTTACTATTTTATAAAAAATCTCTCAAATCTTCCCTGTTTGCATTATAAAATACCAAAAAAATATAAAATCTTTTTGAAAAATTCCCCAAAAATATATTACACTTATTTAAGTATTTAGAGCCTTCGGACCAAAAATCCATAAAAATAGAAAAACAAAACTCTTAAAAAATAAAAATCCCCAAAATTCTTTATAAAAATCTATAGAATTCCTAAAAACCCAAAAATAATGTTTCCTATTTTATAATTTTATTTATATTATTATCTATAGATTAGAATTGATTTGTAAAATTTTGGGTATTATTGGCTATTTTTATTTCCATTTCAATTTCAGTTATTCGTTAAATGCCTGATTTTGGATATTCTTGACTTTAAAAATGTATACAAATTCCTTGAAAAGTTACAAAAATAGTAAAAAACTATATAAAAAATTTAATTTCAGAGTTTCTAGTTATTTTTTGTTGTATTTATATATATCTATTATTTATTATTATATATATAATCTTATATTTTTTTAGATAATTAAAAGAAAAAGAAAATCCAAAATCTAAAAATATTTAAAGAAAATATTAGAATTTAAAATTTAAAACAAAATAGAATAAAATATAATAAAAACAAAATAAAAAAAATATAAAAATATAAAACCCACATAAAAATAGACAAGAAGATTCACACAATTACATTTTTTGCACTCCACTACACAATCTATCCTTTTTGCTCCTTGTGTTCGATAGTCTATACTACTTACGCTATATACATATTTTGTAGAGTTAAATAAAATAAATTTTAACTCCATACATTATTTTCATTGCTTGATTATTATTGTGGGTTAATTGTTGAATTAGTCCGAGGTTCTCGTCGGTCTCTTTGACGACTGTGCTCCAGCCTTGTGTGGAACACACGTCCGATAGAATTTTTGGCTTTTCAAATGGCGCTGTTGCCGAAGAGCAACTACACATAGATTGGTTTTATTTGATTGCGTTTTCTTTTTCCATATTTCTCCTTTACTTATTTTCTCTTTTATTTGATATTAATTATTAAATTGTCTAACCCCTCTCCTTGTTGACTTTGCTACGAGGTATTGCTGATCGAGGGAGGCACTATACTAGGAGCACCTGCACACCCAAGTGAAGCGGAGGTTACTTTCTGACCTAGAACCAAGGAGACTTGTAGAATTTTTGTAGACATTTCCACTTATCATTTTTTCATTTATTGTTTGTAATTCAAAGTGAGAGAGAGGGAGGCTATTTATTTGTAATATTCAAGACTCTCACGACACTTCACACTTAATGAGGTCCAGTGCCCGAGGGATTGTTCCGTTGGGGCCTCATCGGTTTTCCGTTGTTTTCATTGCATTTATTTTATTCATTTTCTGAGTTTTAACTTTTCTTTATTTTGTGTGATTGAGCCCTAGCATTAGGATTTGCTTGGTCAATAGACTAAGGACAAATACCTAATTACGATTGCATGCATCTATAGTATCGTTTGGACTTTGTCAAATTTTAAAATGCTATTTATTTGGCTTTAAGATCGCATCCCGAGAGAGGTCGCATACAACGTGTGCAAGACACGTTGTGGTGGGCATTGAGTGGCATAGAAGACTGGACCTTTGTCTCATTTCCAGATAATTAGCCTATTGTTCTTCAGAGTAATAGTATATTCTCATCTAGGGTGATTTGATCGGCTTGCATTGCATATAGATAGGTTTCAATGCCGCTTTGCATCCATGCATGTAGAGATCTAGAGGCAAGGTGAGGTTTTACGCTTTAGCATGTATCATTGATTTGCTGCTTGCATTGTTTTTTTGCCTCTCTTTCTCTGATTTTTGACCACATAGGTGCTAAAAAGAATTGATTCCTCGATAGGATTCATGCATTTTCTATTTAAAAATATAAAAAAGTGATAATCATAAAATTGGGACAACTAAAATTACTTGTCCCTAAAATAAATTAAAAAGAAAAATCATTGTCTTGGGGAAAGTAATCCCCTGATTATCTTTGCATTTAATTTCTCACATACACACTAAGGTTAGTGCCCAAATCCCATAATCTTTCCTAAGTGTTTGTACAACTTTGAGTTTTCACGTAACTCTAAAAATTGAGAAGATAAAAAGATCACACTCTTGTGGTCCTCACCATGTTGAGTAGGTGAATTGAGGGGTTTGTTTTGCATAAGTTTGTTTTTCATTGCTTGTGTGCATACTCGATCATCACCGTGCATTTGTGCCTTTCTTCTCACACTTCTTGATTTGACCATCATGCTCTCCCGATCATTTTTCTCTTATTTTAGACTTGGCCGATTGGAGTTAATTTTATCCGAACTTTGTAGATTCTTCATACCCTCCAACTGGTCCACCTCCATTTTTTCAAGAGGACTTTGCTCCTGAGTTTTCTTTTTGTACATATCTGCTTCAGACACAGTATCATGCCTCAAAGTTATATACACCACCACTGCCCTAACATTTCCCTCCATATCACCCAATCGAGTCTGATCTATTGGAGTCAACTTTCATGGAGTCCACACTTGAGACCTTGACTCGATTAATGAAGCATATGAATTCGAGGATTAATGATCTTACTATTTTGAATAAAAGCCAAAATACTGCTCCACCATTTGAGGATATGGATTCACTTGAGGATCAACATGAGAGATTGCAATCGCCAAAAATACAAAAATGAGAAAATTTTAAAAATCCAAAAAGCTTTTGGGAGACACATTGTTGATTCATTTTGTGAGGAGAGGATATCCATGGCAGATCCTTTGACCACATATTCATTCACCCCATGTCCCATCTTTGACCCCAAGGAAGACACTGTACAGACTGCTCTTAGTCATCCTTGTATAGATGATGATTCCAATATCCTCCCTTGTTTGGAGGAGGTCCAACCATTAAAAAATGTTGACTGAACCTGAAGTGGTGGCCACTATTCATGAGATCATTGATGCCCCACTTCACCAGGCTATAACCCATTTATCGGCTCCTCAAGCCAAGAAGAGAAAGCAAAGAAGCATATCTGAGCATCATATCTCAACCATGTCCACTGCCCAAGCCATCACCCACCTCCCTTCTTCTAGGAAAGGGAACACTGCTACAACTTTCATTAGATGCACTATCTCTGACTACACATGTGATCACACTATCCTTGACGGCGCTGCTTCAATTAGCATAATACCCTTCTCGCTGGTACAGTCTCTTCACTTAGGACATCTCAAGAAAACCAGGATGATCGTTCATTTTGCTAATTTATCTATCAAGAGGCCTAAGGGTATTCTAGAGAACACTGTCATTTGGATTTAGGGCATGATCTATACTGTCGATTTTGTCATTATCTCCCATGGAGACCTCCACTGGTGAGCACTCTCCAATCATTTTGGGATGACCCTTTCTCACCTCTACGAGAGTCATCATTGATTACAAATCAAGAGAGATTCTCTTCCATTCTGATGGGATCGATGTGTTGATTACTACACCTAATGCCAACCAGAGACCTGCATCTGATGTAACTACACATAACTTAGCCGACCCCGAGGCCTATGACCTATCTACTGATATCTGGGAGGTTTCCTTTGTGACTGATGATGAGACCTAAGAATTCCTCCTCAGGGAGGAAGACTCGGAAACCATAAACCTTGGAGCTCCCTCTTCTAGAGATTTGCATTGTGTTGATGGCATCCGTGGGATTTATGTGATTGACACAATCGAGTGGAGAACAGACTTAGATGAGACTGATGAGGTTGAATTTCATCTTGTTGCGTTCATCAATGAAATCCTCACAGGACGAACTTGACCTTACTTCTTCCGATGACGAGTTCATCCCTTTTCACTTTGATATCTGCGAGACTCGGGGACAGACCTGACCTGACTACTTCTACTGATGAGTTCGTTCCTTTTTAGTTTGACCTAGTTGAGACACCCAATGCCGAACCGGACCATACTTCTTCCACTGACCAGTTCGAGCCTCTCCACTTTGAGATCACTGAGGACCCTCCCAGGTCGATTCTGATAGGTCGGTTTCTGAGGACCCTGATATCGACCTACACCTTGTCAGATCCATACCTCAGTGGTCTCGCAAGAAGGTTCACTTTCTATCTTCTTGACCTTTGTACATCAATCCTGTTGTATATTCGCATTCGCTTTCTACCATCCATCCACCACATCGCTCGTCCACCCCATTTTCATGTGTGCCTTGCTTAGGACGTACTTTGTCCTAAGTATGGGGGGACAATGCATGAGCCAAGTATTCTTTCTTCATTCTGTTTCACCACTATTGTTGTTTCCTATACTTAGGGCTTTGTTACCCTAAGTATAGTGGGAGTGATATGTACATTCTCTTCGATCTCTTCTTCTATCTTCATCTATCTTTTCTTATTTTCATCTTTTCTTCATATCGTTTTCATTTTTTATTTTCTGCCAGAAAAGGTGTCGCCCCTTTTCGTTAGTGTTCTTTACTTAGGACGTACTTTGTCCTAAGTATAGGGGGGTTTTCAGCCCGAGCTCTTTCATTCTTTGATCCTCTCCACTGTCTAGGGATATCTTACCCTAAGTAGAGGGGAGATAGTCGGAGTACGATCTGTTCATTCCCACCCTTGACCCTCCCTACATTGTATACAATCAGTTATACTTAGGATTATTTTATCCTAAGTATAGGGGGATGATCGACTTCTTATCCGTTTCATTCCTTCATTCGTTCATTTATTCTTTAAGCTTTTCTATACTCAGCATGAGTTATGTCTTCTCTTTTTCTCTCTGATTTACGAGGACATAACTCAAGCTAAGTATAAGGGGTCGTATATACTGCGTATATACTTTAGCCATAACTCATACTTTCATATTTTTAATAATAAATATGTCTAAAACACTATATAAATTACTGTATAAAATACTATAAATTTCATTAAAATCAACTAATAAAAAGCTTTATATTTTTCCTTAAATTCTTTTTGTATATACTGATTAATAAATCATTTAAAAATATTTTTTTGCAAAATGATTGAAAAATAGTTTGAAAAATCTTTTGAAAATAATTTGGAAAATGTTTTGTTAAATATTTTCAACCTTTGTAAAGATATTTTGCTTCTAAAATATATTTTCTTTATATGAACTAAAAATGTTTGAAAACTGATTTGCAAATGATTTGGAAAATGGTTACAAAATTATTTTAAAAATCTATACATATTGTTTGAAAAATCTTTGGAAAATAGTTTTCAAATGCTTGTAAATGTTTGTAAAAATTATTTGTAAAATTATTTTGAACTGTAGTTTTCAAAATTGTTTGTAAAATCATTTTCAGATAAGTTTGAGGAAGACACTCAAATTCTTTATTAACCATATATACTTATCTATAAAAATGATCACATATCCTTTGCAAATAAATAAAAGCCGAACATTTGTAAATATAAGATGCATCCCCGTGTAAATATTTGTACCTTATTTTATCCAAAATCTTTTGTTTGAAAAATACAAAAAAATTGCAAAACCTTTTCTAAAAATCTATAAAAAGTTTAAAAGTTTGAAAATTGCATCAGAAAAATATTCTTCTGCATTGTACATAGCATTTGCATGGCATTCACATGTTCTAAAATGAGTTTGACTATTGAACAAGTCTAAGTAAAATCCGATTATTGGAGCTTGTTGGATCTTAAACCTACCTAATCACAAGAACCTTATAGGAACTGGAGTTGAGGTGCTTTAGGTCTAGTTGACTTAATTCTTTGAGGATCATGAGACTTGGTTCAAGGTATTCTTGACTGCCTAAATAGAATATTTCGGAGCACATACACGGCTCTTGATGATAATGACTTAATTTGGACACCTGCACCTTTCACTTGGCTCAACTCTTTTGGACTGGTGAGGGGATTTTATTTGCCGATATGAGATGTACAAAAGTGGAAACATTTGTCCTCATCTAAGGAAGGAATTGCACCCAAACCCGTCCTGTAGCAGAGACATCTAAAGATAGGAGAGTGTGGGATCCAATAATGCTTCAAAAGAGGGATAGTCTACTCGCTCAAGAGGAAAACCTCCTTATGTAAATGTTGTTGTATATAGTATTTAAAAAAAACCAAAAATAAAAAACTCCAAAAAAGAGGACAGGCTTGATTGAAAATAAAATGCATGCTAGAGTGTACATATTTGTATAGTTGATAAACACAGCTTTTGTTGGCTGTTAATAAGAGAAAGATGTCGATTGTAGAATAATCACGAAGATAGAAGCCGTGTTGATCGAACAAAAATCCGGATTAAAATAGGAGAGAGAGAAGAAAGATGAACAAAAATATTCTCTCCTATTTTAATCCTTTAAAAACTAATTTTTATCTAGGTAAGTTCCCCTGGGTCGAACTCGAGGAGATGGAATAACCTTAATGTGGTTTTCGAGGAAAGAAAGAATCACTGGATTTTTATTCTCTTCTTGGGATTACAAAAAGAATAAGAAAGCGTTCAAAACTTAACACATTTTTACAAAATTAAAAGCAAGAAATATTTGCTATTAAAATCAATGAAAAATAGCTAGAAACATCTCTAGGGTAGTTGTGTAACTACCCTAGAAACTTCGAAAAAAAATACAACAAAGTTAGGGACCAAAACTATACTATAGTTCAGGGGTATAAGTGCAAAAAAACTAAAATGTTCTGTGACAAATTGGTCCCTGTTAGGGACTGAAATGAAATGAAAACTAAAATTATTACATTTAGGTCCCTTCATGGGAACCTAAGTGTAATTTCTTGAAACATATGGAGCGGTAGTTAATTCTGGAACTCTTCTAGGTTTAGTATGCAATTTTTCCACCATTTCACGATCAATGGCGGAGATTAGAAATGGTGCACGATCTGAGCTGTCCGATCGGGACACATGTCATAATTCTGTACACTCTGGTGTTCTTGAGTGTTCTTCCCCCTTTCTCGCAGCGGACAAGGATGGCTTCTTCCCAGGATTCTTCCCGATGATACACAAGAAGCTTTGGCCTCCTACAGGACCAGAGGGGTGTCTCCTACACCCCTCGAGCTCGCTTGCGAGTGAGCGGACTTCGAGGTGAAGGAATACAACAGCTGGATGTCAAAGAAGATTCGGTGGAGCTTCAACAACCACCTGGAAGGGGAGCGTCTTGATCTTTCTTTGATAATTAAGGCTCCAGACGATGATTTAATACTCCAGATGAATCTCGAGACCTGCAAATGAGTTTTATATGCTCGATTTATAATAAAATCATCCAAGAATTATGGATTTGCAAGTGATAAAATATTTCCAAAAACTAAGAGAAAACAAAGAGAGATAGAGTCGATTTGAAGTGAAATTGAATAGAATTTGAAAAGGGATTAATCAATGGCGTCTAAGATGGATTCTTATGGTCTCTAATGATGTAATTTAATGGACTAATCGAAGCACGAGATATGAGAAATAAAAAGGCAAAATATTAAGGAATGCCTGAGGGTAGCAAAGTGTAGGACAAAGCTGGTCACCGCTTGATGGGGCGGCTTCCCGGAGCTGAATGTCGCTGCTACGGTGATGCAAGGCAGAGATGGAGGCTTGGAACCTTCCTCAGATGATCCTTCTTCCATGTGAAGCTCGCCATAGGCTCTATCACAGTCATAGATAGGCAGAGGATGGTGGTAAAAGTGGTGGTTTGGATAGTGGGATTCTGGAAAGGGTTATTTCAGGAGGAGTTAGGAGATTTGATGAGCTTTTATGGATGAGATCGAAGAGAGTTGGTATGAGATCAATGGTTGGAATGTATGCAGGTTGTTAGGAGAAGAAGATGGAGGATGAAGATCGAAGGAAGAAGTTACTAGGTGGCGGTGAAATTAATTGAAAGTTGGACGATAAAATAGATTAACAGGCGCCCTTCTTGAGGAAGATGAACCAGGTGTTGAAACGTGTCAACACCTAGTTGGACAGATTCAAGAAATAGAGTAATAAATAAGGAATAAATAATAACTAATGGAAGTTTAAATATGTATAAAAACGAGAAATATAGATAATTAAATTATCTAAATATGGTATCATTAGATTTCAAAATAATAAATATTTTACGAAATATAAATATTATTTTATCAAATAAGTACAAATATCACTTAATGAATAGGTTTGATGTTTTAATTGAATAAATTAATAAATAATATATTATTTTTGTATTTTATTAATTATTAGGTTAATAAAAAAAGTATATACGAATTTTTGTAGATTTTAATAAATTAATTTAGGTATATTAATAAATATAGATATAAGTGATGTAGTATTAATTTACCAATAAATTACGGTTTTTGATTTAGTTAAAATAATAAATATGCTCCAAAAATTATGTAATAAATTAGGGTTAAAATACAAGATCAAGAAAATAATTAGAAATTATAAAATCATTAAAACAGTAAATAGTGTGTTCTAAATAAAATAAATAGCCTAGAAACCCAGTTTGTGGTTAGGTCCCAAAATCGACTTTTGTAAAATAGACTCCGATTTTAGTGAAATCACCTTCATTAATTAGAGAATAGTATTTTATAAACTTTAAATGTGAGCAGGGTGAAATTGGAGTTCTTATGAGAAAGTTATGATGTTTAAAAGTTGAAATTTTGACAATTTACAAGTTGGATTTCTTGGCATATACACAAGGTATTTTCAACTTATTTTTAGTTTTCTATACATTTTTAGAAATAATTAGGAAAAGTGTTTGGTGAAAAATATGTTACTATGAATTAATTAAAAAATCATTGAAGTTCGAGTATTTATTGGATAATTAATGAAGGATGTATGGAGTGTAAAATTAATTATTTTTATTTATTTTCTTCCCTTGTCTTCCCCTACTTATTTATCTATCAATCAATACATGATGACTTGGTCTCGTGGATTAGGTTATAAATATATCTTTCAGCTATATTTATTTTTACAAGTCATATTGTACATATAAACATATCTACAATTTGCCTTCTTTTTGTTTTCTTTATTTTTATTCTTTTATTTATTTACATGATTTCAATGCATAAAAATGTATTCTTATTTATTAATAGTGTTTTGTTAAAAAGTGGAAATTAATGGATATTTATATCTATTTGTTAAGGGTTTTAAGATAAAATACGGACAGAATGTTAATGAATCGTGGGTTCATCAACCCCCTATACTTAAACTTTGCTGGTCCATTAGCAAACACTTATTTGAAAAATAAGGGAAAAAGAAGAAAGTTAGAACAAAATTGTTTTTCTAAACCAATTTATGAGAACAGTCAAAGGATAGAGCTCGATCGGGCCTGAAACAAGCATTTTGTCGGAGCCTTAACTAGGATTAGGATTTTAGCTTCAACAGCCCTCAAGTTCCACAAATCCTTGTTTAAGTTCACCTCAATAGCCAGTTCAGATCCAATCATTCATATCACAAAATCTATCAACCTTGAAATCAATCTGTACAGTCACTACAGGAAAGTATAGAACAAGTGACAGTCATTATCTGTCTCCGTTGACAGGGCGACCGTCCCCTTTGATCAGAGGGGACAATCAAAAGATCGTCTCCATAGCTTGCATCCCATTTGCTATAAGGGATGATGATGGACACCATCCCCTACAATCATGCATAGGGGATAGTCGTGACCGTCCCTTAAAGGCAACTTAGAGGGGACGGTCGTGACCGTCCCTTAGGGGCAACTTGTTGGACATGCGAGCCCACGGCGAGCCATTATGCAATAAATGTTATTGCAAATATCATTCCCTGATCTGAAAAGAAGAATAACTAATTTGCATAATAGGTCCCTTAGTACAATTAAGGTTATGTACCATAACCATTTTAATTATCATACAGATGCTGCTTCAATCATTGAATCATAGAGGCTGGTGCTTGGATGAATATCTAAAGAGTTAGATTGAGGACTCATCAAGCACCGTCAAATGATTATCAAGAGATGATCTCAAGCCTGAGTAGGAGATGGAAATCCTTTCTCACATAGGCTGATATCTGACCGACCTCTTGATGCAGGTCCTCTGCATAGGAATAGAGATTCAGAGGTGTTGATTAGTTAGGTCAAAGAGTTGACATAGCGAGATCGAGATAACAAAAGTACTATGTCATATGCTGTCACGATATAGGCACGAATCCTCTGACCAGAGACTGATGTGTTACTATATACCTGAGTAAGTACATTTGGCAGACCAACAGGTTGATGACCTAATCAAGGTATATACACCGGTGTGCTGGTGTGCATATAAGGGCATATGAGTAATATGATCTCTCAAATGGATCATAGAGGTTCATTACTGAACCGGAAGACATGATCTCACTCATGAGATATTGGGAAGAATCAAATTCCGTGCACGGTCGTCTCGCTTTGGAAGCTTGACTGAATTATAGGTTTGATATATGCTTTTGGAATGTATATGATCAACAGCTGGGTATGATATATACTTTTGGAAAGTATATGATCGATACCAACTCCCAATGATCGAATGAGAAACTTGATGATAAAACTCTGAAGTAGACTGGGTAAACTTGATCTTATACTTCAGGTTTATTCTGAGTCTTCCAGTATGTAGGATGTACAGTTATTTGGGAATACCTGAGGGTGATGTAATCATAAACAGTTGTATAACCATGACGCTTCCATTCCTAGGGAGTGATGAAACGGGTCTGGATTTTAGCGAGTCCTCTCAGTAGAGAAGTAATCTGATCTTGGTCCACATATTGGATATTGATCTGAATGTGATTCAGATGCAATGAGAATAATAGATTTACGGTCTTGATTTAATCAAGCATCTATGGGAGGACTGAGATCTGGATTTGAGATGTGATCTCAATATCCAAGTCACTATACGTGGAACAATACAATCGCCATGTCCTTATCTCCAAGAATCCACGGAGAAAGCGCATTATCCTTGAAAGAGTTCAAGATAATTTCATTGTTGATATATGTATTCGAGCATTGAGAAAATGGATAATTAAGTGTGATTTAATTATTATAAATAATATGAATTTAATTCCTATTATAGAGAGTTATCTTAGATAATTAAACGTGATTTGATTATCAAAGATGTGAAAAATGTGAATGTGATTCATATTACTTGGGCACATGAGAATAAAGATCCAAGATGATTAAATGTGAATTAATTATCATGGATATTGAATAATGTGGATAACACTATCCATATTAATCATATATATTATAAATGTGATTTATAATATATAAGAGAGAGATATTTGTAATTTACATTAGTTAATTAAATGTTGATGTGAATTGGATTCCCTTTGGACAATTAATTGATAATGTAATTTACATTTTATTTTGGGTTGTGAATGTGATTCACAATTTTCCAATGGCAAGATTGCAATATACTTAAAATAATTATACATTATTGTTATTGAATTATTTACAAGAAGTGTTGTTGTAAAATCATGGAGATTTCCAAGGAATAATGCAATCTCACAAGATTGCATGAGATTTCCATGATTGCATGAGATTTCCAAGATTGCATGAAATCTCCATCCAAATATCTCCATGTATGCTTGATTGATTTGATTTTGGAATAAATCATATTGATTTATCAATATATATTTAATCTAAATTAAATTAATTGTTGTTGGTTTTTTTACCAACAAAATCTTAGCCATTAAAAGAAACACAAATCAATGAGAGCCATTGGATTTGTGTTGCCCATGGATTGAGATCCATGGATCCCAAAATATTATAAATAGAAGGGCATTCCTTGCTCTTCAATGAGAACATAAGTCTCTCTCTCTCTCTCTCTTTCTCTCTACACGCCCACTCTCTCTCTCTCTTTCATATGGTCGTCCACCATGGATGCCCTAGAGAGATTCTCCATCGTCGTAGAGTTGTCGTTATGTTGCCCGATCGTTTGCTCGTGAATCTCCGTCTCTCCTTCGGTGTGCGTCGCTCGTGAAGAAGACATTGGATTTCATGTGTAGAGATCAGGGGATTCGCCTCTTGGATCATCAACTTGGATTGTGAGGACCACATGTTTCATCAACACGCTCGCAAGCTTCTCCTCCGTCGGATCGAACTTGAGACAGGAGGTCTCTTCGTTTAGAGACTCGATCGCAACCACGCTTCAAGAGGTAATCCTATTACTTGTTTGTGGTTTAGATGAAACGATCAGAGAAGTGTTCTTGGATCATGTGGTTTCATCGTATGAAAATTTTGTAAATTCCACTGCATCGAGCAACTAGTGTGACTAGTCGCTCACGATCGCATACGATGCGATCCTCATGCTTCCATGATGTGCTTAAGGATCTAACCATATCTTTCACAACTTAGAGGGGACGGTCATGACCGTCCCCTAATGTTAAGATCAATGGGGACGGTCAGCGTCGTAACCGTCCCATAAAGTTTAGAGAAGGAGGGACAGTTATGACCGTCTCATACGATTAATAAGGGGATGATCAGGAAGGGATGGTCGCGACCGTCCCCTTTCTTCCTCTGCTACCAAAAAAAATCATCAATGCAACTTATATGCTCTTCATTTTACCCTACAATGAGTGACATTAAACAATGAGTATCTGTAACAATATTTTCTCTTCATCTTAAAGAGTAAGATCAAGAATGAAAATAACATTCATTCCATATTCAAATTTACAAGAAATGTTTGAAATGATGACTACTTTAAGAGATTCAAATAAAACTACTCTACCATAAACTTTTCAAACTATTTAAAGAAAGTAAGCTATTATGCAAAGTAATTTTTTAAATTAATTATATTATATACTAAACTATATATCATACCAACTAAAGAAAACATCGAAAGTAATCCTAAGCGTCATCCTCTTCCGCATTGTTGTCGCCATCATCATCGTCGTCCTCGTCGTCGTCATCATCATCATCATCATCATCATCATCATCTTCTTCTTCTTCTTCTTCTTCTCCTCCTCCTCCTCCTTCATCATCGTTGCCTAGCCTCGCAACTAGATTATCCACTTGTGGTTGGTGGCTAGTCGACACTTCACCTTGATGTGCCTGCATGAATGCATTAAAAATTGCCATTTGTTGTCGCATATCCCAAATCTCAACATTCATGCTAGACTCTTGAATCTCTAATTCCCTCTCCCTTTATGTCTTATGAGAGGAAGATGATGAGCTACTCCTTACTCCATACCAATTCCGTATGGTGTCACCACGACCACCACAACAGACTCGTTCTTGATGCTCTGGACCTGTCGCCTGGAGGAAAGCCACATCAGGAGTAAGAGGTGCCTGATTCATACCAGTGTTGTCTAGAGAGCCAATGGTCATGAGTTTGATCAGCTCCTCCTGAAATTTTATTAAAGTAAGTTCAAAATCCATTTAAATTGTTAAAACAGATGCAAAATTATTATCAATGGCTTACATGAATTGGACCATAAGGAGGATCTACCCAATAAACAACCCCGCCCACATCGCGACTCTTAGACTTCTCAAAGACTTATATAATAATGGATGAAAATTAAACTTAATGTATATAGTAAATTACTTACAAAGTCATCCTTGAGTTGATTTGTATTCCTTCTCCCTATTCTATGGGTAGACTTGAAACCTTTCCTTTCGATTTTAAGCATTTCGCTTTGAGATACCTTATATAAAGGTGATAACTGTAACAATATTGTTCCAAATAATTGATAATAGACACATATGTATCATACCATATGTTCTTCCCTCATCCAAATAAATATCAACCCCCTCCAGTGTTCAGCGGGTACATTTGGAGGACAATTCGCCAAAAATATATCCAATGGAAGCTCCGGGTCGAAGTACTGAAATTTGTAAGAAAATTATTTACATACATTTTATAAATGACAAAAAACCAAGTTACTATACTTACTCGGGCCTTCAGATGACCTCAATGTTTGTGCAGTAATTCTGCACCATGTCCAAGAATTAGAGCATAAGTGGCTGGGTCCCATGAAAAACTAGACTGCAAAGTAAATGATGCAAAAAAAAATTAAGTTAATTTTATACAATAAACAACAACTTTTATTTGTTATTAATTTTAAAGACCTCCAATCATGAAGAAGGGCATCTTTTATTGACTGCTCAACTGTGTGAATTGTTTTAGCTCTTTCCGCTTTGAAAGAAGCGAAGAAATCACCCATCCTTGTTATACACTCATATTAGTTCCTCATCCATCTAATCTTTCCTCGAGGAGGGGGGGTATTCCCTTCTAAGGTCAGTTCATGATGTGTCCACAATTGA
Source organism: Ottelia alismoides (assembly GCA_037367405.1). Lineage (NCBI taxonomy): Eukaryota > Viridiplantae > Streptophyta > Magnoliopsida > Alismatales > Hydrocharitaceae > Ottelia > Ottelia alismoides. Next base: position 354,900 of record JAZKJV010005391.1, on the reverse strand, counting down.
ATATAGGGAGAAAGTAGAAGAATGATAAAATAACTGGAGTGCGACTAGTGTAGATGCATCTCCTTGTGAAGCCCAGCTGGTGTAGCTAAGTCTCCACTAAGATGTGAAGGCTTTTTGGTTAAAGCTCAGACCATTGTGGTCGTATTTGTATTTGGTGGCTTCTTCTTTGAATTGGCTTTGTAATATTGCTTGCACTCCATCAATCTTTTTATGCCTCGATGGATATAGCATCTTTTCATTCCGTCCATTTTTTGAGTGCTTGGAAAAATTGTGCCAGCAAATCCGTCCCTCATCTGAAGCAATTATTGCAATCCCAATCTCTCACGTCTTTAGACCTCCATGCCACCAGACAAGGATAGAAATGCACTACCAAGATGGATTGCCCTTCGTAGCACCATGCAAGTTGAGCTAAGTGCAAAGTGCATGTGTCCAAAATTGGTTCACTAATGAAGAGTTAAACGAATGACACCAATTGTTCTACTTAAGCACTTTCGAGTTGACTTCCCAAACATGGTCTCATGGAATCCTAAATATTATGTCAAAGATCCGAAGAGTCTAAATTCTAGTTCCTAACTAGGCTCCTTATAATGAAAGTTAAAGGCCGTAATCAAGCTCCATCCCTTAGACTTTTCCCAATCTTTAGTTCTAGAAATCAAACTTATTCTAAAAAATTCTAATGCAAATACAACCATGTTTTTGTGAAGTATATTTTCTGATTTTCCCATTTTTGTGGATCATAAGGATTTTGTATTTTTTATGGATTTTAAACTTTACATTTTTATGGATTTTGTGATTTCTATAAACAAGTTTATGTACAAGAATTTTATGAAATAAATCCATTTTTATTTGGATTAAATAGCTAATGTTTATGTACAAAGGATTTTACAAGGATTACATGAATTTTACAAATATTTTAATACATAGGACTTTAAATAACTATTATACACATTTAATCCATATTTTTAATGCATATTTTAAATTAAGAATTTTAAATAATAATTTTAGGCATATTTTATTTATTTACAAGGATTTATAAATACTTTAAATAAATAGATATGTTTTTAAAGTAACTCTTACCCACTCTTTACAGATTTTATAGTTATAGAAAATACATAAAAGTACGAGTTATGGATAGAAGTATATATACAATGTACATACACCCCCTATACTTAGCTTGTGCTATGTCGTCATAGCATCAAAAGTGAAAAAGGAGGACATAACTTGTGTTAAGTAAAAGTAGTGAAAAAGAACGGAAGAATAGAAGTCAGTCGACCCCCCTATACTTACGATCAGGTCATCGTAACTATAGTGGAATAAAAATGAGGCAACTGAGGAAAAAGAATATACAATCGAAGGAACAAAAGAAGAAAGAAAATAAAATCAGAAAACTCACTTGGTCCCCCCTATAGTTAGGATAAGTATCCTAAGTATATAAAAGAGTGTGGCAAAAATTAGGGACCAGTAATTAGAGTAAAAAGAAAGGATATACAAAAGAAAAGTAAAAAGATCAAAATCGAAAATCGAGAATCAACGAGAAGTCGGTCCCCCTATACTTAGGATATGATATCCTAAACATAGAAGACGAACAAAAATGAGTTCGATTGTGACCTACGAAGGATATACAAGTGTGTATTCCAAGAAAAACCGAAAGGCTTCACAAGTCACTATATAGGATGGAATGAAGTGGAAGAGTAGTCATGCATCCTGTACAAAGCATATCACTTCAACCTGGGTCGTACTGAATCTTATGCTTTTATGTGCATACCGATCCATGGCTAAACAGGAAGAGCCGCCTCAGTAAATGAACTCTGTATGTGGCATAGTTCTCTTTTCTGAAGTATGCGTCTCTGGAGTCGGACTACAGAAGGTGTCTATATGTGTAATCATTACACCATCTGACTCTCTACACTGAATTGACTGTGTGATCTGTGATGAATATGTGATTCATCACTCTAAAAGTTGAAAATAGAGCTTTGTTCCGAAGTAATTAGCTGCATATTTCTATTTATATTGCATAATTAGCATTCATGCATGCATAAATAATATCTGCATATTAGCATTCATATTTGCATTAAATAAGAAGCCCAATTCACTTGTAAATATTCATCTGTATATTCACCATATTTCACTTATTTGTATATATATTTTATACTAAATCCAAATCCAACAAAACCAACTATAGTGTATATATTACTAACACTAATTACAGAAAAATATCAAAAAAATACTAACTTGTAAAATTGACAAATAAAACCACAATCCAAGTTTGAAACTAGGAGCCTTAAAATGCATATATCTCGCTCACACAGTGTTCGATTTAGGTCTACTCACTTTTAAAGTAATATACATTCAAAGACCTTCAAAACAAGACCAATTTCATTAAAATCAGAGCTCGTATGCAAAACTTGGGTTTTGGGCCCCTTTTGTATATTTTACATATTGAACTTTTTGCCTCTTCATTTTATCCTTTAATTTTCTCAATTATTAAAAATAAAAAAATAGATTAAGTTGTAAATATTCTTTTTATATTTTCTCTATTTTTATTCTGATTTTTCTATTATTTAAAAATGAAAAAAATTACAAAACATAAAATGCAGTATTCTATATCTGTAAGGTGCTACCCAAAAATACATTTTGTACAGATGACTTCTTTTTATTTTCGGCCCTTCACGAAAATTTTAGATCTCATTGAGACGAGCGATTTTTGTGTTCACTTTTTGATTTAAGCCCTTTTGTTATTTCTTTTTTGTTTTTCTTTACATTTAGTTTTTTAATTTTATGGAGCGACACGTGGCAGCTCCTGGAGCCGCCACGTGTCACCCCATTTATTATTATTATTTTCAGATTTTATCTTATTTATATTTTTTATTTTATTATTTATTTATTTTAATTAATTATCTATTTACATTTTTTATTTACTTTAATTTATTTTATTTTAATATTTTCTTTTACCTTTTTTTCTCTTTTATCTTTAGTAGCCTACTTATATTATTTTATTATTTTATCTATTTTATTTTTTCCTTTTACTTCTTCTCCTTTGCTTGCCTTACACTCTAAGCCACATCTTCTCCAATTCCTCCACCGCTTTCTCCACTTTCTCCCTCGCTTTTCCAACTACTTCATCCTATTTACATTCACATCTCCTCCATCATTTTTCTTCATCCGCCATTCTACGAGTGAGAGAAGTTCGAGCCCTGTTTAAGCTGTGAGGTGACAGCTCCCCCTTAGACGTTGAGAGACGACAACCTGCAGACGAGATCCGTGGTTAATCTCCGCGTAGTGAGCTGTCAGTCAAGCTCACATAACTTCTATGATTTTTAATCGCCAAATCAAATCGAGGCCACAATGACTTCTTTGATTTTTAATCGCCAAATCGGATCAATGCCACGACGACGAGAGACGTACATCGCATCTCCCCCTGGCGAAATCTCAGGTACATATTGTCTACTTTCCTTGTCATTTTATTTTTTATCTAACGATTTTCTTCCTTGTTTTTCATCACAATCACCTCATTTATCATTCACCACCATCATTCATCATCTTCATTTTATTTCATCATCACCATACATCACACACACACAGCACTTCATTTAAATTCATTCACATTTTATTTCCTATTTACAAAAAGAAATTATAAAAAAAATACACAAAAAATAAAAAAAAAAGAAAACAGGAACTGCGCCCCTGGCCGACGCCGCCCTCTGTCGTCCACCTGCGCCCGACCTCCCCCGGCGCGCCACGTGCACTCAACTGGTGCCCGGTCGCCACCAGCCCTTGTGGCCAACCCCATGCACGTCGCCCCCTTCCACCTACGCGCGCCAACGACCACCGTGTGGCCATCCAGCAAGCGCCTACACCAGGCCGCCGCGGCACGTCTCCGCCCACCTTAGCCCCACCGCCAAGGCCCCCAGCCAACCGCCACGGAAGCCCTTCGCCATCAGGCTTTGTCTGCTGCGCCCTGCGTAGTGCATGACGCTGCTGCACCGCCCCGCTACGCCCAGCCACGCCGCTGCTCCAGGCCGCAACCGCTCCCTTGGAGCCACCCGTGTCGCCGCTCGATTTGCAGACCACCCTCGACACGCCTGTGGCCAGCCCTTCAGATCGCCCTCGGCTACGCCCGAGCGCTCCTCGCCATGTGCCCCAACCACATCTCGGAGCCACCGCCATCGCCAACGCCCCACTCGCCTTGCGTCCTGTCCTGCGCTGCCCCTCGAAGGCTACCACCGCCACGCGCCTTCGCGGCCGCTGATCAACCGCTAACGGCTACAGCGCTGCCGCGCAACCCCTACCGCGCTTGTGCCCCAGGTCTTACGAGCCCTAGCCGCCGCCGCGCCTTGCGGGAGAAGTTACCAAAGGTCATTTTATTTATTTTTTATTTTAGAAAAATTGCGTAGTCTGTCCCGTATGTTCTTTCAATTGCAAAAGAGCCCTTAGGCATAGTTGTTTGTTTATTGTTTCAATTCTGTTTGCATCGATACCCCTGAGTTCACATGATAATTTGAACCTCAAAATAACATTGTTTTATTCAATCAAAAATAGCATTTTGTAGAGCAACTAAATCTTTACCTTGTGTCTCTTTATTTGCATTTTTGTGATCATCTGATTATTTATTAAAAATCAGAGATTGAGAATCAGTGATATTTTGCCCATCAATGCTCTGAAATTCACACAGCCATATTTCTTGCTCTAAATCTAATAGCTCTTTAACTACTGTCCAAGTTTCATCGTGCATAAAATAAATTCTAGTGTAATTTCTGTAATTGATTTTTAATTAAATCCACAAATAAGATTTTTGAGAAATTTCAATTCTCCTGGATTCCTGATTAACATATCTATTTGAGATAAATAGCTCTCTGGATATTTCGATTTTGTGGATTAATTAGGAATTAAATACTTACAATCACAGTGTTTTCAGTAAACAATTCATAAAAAATCATAAAGTGTCAGAAAATTTAAAAAAATTACTGTAAATTAATTTCATCATGTTTATCTTCCTGTAAATTTTTCATAATTTTCTCATTTCGTTTGCATGAAAAATTGTATAAAAACCCAAAAAAATTTGCATTTTTCATTTGTGCATTTTTAAATCCAAAAAATACAAAAAATACATTTTTCTTTCATTGTTGGATCAGGTTTTTAGGAAAAATATAACTTGGCTGATTTGAATTATTTCACATTAAAATTAAATTTGGCTAAGTCGATTATTTTCCTATTAACTTAATTCAATTTGTATTTTTGCATTTGGCATTTCTATTTCATAAAAAAATTAAAAAAATCTCGCTTGGAAAACAACGATCTAATGCATCTAATCTGATCCCGAATTATTCCTTTGCCTCCTTGAGTCGACCCTGGGGCATGCCCAGGTTAAACAAAAATAAAACCACACTTAATTCCATTAGACGATTCATCGATCTGTGTGGTTAAATTTTGATTGATCTGGTTTTATCCGACTGCAATAAAATCGTTAATTCGATAACATTAAAAAGGGTATATCCGATGTTTATCAAATGGCGTCGTTGCCAGGGCTTAGGATGACTTTAGAAAATTAGATTTAGGTTTTCCAATCACTCGGGTAGTCTGATCCCCGAACCACATTGTAATTATTCCATTTTCAATTATTTTTCTATCTATTTTTTTCTCTCTCTGACATTTTTATCTTTCTGTGCGAGGGCTCGGTGGACTTGGAGCGACTTTGTTGAAGTTGACACATCTCGAAGTGCATCAGAGGCCGACGATTCGTGGATCAAGTCGGCTGTTGAGGTGCCAAAAGGATTTTTCATTTTTTATTAACTTGAAAAAAAAGTTTGCATTTCCAGCAGTTCTCGTTTGGATTCTCGCGTGTGTAAATCATAATAAAAAGAGTCCCCGTGTGTTGTGTGGTTGCTTTACGTAGAATAGGACTTGCACTTGCGGCTCTTAGAGCTTTCTTGGGTTGTTTGTGCTCGAAAATCTAGGACCACACTTCACCATTAAAAGACACACTTAGACCGTAGATCTTATCCAAACTCAATCTATTCGTCACTCGCTAATAGAACTGCCTGTCTAGGAGCGGCTTTTATTGTTTGCATTTCATTTAGTGTAAAATTTCAATTCAGTATTGCATCCCGCATTGTAGAGAGCTGGAGGCACTGTAATTATTCTTACTCAAGCATTCATCATCGTTTTCTCGATTGCATCGGCTTTTTCCAATTCTCTCTCTCTCTCTCTCTCGGTTTTCTAACCTAGGATAAAGGAATTGGGACTGGACAGTAGACGGATTGCTTGTGTGGATTAATATCAGTGACAACTAATATCTAAAATCGGGACTGCTAATTGAATTGGACCAAAAATTAACCCTTGTTTGCGGGAAATTAACCCCGACATTGTTTTCAGGCTGAGTGAGGGTACTACAGTGTGTGAGCACCCTAGGTCAAAGCCAATATCCCCGTATTCCGTATCGCGTACCCTGATTCTAGCAAATATCACTGGCTGAGCTTTGGGTTCAACTGATCAGCGCCATGTAGCCTCTGCCTACTCCAGTAGGCAAATAGGGGCGAAATTGTGGTGCACCGCGACAAGTTGCTAGTAGCCTCCGCCTGCTCCGGTAGGTAGATAGGGGCGAAGTTAGAGCCTTGTCAGCCTCCTCGTACTCTGTAGGTCGATAGGGGCAGGTCCTTGAACTTTCGACTGGTGATAGGAGTGGAGAAAGGAAGGGCATTGGTTTCTTAGGCGACAGGTTAGACAGAGGAGACGCATCCAGCTTTGAGCCGACTCCCCTATAGATCGCGTAACATTTGCTACTTACTTGAACAATCACACTTAAAATCAACCAGACTAAATGGACTTGATTTCGAGTCCTTCACCGTGTTGAGTGTGAACTCGGGGTTTGCTCTTGCATTTGTCTTTGTGTCTATCCGTGTGTGTTATCCTGTGTAATTGCACATTTTCTACCTCAATCTGCTTACATTCATCCTTTCCTCTTCAAGATGTCGGGATATTGGTCCCCATACCCTATGACCTCTAGACAATCCTCCTTGACCATATACCGTTCATCTTCGCCTTCTCCTTCTTCCATGTATCCTCCTCCATCTACGGGAGACCCTTACCCATGGTCGGTTCCACCTCAACCCGATTATGAAGTCATAACTTCGATTGACTTCTCCACTTCCTCACACTTCTCACCTACTCAATATTCTAACACTCCAGATCCAATTCCATCTTGGGCTGACTGTCCTTATTCTCGAGAGCTTGCAGGAATCAAAGAATCAAATGAAGAGCAAGCCACTATGGAGATAGATGATTGGAAAATATATATACCCCACATACTTCATTCTCACCTCAAGTAGGGACCAGACAACAATTTACATATGCACATCCCGACTTGACCTTAGGGCATAACATGGTCGATCGAACAACCCGAATGGAGAGGCCTGCACATCATGATTTCCCAGACTTGATTGACTTTAGCGATCAAGCTTCCATTAACCAGCCTTCATTCGAAGAGCCTATACATTCACAGAAGTGGACTCATGAGCTAGACTCACTAGTCCCCTGTTCATTGACTCCATCATATGAGGCTCCGACCAATATTTGCCATTTGGATGGTCCATACTCGACCCAACATTACATGCCATAGTCTAGGTATGTTGAGTATGAGACCCCAATATCTTAGCAGTATCCTCCACTTGAGCAGAACTCTCCCATGATTTGTCATGAGAATTTTTTGGAGGATGACATTTCTCTACTTATCACGAAAAATGAAACATTAGGTAACAAGTTGAGAGATGTCATGGAAGTATTGCATTCAATTTCTACCAGCTTGGGAATGAAAGTGGAAAATGACATGAGTAGTTTTGAGGCTGAAAACAGAGCGAACATTAGTGAACTCACACATCATGTACAGCTGGAGTCCATTCTATCTCCTCTACTAACCCATTACCTTCCAATCCAGAGTTTGATCATTCAGCCACCAAAAACAACAAAAAAATTGAAAAACCAAAAAAACACATAAAAATTAAAAGTGAAAATGACTTAGAAAAATTGGATCCTACCCTAAGGGAAGCACTCGATGAAGAATTGATTTTTAATCTTCCCTTAATAAAGGCCATAGATCACTTTCCCGACCTCAAATAATTTGTGAGAAGTAAATTGATGCCCAAGAGGTCGGTCAATAAGATGATAAGGACTGAAAGACACATAGTATCTATGGCCACCTCCTTGGTAATGGGGAGAAAAGATTAAGAGCCGCAGAGTGAAGCAGTTGCCCCGAGTTGAATGTGAAATCAAAGACACTATCTTTACCCATGCAACAATCGATGATGACTCACCGATAAATATCCTCTCGACCTCTGTGTTTGACAAGCTCAAATATAGGCCACTTAGGAAGTCGAGAGAGATCGTTCAACTGGCTGATCGATCCGTCAAGCAGTTGAGAGGAAATATTTCAGTCATCATTACTTTCCAAGGTGTTATACTCCAGATAGACTTCATGGTCATTGACATTGAGCACCAAGGAGAGTTCTCCTTGTCTCTGATTATTCTCGGGAAGCCGTTCTTAGCCTTGGATAAGGCGACTATAGATTGCAAGACTCGGAAGATCGATTTTTTAGCAATATGAGCTCTTCGACCTCACCCAATCTTTGATACACTTTACTCCAAGGTGACCCGCACATCTTCTGACAGTCGTTACCATCGAGAGGTAGATGAGTCCCACTTCTTTGCTACACTTGAGAGACCGACTATCCGGATAACCGTTGGTTCAGATACTCCCCACACCTCCACTTCATCAACTGCTTGCACCACCACCGTGACAGCTTCTAAGGAGGACTCACGACCAGAAGGTATCATTGAGGACCTTTGTTGATTGCCTTGACCATTTTGATGATCCGACACAAGAACCCAACAATGCCAAGCCAACTGAGATCACTAGCACTTTCTCGAGACGCATGCTGACTCTTCAGGAATATTCCAGTCTATATGTTGACTCGTCTGATGAGGAACCCATGGTCAGCACCGCACCACATCCCAGACTTTCAAAGGAAACAACCAAGACTAATTTGACTCGACATAAAAATACAGTTGCACTCTCTTCTAGTCGGCTATCTAATGAGAGGAAGTCGAGAATTGATTCCTCGAGGTGTTCCCCCGGACCTCTCAAGGCGCGTCTCTCTCATCTCCATCTCAATGATTCAGACTCTAGAAAACCGACCAAGAAAATTTCCTTCAATATTCCTGAGAAGGAATTTTCTGAGGAGTCCTCATTTGGTTAGTATAAGGTGATTTATATGAGTGAGCTCATTTGGGTTGTTCTTAAGCCATATCTAAGCAAGCAGCCATGTGTCGACCCTCGTTGGACGATCCCTTCACCTCACTACTATTCATCTGAGGACTATTCCGATAGCGACACACTTGTATATTCCTTACCTCCTCGCTCCCGCAAGAAGGTTCGTCACAAACCTTCTTGACCCTTGTATATTCTCAATCCTCCTTATATATATATTTTCTTTCCCTCCCTCCAAGTGATTCGAATCACTTGCCCCGGCTCCATATCATTTCATTTTATGGCTATACTTAGGATTACCAGATCGTAAGTATAGGGGGGAGAGTGACCCGAGTCTCTTCACTATTCGTTGTACTTCTTCCAGATCTCATCGGTTCTCACACTCACTCTTGTCCTATACTTAGGCTGACCAGAGCCTAAGTATAGGGGGGACCGATGCCCGTCGTTTATATACTCCTCCATTTCCCCTCTTAACCTCGCCCACCCCATTTTTGATCTTCTTCTACACTTAGGCTGCCAAAGCCTAAGATAGGGGGTGGAGCGACTTCTATAATTTTTGGTTTTTTAGTTCTCCTACACTTAGCACGAGCTATGTCTTTTTCCTCGCTTTTTGTGCTCTGAGGACATAACACACGCTAAGTATAGGGGGACGTGTATATATTACATATATACTTTACCAATAGCTCGTACTTTCACGTATTTTTGCGTATTTTTTTGTATATATTATGAAGTAATTACGATTGGGTAAAAATTGAAAAAAAAAATTGTATACTTGTTGTATAATACTTGTACAACTTTTGTAAAAATTGAGATTTTTTTAAAAAATACATGTATGCTTGTATATTGTATAACACTTGTATAATTTGTATAATACTTATACTCTTGTAAATTGTTGTAAAATAGGAGGTATACCAAACTTTTTGAAAATATAACACACAAAAAACACAACAAAACAAAAAATAGGCTTCTTATTTACTCTGGCACATCATCTCTACATCTGAAAAGAAAGAAAGAAAAAGAGTCTTGCATTTCATTTATCTACATAGCATGTCATCTGCATCTCACCTGCATATGCAAGGTGAAAAGCTAGTGGGTTCTGAACCAAGTTATGAATAGATGTTGATGAGGGACTTGATTTGACCTTAATCCACCTAATTTTAGAGGAACCTTATAGGCTGGAGTTAAGATTTTTCAGGTCAAGTGACTTAATTCTTTAAGTCCGTAAGTCTATGTTCACATGTCATCTTGGTTAGTCTAAATAGAATATCTCGTACACACGCATACCTAACTTGGACAAGCACAATGCACGTAGCTCTTTATTGATGAGGTGGTGAGGAGGTAGAATCCTTTAGCTTGGAGTAGCACAGAGGTGGAAACATCCGTCCTCCTCTAGGGAGGTAGTGCATCTCAACCTAGTGTGGTGGTGGTGACGTCTAACGACGGGACGCTGTGGGTTGCAATAATGCTTCAAAAAAGGGATAGTCTACTGGCTCAAGAGGAAAAACTCCTTATGTACATGCTGCACCTTATATATAGTTCAAAAAAAGAGAAAAAAAGAAAAAAGAAAAAATGCAAGAACTCCAAAAAAAAGTAGACATGCTAAATAGAAAATAAAATACCTTTCAGAGTATGTATATTAGCAAGAAGTCTGCTGCTGGATGACTTGGTTACACAGGTTAGGCATCCCCAGATAGGTAGCTACACTGGCTGCCGTCCATTCTTTCTCCACCCCTCCTCTTGAGCTGGTCGCACTTGAACTTAGAAGGGAATACCTCGCTCCTCGAGGAAAGAGTTACTGGACTGGGGAATCAGAGTTACCTTGTTAGAGGAGGTTGCTTCTTAGCCAATTCTGATGTGGAAAGCTATTTTACACTTACACAGTACAAGAGAGAATCATAGTAATCAGAAATTTACGTTTGAGAATTTGTTCTGACCTGACTGTTGAGGAGTCTTGAATAGAAGACTTGTGGAACTTGAAGTCTGTTAGGTCTTAACTACAGATCCCAATAAGGTTCCGCTACACAATTAATCCAAAGGTCGAGTCAAACTCCATTTTCGACTTTTGTTCATGACCTTGGTATGGAACCCAAAATCATTTCACTCTTGCATTTCATTTTAGTTGCTCGGGGACGAGCAAGGTTTAAGTATAGGGCGTTTATGAATCTGTGATTCATCACTATAAAAGTTGAAAATAGAGCTTTGTTCCCGAGTAATTAGCTTCATATTTATTTTATATTGCATAATTAACATTCATGCATGCATAAATAATATCTGCATTTTCGCATTCATATTTGCATTAAATAAGAAGCCCAATTCACTTGTAAATATTCATTTGTATATTCATCATATTTCACTTATTTGTATATATTTTATACTAACTCCAAATCCAATAAAACCAACTCTATAGTGTATATATTGCTAACACTAATTACAGAAAAATATCAAAAAATACTAACTTGTAAAATTGACCAATAAAACCCTAATCCAGGTTTGAAACTAGGAGCATTAAAATGCACATATCTCTCTCATATAGTGTCCGATTTAGGTCTACTCACTTTTAAAGTAATATACATTCAAAGACCATCAAAACAAGACCAATTTCATTAAAATCGGAGCTCGTATGCCAAACTTGGGTTTTGGGCCCCTTTTGCATATTGTACATATTGACCTTTTTGCCCTTCATTTTATCCTTTTATTTTCTTAATTAATAAAAATCCAAAAAATTGGATTAAGTTGTAAATATTTTTTTTATATCTTCTTTTTTTTATTCTGATTTTTCTCTTATTTAAAAATGATAAAAAATAACAAAACATAAAATGCGGTATTTTATATCTATAAGGTACTTCCCAAAAATACATTTTGTACATATGACTTCTTTTGATTTTCGACCCTTCATGAAAATTGTAGATCTCGTTGAGATAAACGACTTTTGTGTTGACCATTTTTTGATTTAAGCCCTTTTATTATTTCTTTTTATTTTTTCTTTACATTTAAATTTTTAATTTTCTGAGAGCGACATGTGGCAGCTCCTAGAGCCGCCACATGTCACCCTTTTTATTATTATTTTCAGATTTTATCTTATTTATTTATTTTAATTAATTATCTATTTACATTTATTTATTTATTTTAATTTATTTTATTTTAATATTATCTATTTCCTTTATTTTCTTTTTTATTTTTAATAGCCTACTTATATTATTTTATTATTTTATCTATTTTATTTTTTTCCTTTTATTTCTTCTCCTTTGCTTGCCTTCCACTCCAAGCCAGATCTTCTCCACTTCCTCCACCATTTTCTCTACTTTCTCCATCTCATTTCCAATTTCTTCATCCTCTTTATATTCACATCTCCTCCGTCAATTTTCTTCATCCGCCATTCTACGAGTGAGAGAGGTTCGAGACCCATTTAAGCCGTGAGGTGACATCCCCCCCTTAGACGTTGAGCATCGACAACCTGCAGGCGAGATCCGCGGTAAATCTCTGCGTAGTGAGATGTCAGTCAAGCTCATATAGCTTCTCTAATTTTTGATCACCAAATCGGTTCGAGGCCACGACGATGAGAGACGCACATCGTAGCTCCACCTGGCCAAATCTCAGGTAAATATTCTCTCCTTTCTTTGTCATTTTATTTTTTTATCTAACAATTTTCTTCCTTGTTTTTCATTGCAATCACCTAATTTATCAACCACCATCATTCATCATCCTCATTTTATTTCATCCTCACCATACATCACACACAAACACACACACACCACTTCATTTCAATTCATTCACATTTTATTTCCTGTTTACAAAAATAAAATTATAAAAAAAACTACACAAAAAAACAAAAAAACAAAAAGGAACTGCGCCCCTAGCCGGCGCCGCCCTCCGCCGTCCACCTGCACCCGACCTCCGCCGGCGCACCGCACACACCCAACCGACACTCGGTCGCCACCAACTCCTGTGGTCAGTCCCAGGCGCGTCACCCCCTTCCACCTGTGCGTGCCAACGACCACCATGCGGCCATCCAGCAAGCGCCTACACCAGGCTGCCGCGCCACGTCTCCGCCCACCTTAGCCCCGCTGCAGAGGCCCCGAGCCAACCGCCACGGAAGCCCTCTGCCATCAGGCTCCATCTGCCATGCCCTGCGTAGTGCACGACATTGTTGTGCCTCCCTGCTACGCCCAGCCGCACCGCAGCTCCAGGACGTAACCGCCCGCTAGAGCCGCCCGCACCACCTCTCGATCCACAGGCCACCATCGACGCACCTGTGGCCAGCCCTTCAGACTGCCCTCGGCTGCGCCCGAGCGTTCCTTGCCACATGCCCCAAACCGCATCTCGGAGCCGCCGCCATCGCCAACTCCCCACTTGCCTTGCCTCCTGTCCCGCACCGCCCCTCGAAGGCCACTGCCGCCACGCGCCTTCATGGCTGCTGATCAACTGCTAGGGGCTGCGGTGCCGCCGCGCAGCCCCTGCCGCGCGCGTGCCCCAGATCTCGTGAGCCCTAGCCGCCCCCGCTCCTTGCGGGAGAAGTTACCAAAGGTCATTTTTTTATTATTTTGGAAAAAATGCATAGGTTGTCCCGTATGTCTTTTCAATTGCAAAAGTGCCCTTAGGTACAGTTGTTTGTTTATTGTTTCAATTCTGTTTGCATTGATACCCGTGACTTCGCATGATAATTTGGACCTCAAAATAGCATCGTTTTATTCAATAAATAATACATTTTGTAGAGTAACTAAATTTTTACCTTGTGGCTATCTATTTGCATTTTTGTGATCATCATATTATTTATTAAAAATCAGAGATATAGAATCAATAATATTTTTCCCATCTATGCTCTGAAATTCACACAACCATATTTCTTGCTCTAAAAATTGTGAAAAATTGTAGATGATGCCTCTAATTGCTCTTTAACAACTTTCTAAGTTTCATCAAAATTAGAGTTGTCTTGTGCATGAAATAAATTCTAGAGTGATTTATATAATTGGTTTTTAATTAAATCTACGAATAAGATTTTTGAGAAATTTCAATTCTCTTGGATTCATGATTAAAATATCTATTTGAGATAAATAGCTCTCTAGATAATTCGATTTTGTGGATTAATTAGGAATCAAATACTCACATTCACTCTGTTTTCAGTAAACTATTCATAAAAAATTCATAAAAGTGCTAGAAAATTCCAAAAAAATAGTGTATCTTAATTTCATCATGTTTATCTTCCAGTAAATTTTCCATAATTTTCTCTTTTCGTTTGCATGAAAAATTGCATGAAAATCCAAAAAAGTTTGCATTTTTCATTTGTGCATTTTTAAATCCAAAAATTCCAAAAAAATACATTTTGCATTCGTTATTAGATTATGTTCTTAGGAAAAATATAACTTGGCTGATTTGAATTAATTTCACATTAAAATTAAATTTGGCTAAGTCGGTTATTTTCTTGTTAACTTAATTCAATTCGATTTTTGCATTTGGCATTTCTATTGTATAAAAAAATTAAAAAAATCTCACTTGGAAAACATCGATCTAATGCATCTAATCTAATCCTGAGTTGTTCCTTTGCTTCCTTGAGTTGACCCTGGGGCTTGTCCAGGTTAAACAAACATAAAACTACACTTAATTCCATTATACGATTCATTGATCCGTGCTGTTAATTTTTGATCGATCTGGATTTATCTGGCTGCAACGAAATCGTTAATTCGATAACATTAAAAAGGGTAGATCCGAGGTTTATCAATCTGCGAAATATAATCAGCTGACTCTCGTGATGGAATCTGTACTCTTTCAATCTGCGGCACTGAGGTATCTACTGCTACTAACTGCTCATATGGATCTAATGTAAATTCTATATTTCTATATGAACATCCATTTGTTGAACTAGGTACTACGTCATCTACCGTATCATCGTGTAGGATATCGTGGGTATCGAAATAAACGCTCTCAAGATCAAGAGACTATGTCTCATTTGTGTTCTGGCAATCCTCTACAAGAGTGGTGTCCTTTGATGTAAATGACAAAACTGATCTAGGACTGCTACATCCTCTTGCTATCTCAATATGTATCTCATCACTGTATGTGCGGAATGATACTCTCCCAGCATCATAGTCAAAGAGTGCTCTCATTGTCTACAAGAAGGGTCTCCCAAGAATGATTGGTGCTAGGTGTAACTGTGTAGAGTATGCCATATCTTGGACAGTAAAGTCCATTGGAAATTATATACCCTGAACGATTACGATAATGTTCCTCAATATGCCTTTAGGTCTTTTCACAGATCGATTCATAAACTGAAGTATCACATGAAATTTTTAAAGAGGACCTAGTTTGAGCTTATTAAGTAAAGAAGATGGAATCAAATTAATTGAGGAACCATTATCTAAGAGAGTACGTTGGAATGCGACATCTTCAATCTGACATGTGACATAGTGAGCTCTAGAATCTTTCTTCTTCTTTGGTACCTTGTTTCGGATAGCACACGAAGTTGCCTTGGTCAATACATGTTTCTCCACTCGTGATCTCTTTTTCCTACATGTTGTGCATCTATTCCTCAGCTGATTCTTGAGTGCAGGAAAATGATCCAAGGCATCATGAAGTGGAATCTTCCGAAAAATATGATCTTTCAATAGACGATCGGTCTCTAGAGTGAGAATATTCTTTTTGTGTTTTTAATTTCCTTTTCTATATAAAGCATCAAGAAAAGGACCAATTTTAGGAACAAGAATCTTTTTATTGAAATTCGAATCGGCTTGTACATCGAGAGTTTCAGAAGTATATACAAAACTCTCTAGAATGGGAAAAGAAACATCAACTTCGGGAGTGTCTATATGGTCTGGCATAGTATCATCATCTGACTCGCCTAAGTCCATGTCAACTGTCTTGGCATCGCACCCTTCTCCCTGATCGTCAAGCTGCTGATCCTCATCATTCTTGCGATCCTCGTCCTCAGCATCAAGATGTATATCATGGACTGGCTCTCGCTCCTCATCCTGTGCCCTTTCCTCTTCCCGATCAGGTGTTTGTGGTGATCTACCGCTCCTAAGATGAATGAAGTTAGATAAGAATCCAAGAAAAGAGATCGTATATATCGTGTTGTCTACTTGATCCAGGTGCCTCCTCTTGTTATTCGAGTTCATCTGAGGCTATGCTGGGAGAGTTGTCTTGGGCGCGATTAACTCATCCAAATGATGGTTAACCTACTCCATCTCGATCTTGTGTGCGGTCTGGAGTGTTCTAAGCATGTCCATGATCTAGTTCAATGCGAGGGCCTGTAAAGATATCTCAGGTTCAGTGCGGTGACCCTGGGTCTCTATTCTCTCCTGCCTTGGAGTATGCTGTTGTGGAGCATAAGACTGAGGAGATCTTTGAGGTGTGTATGAAGACTACTGCTGCTGTTGGTAATGATGCACCTGTGATTGCGAAGCAGGTTTGTAAAAAGAGTGTGGTCTCTGATAGGCTTGCTCGTGAGACTGCTATGACGTGTAATTCTATCGGTGCTGAAATTTCGGACGTCCATGTTGTGGATGGTTGTAATGCTACGACTACTGCTGATGGTGTACGCTCTGAGGGGTAAAATGTGATGACGGCTGAATCGGAGCGTACCATATCATGTTGATCTCAAGAGTGGCTTGAGGCTCAACATCAGTATCTCCAGGGATGGTAATCTGGCTTGGGTTAGCATAAGAATGGTCCTCATGCCAATCAATCTGCGGGGTCTCCGTATGCTGACCCGGCTCCCTCTGGACAAAATGAATCTGACAGGTGGGGGGAGTAGGTAAGGATCTCCTAATAGGTTGAGAAGTTAAAGAAGAGTGAGACTGCTGGTAATGAAGCTGTAAGTCTGTCACCTTCTTCGTCGGATCGCTCAGCTGCTGGAGAATTGATGAGAGTTTCTCCAACTCTCGCAACAGTTGCTGGTCTTGGATTTATTTCTGAATCACATATACCAATGTTAATTTTTCACTGATGTATACCATGTTGGTATTTGATTTAGTAGCCAAAATATTCACCACCTTTTGATGCTCTCGGTGATGTGGTGACTGCGAGGCCTTCTGGAATACCCGAGTGGAGTCGACAACTCTCGAGTTCTCTGCCATCCCCTCAAAGATGGACCAGACAAACTCAGCATCCTGATTCAAATGACTACCACCACATGTGAAGCTTACAAGGCCCTGGACATCCAGCTGGAGTCCTTCGAAATAATATTGCACTAGCACCTTCAAAGGTATCTCATAATGAGGGCATCTCTGAGTAATGTACTTTAATCAATCCCACGCCTCGTGGAATGATTCATTCGAAAGCTGTGTAATATTGGAGATATGGCTCCTCTCCATCCCAAAGGAAAATATTTACACAGGAATGTGGACTTCAAGTCATCCCTTGTTCAGATCTCCCTCCCCAAATGATTGAGCCAGTAGAATGCCTTATATGCTAAGGTGAAGGGGAAGGCTTTGAGGTGAATGGCCTCTCGCATAACACCTGAATATCTGGTCGTACTGCAAATCATCTTGAACTGCTGTAGAAAGGTAAACGGCTCCTCTATGGCATTCCCGTAAATCTTGGGAAGCAATGATATGAGGGATGGTCATAACTTGTATGGCCCTCGATTTGGTGGTAACTGAATCCAATGATGTAGCGTCTTGGCTCCAGGGTCATATTCATCTCTGAGTGTTGCAGGAACCACGACAGGCGGTGATGGATTCTCGGATCTTGTTCTCAGCGTGGTGATCTCGGCTCGCAGCTTTTTTAGGACTCTAAACCGATCTCTGATATGTATATTTATCTGTTGTAGCATGTCTAGAATCCCCGTGGTGATGTCTGTGGCTGGATCTGGTCTTCCAACTCTATTCTGCTCCTCAACTGATCGATCCTTGACTGGTCCCTTCCCACGAGCCATATGCTTCTAATCTTCTGGGAAGGAAAAAGTATCATAAGAGCTTAGTGAGAATTGTGCAGGAGAAATAGACGATAATTTGAGGCGGGGGTCTGCCTCAAAAGACGGTTTGGGAGGCGAGGGAGTCTGGGTCTGACCCTCCTCGGGATTAAATGGGATCGTCTCAGGAAGAGGGTCATCCCGAGTCTGTGATGAAGTATGACGGACGGTGGATCATCGAGAGCTCATGGAGTTCGAGCGAAAAAGCTATCGAGTCGTCATCTTCGATGTCAAAAGGAAAATGGGAGACGACAATGTCAAATCAATAGATCGAGACTGAAGGTGTATAAGATGCAGTAATGCACGCCTCACGAGCAAACACAAAACAACACCTGATTCACCAACACAACTAGATGATGATCGTAGAAGTTCGGTCTTCTATCTTATCGGTTTTAGGGTTATGCTAGCAGACATGTATTATCAAAGATTACCGCGACCTGATAGGTGCTCCGAGTTTCTCCGAAACACTATCCCGAG
Organism: Ottelia alismoides; assembly: GCA_037367405.1. Classification (NCBI taxonomy): domain Eukaryota; kingdom Viridiplantae; phylum Streptophyta; class Magnoliopsida; order Alismatales; family Hydrocharitaceae; genus Ottelia; species Ottelia alismoides. The sequence continues at coordinate 336,259 of JAZKJV010005391.1, read as the reverse complement.
TCCTTATAGGAAGCCAATTATTCTTAGCTAGTATGGGAGTACGTACGAACCATTTCCGGCTACACATGTTACTTGAGGACCGTGCTACCGCGGTGTCCTATAAACCTCCCACTCTGCTAAGTAAACTCGGACCGTTGTCGGCTACCTGAGAGTACTCACTTAAGAACAATGAGTAAGCATATGAACTAAGTAGTATTCTAAGAGAAACTCAGACTCTGGTTCTAACCTTAAGTGTCGTCCCTCACTCACAATATTTGGAAAGTATACTTGCAATCCATGTGTGGGGGTTGCTCTCCCAAATCAGATGCTCTTTTACGTTTATTTTTAAGTCGAGTATTTAAGCAGTACTGATTTTATTTTTACGGTTTTCACTTTTTTTTGGATTTTTCAAACAACACGTCTAATGATTTTTTAATTTTTATTTATCCTAAATAAACAAGCACATAGGCAGTGAGTCCTAAAACTAACTATGAAAGCGCAAGTAGAGAAAAAGAAATTGAAAAACTCCTAAACAAGTACCTAGCCTTGTAAAAAGCCGTGGAAAACTGACGATGCAAGAAAACAGCAGTGGGTGCCCTGCTCCTCCAATGCAGGACACTCGATGAAGCAGACCTTGAGAAAGGGGAAGGGAGGTACAAGTCGGGATGCCCTTACGGGTCCCCTTCTACAAAACAGAAAAACGGAGAAGTGCCCTTATTTTTTTTAAAAATATTACAAGTTAAAGAAAACAAAAAATCCTAACAAATTCTGCACCTCTGCAACCGACCTGTGAGAGAAGGGGTTGGTATCTGCACTTTTAACTAACTTGGCTTACGAAGAAGCCGACTGATCCTGTAGGCCCTGCAAAATTTGTTTGAAAAAAACCAAACACATAAAAGTCGTGAAAATAAAAGCAAAAAAAATCATAAAGAAATTAATGAAAACCGTAAAAGTCGAAGAAAATCGAGAAAAGGTGTAAAAAACAAAATCAAACAAAAACCGAAAAGAAATCAGAAAACTGTAAAATTGAGAAGATCGAAAAATCTCGAAAACCAAAGTAAAGCTAATGCCTCCCACGACAATGCCATTTTGATAAACAGAGCTTTTGATGGAGGTTAATAAGAGAGAGATGTCGGTTGTAGAAAAAATGCGAAGACAGAAGCTGCGTTGATAAAAAAAATCTGAATTAAAATAGGAGAGAGAGGAAAGATGAATAAATAATATTCTCTCCTGCTTTAATCATTTAAAAACTATTTTTTATCTAGTTAAGTTCCCCTGGGTCGAACTCAATGAGGTAGAATAACCGTAATGCAGTTTTCATGGAAAGAAAGAATCTCGAGATTTTTATTCTCTTCTCGAGATTACAACAAAAACAAGAAAGTGTTCAAAACTAACACATTTTTACAAAATTAAAAGCGAGAAAAATATGCAATGAAAATAAATAAAAAATAGCTAGAAATGTCTCCAGGGTAGTTGTGTAACTACCCTAGAAAATTCGAGGAAAAATACAACAAAATTAGGGTCCAAAACTACCCAATAGTTCAGAGGTATAAGTGCAAAAAACTAAAATGTTATCTTACAAATTGGTCCCTGGTAGGGATTGAAATGAAATGAAAACTAAAATTATTACACTTAGGTCCCTGTATAGGGACTTAAATGTAATTTATGGAAACCTATAGAGTGGGAGTTAATTCTGGAACTCTTCTGGGTTTAGTGTGAAATTTTTCTACCGTTTTGCGATCAATGGCGGAGATTAGAAAAGGGCACGATATCTGAGCCGTCTGATCTGTATACTCTGGTGTTCTTGAGTGTTCTTCCCCCTTTCTCGCAGCGGACGATGATGGCTTCTTCCTCGGATTCTTCCCGATGATCAACAAGAAGTTTGGCCTCCTGCAGGGCCAGAGAGGTGTCTTCTGCACCCCTTGAGCTCGCCTGTGGGTGAGCGGACTTCGAGGTGAAGGAACACAACGACTGGCCGTCAAAGAAGATTCAGTGGAGCTTCAACAACCACCTGGAAGGGGAGTGTTTTGACCTTTCCTTAATAATTAAGACACCAAATGATGATTTAATACTCTAGATGAATCTCGAGACCTGCAAATGAGTTTTATATGCTCGATTTCTCATGAAATCGACCAAGAATTATGGGTTTGCAAGTGATAAATTGTTTCCAGAAACTAAGAGAAAATGGAGAGACTGGAGTCGATTTGACGTGAAATTGAATCGAATTTGAAAAGGTGGCATCTAAGATGGATGCTTAGGGACTCTAATGACATAATTTAATGGACTAATCAAAGCACGAGATACGAGAAATAAAAAGGCAAAATATGAAGGAATACTGGGGGTAGAAAACTGTAGGACTAAGCTGGTCCTCGCTCGACGGGCGGCTTCCCATAACTGAATGTCGCTGCTGTGGTGATGAAAGGCGGAGATGAAGCCTTGGAACCTTCCTCCGATGATCCTTCTTCCACGCGAAGCTCGCCTTAGGCTCTGTCACAGCCGAAGTTATGCGGAGGATGGTGGTGTAAGTGCTGGTTCGGCCATGGGATTCTGGAAAGGGTTAGTTCAGAAGAGTTAGTTGGAGATGGAGATTTGATGGCTTTTTATGACGAGATCGAAGAGAGTTGTTTGGAGATCAATGGCTGGCGTGGTTGCATGTTCATAGGAGAAGAAGATGGAGGATGGAGATTGAATGAAGAAGTTATGAGGTGGCGGGTGAAATTAGTTGAAATTGGCCCAGTAGACAAATCAACAGACGTCCTTCTTGAGGAAGATGAACCAGATGTTGACACGTGTCAACACCTGATAGGACAAATTAAGAAAATAAAGTAATAAATAGGGAATAAATAATAACTAATGAATTTAAATAGATATAAAAATGAGAAATATAGATAATAAATTATCTAATTATGTTATAATTAGTTTTTGATAAAAAATATATTTTTGCGAAATATAAAATATTATATTAATAAAATATATATAAATATATACTTAATAAATAGGTTTTTGAATTTTGAATTTAAATAATTAATAATAGTATATTTTTTTGCATTTTTATTAATTATTAGTTAATAAATAAGTATTAATAATTTTATGTTAATAAATATGGATATAAGTGATGTAGTATAAATTTACCTATAAATATCGGGTTTTAAATTTATTTAAAATAATAGATAAGCCTCCAAAAATTATGAAATAAATTAGGATTTAAATACAAGATCAAGAAATAATTAAAATTATAAAAGCATTAAATAATAAAATGTGTGTTCAAAATAAATTAATAGTCCAGAAACCCAGTTTGTGTTTAGGTCCCAATACTGACTTTTTGCAAACGGACTCTGATTTTAGTGAAATAACCTTCATTAATTAGAGAATTTTATTTTATGAACTTTAAATGCGAGTAGGGTGAAATTGGAGTTCGTATGAGAAAGTTATGATGTTCATAAGTTGAGATTTTGATAATTTATACGTTGGATTTCTTGGCATATATACAAGATAATAATTTTAACTTATTTTTTATTTTTTCTATCATTTAGAAATAATTAGGAAAAGTGTTTGGCGAAAAATATGTTAATATGAATTAATTAAAAAATCATTGAAGTTTGGGTATTTATGGATAATTAATGAAGGATGTATGGATGTGAAATTAGTTACTTTTATGTATTTTCTTCCCTTATCTCCCCCTACTTATTTATTTGTTGACCAATCCATGCTGAGTCGGTCTCCGGGTATTAGGTTATAAATATATCTTTCAGCTATATTTATTTTTGCAAGTCATATACATATATACATATCTACAATTTTTATTTTTTTATTTTCTTATTTATTCTATTATTTGTTTACATGATTTTAATGCATAAAAGTGTATTTTTATGATATGTTTTTGTTAAAAAGTGGAAATTAATGGATATTTACATCTATTTGTTAATGCAGACAGAATGTTATTAAATCGTGGATTCATCAATAGTCAATAAGCAAGCTTGAGCTTCAAAATCATATATGTGAGCTTGCAGCTGGATGACTTGGCTACACTGGTCATGCATCCTAGGATAGGTAGCCACATTAGCTACCGTCCATTCTTATCTTCACCCCCTCCTCTTGAGTTGGTTGTCAATTGAACTTATAATGGAATATCCCGCTCCTCGAGGAAAGAGTTGCTGGATTAGGGAATCATTGGGTTGTCATGCTGGAGAAGTCAGTCTCTTTGTCATTTCAGTTGAGGAGAGCCATTATCACATATACTGTACACGTGAGATTCATGGTCACAAGTGTTTGCGTATGAGTTGAAGTATTCTGACTTGGCTATTGAGGAGACTTGAGCATAGTTATGGGATTCTTGAAGGCTATTGTGTTTCAAATCTGATAACCAATAAGGTTCCGACTGCAATAATATTCCAAAGGTCTGGCTTCAACTTCAAAATTTGATTTTGGGAAGACAAGTTTGAGAATTAAACTTAATCCACTTTCTTTCTTTTTCTTTTCTTTGTTTTTATTTTTCTGCACTTATTACATATGTGTTTGCTAGGAACTAACAAAGGCAATTATAGAGGGGTGATGAATCTCTATTCCATCACCTTTATTCTATCATTTTGACCTAAAACCCCTAGCTAATGCATGTAAATAGCCTTAATTTGTACAAATTAACGTCCATTCTTTGTTGTATAAATATTATATAAAGTACTGTTTTTAATGCCAAAATTATAGAACAATGGAAAGAAAATAAAAAGAATAAAATACCAAAGGTATTTTATGACCTTAAACCTCAAGACCTAGGCATCTTGATGACTACGTCAACAAGGAATAAAGTAGGAGGAGATAAGGGCCAAAAATCATCAATAAATCCCATTTATTAATTCATTAATAATGCATTTTTGGGATCCATTTTATTTTCTACTTTTTATACCTCAAATAAAGAAACATTTTACATGAAATTTATAGATAATAATATATAGAAAAATACAAAATTGATTTCATACAAAATAATATAAAGTATACTTTTTATACTCTAAATAAAAAGCCAAAATCCCAACTTCCCAGACCCATATCTCTCAAAAGAAAACTCAAAATGTATCAAAATCACTCCAATTGTATATAACATTTAATAAGATATTTAATAAGGTTGTTTCATATTTTTTGTAGTTGAGTGTTAAAGTTAGGTTTTAGACCCCTATTGTATAATATACCTGAATAAACTATTCATTTTTATTTATTCTTCATTATTTTTATAATTTTATTTTTTTTTATAATTTTGTAAATATTATCTATAACTTATGTAGATATTAAAACTAAAATAAAACAACAAATAAAACACTAAAATAAAATGAATATATAGAATACATAGATAAAGTGCCTATACTTATACCTATATAATAAATATACTTATTTATTTAAATTTAATATTATATCCTAAAAAATATAATAAAAAGATATCTATGTATATAAAAATAAGTTATAAATATATAAAATAAATAAAAAAATAAAAAAATTCAAAAATATAAAATAAAAAAATTACTCAAAACATAGGTAAATATATCTGTAAATAAAACTCTAAAAATAAAAAATAAATAAAAATCATAATAAAATACTTTAGAAATAATAAACATTTTTTTATAACCTAAATTTAATAAATTCATTTATTAATTATTGTGGATTTCACAATGATTTTTTAGGATGGTTTTCCTGGTTGGTCCGTGTGAACCAACCAGGTCGCTCCGCTGATTGACCTTGGTCAATGAGATGACCTACGTCTGTGCTCTTGTCAGAACTAGCTTCTGACCTCTTTTCTCCCTTTTTCCCCAATCGATGTATTCAATGTTTTGGATTAGTTCCTTCACTAATTTTCCTCCTCAATCTTCCCTCATGCACGCATGCATGAAATCTTAGGCATTGGATCGATGATTTGCCCTGGCATCATCATTCTTTCCCCCACTTGGTCACTGTGTACATAAGCCACCCTCTTTCTTCCCTTTGAATTTTTTAACCGCTTTTGGCCCTTATCTTGGCTTCCTTCTTAGAGCTCTAGATAGAGGGTCATGATAGGACCATCTCCAGCTCCTTGAGAGCGAGCTCAGGCGAATCCTTGAGCGACTTCCACTATCTCCACCGCTTGCCGACGTAAGGTCCACACCTCACGGCTTACCCCCACTCGAGGTAACCTTTTCTTTGATTTTTTCTTAGTTTTAGAACCTAGGTTAATCTCCAGCATCAATTTTATCTTTTAATTATGTGCATTTGCATTAACTAACCCATTCGAAGTTTGCCAAAGCTTCGCTTCGATGAACAACTTTTCACCGTGATCACTGTCGTGCCGATACGCCAAACCACCACATCTCCTTCCCTAGTAGTTTCCACACACTCCCACCGCACTCCACTCAAGTTGGCTCCTCCTAGAGCAAGATCTGGGTGCTCCCCCTCTCGTGCCTCACATGAGCACCTCCATTTGACCCCCCCTTGGATCCATTTCGCCACCTAAGGGGTCGAGATGCTTTGCCCTCGACCTGGTAACATTTCTGTGTAGGAATCATGAGCTCAACGCCAAGCTGAGGCAATTGTGCACTTCGTCGGAGGTACATGGGGCACTACTGCTTTGCCGACCTCCTATGTGAACTTCGGTGACTGCCTGATGAAGCGCTAAATGCAAGTATTAATTTTGATCTGTTGTAGGATGGGCACTTAGCATCTCATACATAACCACGATGAATCTCTGTTACGAGGTTCTTGATTTTAATTTATAACCTAGGAAGTCCAGGGTCAAACTCAAGGATGCGAGCACTTTAGTTATTAAATTTAGAGAACAAATAATTTAGATAGTAATTTATAGATTTTTTACTTGGAGATGATGCACACTACGCAATCAACAAAGAATTTTAACACCTTTTTTATGCCACTTAATTAAATGCAAACATAAATGCACAAACAATACAAATAGGAAAACAACACTTAAAACTCACAACAAGTAACTTGGATGAATAATGAAAATACCCTGAATTGATTCCTTAAGAAATCACTTCAGTAAGAAGAAATCAATCCCAAAATCTTATCTCATCTCCACTCCACTGATTTAATCAGCAAGCACATCTTTTAAAGACCCAATGATGATTCAATTTCAAAAATAATAGATATTTAAGATTAAAATGCTTAAAGGGTCTAAATATTCATGCAGAGTATTTAAATTCTACTAAAATACATCAATTAATCAAGTCCTTTAAACATTAATAATTAATGCGCGAATTTTCAATCAAAATAAACCACACAACTTGCTACCAGATAGAGCTTTAAACACGCTTTTGAACAAGACCAAAATCACATTATTTAGATTTCAGGGAGAAAATATATTCAACAAAAAGTCCAAGGGTATAATTGTAATACAAACTTCCAAGTTTTCTTGCGACATAGTACATACAGGGACATAAATGCAATTACTAAAATCCCACAGGGGCTTTTGTGCAATTTACAAACAGGTGGAAGGACTTATCTGCAATTGGTGAAATCCTGAGGACTCATTCTACAATTTTTCCAGCTGCAGGTGCATATCACATGATGGATTAGGCTCGGAAGAGAAAGCTCAGGCCAACTGCCTTCTCTTGGCGCTTCACTTGACGGCTCAGATTTATGCTTGACAAATGACCTTGAGGATTGAACCGTTGCCTCGGAGGGCCACGTGGTCGATATGAGATCGTTGTATTACGCCCTAATGTGGGAAATCAATGACAACTGCTTCATAGCTATTCTTGAGCTACTCCTTGCACGACGACGACCAGGTTGGTCTCTGGTGACAGAGCAACAACTCCGCATTTCTTCTCCTTATTCTTTAAAGGTTCGAGCACCTCCGTCTTACTCCTGTGATGTTATCTGGTTCTTAGAGAAGGATTATGATTGCCTGGAGATCTCTATAGGTAAAGCTTTGTCAGTAAGCAAATTGGAAATCAGAGCTATGCTTGACATTCCGATTATTGAAGTCTTATGGATACCCTGAAAGTTGAAATGTTGAAGAAGAGGTGGAATCAGATGAATCTAAAGCCACTTGACAAAGTGTGGAGCGCTTCTTCGCTTAAAGTTCTTGGCAAAAGAACTAATCTCAAGCAGCCGCAGATCTGGGTTGTGACTTGGTTCATAAACCAAGGTTCTCACTGGAGCTTCTGACCTATCATTGCTTAATCTTAGTCTCTCTCTGTCACCGTGGAGGCAAGAAATCTAAGGGGAACTCGTGCAAGGGTGGACAACCGGAGCAAGTAATGGAGAATATCTTTTTAAAGATGAAGATGGCGGATGTTTACAGAGATTTTAATGGAAGTTCCAACCTCCACCATTAAGAGATAGGTTAAGGTTAGGATGAAAGGTGAGGTTGGCGGAAGTTAAGAATGATAGGAGACTGTAAGGAAGGTAGTAGTTGCTCGGAAGTTAGTTGGGAATAGCCAGGAAAATGGGGAGATGGTTACCTTGCAACGAAAGGTTGCGTTTTTTGGGGAAGATGCTGGAGGTTGAAGGTGATCTGTAGACCGTTGGATCTGTGCATCTAATGGTCCATCGATGGGTGCTAATGAAAGGTTATGATTTGAACTGATCTGATTGGGTGGCTAAAGATAAAGTGTGAAGGAAAGCCTAGGATGCCATGATTAAGATCATCTAACAGCTAGAATAAGAGCAGGTCGTGAAACAGGAATGGGCAATGTGGCACAGTCTGAAGGTGCCACGTGGTCCAATTAGAATTTAGAAAAATTGAATAAATCAAAGTTAATAAGTAAAGAATTAATTAGAGGGTAAATTAGTAGAAGTGGTAAACATGAAAGTTGTAGACTGGATGAGTGCTACAACGTTCATGTAGAAGTCAAAAAAATCAGAGGTCATTTGTACATAGATAAAAATTAAATACTATTAAACAATATATAAATCATTTTTCTTTTAATTTTTTATTTTGCTTATTTTTTCGTATTTTTATTTTATTTTTTGGTAGTTTATTTATATACAATTTCATTCTAATTTTTATTTATTTAATTTATAATAAGAAATAAATACATAAAATATTACACCATATATAATAATTAGTGTTAATTATATACAACACACTTATTAGCAATTAGGGTTAATTAGTGAATGAATCATGTTATTAACTTAAGCAAAGAAGATAAATATATAGAATTAAGCTGATAAATCTAGGATTTATCACCCCCTATACTTAAGCTAAGCTCGTCACCGGGCTAATGAAGGATTAGTTAGATTAATTAGTGAATTCCCTTACTTGTGCTTGTGAGATTACAAGGCTTGATTTGACCTAGAACACTAAATTTTTAGAAATCCTAAAACTCTTAGTTGATCCAAATATTAATCAAAAGGAATTTAACTCCTCTAATTGCCAGACTCTCAATTTTACATATAAGTATAAGGAATATGACTTAGTATTGACTACAACAAGAGAGTAGAATCAAAACATCAACAATTCCAATCTTGGAAGCTCTCCTAAGGACCCAACCCTCAACTTTAGGGAATAAATCTAGTTTTGCTTCAATCCACTGTCTCTTTAGTTTGTCAGACTTAAAAATTATGGATGAAAGGCCAGATAATGGAGGTTGTAGGATTGTGTACTTATTTTCTCTACTCTCATTGGAACATGGTTCTCTCTAGTGCCAAAATGTAACACATTTATATTTTGATTTAACCAATCAATGTGTCCATCAAGAGAAGTTGGAGTCATTTGCACTTATTTTCCTTGGAATACACTAGGGCGTGCCTTTTTTGAGTATCTATTATACCTTCTACACCCAGATTTGTAGCATTTACAATATAGAGCCCTTTCTAGGTGCTAGCCCGACTCCTGGTCTTAATAGCAGTGGTCTAAATGGACACTTTTGAAAAATGGTTGGGAGCGCTTGCCTTTGGTGGTAGCTCTTTGATATTTTTGACTTTGTATGGTGAGAGCTTTTCATTTATCATTTCTTTCTTTGTTTTTTGGCTAGCTCCACTGCTTTTACCAAAAGATTGGCGTACACTGATCAACTTTTAATTTAGTGTCCTCACACCCTTGCACTTTAGGTTTGATGAAGAGGTAGCATGAGAACAAGTCCCATACTGGCTAAGATGCTGACACTCAAGTTTCATGAAGCCTTCATTAATCATATCCCATCCTCGAGCTTCATATAGATCAAATGCAAACTCAAATTTCTGATCCCAGTTTCCTTAGTGATACCTTGACTCACCTCAGTCATTATTTCAGTAGTGCATGTGAGTGAAAGTCAAATTCTTTTTATGGGAGATTAAGCATGGGATATAGTATGCATATCTTTCAATTAGGAGAGTATGAATTTTTAAGTCCAGGACCCTAATGATTAATACATGGTAACTCTATGTCTAGGGACTCCTTAAACCAAGTGTTGGACATCATATCAAGTCTTGAGTGCATCGTGAAAATGTGTTAGGGAAAGACCAATTAATAAGTTAACTAGTTAGCAAATTTTACAAAAGATTTAAAGAATTATTAGCTTTACTAAAATAAAGACAATAGACTTGGTAATTTTGACAAAACATTACAGACGTGCAATACTAACAAAAATACAAAGACATCTAATACATCATTACAAACTTCAGTTCTTAATCAAGATCGAATCTTCGAGGTTAAAATTCTTAGGATGCCTTATGTTTCAACCGCTTTTTCCTAATGGAGAATACTTTCGAATCTGAGTAAGAAAGGTCTTCATCAACTTGAAATTCTATCCTTCTTGAATGATGCCATTCTTCCTCAAAAGTAATATTCATATCTACATGGGAAGCCTCAAAATTCTTCATGATTATGGGAAGATGAATGGATCTTTGAAATAATGCAATAGATTTTTGGGTTTTTCTTAAAAGAGAAAAACTAGACATAGAAGAATGACCCAACTTACAAGAAAGGTGAGTATTCATCAAGTGAACATCCTTGAGAAAAGGTAAAGGATCTTCCATATCTAATTCTTCTATCAAAAGATCATCATCCTTAATTGGCATCACTCTTTTCAGAGAACTCCATATCAACTTAATATTCCAAAATATAAAATCGATATCCGGATTTTTCTCCATGTCGAACCCTAGTAATATTCCAAGGAAAGACAACCTTATAAATGAAAATGACCAGATAGTTTGGAGAAACGTCACAACCTTTGTGACATAATTAAAACACTATAGGAAACTGAAGGGACACATTAGAGGTTAGTGAGGGTTTTTTAAGTTAGAGGGTTAATTAATTAGGCTCATTTATACCCTTACCTTTGAAATGGATTTTTGAAAACTGTTTTTTGCAAACATTGCCGCATAAATATATAGATTTTCGAAATATTTTACAAAAGATTTTCCAAACATGTCAAACCGTATTTTCACAAACCCTGTAAAACAATTTTGAAAACCATGTCAGACAATATATTTTCAAAATATATTTTCAAAACATTTTATACAAATTAGTTTTAGAAGTATAATACTATACCCATAAACCCAATAATTTTAAAAATATTAAAAATATGAGCTATGGATAAAGTATATATGCAACATATACAGTAGACCCATATACTTAGCTTTTGTTATGTCCTCACATTACAAAGTGAAATGAAGCCATAGCTCATGCTAAGTATAAAATAAGATACACGTAATGAATCTAGAATCACTGATGCATCATGAGTAAAAGAATCAGTTGGATGAAAATAAGGACTCGGGTCCCCCTATATACTTATGCTGAGGAATAGCTTAAGTATAAAGATATGAATTTGCTAGAGACCTGAAGGGAGCAATCAGAATGAAATTAAATCCCCCTATACTTAGGCTGATTATAGCCTATGTGTAGGCAAGAAGAAAGAAAAAGATATGAATCTGCTGATGTTGAATCTTGTTATATGAATCTATCCTCATGTGTATGACTTTTCTGATAGATCAGGAACTGCATCAATAGGCATGAAGTTGATCATTTCTACGGGAGATAACCTTTCTGATGATTCTATAAAATGCTTGAGTAACTGCCCATTAACCAAAAAAGATGGTGCATGCTCTGAAAACATTGAGATTTCTATACTACCATTCTCATGCACTTCCCTAACAATGAAAGGACCCGTCCACTTTGATTTATGTTTTCCGTGGGAAATCTTTAACTTTACATTAAATAACCATATATTCTGTCCAGGAACAAAGTTTTTGCATTTAATATGCGAGTCATGCCACTTCTTAACTTTGTCCTTATAGATCATGCTGTTCTCATATGCTCGGTTGCAGATTTCCATTAGTTCATTAAGGTCAAGGTTTCTACACACTTTTCCTAAGTGACAGCTCCAATTAATCTTCTTTAGAGCCCATTCGAATGTGTGTAATAACTCAACGAGCAAATGGCATGGCTTGTCATAAATCATTCTAAAAGGTGAAGTTCCAGGAGGTGTCTTGCAGGTTGTTCTATAGTCCTACAGAACTTGGTCCAACAATTGAGACCAGTTCATCCTGTCTGGACGGACTAACATCTGAAGAATGCTCTTCACCTCCCTATTTCAAACCTCTGCCATGCAGTTTGATTGAGGGTGGTAAGGACTAGTTACTCTATGCTCAAATTTATATTCCTTAGCTAGTGATTTCATCAATCCATTCACAAAGTGGATACACCCATCAGAGATCAACACTTTATGTAATCCGAACCATAAAATAATATGATCCTTGATAAATTTGAATACAATATTTCCATCTGTGGCTCGAGTTAAGATAGCCTCCACCCATCTTGACAAGTAATCAACAACTAACAAGACATATTCAAAACCTTGGCTATAAGGGAAAGGACCCATGAAATCAATGTCCCAAGAATCAAAGACATCAAAAAAAATTATAGGATGCATGGGAATTTCATCCCTAGAACCAATATTCCCTCCCATTCTTTGGCAAACATGACATGATCGTACAAAATCAGCTGCAACTCTAAATAAGGTCGGTCAATAGAAACCACATTGTAATATCTTGTGAGCAGTTCTTTTTCCTGAGTGGTGTCCTACAGCTTCAAGTGAGTGACAACATGTGAGGGCACTCAAGTATTTCTCTTGAGGAATACACCTTCTCCAGACACAATCTGGTCCTTCGAAGAAAAGGAACTGATCCCCCCAATGGTATTTCCTCGAATCCGACTTAAGATGGTCTATACTGCTCCTAGTCCAACCATAAGGAACATGTTTGGAGATAAGGAAGTTAACCATGTTGGCGTACCATGGAAGTGCATCTATAACCCAAATAGACTCATTTGGAAAAGTCTCTCGAATGGGCTCCGAATCAGGAGAATCTTTAAATTCAATTCTCGATAAATGATCAACTACTTCATTCTTGACCCCAGATTTATCCTTAATTTCTAGATCAAATTCCTGGAGTAACAATATCCAACTAAGAAGATGTGCCTTTGCATCCTTCTTTTCCATGAGATGCCTAATAGCTGAATGATCTGTAAAAACTGTCACTTTTGAGCCTAAAATCACATACCTAAACTTTTCTAATGCCCAAACTACTGCAAGCGTTTCATTTTCAGTTACTATAGAATTTCTCTGAGCTGGATCCAAAACTTTGCTTTCTTAGTGAATAGCAAATGGAATCCGACCTCGCCACTACCCCAATACAACTCTTATAGCAAATTCCGAAGCATCATTCATGATCTCAAAATGGAAGAGACCAATCAGGATCTTGCAGAATCGGTGAGTCACAGATCTTCTTTTTAAGAATCTCAAAGGCCTCAAGACACTTGTGATCGACAAAGAACTCGGTGTCTTTTCCTAAGAGCTCAGTTAGTGGTTGGGCAATCTTAGATTTGAATAAATCTTCTATAAAATCCAACATGCCCCTGAAATGACTCGATTGACTTAATATTGGTTGGTGGATCAAGTTTCTTAATCACATCCACGTTAGTAGTATCAACCTCCATCCGTTTTTGGAGATAACATGCACCAACATGATACCTCCTTGACCATAAAATGACTCTTTTCCCCAGAGAGTACCATATTCACATCCCTACATCTCTGTAAAACCTGGTTCAATTACGCTAAACAAGAATCAAATGAATCACCATGGACTGAAAAATCATCCATGAAGACCTCAAGGAAATCCCAAACCATCTCTGTAAATACCGCAATCATGCACCCAGAAATGTGCCTGGTGCATTACATAACCCAAAAGGCATGCGCTTGAATGCATATGTGCCGAAAGGACATGTGAAGGTGGAGTTTTCCTGGTCTTCAGGAGTGATTGCTACTTAATTGTAGTCTGAGTACCCATAAAGAAAATAGAAGAACTCTTTCCCGACAAATCTCTCGAAAATTTGATCCATAAACGGCAAACGAAAGTGATCTTTCTTGGTTGTAGTATTCAGGTGCCTGTAATCGACACAAACACGCCACGATGTGGGTACTCATATCACAATCTCAACTCCTTCTTCATTGGTCACCATCTGAATTCCCAACTTCTTTGGGATAATATGTCAAGGTGCCACCCATTTGGAGTCAGAGATAGGGTAAATAAAGCCCGCTCCACACCATTTCTCAATTTCTTTCTTAACTACTTCCCATAGTTTTGGATTAAGCCTCCTTTGAAACTACCGCGAAGTTCTAGCATTGTTCTCAACAAAAATGTGATGTGAATAGAGTGTGGGGTTTATACCTATGAGATCTGACACAGTCCACCATATATTCTTACGGTTCTTCTCTAGCACCTTTAACAACTTAGCTTCCTACTCTACCGTCAACTTAGAACTAATGATGACATGAAACTTATTCTTTGTTCTTGTAAGGAATGTGTACTTGAGTGTAGGAGGTAGTGGTTTATACTCTGCCAAGGATGAATCATCAGGTATATCTGGACGAACCACCATTAAATCTGGATCTGTGGTGTTTAGTGGAGATGAATCAACTATACTGCTGTCCACCAACTTTATTCAAGAATAAGGAGGCAGATTTCCAAACTAAATGGTAATTTGGACAAAGCTGTATCCTACTCCTCATCTAAATCCCTTGATTGTCCCGAAGGGATGGGAACCGACAAGTCAAAAGATACTTGTATGTCATCAAGGGAGTAGGGAGATGCATACTTCAAGAACTCTGGTAATGAATCATTAATTGCTATGTGAACATTGTCATCTTCTGATGAGAGTACCTCATTTTGTATTGTTGGGTTTTGTGCCCAAATCCCAATTGTGTTGACTACATCCCGGTCTGTCTCGGAGAATGAAGATAAATATGTTCTTGACTCGAAATCAGGTCACTGCCATTTTGTTTTCATCATGTATAGTTCTACTTCTCCACCTGAAGAACGAAACTTCATCATCCATGGCTGATAATCAAATGATTCTTCGGAGGTCCTAAGGAATGACCACCCAAGGATTATCTGTGAATCTCTCCAATGATGAGGGATATCCATTTTAAGGACCGTGAAGTCCACTTATAATTTTGTCCTTCAATAGAGATAATGACATTCTTGATTTCACCCTTAGCTTTTTTCATTGATTTATCTACAAACTGAAGTACTTCTCTAGATTTACATAAAGGACCCAACTTCAGTTTCTCATATAAAGTGAAGGGTAATAAATTGATCGAAGAACCATTATCTAGGATAGTGCATGCAAACGCTACGTCATCAATATGACTCACCACATAATGTGCACCTAAATCTCTCTTCTTCTATCTTTATTTCTGGTTCTTGATACAAAAAGTAATGGCAATCGAAAGAATATTTGTCTTGATGTAGCTGTTTTGTTTCTTCTGGCTAACTGTGTTTGCTGTGCATCTCACCTTCAGTTATTTTTGAAATGCAGGGTGACTAGCCACATACTCATCAGATGGAACTTTTACCATGATATTATCTCTACAAAATCATGCCATATCTGGATCGTCTTTCTAAATCTTATTAATGATGCACTTTCCTATTGTAAGAGCACGGGGGAAAGGGATTGGTAGAGAATGAAGTGAAGACTCGGATTCATAAACAGAAACATTCTCATTATTATTAGAAACTGAGTTTTTCAAACATAAATCTTTTACAATTGGAATAATAATAGGATTATATACTTTAGGATAGGGAATGTCTACTAAATGTGAATTATCCTTGTCCGAAGGCACAAGGTACTTCATAGACTCTGAATATGATGTGTGCTGCTCTACTCGTGTACTCCTCCTCAATCTTCTTCGAGAAGTACTTGCTCTCTGGTTACGATGTATGGCATCATAATCCTCTGAAGTCTTCTCAGGTTGAGATTCAGATCGGTCCTATCCATGCCCTTAGCTTGATCAAGTACGACCACAGTCCGTCCGCTCTTGAGAGACATATGATGAACACAATCAAAGAGAGAGATCTTGTGTTCAGATTTGTGAAAATCTGAATAATATACCTGATCCATAGGAAGATGCTGATGTGTCTTGTTCAGGCTATTAGGATTAGCTTGACCCTGGACTAGAATGGATGTAGAAGGAATATTACATTCATTATTTAAACAAGAAAGACAGTTGAGATCAACCCTCAAATCATGTACTTTGTTCTAGTAGGAACGCAACTCATCCAAAATTTGTCGTTGGAAGTCCATTGAACTTGATGATGAATGTCATTGTTGAGAAGAGGAAGGATATGGAGAACGTGAGGATTGTCCCTCATGACCATAATGATACTGCTGCTTGGTATGATTCTGAACATGCAAGCCTTGTTGGCTTGCTTGATACGTCTGCTGACGCCCAAATTGCTATTGTTGATGTTGCCTTGATGCTTGATAAGGAATGGCTCCAGAACTAGTTGGAGCTAGAAGAGGTGTAGGAGTAAATGATGTGTTCTAGAATGTCTTGGGACGTTGATAGGAGAATCGGTCCCCAGAACCTCCCTGCTTAGCAGGGTCATCTGTGTACCATATACCATTTACCTCCCAGACCTGGGAAGGCTCCTCAGTGATAGTCTCTACAGACGGGGGCTGCTGTTGACAAAGATGGGCTACAGGTTGCTCCTCAAACCATGGTTGTAATGCCCTTAACACCTGCTGCTCCTGGATATGATGAACACGATATACGGGAGCAGCAGTTGTAGTCACAACATGTACCTTCATCTTGGATACCTTCTCAGAAAGTTCGGTCATCTGTTTAGGTAGTTTAAATAAATTACTATCCAACACATTCATTCATCTATCTATCCTTTCGACTACTGTAAGTTTATCTGCTATTAAACCATGTCAAAAGGATATACTGTAGACTTTGTTCCTACACTGGATAAGAATGAATTGGTGGTCTCCAACAGAGCTCTATTAGCGGTCTGTGCTCTACTTGTTTCAGCCATTCGTTTGAACACCTTCCAGACGGTGTCCTCTCCTCGTGAAGTATAGCTACCTCCACAAGAAGCACTAACTAAACCCTGCACCTCAGGGTGTAGACCGTAATATAATCCATTGCGAGACCAGGAGGCAGTGGAAGGTTCAAGGGCGAAATAGACACCAGAGTTGAGATGATGGAAGGCAGGAGGAGGAGAGGGAAAGAGTGAAGAGGATAGGTGGTACCTCCTTTTAGATAATAGTTGGGAGGGAAAGGCCAGGGAGTTCGCACAGGCAGGAGACAGGCAGTCCTTAGATCGTCCGGTTGTACTCTTCCGGCCATCTCCAATTCCCGTCAGTCAAAAAAGCGGATGGGGGGTCCTTGGTGGGGCAGGGGGGGAGAACCGAGCGCTTTTTGAGACGCGATTAAATGACCAGAAGAAAGCATGCCAAGTGAAAGGTAGACTCATGGCCGGGCTGGAGCAACTGAGGAAGGAAGAAGGTTTTTTTTTCTAAGTTTGCCAATTCGACCAACGAGAAAAAGGAGTGGAAAAAACCACCGAACCCCCAATCCCGACAACTAAGCGGAACCCCTTGGTCTCGAATTTCTTTGTTAGTGGGAGGCGCTTGCTTCCCACCGTACTAGCCTGCAAACTAAGTCATCTCTTCTAAGACTAGGGCGAAGTTCAAGGGGGGCGAAAAAGACTCAATCAATGGTCTGACTATGACTATATATAAATGGGGTATAGCTTTTCTATTTCGTTTTCAACCGGGCTAATCCGGCGGGTTCATCAGGCCAGGCCACGCAGGATTACCTCGCGGTGCTTATACCTCCCGCCTATCGAAGTTCTGTTCAAAAACCTACAATTCTGTAAAAGGTCTTTGAATCTCTCCCATGAATCACAGAAAGCTTCATTTGGAAGTTGGGACAAACTTGTGATGCGTGAACACATCAAATTTGTTATACTCAAAGGGTAAAACTTCTTCAAGAATAAGTCCTTGAACTAGGCAAAAGTTGTGACATCTACCCCCAAGTTCTTCATTCAATAATCAGCCTTATTTTTCAAGGCAAATGAAACGGCTTTGAGCCTTATGTAGTCTTGGTTAACCCTAGGACGTCTAAGGTTAGAACACACCAACTCAAAGTCCCTAAGGAATGTGTAAGGTTCTTCATGAGCATTCCCATGAAAATGTGGTAGCAAACAAAGTAATTACGGCTTCAACTCATACTCTATTTCAGGATCAACTGGGCTCAACCAATTTCTCATCTGAAACTGTCTAGGATTATAAGTTGCATCCATAGGTCTATCATTACCCAGATGTAACTAGCTAAGATGTGCTCTCATAAGTGCTTGATTTTTTTCAGATTCAGCTAACCTAGCCAATACTGCAAGCAACATGTCTTCTCGCTCTTCTTCCTCCCCATTCCCGTTATGTTTTTTAGGAGGCATCTTTACTCAGTCTTCGATACATTCATCAAACAAAGGGTTGAAATGAGATCTAGACGAAGATAACGAAATCACTTCGATCTCATCAAGACAATGATATTCCACAGTGAGAAAAGAAGAAGGAAAAGGGTCGGTATAGATGTAACCTTCCCCTAGGAGTGAATCATGATACACTGGTTCAAAGCAAGGGTTTCTTCGAATTTGGGATGGTCCATAAAAATAAAGGGGTCGACCCTATGAAGATGTAATATTTGGGCGGTTCAGTGATAGGCTCGCAAAGTCCAAGTAAAAATCCAACCAATTATCCATCTAGATGTTCAAGAGATAAGGAAATTGAGCACGCCAGCTTTCAAAAGAACCTCATTTTTAGGCACTTGAATGTGCAGAGTGACACACACATAAAAAAAACAAACCCTGATTAATTCACCAACTTGATGCTAAAGGCCGAGATGATGGCCTTATTATCTTGTTAAATTTTAATTGGTGATTCATTACAAATATTTTCAGAGTTATGAGCTGTTAGGAACCTAAATTTCCCTATAAGTTGTCGCGATTCATATGACTAGCTGCATCCACTCTCAACCAATATGGAGGTAAGCCGGACCATATAAATATAGCTACTCGTTTACTTGAGGACTGGGCCTTGCGCGATGTCCTCTAAACCCTCAACTCAATTAAGGAAATTCAGATCGTTTACCGGCTACCCGTAGATCCTCACAAAGAAGCGGATAATCATTTTTATAGAACCAATAGTTCATAAGAAAATTCGTAGCATGGTTCTATCCTAATGTCATCCTTCTCTCACAGAAATTTACCTGCAAACAAATGAG
This sequence comes from Ottelia alismoides, assembly GCA_037367405.1. Lineage (NCBI taxonomy): Eukaryota > Viridiplantae > Streptophyta > Magnoliopsida > Alismatales > Hydrocharitaceae > Ottelia > Ottelia alismoides. The sequence continues at coordinate 316,760 of JAZKJV010005391.1, read as the reverse complement.
GGTTTTACTGCCCGAAAACAAGGTTGATTTTATTCCTATAATTTATGTCAACTTACATCATTTCAGTCCTAATTTTAAGAGATTAGGTTATCGCTTTAAATTAAGTGACAATAACCATCATCTAACGTACATTCCTTTTTCCTTTATTCCTTAAGTTGGTAAAAACTGAGGGAGAAATCAGAAAACAGAATGCAAACGGAAATCAATGATTCATGCAGTCGTTAGAGATACTTACAACGCTTCCCAGCACTCTCCATGTAGATGCAGAACATAATTTTTAAATCTAACTATATGATGCAAATCAAGAAATCGCACCTAAACAACGGTTCTATTAGCAATGAAGAAATCAGTTTAATTTGACTAAGTAGAAAGTAAGTTATGTGCGTCAATGAATTTCCTAAGATTTTTGCAATTGTGAATCTTATGAGATTTGTGTAGTGTGTCCTAAGTTACGAAATAGATCAAGTAAAGAAATGGCCTACAATCTTTCTATTTGGCGTAAAATTGAATCTAAAACATCACTCAAGTCGAGAACCACTCTCGACACAACCACACATAAGAATAAATGAAGTTTTAAGAGGCATTTGTTTACATACGCGAGATCTCAATCGAGAACCGCTGTAAATGGCAATGGAATATAACTAAACTACTAATCTCTCAACTTTGTCTCGTGGCTCTCCAACAAATTGTTGCAAGCTCTTTGCCTCCACGATCCTTCAGAAATAGTCGGCTTCACAAGCCTATCACGAAACAATATAAATTTATTAGAAAATTCAAGGGAGATTTAGAAAGATTAATTAAAAAGATATTACAAATACAAAACAAAACATAGGAAAACAAGCTCGAAAATAATTAAATCACAAATTACTGAATAAATCAAAATAAATATTTGTTCTTAAAAATAATCACAAAATATGTCGCATCCTCTACAACGACGCCATCTGATGAAGCACTAAATGCATGTGTTAATTTTGATCCGTTGTAGCACGGGTACTTAGCATCTCATACAGAACCAAGATAAATCTCTATTACGAGGTTCTTGATTTAAATTTATAACATGGAATGTCCAGGGTCGAGCACAAGGATGTGAGTACTTTAGTGATTAAATTAAAAGAACAAATAATTTAGACAGTAATTTAAAGACTTATTACTTGGAGTTGATGCACACTACACAATCAACAAAGAATTTTAACACATTTTTTATGCCACTAAATTAAATGCAAACATAAATGCACAAACAATACAGATAGGGAAACGACACTTAAAAATACACAATAAGTAACTTGGATGAATAATTAAAATACCCTGAATTAATTCCTTAGGAAATCACTTCAGTAAGAAGAAATCAGTCCCAAAATCTTATCTCATCTCCACTCCACTAATTTAATCAGCAAGCACATCTTTTAAATACCCAATGATGATTAAATTTCAAAATAGTAGATCTTTAAGATTAATATGCTTAAAGGGTATAAATATTCACGCATAGTACTTAAATTCAACAAAAAACATCAATTAATCAAGGCTTTTAAATATTAAGAATTAATGTGTGAATTTTCAATCAAAATCAACCACACAACTTGCTACCAGATAGAGTGTTAAATAAGCTGTCAAACAAGACAAAATCGCATTATTTGGATTTCACGGAGAAAAGATATTCAACAAAAAGTTTAGGGGTATAATTGTATTAAAAACTTCCACGTTTTATTTCAAAATAGTACAGACAGGGACCTAATGCAATTAATAAAAACCCATAGGGGCTTTTGTGCAATTTACAAACAGGCAGGAGGATTTATCTGCAATTGTTGAAAACCTCAAGACTCGTTCTGCATTTTTTCTAACTGCATGTGCATATCACGTGATGTATTAGGCTTGGAAGAGAAGGCTCGGACCACACGTCTTCTCCTGGCATTTCGGTTGGCGGCTCGGATTTAGGCTCGACAAACGACCATGAGGATTGAATCGTTTCCTCGAAGGGCCACGTGGTCGATATAAGACCGTTGGATTATTTTCAAATGTGGTAAATCAACGACAACTGCTTCAAGGATGTTCTTGAGCTCCTCCTTGCACGACGACGACCAGGGTGGGCTCCGGTGACTGAGCAACTTCTCTGCCTTGCTTCTCCTTGTTTTCCAATGGTCCGAGCACCTTCATCTTACTCCCGCAATGCTATCTGGTGCTTGGAGAAGGATTAGGATTGCCTGGAGATCTCTATAGGTAAAGCTTTGTTGGAAAGGAAATAGGAAATCGGAGCTAAGCTTCACATTCCGATCATTGAAGTCTTTTGGGTACCCTGAAAGTTGAAATGTTGAAGAAGAGGTGGAATCAGTTGAATCTAAAGCCACTTGACAAAGCGAGGAGCTTCATCTTCTTCGCTTGAATTTCTTGGCAAAAGAACTAAGCTCCAACAACCGCATATCTAGTTTGTGACTTGGTTGAGAAACCAAGGTTCTCACCGGAGCTCGTGACCTATCATTGCTTAATCTTAGTCTCTCTCTCTATCATCGAGGAGGTAAGAAAGCTAAGGGGAACTCACACAAGGGTGGACAACCGGAGCAAGTGATGGGTAAGGTATTTTTAAATATGAAGATGGTGGAGGTTTACAGAGGTTTTAATGGAAGTTCCAACCTCCACCATTAAGAGATAAGTTAAGGTTAGGATGAAAGGGGAGGTTAATGGACGTTAAGAATGATAGGAGAGTGTGAGGAAGGTAGCGGTTGCTCAGAAGTAGGTTGGGAATAGCCGAGAAAATGGGGAGAAGGTTACCTTGTAACGAAAGGCTGTGTCTTCTGGGGGGAAAATGCTAGAGGTTGAAGGTGATCTGTAGACCGGTGGATCTGTGCATCCAACGGTCAACAGATGGGTGCTCATGAAAGGTTATGACTAGAACTGATCCGATCGGGTGGCTAAAGATAAAACGTGTAGGAAAGGCTAGGATTGATCATGATCAAGATCATCTAACGACTAGAATAAGAGCAGGTGGTGGAATGGGAATGAACCACGTGGCGCAGTCTGAAGGTGCCACGTGGCCCAATCAGAATTTAGAAAATTGAATAAATCAAAGTTAATTAGTAATAAATTAATTAGAGATCGAATTAGGAAAAGTGGTAAACATAAAAGTTGTAGATCTCGATGAGATCTACAACTTTCATGTAGAAGTCAAAGAAATAAGAGGTCATTTCCATATAGATAAAAAATAAATACTATTAAATACTATATAAAACAATTTTCTTTAATTTTTCTTTTTCTTATTTTTTCAGTATTTTATTTTATTTTATGCTAGTTTATTTATATAAAATTTTATTATAATTTTTATTTATTTAATTTTTTAATAAGAAATAAGTGTTATTAACTTAAGTAAAGGAGATAAATATATAGAGTTAAGCTGATAAATCTAGGATTTATCACTACCAGGGAGTTTGAAGCAACCATACGATAGAGTAACCTATCATCGAGCTTTTGCACCACCGAATCGTCATCTCCAGCTACATACGCAACACGCGTATAAGTGAAGCCGATCAGGTAATTCATCCTTATAGTGTATTGGGTATTTTATGCTTTCACCCAACACATTTTTGTATTTAATAATTAATACTGAAACATTCATCTATCATTTAGAAATTTATGTGACATTTGCATAAAACCCCTCATATTTAGTTTATTTGCTATTTAGTCCGTGCCAGCTCACCTCACGTCCGTCCTACGTGAGGTGGGTATTTTGCAGAATGATGCCTAGAATTTTTTGTATTGTGATTTGGCCCTACAAATTTTTATTTACATTATATATTTTGTGAAAATTACAATAATGCCCCTGACTTTTATTTAAATGACACATGTGCCCCTACAACACATGTATTTTTGTTTATTTGCTGTAATTACTAATCGTGCTCCAAAAATAAAAAAAATAGATATAGGTTCTTGATTGCTTCTAGATTCATGTCATATTTTTTTTAGCAATTTAGGGGTTTTTACTATTTTATAAAAAAAATCACCCAAATCTTCCCTGTTTGCAGTATAAAATATGAAAAAATATAAAGTCTTTTTGAAACCCCCCCCAAAATATATTTCGTTTATTTAAGTACTAAGAGCCTTACATCCAAAAATCCATAACAATAGAAAAAGAAAACTCTTAAAAATTAACAATCACTAAAATCCTTTATGAAAATCTATAAAATTATTAAAAACCCTAAAAATATTGTTTCCTATTTTCTAATTTGATTTATATTATTATCCATAGATCCAAATTGATTTGAAAAATTTTGGGTATTATTGGCCATTTTTAACTTCCATTCCAATTTCAGCTATTCATTAAATCCCTAAATTTGGATATTCTTGACTTTAAAAATATATTAAAATTAACGAAATTCCTTTAAAAATTACAAAAATATTAAAGAAATTATTTAAAATCCCAAAAAATATAATTATGTAATTTTCGTTATTTTTAGTTTTATTTGTATCTCTATTATCTATTATTGTATATATAATCTTATATATTGTTATATTGGATAATTAAAAGAAAAAGAAAATACGAAATATAAAAAAATAACAAGAAAATATGAAAAAAATAAAATTAAAACAAAAAAGGAAAAAAATAAAATAAAAAATATTAGAACCAGATAAAATATAGACAAGAATATTCACACAATCATATTTTTTGCACTTCACTGCACAATCTATCCTTTTTGCTCCCTATGTTCGACACTCTACACTACTTGCACTATACATATATTTTGTAGAGTTAAATAAAATTAATTTTAACTCCACACATTATTTTCATTGCTTGATTATTAGTTTGGGTTAATAGTTTAATTAGTCTGAGGTTCTCGCCGGTATCTTCGACGATTGTGCTCCCGCCTTGTGTGGAACACACGACCGATCGAATTTTCGGTTTTTTAGTAGGAGATGGCAATCCTTTCTCTTTTGACTGATATCTGACCGACCTCTTGATGAAGTTCCTCTACATTGGAATAGAGATTTGGAGGTGTCAGATTAGTTAGGTCAAAGAGTTGACTTAACAAGATTGAGATAACCAAAGTCCTATGTCATATGGTATCACGATATAGGCACATATCCTCTAGCTGGAGATGGATGTGTTACTATATGTCTGAGTATGTATATTTGGCAAACCGATAGGTTGATGGCCTAATCAAGGTCTATACACCAGCATTTTGGTATGCATACAATGGCATATGAGTAATATGATCTCTCAAAGGGATCATACAAGTTCATTTACTGAACCGGAAGACTTGAGCTCACTCATGAGATATTGGGAATCAAATTCCGTGCACTTTCATCTCGCTTTATAAGCTTGACATAATTTGTAGGTTTGATATATAGTTCTGGAAAGTATATGATCAATACATAGGTAGGATATATGTTTTTGGAAAGTATATGATCGATACAGACTCCCAATGATCGAATGAGAAACTTAATGATAAAACCATGAATGAGATACTCTAAATAGATCCGAAACTTCGATTTATTCTATCTCTTCTAGTATGCATGATGTGTATGTATTAGGAACACTTGAGGGTGATGTGATCATACAAGATTGTATAACCATGACGCTTCCATTCCTAGGGAGTGATGAAACAAGTTTGGATTTTAGTGATTCCTCTCAATAGAGAAGTAATCTTATCTTGGTCCAAATGTTGGATAGTGATCTGAATCAAATGCAATGGAAAGATTAAATTTACAATTTTTATTTAATCAATCATCTATGGGAGGTCCGCAAGATCTGTATTTGAGATTTGATCTCAATATCCAAGTCACTATACGTGAAACATACAATCGCCCTTTCCTTATCTCCAAGTATCAGGGGAGAAAGAGCATTATCCTTGAAAGAGTTCAAGGATAATTTTATTGTTGATAATGTATCCAAGCATTGAGAAATGGATAATTAAATGTGTTTTAATTATCATGAGTAATATGAATTGGATTCAAATTATTTGGACATATAAAGATTGCTATCTAAGATAATTAAAAGTGATTTAATTATCAAAAATGTAAATAATGTGAATGTGATTCATATTATTTAGGCACATGAAAATAGAGATCCAAGACAATTAAATGTGATTTAATTATCATGGATATGAATAAGGTGGATATCACAATCCATATTAATCATATATATTATAAATGTGATTTATAAAATATAAGAGAGAGCTATTTGTAAATAACATTTACGATTAAAATGTTAATTGTATTGGATTCACATTGGACAATTAATTGAAAGATGTAATTACACTTTATTTTGGGTTGTGAATGTGATTCACAAATTTCCAATGACATGATTGCAATGTTGACAAAATAAATTGGATTTATTTTTGTGAAATAATTTGCAACAAAAGTTGTTGCAAAATTATTCGAGATTATCTTGTGATAATTATGGTTAGCTACATTCCTAACGAGGAGGGTGGACGACCACCAATTCCTATTAGGAATTAATTGGTGGTTGCCCCCTCTTCATATGGAAGGAGGCTTGCCTCCTTCCTATTATCTCCATGGATAATTGATTTAATTGAAATTAATTTATAATGATTATTATTCCATATATATTAAACTAAAATAAATTAATTGTTGTGTTTTTACAACAAAATCATGGCCATTAAAAGAAACACAAATCAATGATAACTATTGGATCTATGTTGTCCATGGATTGAGATCCATGGACTCCCAAAATATTATATAAGAAGAGGCAACCCTATCTCTTCTTTAGACATGAATATTATATGCTCTCCCCTTCTACATGCCAACTCTCTCTCTCTCTCTCTCTCTCTCATTGTGGCTGTCTACTATGGGGCCCTAAGAGAGTAACCATCGCCGCCACATCACAGTTATGCTGCCGGATCATTTGCTCGTGGATCTCCGTCTCCTTCAGTGTACCTCACTTGGGAAGAAGACGTCAGATCTCATTTGAAGAGATAAGGATATTCACTGCTTGGATCATTAACAAGGATTGCGAGGAGCACATGTTTCATCAATGCGCTCGCAAGCGTCTCCTCTATAGGATCAGACTTGAGACAGGAGGCCTTTCCTTTAGAGACTGGATCGCAACCACTCTTCAAGAGGTAAACTTAATACTTGTTTGTGGTTTAGATAAAATGACCTGAGAAGCATTCTTGGATCATGTGCTTTCATCATTCAAATTTTTAATATCCGCTTCCTCGTGCTACTAGTACGACTAGTCGCTCCCGATCGCATACGATGCGATCCTCATGTTTCCGTGATGCGTTTAATGATTTTCCCACATCCTTTAGGATCTTCAACTCAAACTTCTCAATCTTCTAACTTCGTCCAAATGAAGTGTAACTTCACATCAATGTGCTTCTTCCTGCAGGGGAAGACGTAATTATTTGCAAGAAAGATTGCATTTTTATTATCGTTAAATATATGGCAATCTTCACTTTCTTTATTCACTTCATCAGATTCCTGTTTAGCCCAAGAATGCTTGAGGGACTATCTCTTAGTCCACACAAGGTAAGCCCACTAAGTCTTTGTGATTGCAACATTCAAAGATCAATGGACCAAGCAATAATTTACCCACACAACATAACCAAGCAATAAGTAAGAAGGTGTGAAAAAATTAATTACACCATATGATGAATGTGTATAGTGGACAAGAAAGTAGGGGTCGAACTCAGGGAATAAACTGGGTAGCACAAAATATTATTTATAAGTAAATAAACAATATGTATATAGATATGCACATTATTTACTTAAGTTTTGTGGATTTTTTATTTTATTTATTTTTACTTGTTTAATTTTATAATATATATATATTTGGTTTAAAAATAATTAAAATATTGTAATAATTTCTTATAATATAACTTATATATAATAACTTATAATTAATTAATGCACAATAGGGTAATATATATGTAAAAATAACAGAAAATTACAAAATGAAATAATTTTGTGCTTTCTTTTTCCAATCATTTTGGAATTTTATGAGGATTTTTCTAATTTTATGTATTTTTAGATTCCCAAATATACCAAAATAGGGAATAAATTAATAGGTCAAGTTGTTTTGAGATTTAAAAGTACTAAAATGAGGTCAAAAAATCTCAAAACTAATTTTAATAAGCAACAATATATATAAATAAACTTATTGAATAAAATTAAGATTTTTGGGATTTTTAAAGATTTTTAAAAATTTTAACAAGATTTTAGAGCCTTTTAATTTTTTTTATCATTTTCTTTTTCTATTTTTAAGGATTTTTGGTCTGGAGGTACTAAATACTAAAATAAGCAAACATTATTTTTTTTGGAATTTTAAAATACGATTTTATATTTTTTGGATTTTTAAGGTAAACATTAGATATCATGTTATTTTTTAATTTTAATGAATAGAAAAATACATAATCTGCAAGACTAAAATTGTAGCACGGAAAACTACTGCATCAGACACATTACCCCATTTTTGCATTATTTTTGGAGCATGGATGATATTTATAAAAAATTATAAAATAGACATAAAAATAATTTGAACTAGTAGGGTGATGACACGAGTTTTGCGAGGGTCTAAAACATTGTCCTCACGTAGTGTGAAGATAAAATGTCGCTAAGGTGACCGCTCACAAGACCATGTGTAATCGACAATCAGCCCACATAATGTAAAGAATAAATAATGGAAGGAGTGTGAATCATAATTTATTATACCCTACAATAAAATGCATAACATATAAGTAAAGTCGGGGTCAAACACAGGAAACAATGGAGGACATAAAATAAAAAATTGGCAAAGAAAGACAATAAATGATTTTGGGCTTTTTAGGGTATTTTGAATGTTTGTGGGTTTTTAATTTTATTTTATTATGGAATTTTGTTTTTATAATTTTTAATTTGTTTTATTCATATGTTTTTATTTTATTTTTTTATTTTATAGTTATATTTTCTAATTTTATATTTTCTTTTCCTTTATAACATATAATATAAGAATATATACAACTATATAGAAATACATAGTAATAAAATTATTAATACAACTAAAAATAAATAAAAACTACATAATTAAATACTTTTCGGTTTTTATAAGTTTGTAATTTTTTATCTATTTGGGCTAATTTTAAATAATTTAAAGTAAAAAATATTCCAACAAACAGATTAAATAAATAGGTTGAATTGATTTGAAGATTAAAATAGCAAAAGTGTCAAAAATTCTTAAAGTCAATTTTAATATATAATAAATAATAAGAGATATAAATAAATATTTTTGAGATTTTTGGTTTTTTTTGTATTTCTAAAAAGGATTTTGGAGATTTTTAATTTTTAGTACTTTTCATTTTCTATTTTAGGGATTTTTGATCTAAAATTGTAAAATTATATAATAAATAAATTATATTTTTTTGGAATTTTTCAAAAATAGATTATATTTTCGTGGGTTTTTTTACTATGAACATGGATTTTTCGTGTTATTTTTAATTTTTAAGAAATTGTAAAATTCCTAAAATGCAATTCCAAAAATATAGTGTGAATGAATCAATTAGTAGGCACTTAACCCTAATTTTTGGAGCATGAATGATATTTTTAATAAATGGAAAACATGCATAAAATATATAAACTGGAAAGGTTATTTTTGTAATTAAAAATAAAGGTAGGGGTTACACTACAAATTACCCAAAAAGTTACAACTTATATTCAAATTTTATGGACTAAACAAAAATACAAAATCTGAATGGGGTTACATGCAAAACTTCCACCTCAAGTTGGACGACACATGTGGTGACATGGCGCGGACCCAAATGCAATATGAAATAAGGACAACGGTGTGATTGCAACTTTTGCCAAAAGTTTTTAACCTTCTAAATAAATTACAAGACTAATAGAAAATATACAAAAATGTAGGGGAAGATGTGCAAAATACCCCCGCTAAGCATGCAATCGGACGGTGGAGGGCATGCCACTTATCCACATGGCGAACATCTGACAGCTGGTACCCCTTCATTGATGGAGTTCCATGATTATATCTCAGCAGGGATCTGACAGTCAAGGGTGTGGGAGACCCAACAACAGCTACCACATCTAGTGCGATCAGATGATCGGATGGCTCCAAGGGCAGCTGGAAGAACTGGGATGAACAACGGGCATGGCTCACTTCTATCTGGTCTTCTGGGAAACTCCGAACACCTGGGCAGCTCCCTGATGGTTCAAAATGATGCCAAGGCTCGACCGTTTCAGCCGAGGGTCTCAGAATGGCTTGACGGACTCTAACGAGGTTGAATGGAGACTCGAGATCTAGAAGGGCTTCTGATCTTCAATACCCTTTGAAAAAGGGCTTTTATCTTTGGTTCCGATAGAAGAATGAAGGATGGGCAAAAAGCAAAGCTCTGGCGAGCTACATGGGTTGGAATGGATGTGAGATGAGGTCGAACGATGTTCTCCGGCATGTGACGGAGAAGGGACAACCGATCTCTCGATCTATGAGAGATTGAGGGGAGCGAGGGTTCTTGGGGTGTTTAGTAGGCGTAGTGGAAGATGATGGCGGTGAAAGTGGCCTAGGAGGGGGAGAGGTAGCTGGGTTGGTCAGGAACAAGCGACCAAGACGCAGCTACGATGAGGAGGAAATTTTTTGTTTTACAAAAATAAAATAAAATAAACGTTGACCCTACACTAGGTCTTTGATAAGGAACAAAAAAGACAAGAACAAAAGAAGAAAGCTCACCAGGAGCTCACCTGGAGTGAGCTTCAACCGGAGGATCTGCGACGAACTGGATCGCCTCGATTCGACACCCAACAAGACCCCTGAGATGCTGATCAACCTCCTGTTGTCACCAGGAAGGGGAATTGAAGCTCAAACCAGGGGTTTATGGGTGAAAGAAGGATCATAGATTCAAGGGAGCACGGAGGAGATATCTTATACAAGTCATCTACATCAGGTGATAGAGCTTGATACAGGGGCTCCCTGACACAGAATGATCTAGGCGTGAAAGCTCACTAATCGAGGTTTTAAAGTGAAGAACAAATCGAGCCTTATGGATTCAAGGATTAAACATGAAAAAATTGATAATAACATGGTAAAATGAAGTATGACGCATCTTCTAGCCTCGATCAGAGGGTTAACCGAGGTCAATTGGGGGCGGGCCCTAATAGGGCCACGTCACCTGCATAAGGACAAAACATATTCAAAATTCAATGATTAAGGACAAAACATATTCAAAATAAAATATTATATGATTTTATTTATTTTTGGTTAAAATATGAAAAATCTTCATTAATTTATGTAGTATTTTATTGTGTTTTTTATTTATTTTTACCACTTCATTGATTAGAAGTTACTTTTTGGAGGTACCTTTATAGATATTTTTACCTATTTTTTATATGTTCTATTTTTATTTTATATTTTATTATTTTTTTACATAATTTATAAATTTATAAATTATTTTAATATATATAAATATATTTTTATTGTATTTTTGGATATAATATGTATACTTAAATAAATATGTAAACTTATTATATAGGTATAAGTATTGTATATTCATCTATGTATTTTTGTATATTATATTATTTTTTTATTTTCTATACGGTTTATTGTATCCTAAATATATACATATACTACAAATAGTATTTATAAAATTATAAAAATATCAAATTATAAAAATTATAAAGAATAAATAAAAGGAACATTTTATCCAGGTATATAGTACAATAGGGGTCCAAAACAAGACTTTTGCATCTTAACTCCTATTTAAGTGAAACCACCTTCGTTAGCTATTAAAAGTTATATATAATTAAAGGTTATTTTTATGCATTTTGTGTTCATATGGAGTAGATATGGGTATGGGAAGCCTGTATTTGGATTCATATTCAGAGTATAAAATGTACACTGCATATTATTTTTGTGTCAAATTAATTTTCTATTTTCTATGTATTTTTATCTACAACTTTCATGTACAAAGTTTCTTTATTTGTGGTATAAATAATAAAGAATAAAATAGGTCCCATAAATTCAATATTGAAGAATCAAAGTTGGGGTTTTTATTGTGTTTTTGACCCTTATCTCCCCCTACTTTACTCTTTGTCGACCCATCCATCAAGATGTCTAGGTCTCGGGGTTTAGGGTCATAATATATCTTTGGAATTTTATTATTTTCTTTTCTTTATTCTTTTTTTGGATTTAAACTATATATTTTATATAATAATTATACAATAAATAATGAATGTCATTTTTTACAAAATAATGATATTTACATGGATTTAGCTAGGGTTTAAAGGCCAAAATAAAGGAATAAAGGTGATGAAATGGAGATTCATCACCCCCTGTACTTGTCTTTGCTAGTACCAAGTGAACACTTATGCAATAAGTTAAGAAAATAAAAATAAAAATAAAGAAAAGAAATGAAAGAAATTGGAATAATTGTCGACTTTTAAACTTGTCTTAATAAAATTAATGTTTGGAGCTCCAAGAAGGCCTTTGGAGTAATGACGTGTTCGGAACCACATGGAATTCATGAGGTATGACACAACAACCTTAGGTTCGATACTCCTATCATCCAGTCCAATTCACGGGCAGGTCAGAACCATCCTCTTAGTCGCATACTCTTGCTATCTTGAAGCGATAGAACCATGGGCGTGAAATTATTCAACTCTCCCCAGACAAAACCACTGAACTATTGAGGTGTTCTCTCTTTTGTAACTCATCCTCATGGAGACTGATATTCCCTTATGAAATGGAAAAGAAATGTGAATGGACCAATGTAGTCTACATTCCCTTGTGAAGTCGGCCAGTGTAAACGATGCTTAAAAAGATGCATGCTTTTTCTGAAGCTCAAATTTTTGGTAGAATTTTTGTGTAGGCTTCTTTAGATATTTTCTTTGACTTTGTACAACTTCTGCATTCTTGCTTATGCCCACGGTGGATATAACATCTTTTATTCCACATTTTTTGGGGGTGTTAGAAAAAGATATGCCGGTAGACCACTCCTCATCCGAGGCATTGTCTCAGTCCATCTCCAATCTTTAGATATCATTGTTACCCAAAGAAGTGGGTTAGAGTACCGGTGTCGACAATCCCCAATAATGGTTCCTAAGCCACCCTTGACGAAGCGGCCTTGCATCCCCCTGAATTAGACTCCAAGATTTTTCAACTATCCATCTGAGTTGAGCTAAGTGCTAGCTGTGACATTTTCAGTAAAGTCATCGTCTCAAGAGTCTTACAGATTATATGAAGGGTTCTATTTAGGCACACTGAATTGAGTCATGACCATAGTCTTATGGAACCTAAAAAATTAAGTCAAGGTGACCTGAAATATCTCCACTTCCAGTCCTCAATGGGTTCCTCTGAAATTAAGTGTATTAAGGTCTATCCCAAGCTCCATTCTTCGGACTTTATTTGGACTTGTTAAATTGTGTAGGTTATTCCAAAAAATTCGGATGCTATGTACAATGCAAGAAAAACTTTTCTGAAGCAATTTTTGATTTTGAACTTTTTGTGGACTTTTGAAAAAGATTTTTTTATTTTTATGTAATTTTGAAAAATATTTTACAAATGATTTTCGGATTTTTTATTTTTCAAAATTTAAGGGATCTTTTAAAACAAAAATTTTTGTGAAAAGAAGCATGTACATATATTTAGAAGGGAGTTTGTCTTATTACTTATAAGAGTCATATTCTAGGAATTTACGGGCTTGTATATACAATGTTTGTAAAGGTCTTCTTTTGCTTGAGTTATGTACATAGTTATCAAAATAATTTGAAAAGAATTTTGCAAACATTTTGAAAATTTTATTTTGCAAACTAATTTGACAAATAATTTTTACAAACATTTACAAATTTGAAAATCATTTTGCAAAGATTTTTCAAACAGTATATATAGATTTTTGAAAACATTTTTGCAACCATTTTCCAAACATTTGCAAATAGATTTTCAAAACATGTTATTTCAAAAAAATAAAAGAAATGTTTTACAAATAAAACATTTTTACAAAGTTTGAAAACATTATACAAAACATTTTCCAAATAGTTTTCAAAAGATTTTTCAAAAAGATTTTCAAATTATTTTTCAAACATTTTGCAAAATATTTTTACCTGATTTATTAATCGGTATATACAAAGAGTTTTAATGAATTTTAAGTATGTTCTTTACATTTATTTTGTTGCATTTTAGACATACTTAATGAAAATATGAAAGTATGATTTATGGCTAATGTATATATGGAGTATGTACGACAACCCTATACTTAGCTTGAGTTACGTCCTCATAGATCAAAGAGAAATAGAGAAGACATAACTCGTACTTAGTATAGAAAATTCTAAACTATAATGACAACAGAATAAAGATTGAGAAGTTGACCACCCCCACTACACTAAGGATGAAATAATTCTAAGTATAGCATACTGTTCACTTGGATATAAGTCCGATATTGACCCAAGATAGATCTGAATGGAGTTGAAGAATCCATGTAGCCGACCCTACTTAATTGTTGGAAAAGGCTTTGTTGTTGTTGTTGTATAGCATACTGTTCACAAGCAGGGAGGATCAAAGGTGGAAATGCACTAAATCATCAGCTAGACTTGTCCCCCCTATACTTAGGGTAAAATATCCCTAAATATAGACGAAGTATCCAGAGTTGAGGGGACAAGTGAGGGATCAATGAATGAACAACTTGGGGTATACACCCCCTTATACTTTGGACAAAGTACGTCCTAAGTATGACAAAGATGAAAGAGGTGATGCCTTTTTGGAAGGAAAAGAAAATACAAATGAAAAGAAGAAAAGAAGAAAAAGAAATAATTCAAATATATTTTTGTTGGCTTTGTCTGACTTTACGGATGTGGAAGCTATCAGCTCATTTTCATATACAACTTGAATCGAATCTACAATGAACAAGAAGGTGTCGTGCCCTAAGTATGGTTTCAGTAGATGTCCGTTAATAATAAAAGGTTGTGCTTTAGCTGATAATTCTGATATCATTATGCTACCATTGTCACACACATCTTTTATTGTGAATGGCCCAATCCATTTGCTTTTCAACTTTCTTAGAAAAATATTCATTTTGCATCTAACAACCAAACCTTCTGGCCTGGCTCAAAAGTCTTTCGGGGGATGTGCTTGTCATGCCACTTCTTGCCTTTTTCCTTATACATCAGGCTGTTGTCATATGCATGATCATAGAATTACAAAAGTATGTTCAGATCCAATTTTTTATTTTTCCCGACATTCTTGTATTCCAGATTACAAACATTGATTTCCCATAAGGATTTATGAATGAGTTCCATGGGCACATGGCATGGCTTGCTGTATACTGGGTAGTAGGGAGACATTCCCAAAGGTGACTTGTACGTTATTCTGTAAGCCCAAAGAATCGAGTCAAGCAACTAAGACTAGTTCTTGCAATCTAGATGCACAGGCTTCTGAAGAATTTTTGAATACCTTTCTTGCCATTTCTCCCCTCATAATTCGAGCTTTAGGGCTTGAGCGAGGTGACAGCTTACTCGTCCAACCATTTGGTATATGAAGGAGTGAAGAGGAGGTCGATTCCACATATCTGACAGTGCTCCACTGTGAGGTCCCCATCTCGCCGCTCCAACTGCCCGAGGTATGTTTTCTTCGCTTTTTAGGTAGATCTTAGTTTTAGTTTTTATTCCTCGCCATTATATTAAGCTTTAATTGTTTGAATTATTGTAAAAAATAGCCACGCATAGTTCGTTGGAACTTCACTCTAATGAACCCTCTACCATGACTCGACTGTGTTTCAGCCTTGCTTCTCGCCATCATCTCATTTCTCAATGCTTCTCTTATATCCCAGGCACATCCATTCAACCAAATCCTTCGTGGATCTGGAGATTGATGTCTCCAACCCCGCCACTCATCGGAGACATCCGCCCACCACCATTGTCCATCCATTAGACCCAATAAAACCTCCAGTATCTTCATTTTTGTGTGCTTGTGCTCCTTTTTTTCTGGGTCGAATTTTATCGAGGAAGAGGATACATGGAGCTCCGTTCTTCTCCGAGCATCCATGACCCCATCGATGCGTCCCGACCACTTTTGATGCTTCCAAAAGCTATGAACCATCCCCAAGGATTATTCAAACATCTAAACAGCCACTGATACTGTCGGAGTCACGCGGAGGAGATGATCGGAGCAGCCCCGTACAAACGTTCTTCCATGTTCTAGTAGAGGATCTCAGCACCATTCGATCTTGCTTGCATCCTAGTTTTTTCTGAGCCCTTGGATTAACCCTCTCTCTAACTGTCAGATCTGAGGGGTGATCTAATCCTAGTCATCCGTGCCAAAGCATCATGAACTGTTGTGCGGCTGACACGTGTCAAGTGAAGTGCCCACATTCGCTTGATCCAATTCTTTAGGGGTGTAAATTTCATATTTCGCCGTTATTTTTGTAGAATTTATATTTTAGTCCTGTAACTTTTTTCAGTAGTTTAAAAGTTTTGGTAAAAAAAATACGAGCATCCATGTATTTCATTGATATCTCTTTTGGGTCCGTGCCAGGTTACCTCACGTGTCATCCCATGTGTGGTGGCCATTTTCATTGAACCCACTATGGGTTTTTGTATGTTTATTTAGTCTATAAATTTCACATTTCAGTTATAAAACTTTGGGATTTGCAGAAATAACTTCAACTTTGTTTTTAATTACATTTATGCCCTTTCTACTACATGTGTTTTTGCGCTTTATTTCATTTTTTAAAATTACCATCTGTGCTTAGAAAAATACACAAAATTAGAGTTAAGTGTTTACTAGAATACACATTCACGTTATATTTTTGGATTTCCATTTTACACATTTTGACTATTTATTAAAAATTAAAACAATACATTTTTCTCTTGTTTGAATTAAAAATTACTAAAATATATAAACCTTGTTGAAAAATTCCAAAAAAATTATTTTGTTTATTTTAGTATTTTGTAACTCCAGACCGAAAATTCCTAAAAATAGAAAAAGACTAAAAATTAAAAGGCTTTAAACTACTTTATAAAAATAAAAAAAATCTCCAAAAATTCAAAAAATATTTATTTCTATTTCCACATTTTCGTTATAATATTATTTATATATCAAAATTTATTTGAATAATTTTCGACTCTTTTTTGTTATTTTAATCTTTAAATCGATTAGTCCTATTTATGTAATTCTTGTTTTGGGATATTTTTAACTTTAAAAATACCTAAAAATTAGCAAAAAAATCATGAAAAATAAGAAAACAGTAGAAAAGTATAAAACCCAAAAATATTTAGTTTTGAATTTTTGGTTAATTTTAATTGTATTTATAATTATATTATTTAATTTTTATATATAAAAGTAAAAATAAAATATAAAATTAGAAAATATAAACAGTGAATAAAAATAAAAAAAATTAAAATATTAATATAAAAATCGATAAAAATATATAAAATTAAAAATCCACAAAATGAGACAAATAAATAGAAGATAATAGAAAAGGACGATTTTGGAATTTGTTTCCCAATCTTCCATTTGCTCCCTGTGTTCAACACTCTACATACTTGCACTATAAAAACATTTTGTAGAGTTAAATAAAACAAATTTAACTCCACACATTTATTTGCATTGCTATATCTATTGTGGGTTAATTGTAGATTGACTTGGGATTTCTTGTGGGCCACGTTATTGACAATTTATCTTCGCTTTCTATGATGATATCTTCTGGCCCGCATGAAATCACAGTTATCAAATGATGCCATTGTCACGATGCAACGCTGTATAGATTGCATTTTCATTTTATCACTTCTTTATTGTCTATTTATCTATTTATTTCTATTTCTTTTTATTTGATATTATTTGTGAACTGTTTCACCCTCTTCCTTGTTTGAATTTATTGCGAGGGACTGCAGATTAAGGGATGATCTCCTACAAGACCTACGCACCCACGTGAAGCAAAGTTGATTTTCTGAACTAGCTGACAGGAGAGAGTGGTAGAGGAGGACTTCAAGGAAATTTGAAGATAGTGTATTTTGTCTTGTATTTTATTCTATTTTTATTTGCAATTTAAAGTGTGAGAGAGAGACACTTATAATTATAATAATTTGGTCTCTCCAGGACACTGCTACTTCACGAGTTCCACTACCTGAGTGATTGTTAACTTGGGGGCCTTATCAATTTTTGTCGTGTTTTATTCTCTTTTCTTTTTCTTTATTTCACGATTTTTTATTTATTTATTGTGATTGAGCTCCAGTTCTTGGATTTTCGTGATGATAGATTAGGTCCAAACTCTTTATTATATTTGCATGTACTTATAGATTTGTGCTAGGACTTAGTCAAATATAATTATTGATTATTTGGACTTGAGAAAGTGTGCCGCGAGAAACCTCACACAATGCTTGCTGAACCACTATAGTGGGCACTGAGAGGTTTCCAAGACCGGATCTTAAATTTCTCTTATAGATAATTAGCATCTTGTTCTTCACGTTAATAAGATATTCTGTCTATGGTGATTTCAACGTTTTGCATTTCATATAGATAGGTTTCATTTATGCTTAGCATCCATGCATGAAGAGAGCTGGAGGCAAGGTGAGCATTTCTACTTAGCATTAATCATTATTTTCGCCTCGCATTGCTTTTTCGACTCTCTCCCTCTGATTTTGACCACTAGGATATAAAAAGATATGACATCTCGTTAGGTTTGTGCATTTCTATTAAAAATACAAAAAACATTATAACAAATGAAATTAGGATTGCTAAGATTATTCAACCCTATAATCAACAAGAAAAATTCTTTGTCTTGGGGAGAGTAACCCCATCATGTATTTGCATTTTATTTATGATACGTACACACAAAGGAGTAGTGCTGCAACTCTAAAATTTGAAAAGATAAGAATACCGAACTTTCACGATCATCATTGAGTTGAGTTGGTGAATTGAGGGGATTGTTTTGTATAGTTGTTTGTGTTTGTTTGTGTGTACACTAGATCTTCGTTGTGCACTTACACCTTTTTATTGCATATCTTGACTTGAGCTTCATGTTCTCCCAATCACATTCTCTTGTTTCATAGATGGCCGATTGGAGTGATTTTTATCCGGACAGTACATATCCCTCGTGCCCTCCAACCGGTCCACCTCCATTTCTCCAGGCAGAGTTTGCTCTTGATTCTCCTTTTTGTACATATCCGCCTAACCCATAGTTTCAGGCATCGGATTTTGAGTTTCATCCACCACTACCACCCTCACGATTAACACCATCTCACTCACCAGATAATGACCTATTGGAGTTACCTTTTTTGGGTACCGCTCTTGAGCACATGAACCAATTAACGAAAAAATTGAATAAGAGGATTGATGACCTCACTGACATGAATAAGAGCCACAATACCGCTTCACCTTCCAATTTCATGGATTCATTTGAGGACACCCATGAGATCTTGCAATTGCCTAAAATGAAAAAAAAAAGAAAAATCCCTAAAAATACAAAAAGATTTTGGGAGACACACAGTCGAGTCAGCTTGTGAGGAGAGGCCACCCATGCCATATCCTATATCCACACACACACAGAAACACAAACACCACAGCTCGAACCGTTGACCCCAAGGATGACAGTGCAAAGATTTCTCTTAGTCATCCTTGTGTAGATGATGATTTCGATCTCATCCCTTGTATAGAGGAGATCTAAAATCTTAAAAAATGTTGATTGAACCTGAAGTGGTGGTAGCTATTCATGAGATTATTGAGGTGCCACTTCACCGGGGCATGACCCAATTAGATGCTCTTAAACCCAAGAAGAGAAAGCGAACGAGCAGATCTGAGTGATACATTTCGACCATGGCCACTACCTACGCCATCACTCACCGTCCCCACATTAGGAAAGGGAACACTATTACACATCTTATGAGTTGCACAATTTCTGACCATTCTTGTGATCACATTCTCCTTAATGGTGGTGCTTCGCTTAATATAATACCCTTCTCATTGGTACGACCTATTCATCTAGGGCCTCTCAAGAAGACCAGGATGATTTGCCAGTTTGATGATGGATCAATAAAGAGGCCAAAGGGAATTCATGAGAATGTTGTCATTCAGATTTAGGGCATGAGCATCACTGTTGATTTTGTCATATTTCCCAGGAGACGTCCACCCCTATGGATCATCCTCCAATCATCTTGGGATGACCTTTTCTCACCTCTGAGAGAGATGTTATTGATTATGGATCTGGAGAGATTTGTTTTTATCCTATTGACGAGAGCGATGTGTTGATCACTGCCCCCACCACTGACCAGAGACCTGCATCTGACGAGAGTGTACCTGTGATAGCCAACACCGAGTACTATGACCTTGAGGATGATATCAGAGAGGTTTGCTTTTTGATGAATGATTCTGAGACATGAGGATTCCTCTTTGGTGAGGATGACTCGGAAAGTATAGACCTTGGAGTTCTCCCTTCTGGTGAGTGGTGATGCATTGATGACATACACGGTATTTACACTATAGACACCTTAGAGAGGAGGGTAGGCTTAGTAGAGACTGCACATGCTGAATTTGACCTCACTACTTTCATAAAAGAATTCAGGCCTTTCGATGTTGACATAGTGTAGATTTCCCAGGCTGACCACACTACTTCTGCTGAATAGTTCGTACCTTTCTGCATTGAGATTATTGAGGACTTTCATTTGGTTGACTCTAATCGATTTGTGTCTGCTGATGACCCCGATATCGATCTGCAACTTGTGAGATCCATTCCTCAGCGGTCACGCTAGAAGGTCTGCTTTTCTACCTTCTTGATCCATGTATATCCATCTCTTATATATCCTATTTTGTTTTACTTCCTTTCATCCACCATTTTTGCTCATCCACCTCATTCCATGTGTTTTACCTTGCTTAGGACGTACTTTGTCCTAAGTATAGGGGAAGAGGGCGAGTTGAGTGATCTTTCTTCTTTTTCTTTTTTTCTTATTTTCATTTTCATTTTCTTTTGCTTCCAAAAAGGTGTCACCCCTTCTTCATTGCTATACCTAGGATGTACTTTGTCCTAGTATAGGGGTGTATACCCTGAGTTGTTCGTTATCTGACCCTCACATGTCCCTTCAACTTTTGACACTCTGTCCATAATTAGGGATAGTTTACCCTAAGTATAGGGACGACAAGTCGAGCCGATGATTTTGTACATTCTCACCCTAGACCCTCCCTGCATGTAAATAGAACTTGTTATACTTAGGATTATTTCATCATAAGTATAGGGGGATGATCAACTTTTCATTAATTCATTCCTTATTCTTTAGTCATTGTAGTATAGGCTTTTTAATACTCAATACGAGTTATGTCTTCTCTTTTTCTCTCTGATCTATGAGGACATATCTCAAGCTAAGTATAAGAGGGTGTATATACTTCATATATACTATACCCATAACTCGTACTTTTGTATTTTCAATACTAAAGTACTATTAATTACGTACTTGTATAAAATTCATTAAATTCTTTGAATATACTGAGCAATAATTCAAGTTATTTTTTTTGTAAAATTTTTGAAAAATAGCATGAAAATCCCTTTGAAAATTTTTTTGAAAACTATTTGGATTTTTTTAAATGTTTTCAACCATTGTAAACATGTTTTATTTGTAAAAATTTATTTTATTTGGTCTGAAATGAAATGTTTTGAAAATTGATTTGCAAATGTTTGAAAAATGATTGCAAAAATACTTTGAACAATCTATATATACTGTTTTAAAATCTTTGCAAAATGAGTTTCAAATTTGTAAAATGTTTTAAAATTTATTTGTCAAATTAGTTTGTAAAATAAAGTTTACAAAATGTTTGCAAAAATCTTTTCAAATTATTTCAAAAACTATATACATCCTTTACAGAACTTGTATATATAAAACTTGTAAATTCCTAAAATTCTAACTCTTGTAAATAATAAAAGGCACACCCATGTAAATATCTATACATATCCCTTTTTGTTCCAAAAAACTTTAGTTTTGAAAAATCCCCATGCAAAATTAAAAATACCCAAAACATTTGCATAAAACCTTTTCAAAAATTGCATAAAAATTTGCAAAACCTTTTCCAAAAACCCATAAAAAGTTCAAAACAAGGAAATTACATCACAAAAATATTTTGTACATTAAGCATAGCATTTGCATTTTTCATATTGAAATTGAAACCAAAGATTGGATCTTGGTTGGACATTAAATTTACTTAATCATACGAACCTTATAGGAATTGGAATTGGGATTCTTCAGGTCTGCTAGACTTAATTCTTTGAGACCACGAGTCTTGGTTCAGTGTCACCTCGATTGCCTAAGTAGAGTATTTCATAGCACATGCATGACTCTTATTGATAATGACCTAGCTTGCGCACTTGTACCTTACACTTTTCTCACCTCAGTTGAAATGGTAGAGGGCTAGATTTGCCGGCATGAGACACAAACCGACAGAAACATCAGAAGTCACACATCTGTGGCCATTGTACCCCAACCTGATCCAATGGAGACAAGGTCTAAAGACAGAAGTTGAGGGTTGTAATAATGCTTCAAAAGAGTGATAGTCTACTGGCTCAAGAGCAAAAAAGTCCTTTTGTAAATGCGGTTGTATATAGTATTAACAAATGCAAAATCAAAAACTCCAAAAAAGTGGACATGCCGGACTAAAAATAAAATTCCTACCAGAGTGTACATCTTTGTATAGTAAGCAAGCTTGAGCTTCAAAGTCTTATGTATGTGAGCTTGTAGCTGGATGACTTGGATACACTGGTCAAGAATCCTAGGATAGGTAGCTACACTGGCTACATTTCATTCTTCTCTCCACCTCCTCTTCTAGGGATGGTTGTACATGAACATAGAAGGGAATACCCCGCTTCTCAAGGAAAGAGTTGATGGATTGGGGAATTAGGGTCACCATGTTGGAGAATACTGACTTTTACCGCTTCAGCGGAGGAGGGCTACATATTACACACATTGTCCTACATAGATTCATAGTCGCAAGGGTTTGCATATGAGTTGATTTTTTCTGACCTGGCTATTGAGAAGACCATAGCAAAGGTTTATTATTCAATATGGCTGTTATGTTTCAAATCCGATCCCTACCGCATCTAAAATCCAAAGGTCTGACTTAAGCTCCAAAATTGATTTTACGAAGACAAATTTGAAAGTTAAAATAAATCCAAGTGCTTCATTTTCTTTTCATTCTTCTTATTTTATGCACTTTTTGCATAAGTGTTTTCTAGGGACTAGAAAAGGCAAGTATAGGGGGTTGATGAATCTCCATTTCATCACCTTTATTCTTTCATTTGGCCGTTAAACCATAGCTAAAAGCATGTAAATATTATTTTTTGTCAAAATAAACATTCTTTATTTATTATATAAATATTGTATAAAATACATTATTTAAAGTCAAAATAAAAGAATATAGAAAAGAAAATAAA
The DNA here is from genome assembly GCA_037367405.1 of Ottelia alismoides. NCBI lineage: Eukaryota > Viridiplantae > Streptophyta > Magnoliopsida > Alismatales > Hydrocharitaceae > Ottelia > Ottelia alismoides. The sequence continues at coordinate 293,436 of JAZKJV010005391.1, read as the reverse complement.
AAGAATTAAAATTACAAAGGTATTTTATTACCCTAAACCCCGAGACCTAGGCATCTACATGACTAGGTCAACAAGGAATAAAGTAAGGGAGATAAGGGTCAAAAACACAATAAAAACCTTAACGCTCATTCTTCAATATTTCATTTTTTGAGATCTATGTTATTCTTTATTATTTATACCTCGAATAAAGAAACTTTGTACATGAAATTTGTAGATAAAATACACATAGAAAAATACAAAATTGATTTCACACAAAAATAATCCACAGTGTACATTTTATACTCTGAATAAAAAGTAAAAATGCAAACTTCCCAGACCCATATCTTCTCCATATGAACTCAAAGGCACAAAAATCATCTTTAATTTAATATAACATTTAATAACATATTTAATGAATGTGGTTTAATTTAATTTGGAGTTAAGATGTGAAGGTTAGGTTTCTGACCCTTATTGTACAATATGCAAGTATTTAAATAAAAGGGGATAATTATTCTTATAATTATTTTAATCTTTTATTTTATTTATATTGTTAGACCCTTGAAAATATTATTTATATTCTATGAAAAATACAAAAATAAAATAAAACCATAAAAATGCAATAAAATAAAATAGATATGAAATACATAGATGATTGTATAAAACTTATACATATATAATAAGTGTACATATTTATTTAAGCTTACACATTATATTATAAAAATATAATAAAAATATATTTATATATATTAAAAAATTTATAAATATATAAGTTATGTATATAAAATAATAAAATAAAAACTATAAAATAAAAATAAAATATACACAACATAGGTAATTATACCTATAAATAAACTTCTAAAAAGTAACTTGTAATAAATTAATCCCTAAGAATAAATAAAAATCATATTAAATACTATATAATAATAAATATTTTTCAAGTTTTAACTGAAAATTAGTAAAATCATTTATTAATTTATTATAATTTATTTTTGATTTTTTTATCTTTTTGCGAGTGATGTGGTAGGTCACCCGTTGACTTGGGACAACTCCCTCTACAAGGTTGTAGGCATGTCAGAATCTCCATTCCATAACCATTATTCTATTATTTTGGCCTTAAAAACCCTAATAAATGCTTGTAAATACCCTTAATTATTGCATTTTAATATTCATGCATTGTTGTATAAAATGTATATAAAATACTGTTTTTATGTCAAAATTATAGAATAAAGAAAAGAAAAGAAAAAGAATAAAATATTGAAAATATTCTATTACCTGAAACCTCGAGACCTAGGCATCTTGATGACTAGGTCAATAATGAATAAAGTATGGGGAGATAAGGCCAAAATACAATAAATTCCAATTTATTTAATTCCTTTTTATTCATTTTTTGGGTCCTATTTTTAGATCCACCTTGTGTAGCTCAAATAAAGAAACTTTGAACATGAAAGTTGTAAATAATATATATAGAAAAATATAAAATTGATTTCACACGAAAATAGTATATAGATAAAAAGTTACAGTCTGAATAATTTTCCAAGATCCTAACTTCCCAGACCCATATCTCTCAAATAAGAAGTCAAGATATATCAAAATCACTTTAACTATTTATAACTTGTAATAAGCTATTTAATGAAGATAGTTTTATATTTTTTGGAGTTAAGGTGTGAAAGTTAGGTTTTGGACCCTATTGTATAGTTTACCCGATTAAAATATTCATTTTATTTATTATTTATTATTTTATAATTTATATTTTTTTATAATTTATAAATATTATTTATAATATATATACATATTAAAACTAAAATAAAACACTAAAGAAAACACTAAAATAAAATACTCATAGAAAACATATAGGTAAAATACTTATAACTAGACCTATTTAATTAATACCTCTATTTAATTAAGTGTATATATTATATAATAAAAATAAAATAAAAATATATTTAAGTCTATAAAAATAAGTTATAAATATATAAAATAACAATTAAAGAAATTAAATAAAAAAGACAAAATAAATAATACATAAATACATAGATAAATCTACATATATATAACTCTCAAAAAGTAACTCGAAATTATAATCCCTAAAAAAATAAAAATCATAGTAAAATACTTCAGAAAATAATAAATATTTATTATTTTATAACGTAAAATTAATAAATTCATTGTTAATTTTTATTTATTTTTTAAATCTTTGTTTGGTGGGTTTTTCCTGGTTGGTCCACATGGACCAACCAGGTGTGTCGGAGAGTTGACCGCAGGTCAACACTCTGACCGGCCCCCTGGTGCCTCTGACATCGTGGTCTTGGCTTGTAGACTACTTTAGATCCTCGTAAAATCTGTGTTTTCACCCTTGGATTAACCCTCTTCATAAGCGCTGATTTAGTCCTCGTCATCCATGCCGAAGCGTGATGCACCATTGTGCGGACGGCACGTGTCAAGTGAAGTGCCTACAACCGCTAGATCCAGCACTTTGGGGGGTAAATTTCATATTTCACCCTTGTTTTTATAACCTTTTTATTTTAGTCATGAAAGTATTTTCAGTAGTTTAAAATTGTTTGTAAAAATTGCATGAACATCCTTGTACTTCATCAATATTGCTTTTGGGTCCATGCCATGTCGCCTTACGTGTCATCCCACGTGAGGTGGCCATTTTCCATAGAACCCCCTACTGGTTTTTGTATTTATATCTAGTCTATAAATTTCACATTTCAGATATAAACCTTAGGCATATTTGTAGAAACCACTTTGACTTTATGGTATTTTGTAAAATAAAAAATCATTAAAAATATAAAAAGAAAAGGCTAAAAAATAAAAAGCTCCAAAATCCTTTATAAAAATATAATAAAATCATCAGAAATTTTTATTTCTGTTTCTAAATTTTCTCTATGGTATAATTTTTACATCAAAATTGATTTAAAGATTTTTTTGACTTGTTTTTGTATATTTAATCTTCAAATCAATTCAACTTATTTATTTAATCCATGTTGGGATATTTTTGACTTTATAAATGCCTAAAAATTAGCAAAAATTCTCTAAAAACCACAAAAATAGTAGAAAATTATATAAAAACCCAAATATTTAATTTTACAATTTTGATTATTTTTAGTTTATTTATAATTATATTACCTTATATTATATATAAAGTCGTATATATTCTTATATTATATATTAAAAATAAAAAGCAAATAAAAAAGCACAAAATTTAAAAAGTAAATAAAAATTATAAACCCTAAAACAATAAAAAATATAAAAGTTAAATCCATAAAAATATATAAAATAAAAAATCCAAATAAAAGATAAATAAATAGAAGACAAGAGAAAAGGACAAATTTTGAAATTTGTTTCCCAATCTACCAATTGCTTCATGTGTTCGACACTCTACATACTTGCACTATACAAACATTTTTTAGAGTTAAATAAAATAAATTTTAAATCTATACATTTATTTGCATTGTTATATCTATTGTGGGTTAATTATTGATTGACTTGGGATTTATTGTGGGTCACCTCAATGACAATTTATCTTCGCTTCGTGTGAGGATATCTTCAGAACCGCGTAAAATCTCAATTATTATGGCTTGGGTTAGGATAGCCTCCACCCAATGACTTACATAATCGACAACAAGCAGAATGTATTCGAATCCGTGGTTGTTCAAAAATGGTCCCATGAAATCAATGCCCCATGCATCAAACATAACTGAAATCTGAATATATTTCAGGAGCATTGTGTCTCTCTTTGTGATTGTTCTGCCCATTTTCTGGTAGTTAGTGCAATGTTTCACATTAGTCTTCTGAATCTTTGAACATGGTTGACCACCAAAGGCTGCATTGGAGTACTTTCACTATTGTTCTTCTACTTGAATGGTGTCCTCTAGATTCTCGATCATGGCAATGCGCGAGGACACTTTCAATCTCCTCATGCGGAATACACCTTCTCCAGATATAGTCTTGCCCCTCACGAAAGAGATATGAGTCCTCCCACTTGTAGAAATGGGTATCATACAAGAAATTATCTACTTTCAGCTTCGACCAATCTTGTGGAGTTCTCTTGGATACAAGATAATTCACAACATCAACATACTGGGGGAGTAAGGTGACTAACTATATATCTTCGTCTGGAAAAGTCTTGGTGATTGGCCTCAAAATCGGCTTTGGAGATTCATGATCGGGTAACCTTGAAGATGATCTGCCACCACATTCTTGATTCCAGGCTTGTCTTGTATCTCGAGTTGAAACTCCTAGAGTAGAAGGATCCATCTGATAAGGCGTGGTTTTGCATCCTTCTTCTGTTGCAGTTATCGGATGGTAGGATTATCTGTGTAGACTATAACCTTGGATACAAGTAGATGGGATCTGAACTTTTTAAGGGCAAAAATGATATCTAGCAACTCTTTCTCAGCGACAGTGTAATTCTTTTGAGCTTCATCTAGTGTTCTGCTAGAGTAGTGAATAGTAAATGATACATTATCCTTCCTTTATCCCAACACAAAACTGATGGCATAATCTGACACATCAGTCATGATTTCAAATGGTAGTGTCCAATCCGGTAGATGTAGGAAAGGGACCTGAGTGATCAAGTCTTTCAACTGCGAAAATGGTTGGAGCACATGTCATCGATGATAAAGTCTATCTCCTTTCCAAGTAATTCGGTCAGAGTCGGGCGAGCTTGCAGAAATCTTTGATGAATTGTTGGTAGAACCTGACGTGCCCTAAGAATGACCAGACCTGTTTGAAGTTGGTAGGCAGCTCAAGTTTTGTGATTACCTCCACATTGGTTGGGTCAACTTCCATACCAGCTTTTTGATACAACGTGACCCAGCACGATCTCCCTTGTCACCATGAAGTTGCTCTTTTCCCATGAGAGCATGAAATTGACTTCACAACATCTCCTCAATACTCGGTTTAGATAGTCCATGCATTGATTAATGGAATCCCCATAGATTGATAAATCGTCCATGAATATCTCAAGAAAACTGCCCACCATATCAGCAAATACAAGTAGCATACGTCACTGGAATGTCCCAAGTGGATAGGTGAACATCGTCTTCTCTTGATCTTTAGGAGTGATGGTGACTTGATTGTATCCAGAATAGACGTCTAAGAAGATGAAATATTTCTTCAAGGCTAGTCTCTTGAGAATCTAGTCAATGAAGGGCGATGGATATTGGTCCTTCTTTATGGCGAGGTTCAAACGTTAGTAATCCACAAAGACTCGCCACGAGGTCGGCACTCTGGTTGGAGTTTCCTTTCCTTTGTCATTAACAACAATGGTGATCCCAGATTTCTTTGGCACAACGTGCATCAGACTCACCCATTTACTATAGGAGATGGGATATATGAACCCTGCATCAACTATTTTTAATTTATTTCATGACGACCTCCTGGAGGTTTGGATTCATTCTCCTATGGAATTCACGGGAGGGCTTGTTGTCATTGTTGGACAAGCGAGCCCACGATGAGCCATTATGCAGTAAATGTTATTGCAAATATCATTCCCTGATCAGAAATGAAGAATAACTGGTTTGCATGATAGGTCCCTTAATACAATAAGGGTTATGTACCATGATCATCTTGATGATCTTATAGTTGTTGATTCAATTGTTCAATCATAGAGGTTTGTGCTTGGATGAATATCGAAAGAGTTAGATTGAGGACTCATCAAGCACCATCAAATGATTATTAAGAGATGATCTCCTACCTAAGAAGGAGATGGCAATCCTTTCTCTAAAGGATGATATCTATCTAACCTCTTGATGCAGGTCTTCTGCATGGGAATAGGGATTCAAAGGTGTTAGATATGTTAGGTCAAAGAGTTGACTGAACGAGATCGAGATAACCAAAGTCCTATATTGTATACTCTCACGATATAGGCATGCATCCTATGACCGGAGACAGATGTGTTATTATGTGTCTGAGTATGTACATTTGGTAGACCAACAGAGTATTGAGCTAGCCATGGTTTATAAACCGACGCGGTGGTGTGCATGCAAGGGCAAATGAGTAATATGATCTCTGATGAGACCAAATCTCATCCTTGTAATATAAGCCAAATGTACCTTTATTAATGCTAAAAATACATCGAAGTACCTTGTGGCACGTGCTTAATTTCTAAGAAAGGATGAGTCGTATTTGCAAGTTAGCAATCCAAATAACCTTCTCAACAACATGACTTCTATAATATTTAGGGTATTGGATTTTCCTAAAAGTCTAAAATAACATTTGGTCCTATTAGGAAGTGGTTGCTTTTTTTTTTACACTCACGTGCATGGATTTGCCATGCATTTCTCTCACCCTTATCAAAATCCCATGCATGGATTCACGTCCATGGAATTGCCATGCATTTCTTCCCCTCATATAAAACAAATCCATGCATACACTCACATGCATTGTAGGGTCATGTGCAGCCCCCTCCCTACGTCAACTCATACCCACATGAATTCACATTTTTTATTCATTTCAATCCAATATATATCTTCCATACACACGTTCTCCTAAAAATCCCATGCATACTCTACGTGTGTGGTTACCAGAACCCCCATTCCTCATTACATTCATGTGCAGCAACCGTAATGTGGTTGCATTCTCCTCAATTCACGCCTATGATCAGCAACTGTTGTTCGGTTCCCCACATACTCACGACAACCAACGGCAAGCACTCTCCTCATTTGCAATAACTACCATATCCTTGACATCTCCAATCCGTTCTTGTTTTATCTTTAAATACATTACCTTATTCTCATTTGCAAAGGTCCGATCCCTAACTCCCTATTCTTCCACCTTCGCAGGAGCACCGACGGTTTGAGCCGCGCATAGGACAACGAAGAAGAGAAGGAGAAAGGCTGAACGTGGACCGAGCCGGGAGCGGGCTCTCGCGCCCGAAGGAGTCGAGAACCGGCGAGTTCTTCTTCTGGAGCTGCGACATCCTCACCTCTGCATACCATTCGCCATCGATTTTGTTTTCGGGTAATGACAGTACCCGCGAACATAACTTCTTCATCGTTGACGAACCCAGAAGGAAACGGCAGCGACTTGTCTATGCCACATGCATACATAGATCTTCTGGCTTGGACTACAATAGCTCCACCGTGGCCATCGACTTCTGTCTACAGTCACTTGCAAAAAGAACGATGATACTTTGGTGATGATATGGTTTCATCTTTTCATTTTCATTGTTTTAATTTAAGTATAGGTTTGGTTGTTTCCTTAAAAACATAGGTGTTAAACTTTTGAATTTCAAAAGGCCGAATGGCCATGTTGTGTTATTATTAAAAAAATCATCTTGTATACTTTACTCATTCTTGAGTACGTTCACATAGTGCTAAAAAATTTGAAAGTTGGAAAAAAAAATCCGATTCCCTTTATTTGCTAAAAAATATAAAAAAGGTTTTTATTGAAAATTGCAATAATGAGATATTTGAAACTGTGCATCGCATTGGTGTTGAGTTTGGATCATTGAAACTTCACCGTGTCCTTGTGGTTCGACCATGTGCTCATCATTACACAAGTAAAACTTTGAAATTAGTTGATGATTTAATTAGTTGAATTACGGTTACAACGACACTAAAATCACTTAATTTCACTCTTTAAAACCGCTAAGAAACCCGTTAATCATTTGGCGCCGTTGCCGGGGACACGGCTTGAATTTTTGATTGATTCACTTTATCTATGCACACTTGTTGTTATTACAAGTTACCATCTTGTTCCAGTTGACTGGCTTTCTCTTTTCGGAGGAGACCGCCCACATTCTGTTGCACGGGAAGCTCGAGAGATTCTTCTCTCAACTCGAATCTTGAGCCGGTGAGGCGAAGGAGAAAGCAAACCCGCGGACGAGGAGCTCGTTTAATTCCCATCTGAGAGATTCATTCTCTTTAGTTTATCATTTCTTGTTTTATATTCATTTCGGGCCGAGTTGTGGCCTAGAGACTGTACTTTCATTATTGTAATAATTTTACTAGATTTCTGCAATGCATTAGATTGCGTTAGGTTTAATTTCCTTAGTGTAATTTGTTTGTGCTCGGTTTTCAAAAATTAAAAATTTGAAAAATTTAAAATCACAAAAAAAGGAGTTCTTTAGAAGTTGCCTGCTTGGAGCATTTAGAATAGGTTTATATTTTCGCACTGCATTCTTGCACGTAGATTGCTGGCGAAAGGTACGCGATTCTAACCTTCTTGCATGCATCATTCTCCATGGTCTTCTTCCCCTTGAAATCATTTTTTAGAAAAAAAGGAAATTCACCTCACTCGATTTGATTGAATATCACTCAAAGCAATTGGACGTAGATATTAAAATCAATTTTTCTAATCAAGTGGTCACATAAGGTTAAAATTGATTAATCTCACCATTGTTTGAATTAATTACTTGTATTTGCACTTGTGGGATTGCACACTTGGTTGTTTGTTGCACAACGCACCTTAAGGTCACTAGAGCCAAAAATCCCCATCGGTGTGCCTTGTGACTCTCTTAAGGTACATTGGATGACCTGAGGGAAGGACGAGTGTAAACGTTGGATGTTTAACTTCGTGTTTATAAGACTAAAATTGAAAAGATAAAGCCACAAAGGCTTCACCAGTGTGCGTATCAAAGTGACCTTGCTTTGTGTTTTGATTGCATAGAATAGGAGGTGCATGCAAGGGAGACGATCTCTCAATCCTTCTCTTGCTGTTCCTTTAAATTCAAATCCTTTCTTCTCGAGAAGAAGACCCAACTCTTCTCATTCCCTTTCTTCTCTTGACATTCCTCCACTTGCCACATCACTACCTTCTTCACCTCCCTCTTCTCCGACATCACTCAGATCATTCTCTTCTATTCCGCTATCTTCTTCATTTTCCATCATGGCTGAACAAGGCGAAAATCCAGACCCTTTGGCGATCATCATGGCCCAACTTGAAAGAATCAATGATCGCCAAATTCGAATTGAAGCTCAAATGGGCATTGTTGAGGATGAAGAGGAAAACCCTCAACCTATGGGGGAAAGACACAATCCTGCCCAACAAATCTTAGTTCCATGGATTCAGTTGCCTGCTGCGGCACGCCAGATCAATATAAAGTCGTCTATAGTTTCTCTGCTTCCCAAGTTTCATGGGGAGAGTGCCGAGGACCCTTACCAACACATTCATGATTTTCTTGCGGTGTGTGACACCATGCATATTGAAAATAATAATCCAGACCTTGTGTATCTTAAGGCATTCCCATTCTCCTTGAAGGACAAGGCGAGAAATTGGCTCCGGAGCTATGGGAAACCAATCACCGCATGGGCTGCATTGAATTCATCCTTCCTTAAGAAGTACTTCCCGATTGGAAAAGCGAATGCACTCCGCTACGCAATCTCCTCCTTTTCAATGCGCCCAAATGAGCCTTTTCATGAGGCTTGGGATAGGTTTCTGGAGCTATTGCGTAAATGCCCAAATAATGATATGGATAGATGGAAATTGGTCCAGATTTTTTATGAGGGCATGCATGAGAATTTTAAGGTGGCTGTGGATAGCACTTGCGGAGGTGGTTTCCTCCTCAAATCAGAAACATTTGTGTGGAAACTATACGAGGAGATGGCAGAGACTTCATTGAATAAGGCATCCCTTAATCAATATAGCCGCCATAAGAAACCTGTTGAGCAAATCGAAGATACCAAAACCCGATCGGATAGTACGGTGATTGACCTCCAACTCATTGCTCAAAAGTTGGATAATTTAGAAATTCTTAACAAGAAGGTTGATGACATGAGTAGGAATATGACCAAAGAAGTGACACAGAATGTCAGTAGGATGTTTGCCATTCCTACACATTTGGACCAAGTTCAAGAACCAGAGCAGGTATTTTGGGTCACAGAACCTACTCCTGATGTCAATGCGGTTGCCATGGGATCGGGGACTTCAGGAAGCACAGTGCCACCCACTTACAATCCTGGATGGCGTAACCATCAAAATTTTGCATGGCGAACTTCAAACCCGCAACAACCCATCCAGGTCAATCAACAAGGTCGATACATCACTGCACCACCGCAACCACCACCACAAGCACAACCGTTGTACTTGCCACAGGCTCCAGCCTCATCTAGTACACAACCAACTTCTCCTGTGAGCAACCAACCACTTTCAAATGACATTGGTGCTCTCATGAAAATGATGCAAGAGTTGAAGAATAATATGGAGAAGAATAATCAAGAGAATGCTAGGCAATTTGCAGATATCCGATCTTATTTGCCTACGCTATCACCACAAGCCCTTCAGAATCCCAATTCTGTAGCGGGTACTTCCCAAGGGACCTTACATCATCCACAAAAAGGTCCTGTGACATTCAAGACCCCTGGTAATTTCCGTAACGAGTCTGCCCATGCAGTCTTGACCAGGCGAGGGAAAAAAGTGGTTGACTCATCTCCGTCCATGTCTACACCCACAACTCAACCTTGTAATTTCGAGACAAGTGATGAAGAGAAATCTGATGGAGAGAATGACTTTCACCCCTTTTCTGGCAGGACCACTTCCACTCCACCTCAAGTGGTCTCAACTTCTCCACAATCCCCTTCACCCACTCTCATCTCCGTCCCCTTTCCGGAGGCCCTTCGCTTACGGAAAGCTTCCAAATCATCCACCACCGACCCAGAATTGGAGAAACTGTTCTCCAATATTGTGATTGAGATCCCTCTTCTGAAGGCGCTTGAGCAGGTTCCCGCCTACTCAAAATTTTTAAAAGAAAAATGCACGCGTCGGAGGCGATCTAAGAAGAAGAAACATAATGAGCAAGAAGAGGAACAGCATGTGCTTCCCAGAGCTACATCCAATGTTATCTCCTCACTCCTTCCCCATAAGATGAAGGACCCTGGGGCACCTTTGGTACGATGTACCATTGGTAATATGACCTTCGAGCGCACTCTCCTGGATAATGGTGCCTCAATCAACCTCCTCCCTGCTGCCATTTTCCGGCAATTTGATTTTGGAAAGCTAAAGCCGGTCTCAATGATTTTACAGATGGCAGATCGATCTGTTAGGAGACCACAAGGACTTTTAGAGGATGTTATAGTGACGGTCCAAGGGAAGTAGTTTCCTGTTGATTTTGTAGTTATGGAGATGGACCCCACTAAAACCTTGGCCCAGACACCCATAATTTTGGGTCGTCCCTTTCTCTCTACGGCCAAAGCCCACTTCGACTTTGAGTTGGGAAAAGTTGAATTCAAGGTCAATGGCGAGATCGTTCCTGTCGATCTTGTTGTCCCCACTGGTCATGAGACTGAAGATGATGAATGTGGATGGATAGAGGAGTGTTCCTATTTGGACACTGAGATTGTTCTTGCTCATGTGGCATCTGACCCACTCGATGCCACCATTTCTCTGGCCGACACAATTGGACATGCAAAAAACATACAGTACTGGTCTAAGTGTTTGGACTCGACTCCCATCTCTCACGATGAGATTTTCTACAAATTAGATATGGCTTGGGATGATTTAGATGCAGAGTTGTGTGCTCTTTCGTCTATGATCATGCCCATGATGAGTCCACCCTTTGAGATAATAAGCCCTTCTGGGGGGTATTCATTATCTCAATTCCTTTCTGATAGTGACCTTTCTGACATTGCAAGGAAGGTAGCTGATATGTTTACTTTGATGGAGTATTACAGACAGAATCAGTTATCTTCACACTCAGGTCACCATGAGCCTTCACCATCGACTCTGTTAGTCCAGGTTGACCCTTCACTAGCCTCACTATTGATTAATCAGAAACTTGATATGGACCTAGTGAAGCGTTGCATAGAGATCATGGCCGATGAGATTCGAGAACTGCAGTGCATGATCCCTAATGCCTCTTCCCTTGTTTCCCCTGTCTCTCTCATAGAAGCTGTGTATTCCAATCACCCCATTTCTGAAAAATTGGATTTCTCGGATCTGTTTGATAAGCCCAGCACTACTCCCCAAGTGGAACTTAAACCTCTCCCAAAGGACCTAAAGTATGTCTTTCTTGGCTCAGATCAGACGCTTCCTGTGATAATCAATGCCCATTTAGATGATATACAGGAATCTAGACTCGTTGAGGTTCTTAAGAGAAATTCAAGGGCTATTGGATGGACTATCTCTGATCTAAGAGGAATTATCCCTTTTTACTGTACACACCAGATCTTCCTGGAAGATGATGCCAAAACTTCTCGAAAGCCTCAGAGACGATTGAATCCAAATTTGCGAGAAGTTGTTAAGACAGAAATCTGCAAATGGATGAGTGCAGGGATCGTTTTCCCCATCTCAGATAGTAAGTGGGTTAGCCCCCTTCATGTGGTTCCCAAGATGGATGGCCTCACTGTGGTCCAGAATGACCGAGGGGAGGATATCTCTACCCTTGTTGCAACATCTTGGTGGGTATGTGTAGATTACAGGAAGTTGAATAAAGCAACCCGAAAAGATCACTTTCCTCTTCCTTTCATCGACCAGATTGTCAAAAGATTGGCAGGAAAGAAATACTTTTGCTTTCTTGATGGATATTCGGGTTATAATCAGGTCGCGGTCGCTCCTGAGGACCAAGAGAAGACGACCTTCACATGTCCATTCGGGACATTTTCCTTCCGGCGAATGCCTTTTGGCTTATGCAACGCACCAGCTACATTCCAGAGACGTATGCTGGCTATTTTTTCAGACATGGTGGGGGATTTTATGGAAATTTTTATGGATGATTTTTCCGTCTTCGGCGACTCATTTGATGAGACCCTAGAGTTTTTGGAGAGGGTTTTAAAGAAATGCATTGATGTTAATCTGGGGTTGTCTTGGGAGAAATCGCATTTTATGGTTAAGCAAGGGATAGTGCTGGGACACATTGTGTCAGAAAGAGGCATGGAGGTTGACCCATCCAAGGTAGATACCATTACACACTTACCTCCGCCTACGAACGTCAAGGGAATCAGATCCTTCTTAGGGCACGTTGGCTTTTATCGATAATTTATATTAGATTTTGCAAAAATTGCCCGTCCCTTGACTCATCTGTTGGAAAAGGACCGTGATTTTGAGATGTCTAAAGAAGCACTTCGGTCCTTTAAGATTTTGAAGCAGGCCATCACTGAAGCCCCGATTTTACAACCCCCCGATTAGACTTTAGATTTTGAGATCATGTATGATGCATCTGAATATGCAGTAGGGGCGGTTCTTGGACAAAGGAAGGATGGCAAACCATTTGCTATTCACTACGCCAGCAAGACATTGGATGAGGCCCAACGTAATTATACTGTTACTGAAAAGGAACTGCTGGCTTTAGTCTTCTCTTTGGAGAAATTTCGATCGTACTTGTTAGGAGCTCATGTTATCATTTTTTCTGATCATTCAGCCCTCAAGTACTTGTTAACAAAGAAAGACTCTAAGCCGAGACTTCTGAGATGGATCCTGCTCCTGCACGAATTTGATATTGAAATAAAAGATAAGCCAGGAGTAAAAAATGTGGTGGCGGATCATCTATCTCGGCTTCCTTCTCTCCCATCATATGAGTCTTTCATTGATGCCACCCCCACTCCTATCACTACCCAATTTCCTGATGAGTCCATTCTCACCATCAGTCAGTTACCTTGGTATGCTGATATGGTGAATTTCCTTGTCACTTCTCGACTTCCCGATCATTGGCCCAAGACCAAGAAAGAAAAATTTCGATCTGATTCACGTTGGTACCACTGGGAGGACCCCATCCTTTTTAAGGAAGGGGCTGATTGCATTTGGAGACGTTGTATTCCAGAGTCTGAGATACTTAGTGTCCTTACCCACTGCCACACCTTTGGGTGTGGAGGACATCACTCTGGAAAGCGTACTGCAGCTAAGATCTTACAGTCTGGTTTCTTTTGGCCGACCCTATTCCGTGATGCCCACAATTTTGTGAAGACATGCCCTGTTTGTCAGACCACTGGAGGAATGTCTAGACGAGATATGATGCCCCTTACTCCTGTGCATGTGGTCGAGGTTTTTGATGCTTGGGGAATAGATTTTATGGGTCCTTTCATGGTATCTCAGGGATTTCAGTACATCTTATTAGCAGTAGACTACGTCTCCCGCTGGGTAGAGGCAATTCCCACCCGCGCTGCTGACAGCGCGATTGTCACTAAGTTCCTCAATGACATATTCTCCTCAATGACATATTCTCACGCTTTGGTTTACCCAAAGTAGTCATTAGTGACGGTGGTAGGCACTTTCTGAATGCCTTAGTGCGACGGCTTCTGTATAATAATGGACTTGAACATAGAGTCGCTACACCATACCATCCCCAGTCGAATGGCATCGCTGAGCTTTCCAATAGAGAAATAAAGACCATTTTGATGAAGATAGTCCGGTCTGATCGGAAAGATTGGTCTCAAAATCTTCCCACCGCACTATGGGCATACCGTACAGCTTTCCGTACACCTCTTGGTATGAGCCCATTTCGTATAGTGTATGGGAAACCATGCCATCTTCCAGTAGAGATTCACCATAAGTCTGAATGGGCTATTCGAAAATGTAATTTAGATCATGATGAAGCTGGCAAGAAAAGGCTTTTGGATTTGAATGAGCTCGAAGAGTTGCGAGCAAAGGCATATTCAAATGATTTGATTTATAAAACCAAAATCAAGCAATGGCATGATGCTCACATTTCACGCAAATCTTTTAGTGTCAATCAAAAGGTTTGGTTATTTGATTCCAAGCTCAAACTCTTCCCTGGAAAACTCCGTTCCAAGTGGAAAGGTCCTTACACCATCTTGAATATCTATGATAATGGATCTATTGATATCTTTGACCCCTCCACTTCATCTTCTTTTCGGGTCAATGGGTAGAGACTCAAGCCTGTCATTGAACCCGACGCCCCCTTCCGGCTGCCGAGTCCTTAGTTCTTCAGGATTTCTGAACCTGTACGCCAAGCTGAGGCATAAAACAAGCGCTTATGGGAGGCACCCCATCTCTATCTTGTATTTTTTTGCATATTCTCTTTTCTAGTTTTCTTTACTTCCATGATAACTACATTCTTTTGTGAATTAGTATCAGATAAGCATGGGGGTATTCGTCTTTCCACTTCTTCTTAAATCATACTAAAAAAAACAAAAAAAACAAAACAAAAAAAACAAACAAAAACAACTAAAAAAATCTCTCTCTGAGGAGGTCAGGTTTTCTACCATGAGGACATGGTTTCATTTAAGCATGGGGGGTGGTCATCTATCTATGTATATATATTCTAAGATTTTTATAATCTCTTTCTTATATATATATGTATGTATCACTATGTTTTGCAAAAAAAAATCTCAAAATCAAAAATATGTATATTAAAAAATGCATAAAAAAATCAAAAAAATCACTAAAAATATTTTTTTTAAAAAAAACTTCTTCTTCTTTGTACATATCTCCTCTTCCTTGTGAAAGTTTGGACCAAGATTTGAGGCAAAGCTTAAGGAGATTGAGTTTGATCTTGACTTTAATTTACCTAATATCCATAGAGACTCAATAGGTTTGAGAATTCGGATCCTTCAGGTCTTCTTGACTTAATTTTCCAAGTCCACAATCTTTACGTAGATTTTGACTCCCCGTGTCTAAGTTGCTCATTTTGGAGAAGAATCACATACTCTTTGATGATTGATCTACTTGAACTTAATTCACATGCACGTTGCTCGACTCAAATAGGATGTGTGAAAGCGATTGTGATTATGAATGGTATCTATATGGATCCCTTTCTGGCGGCATGGACGTCTGAGGACCGGAGAGTGTGGGTTGAAATAAAGCTTCAGATGAGGAACAGTCAGTTGGCAAAAATCTTCTTCTCCTCCACCAAATAGATCATAATGCTCATATATTGTCCACATAAAAAGAAAATTCAAAAGGAGCGGGAAAAAGATTTTATACCCGCATGAAGCCGTGCCAAAAAAAAAAGAGAAACAAAAAAAAAGAAAAGAAGAGAGAGAAAAAAAGAAGAAGAAGCCGGCATTTCTTTTCTGTGAGACTTGGCTACACTGGCCAAGCTCAAATTGAGAGATGTGACTACACTGGTCATACTCCAAATAACTACTTCTTCCTATCTACTTCTTCGGCCTACTTACCCGAACTTAGAAGGAAATACCCCGCTCCGCGAGGAAAGAGTAGCTAGAAAGGGAATCCAAGGGTGCTGGGCATGGTTGCATAAGTTTTTATCTTTCTAAGTGGGAAGAGCTACCTAGTCACACTCACAAGTTCAAGTCCGACTCATATGTCATAAGAGGATGTGATTATGATCGAATGAGCTGAATTGACTAAGGAGTCAAACCCGCTTAAAGGTTCGTGGAACTTGGAGACTGTTGCATTTGAAATTTTGAGCCCATGCGAGTCTCGAACACATTATGAATCCAAAGGTCAAATCAAGCTTAGCTCTTATTCTTTGTACAAAACTTGGACCCAGCTCCCACGTAGAATTCTTCTTCGATTGTCTTGCTAGGGACTAGCAAAGCTTAAGCATGGGGGTATGATGAGACCAAATCTCATCCTTGTAATATAAGCCAAATGTACCTTTATTAATGCTAAAAATATATCAAAGTACCTTGTGGCACATGCTTAATTTCTAAGAAAGGATGAGTCGTATTTGCAAGTTAGCAATCCAAATAACCTTCTCAACAACATGACTTCTATAATATTTAGGGTATTGGATTTTCCTAAAAGTCTAAAATAACATTTGGTCCTATTAGGAAGTGGTTGCTTTTTTTTTACACTCACGTGCATGGATTTGCCATGCATTTCTCTCACCCTTATCAAAATCCCAAGCATGGATTCACGTCCATGGAATTGCCATGCATTTCTTCCACTCATATAAAACAAATCCATGCATACACTCACATGCATTGTAGGGTCATGTGCAGCCCCCTCCCTACGTCAACTCATACCCACATGAATTCACATTTTTTATTCATTTCAATCCAATATATATCTTCCATACACACGTTCTCCTAAAAATCCCATGCATACTCTATGTGTGTGGTTACCAGAACCGCCATTCCTCATTACATTCATGCGCAGCAACCGTAATGTGGTTGCATTCTCCTCAATTCACGCCTATGATCAGCAACTGTTGTTCGGTTCCCCACATACTCACGACAACCAACAGCAAGCACTCTCCTCATTTGCAATAACTACCACATCCTTGACATCTCCAATCCGTTCTTGTTTTATCTTTAAATACATTACCTTATTCTCATTTGCAAAGGTCCGATCCCTAACTCCCTATTCTTCCACCTTCGCAAAAGAGCCGACGGTTTGAGCCGCGCATAGGACAATGAAGAAGAGAAGGAGAAAGGCTGAACGTGGACCGAGCCGGGAGCGGGCTCTCGCGCGCGAAGGAGTCGAGAACCGGCGAGTTCTTCTTCTGGAGCTGCGACATCCTTACCTCTGCATACCATTCGCCATCGATTTTGTTTTCGGGTAGTGACAGTACCCGCGAACATAACTTCTTCATCGTTGACGGACCCAGAAGGCAACGGCAGCGACTTGTCTATGCCACATGCATACATAGATCTTCTGGCTTGGACTACAATAGCTCCACCATGGCCATCGACTTCTGTCTACAGTCACTTGCAAAAAGAACGATGATACTTTTATTATGATATGGTTTCATCTTTTCATTTTCATTGTTTTAATTTAAGTATAGGTTTGTTGTTTCCTTAAAAACATATGTGTTAAACTTTTGAATTTCAAAAGGCCGAATGGCCATGTTGTGTTATAATTAAAAAAAAATCATCTTGTGTACTTTACTCATACTTGAGTACGTTCACATAGTGCTAAAAAAATTGAAAGTTGGAAAAAAAATCCGATTCCCTTTATTTGCTAAAAAATATAAAAAAGGTTTTTATTGAAAATTGCAATAATAAGATATTTGAAACTTTGCATCGCATTGGTGTTGAGTTTGGATCATTGAAACTTCACCGTGTCCTTGTGGTTCGACCTTGTGCTCATCATTACACAAGTAAAACTTTGAAATTAGTTGATGATTTAATTGGTTGAATTACGGTTACAACGACACTAAAATCACTTAATTTCACTCTTTAAAACCGCTAAGAAACCCGTTAATCAATCTCTTAAAGGGATTAAACATGTTCATTTACTGAATTAGAGGACATGAGCTCACTTATGAGATTTTGGGAAGAATCAAATTCCGTACACAGTCATCTCGCTTTGGAAGCTTGACTGAATTTGTAGATTTGATATATGCTTGGAAAGTATATGATCAACACCTGGTATGATATATGCTTTTGGAAAGTATATGATCGATACCAACTCCCAATAGTCAAAAGAGATACTTAATGATAAAAATCCTAAAGAAAACAATCTAAAAAGAGATCTAAAACTTCAGGTTTAATTTGGGACTTCCAGCGTGCATGATGTACATGTATTAGGAATAACTGAGAATGATGTGATCATAAATGATTGTATAACCATGACGCTTCCATTTCGAGGGAATGATGAAATAGGTCTGGACTTTAGTGACTCCACTCATAGAGAAGTAATATGATCTCTGTCTAAATGTTGGACATTGATCTGAATGTGATTCAAATGTAATGAGAAGATTAGATTTGCGGTCTTGATTTAATCTAGCGTATATGAGAGGTCCGCAAGATCTGTATTTGAGATATGATCTCAATAGCCAAGTCACTATACGTGGAACAATACAATCTTCATGTCCTTATCTCCAAGAATATGCGGAGAAAGCGCATTGTTCTTGAAAGAGTTCAAGAATAATTTCATTGTTGATATATGCATCCGAGCATTGAGAAATGGATAATTAAACATGATTTAATTTCCATATAAAATATGAATTTGATTCATAATACAAGGAGAGTTATCTGAGTTATCAAAAGATATGAATGTGATTTATATTATTTGGGCACAGAGAATAGAGATCCGAAATATGATTAAATGTTATTTATTTTATCATGGATATGAATAATGTTGATAGCACTATCCATATTAATCAGATATATTATAAATTTGATTTATAATATATCAGAAAGAGCCTATTATTATTTATATTTGTCGAGAAATTATTGATGTGAATTGGATTCACATTGGATAATTGATTGAAAATATAATTTACATTTTATTTTGGGTTGTGAATGTGATTCACAAATTTCCAATGGCATGATTGTAATCCTCCCATGATAAATTTTAATCATCATTAGAAATTACTTATATAAATGAGATGATGTAGTCTCATTGGAAAAAGATTGCCTTCGACCAAATGGTGGTGGACAACCACCGAGACCAATTGGGATTAGGTGGCCATCCCCCTCTGATTGGTTGTTTTTAATTTCCTTCCAATTATCTCCCAAATAATTGAATTAATTTGAAATTAAATTTATATTGATTATTCAATATATATTTAATTAGTTATTGTTGTGTTTTTTCCAACAAGATCATGGCCATTCAAAGAATCACAAATTAATATCATCCATTGGATTTATGTGCACATGGATTGAGATTCATGGATCCCAAAATACTATGTAAGAAGAGGCATCCCTTTATCTTCAATTTATAAGAGACATCAAATTATTGCCCTCTCCATATTTCTGTCTACATGCCAAGTCTCTCTCCCTCTCTTTCATTGTGGTCGTCCACCATGGAGTCCTAGAGAGAATCACCATCACCTTAGCATCGCCATTATGTTGCCAGTTTGTTTGCTCGTGGATCTTCGTCTCCTTCTATGCGCCTTGCTCGTGAAGAAGATGTCATATCTCGTGTGACAAGATCAAGAGATTCGCCGCTTTGATCATCGACAAGGATTGTGAGGAGCATGTGTCTCATCAACACGCTCGCAAGCGTCTCCTCTGTTGGATTGGACTTGAGAAAGGAGGTTCTTCATTTAGAGACTCGATCGCAGCCATTCATCAAGAGGTAAACCTAATACTAGTTTGTGGTTTAGATGAAATGATCTGAGAAGTGTTATTGGATCATGTGGTATCATTGCAAGAATTTTTTTTGAATTCCGCTGCCTTGAGCGACTAGTACGATTAGTCGCTCCCAATTGCATACAATGTGATCCTTACGCATCCGTGATGTGCTTAAGGATCTTCCCATATCCTTCCAGTGGTATGAGAGCTAGGTTGGAGGTTTTGGATATGATCCATAAACCTAAGATGACCTGGGCAATTTTTGGTTGTGTGATGTTTCATCACATTTAATTCACGCAACCTGTTTAGTGCATTTTTTGCCCAATTTAAACGTGTTTAAACACGTAATTATCACTTGTATGATAATCCCCATTAAATAAGAAAACTGTGGGATTTGCATTTGCATGATTAGAGATATGATAACTCAAGTTATGATAATTTTAATGAACATGTATCCACTGTTTCAAGAATGATGAATCTTGACGTAATTAAAGAGTTAACTATGGTTTTAAAACGCCTAGAAATGCATGAATATCACTTGGGTTATGTTTTAATTCCAATTAACAAACCTTGGAAACTTATTTTGCTTGATTTGGATTTAAATTGATAGCGATATGCTAATTTTAGTAAGTAGGAGTCACTGCCGGAAATTACATACTTGATCATGAACCTTGTGATTGTCATTCAATTAAATTAATAGAAATTAATGGTTAATTTCCTGAGATAATTATTAATGAATATTTTGTGAAATATTTAAAGATGATGATTATTCTTTGAATGACAGTGACCATAACCAACTTGATTAGATATGATCCGGATCACAATGGTTACATGAACCTTCCAACAAAAATTGATGCTAGAATATTATTGGGGAATTGTTTAGCAAATCTCCTTATAATGTTAATAAAAAATGGTTTGATTATTATTATATGGTATAACTTCGGTTGAAAGATCGATTATCATCTCAATAACAAAGTTATCAATTGGCATTATCCTGACCTGAGGAGGATATGGTGTCTAGTCGGAGAGCGTTGGGTAGCATGTTAATCCGTGAGCGGTCTGTGCCATCCTGCTGGAACTGGCCATGACAACGGATAAGGAAGGGATAATGCTTGAAGTGTCATGATGTATTTTTCTAATTATTAAAATTTGAATAATACATATTTTAGATTATACCATCCTTCAAGTAATAATTAAAAATTTTTTGTTGGTTGATTAATTTGATTGATAATTGATTTAATATGATTAAATGAATTAGATCCAATTAAAATTTAAACATTCTCTTATGAATAGAGATGTTATTCCCTTGAAAGAATTAATTATGTGAATATGATTCATAATAATTAATTAGAATTTGAACATGACAGAGAGGATCACATAAGTGACATCCATGGTCTTACATCAAGGGAAGGGTTCCATCACTAGGGATTGTATGAAGGAGACGCCTGTCCGAAGTGACAGCTCCTGCATACAAGCGCATTTGGATCGGAATCTTTTCTTCTCAAAAGAGTAAGGGCGTATGTATAGTGACCCTAATATCTGGTCCTCGTAATATTGGGGAGATATTGGATTGCGCATAGCGAGTTCTATTCCTATTGATGATTGGTTAAATTTATGATGGGTCAACATCACCTTAGGGGTGGTGGGCTCGGGTGGTAAAGACTGAATTGGGAATGCAAGTTGGCCTTGCAAGGCAGAATGTGCTCTCACTTCTTTTTATCCGAGTTGCATGTTCTCATATTATTGGGATGTGACAATAAGAAAGGAGATCCCAGATCTTGCTTGAGATATAATGGTAAGTATATCTCTTACATTGAAAGTGATCAAGGGCATGAACTTTCAGTGTTGACAAGGCAAAATAACTTTGATTTTAAAATTCCTAAATAAAAGTAATATATATATATATATTTATGTAAATTTCTTATTTCAAATAATCCTTCATTAAATCCATTAAATACTATACTTTGTAATAACCAGTAAAATATCATGGATTGGATCCATAATCAAGATACTATACTTGCAGTTGGTCACATATTGTATGTGGTTGCAATGTGCAAGTTTCTGGATAATAATGAGGAATGACAATTAAATAGACAATCGGTCTACTACCCCAGGGTTTATTTGTCTCTATAGTATTAATATCTCAGCGAATGTACTTTGGAAGTGACATGTTGATGATGATCACATTTGTCAAATAATCCTTATAAAAATCTAAGAAGATGTTCTGGCATACATATGTGCTCTTGACATTTAATCATGAATTGCATGGTTCACTGCATCAGGCAGAATGGTGGCTCTATAAGAGATGACGTATTCAAAATGTTTGAGTACCTACCTAATCCAAAGTCTTTTAGAGTTTAGATGGATGTAGATACGAAGAGTGTCATCATTCTACTCTCTATACTTAAGCCATTTATGAAGATTCATAATATTCATATCGTACGAATTAAATGAAGCATATATAAATGTTAGGGTACTCTTATATTGAAATCTTTTGAATTAAACATAAGAAATCCTTTGTCTTAAGCAATAGTTTTTTATAGATGAAGGGAGCGCAATGGAAGCATGGGTTGGACCCAAGTATGAAGGAAAGTCAAAGAGTTGACCGTACTTCTATGACTTCCATATGACATCTAAATAGTTGGGTACATGCCAATACTGCAACAAACTAATGTGCTAATAGTATGACTATCATGCCAATCTTAGATCCTGAGAGAAGGACCCATATAGTCCATCGGAATAATCTAAATCTACATTTAATCATTGAAATTGACTTTCTTATTTGATGAGATCATAGTCTAATAATTATATCTCACTCTTCTAAATAACACTTGCAATTGTTTGCATATGTTTTTTTTGAAGACTGTAAAATTTGATATTAAGGTTTAATAGTCATCTACATGGATATTGATGCAATCATTGCAACAATCTGTATTCTATACATAGACTTCATAATTTTAGTGGGAGAGCCCTTAGTTATAAAGAATGTCTCTATGACCTAGATATTAGAATACAGTCATTGTTTATTTCTAAATGTTGGAAATAAACATGAATTCTGAGATACACCTATCATAAAGAGTTATGATGGATACATTTCAATAATCTTACATGTAGAGGACTCCGTTAAATTAGAAAATTAATGAATGGTTCATTAACATTTCTAATGCTAGAAATTAAAACTTTTAATATGAATTGGAGGATGAAGATCATTTCATAATGATCTAACATCAAGCCTTGGACATATGTATGTTGATGAGATCAATAGACTAGTAAGATGAAACTTTAGATTGTATGCTATTTCAAATATTACATACATGTGAATATTGTATTCAAAGTAAAATGTCCAATACGCTGTTCTCTGAGAAGGGTGTAAGATGTCAAGGTATTCACGATCTGTTACATATTGATGTATGTGGATCTTGTGTATCATAATAAACATTGATGATATGCGATATCATTTGATTATTATTTGTGATATGAGATTCCTTCCCTTCAACTTGGAAATGCTTTGAAATGTTCAAATATTTCACAATTTTGTTTGAGAACCAAAGTTTGAAGGAAAATGAAATGAATTTGATCTAATCAAGGTAGCTTGTACCTATTAGATGAATTGAACGAATACCTTATGAAGAAAGGAAAATCATTCCTATCTCAATCCTCGTAATGTACCTTAACTCAATAGAGTTGTAGGGAGATACAATTGGATCATGTGTGACATGATTTGATCAATGATGAATATTTTCATAATTACCTCTTAGTTTCTATGGTATATATATCGTAGAGACTACAATATATATCCTTAATAAGGTTCCGTGCTAGAAAGCTAGAATCATGCACGAGAAAGTGTTACTTCATTAGGAAAATAAAGGATGGTATTGGATACCTTCTTTATGACCTTGAGATTCATAGATTTCATCTTTACGGATATGATTCTTAGACGATGACTCTCTTGAGATTCAAGATAAAAATGAAATGAAGAAACTCATATAATCTTGAGTAGATAATGAGGCTCCAGAAATCAAAAACTAAAAAGGACAACTAAAAGTGAAACACTCATACCTCTTCAAATGATTTTGAGGATGGATTCCATGTGTGAGTTAAGTTTGACAAATGATCTTACTTCATATGATGATGCTTCTGAAGATCATCGAATGGAAAGATGGATGTTAGCAATAAAGTTTAAAGTAGACTTCATATACAAGTGTTGTATACGGCCCCTCGAGGATCAAACTATATGGTTAAGACCCATTAATATGTAAATGGATCTTCAAGTGAAAGAGGGAACCTAATGAGAAGGTAGGGACCTTCAAAGCATGGTTCGCACACTCAAGATACACGTAGAAAGAAGACATCGCTTGCGATGAGACTTGCTTTCTTGTGACCATGCTTAAACCCAATAGAATATTGCTAACTATGGCTAAAAACTTGACTATGACATCTTCAAGATGGAAGTCAATATTGCATTCCTCTATGAATAAATCTTTGAGGACGTTCATATGAAGTAGCCCTAGGGCTTCATGATTGAAGAAAGCAACGTGTGTAAGCTGAAGAACTCCATATATGGACTCAAATAAGCTTCTTGTAGCTGGAACATCAGATTTGAGGAAATTATAAAGGTTATGATTTTAGATATAATCTTGATGAATCATGTGAAGCTTAGTGGGAGTGCCATTGTGTTTGTCATGCTAAATGTAGATGATATCCTAATCATTTGGAATGATATAAGGGTAATAATATGTGTTTTATAATCAGGTTGTTCCATATCTTGATATATGATTTGAAGGACACCTCTATATCTTAGTTCGGAGGTTATTCAGAAGCAAAGAGAAGAGGGCATTAGAACCGTCACATTAGTGGCACACCTTGGACATGTTCCATTTTTTTGGGAAAAATCTCAATAAAGGCTTCATTCCCTTAAGATATGGAACTGACTTATCTAAAGGGATAACACCTCAAAGAGTTGAGGAAGTGAATAAAATCGCTTGCCCTTATGCATCAGTTATGAGAAGCCAGGTGTATGCTAGATGTGTACAAAAGCCAGATGTTTGCCATGCAGTGGGAATAATAAACTATTGCTAATCCTACTATGGAGATAAAGCACTTGATTGCAATATTAAAATTATCTTCTAAGAGGACAAGGATTTTTGAGATAGTGATCTCAAAGTCTTATCTTCAAAAACTTAAGACTTTATAGATAGTGATCTAAAAAGTCTTAACTATGGATACCTTAGGAGATAGAGATCTCCAAGAATAAGGCTATTCTGTTAAGAACAATAAATACTGGTTATAATAATTATTGAGTTGTGGTGTCAAGGACACTATAACTAGCAATATTGAGTATTGGTTGCATAAGATGCAAAATTTGCATTGGATGCAAGCACTGTTACGAGGAGATATGCAAGTGTCGTAAAAAGACGTGGTGTAGTCTCTCAGGAATAGAGTGACTGATCAGCTTACCTAGTTATTTTTCTATATAGCCTATGATTGTCACAAGAGTGTGGGTTTAAAGATTAGCCCATTAATGGCTCTTTGGGCTAGTGGGAGATTGTTGGACATGCGAGCCCACGACCAACGAATATGCAATAAATTTTATTGCAAATATCATTCCCTTATCTGAAATGAAGAATAACTGATTTGCATAATATGTCCCTTAGTACAATTAGGGTATGTACCATGGCCATCTTGATGATCATACAACTATTGATTCAATTATTGAATCATAGATGTTGGTGCTTGGATAAATATCTAAAGAGTTAGATTGAGGATTCATCAAGCACCATCAAATGATTGTTAAGAGAGTATCTCCGGCCTGAGAAAGAGATGGCAATCCCTTCTCTAAATGATGATATCTAACCGACCTCTTGATGCGGGTCCTCTGCATGGGAATAGAGATTCGGAGGTGTTAGATAAGTTAGTTCAAAGAGTTGACTTAATGAGATTGAGATAACCAAAGTCCTTTATCGTATTGCATCCTCTGACCAGAGACAAGTGTGTTATTATGTGTCTGAGTATGTACATTTGGCAGACCAATAGGTTGATGACCTAGCCAAGGTCTATACACCGGCGCTCTGGTGTGCATGCAAGGGTATAAGAGTAATACGATATCTCAAAGGGTTCATACATGTTCATTTACTGAACTGGAAGATAAGCTCACGCATGAGATATTGGGAAGAATCAAATTTTGTGCACGGTCATCTCACTTTGGATGCTAGACTAAATTTGTAGGTTTGATATATAATTTTGGAAAGTATATGATCAACACCTGGGTATGATATATGCTTTTGGAAAGTATATGATCGATGCCAACTCCCAATAGTCAAATGATAAACTTAATGATAAAACCCCTGAAGAAGACAATCTAAAATGAGATCTAAAACTTCAGGTTTAATCTGGGTCTTTCAGTATGCAGGATGTACATGTATTAAGAATACCCAAGGGTGATGTGATCATAAACGATTTTATACCATGACGCTTCCAATTTGAGGGAGTGATGAAACATGTCTGGATTTTAGTGATCCCTCTCATAGAGAAGTAATCTGTCTTAGTCCAAATATTGGACATTGATCTGAATGTGATTCAGATGTAATGATAAGATTAGATTTGCGGTCTTGATTTAATCAAGCATCTATGAGAGGTTCGCAAGATATGGATTTGAGATGTGATCTCAATATTCTAGTCTCTATGCATGGAACAATACAATCGCCCAGTCCTTATCTCCAAGTATCCACAGAGAAAGAGCATTGTTCTTGAAAGAGTTCAAGAATAATTTCATTGTTGATGTATGCATCCGAGCAATGAGAAATGTATAATTAAATGTGACTTAATTATCACGAATAATATGAATTTGATTCATATTACAAGGAGAGTTATCTAAGATAATTAAATGTGATTTAATTATTAAAAGATGTGAATGATATGAATGTGATTCATATTATTTGGGGACAAGAGAATAGAGATCCAAGATGATTATATGTGATTTAATTATCATGGATATGAAGAATGAGGATAGAACTATCCATATTAATCAAATATATTATAAATGTGATTTATAATATACAGAGAGGACCTATTATTATTATTTATTTTTGATGATTAATTATTGATGTAAATTACATTCATATTGGATAATTAATTGAAAATATAATTTACATTTTATTTTGGGTTGTGAATGTGATTCACATATTTCCAATGGCATGACTGTAATCTTCTCATGATAGATGTGAATTATCAGTAGAAATTAATTATATTATAAATGAGATAATGTAATCTCACTGGAAAAATATTGTCTTCCACCAAAAGGTGGTGGAAGGCCACCAAGTCCAATTGGGATTAGGTGTCCACCCTTTGATTGGTTGTTGGCAATCTCCTTCTAATTATCTCCAAGATAATTGATTTAATTTGAAATTAAATTTATATTGATTATTCAATATATATTTAATTAATTGTTGTTGTGTTTTTTTACAACAAGTTCATGGCCATTGAAAGAAACACAAATCTATCGCATCCATTGGATTTATGTGCACATGGATTGAGATTCATGGATCCCAAAATACTATAAAAGAAGAGGCATCCCTTGCTCTTCAAGTTACAACAAGAGACATCAAATTATTGCTCACCCCTCTCTTTACATGACAAGTCTTTCTCCCTCTCTCTCATTGTGGTTGTCTACCATGGAGCCCTAGAGAAAATCTCTATCGCCGCACCATCGTTATTATGCTGCCAGATTGTTTGCTCGTGGATCTTTGTCTCCTTCGGTGTGCCTCGCTCGTGAAGAAGATGTTGGATCTCGTGTGACGAGATTAGGAGATTCGTTGCTTGGATCATCAATATGGATTGCGAGGAGCATGCATCTCATCAACGCGCTTGCAAGCGTCTCCTCTATTTGATTGGACTAGAGACATGAGGTCTCTTCATTTAGAGACTCGATCGCAATCACGCTTCAAGAGGTAAACCTAATACTTGTTTGTAATTAAGATGAAATGATCCGAGAAGTGTTCTTGGATCATGTGGTTTCATCACATGATTTTTTCTAAATTTTGCTGCCTCAAGCAAATAATACGACTAATCGCTCCCGATCGCATACGATGTGATCCTCACTCTTCCGTAATGCACTTAAGGATCTTCCCATATTCTTCAGTCATCTTTTAAGTAGATGTGATGCGAGCATATGGATGGATTGATCCTGTGGTGATATGATATCTTCTAGCTAATTACCTTGCGGTTTCGTTCGAGAACCCCATCATGCGAGATTCTTGGTCTTTGATCATATGGGCATTTATTATGACCGGGTACATGTTTGGCTCTCCTGCAAGGAAGGCGTACTTCATGTTGGAGGAAAGAGGTTTGATCTCTTGTGGAGTGGGAGCTACTTCAGTGATGACTTCGACAATCATTGTGGTTTTGGCTCTCTTGTCGATTTAGTGTCCACCTGTGTCTGTTCAAATCTTTCACTCAATGACTCACATAATTATTCAGTGACATCCTCGTGGTTGCAGAAATCCTTAATAATATGTTTTTGGTCTTAGAGGCTCAGAGGGTCCACACGGAATTCGTTCTGCACACCAACAAAGATCTCATCATCATTGATAGAGGGAAATTCGACTGTTGTCTCCACTTCTTCCTCTGGGAAGAGGAATTCATCATGTATCTCGACATCATCAATGGATAAGTTTGTATCTTGAAT
The DNA here is from genome assembly GCA_037367405.1 of Ottelia alismoides. Classification (NCBI taxonomy): domain Eukaryota; kingdom Viridiplantae; phylum Streptophyta; class Magnoliopsida; order Alismatales; family Hydrocharitaceae; genus Ottelia; species Ottelia alismoides. The sequence continues at coordinate 264,948 of JAZKJV010005391.1, read as the reverse complement.
TTCCCTAAGAAATTGGCAATCTTCTTGGCCGTTAGGTGCAAGAAAGCTCAATTCAGATGCAACCTCCTTGTGTTTTGGCTCAGTTATGGTCTCTATCTGCATTTTGGGGTTGCTGGAGCTGAATGTAATCTCTCTAGCGTCGTAGTTCACTATTGCTTCAGTCGTTCATAGGAATGTCCTACAAAGGATGTTGGGGTGAGGAGTAGAGGTGCAGAGATGTCCATGTCTAGTACAAAAAAATCAATAGAGAACTGATCTCCCTGAACCATGATGATCATGTCTTCCAACATGCCCCTATGTCGCATGACTGACTTGTTTGCAAACTGCAAAATTATTTTGGTAGGTTTAAGCAGTCCTAGCCCGAGTTCTCTGAGTAGCAAATTCTAGCATAAGGTTGACAGAAGACTCGCTATCGAGCAGTGTTCGCTCGAACTCTTGATTGAATATGCTTCATAGGATGAGTGGTGCTCCCTTTTCCTTCTTCTTATCTGGGAGATTGCTGATGGCATTGACAGTTGCCGTTGTAAGGATGTGTTTCTCATTCTTCTTACCTTGGCTCCAGGGATTTTGATGGCATGGCTGATGCCTTGTTATACATGCTCCCTTGAGTCCTTTCTTTCCTGCATGCATGTACTTCACGGCTTTCATCAGTGATATATTTTAGACCAAATTTTGGATGATTTCCACAATTGAAGGATCAGTCAAAGCATTTTCCAATTTTTTTATTTTTTCGATCTTTTTTATTGCTTCAGGAAATGGAATGTGTACAAAATCAGAAACTATATCATTCACAATTTTGTCCATATCATTATTTACATGTAGATGAAAAAAGGAATCAAAATGATGGACCAGAAAATGCATGCTTGGCTTCCTTGACTGGTACTGGATCTGCTACAAGTGCTGGCATCTCCAAGGCTGGTTGGTCTCAACCACGTATGATAATGCTGCTGTCCTTTTGTACTTTTGTATTTTCTTCAATTTTTGTGAATTTTCTATAGATGGTGGTCCTCCAAAAATTTATTTGGCTCCTGCTACCGGCCATGCTGATGACTCGCCATCATATGCACGATGCTTTCCTTTTGCGGACGTCGATGGACAAAGTGTCCTACCTCTCATTAGATATAAACACATTATTTTCATATGAATTTAGTAGAACACCATAAACTACCTACTCCTTGTGTCGGAAATTATTCAGATTGGCCTCGACCTAGGCTGGGATGATGGTTTTAGCAGTCATCAGGTCGTCAATGTTTTGGCTCATTTCAGTCATGTTTTTCATTAATTGCTCCAAACAAGCAATAGTCAGGTTTATAGGTGTAACCTCAGAAGAATTGCACTGATGGTGCCTCTGACTCAGGTACTACTGGGGAGATTGTTGCTGGTATCCCTGAGAAGAATAGTGAGGAGTGGAATGAGAAGAGCACTACTAGTTATGCTGAGAGGGGTATGAATTTTAATAATTAGCAGCCAGCTACTGCTGGTGAAACTGTGACACCCGGTAGTCGGAATACTAGTATCCCTGCCTCCAATTGTTCCCATGCTGTGGAGGCTACTGGTTCTGGGACTGATAGGGCTGGAAGTTACTCCCTATACTGCTGCTGGTGGTATGGCCGGTTGGCCGAGTTCTGACCCTAGAATTTCCCGTAAGGATGGGTCATCTGCTCCTCTTTTCACACTCCATTCACTTCTTGAATTTACGGTGGAAGTGGAAAGAACTACTCCAGATACATGGGTTGATCTTGGGCTGGTATAGCACTATCTAGGTCTGTTGTTGCTGTGGCTGCTACATAGGGGCATGCTTGTAGTATACATGCTGGACGGGCTGAGATAGTAGAGGACTCGACTGAGGAGATTATGTCGATTGTGAGCTCCTTCTGCTCAGTAAGAGTCTCGACAGTAGCAGACATCGAGTTGCAAGCGTTGATTGTCCTAACGAGCATCTCCAAATACGTGGGGATCTTATCAAGGTTTTCCAAATCCTGAGTTCTCTTTTGGATCCCTACAAGCTTTTAGAGGTCTTGTGACCTCTTATCAATGATGTCAACCTTGGACAAGTGGCTTCCAATGATACTCAGATTGGATCTCTCGTCCTTGTCCTCGGCAGGAGCCACCATATTGATAGGCTTGTGGCTGGATGGGGCCACCTTCATGTATGCATGCAACGAGGATTGGGTGGCTTCTCCTTCACCCATTTCTCAAAGAATTTCATCATTGTTAAACTACAAACTACGACAGGCGGCGTCCACCAATCTCCGATGCTCAAGTGTCAGCCCACCGAAGAAGTGATGAACTAGATTAGCCTTTGAGATTTCATGGTGGGGATACTTCTCTTGTACATCTCTGAATCTTTCCCACCTTCGTGAATGGTCTTGTGGGGATACTATATGAAGCTAGAGATGCGGGCGTGCTTTTGGTTCAAATAACCGAGAGGATAGAACTTGTGAAGAGATGCAAATTTCAGCTCCTCCCATGTTGTAACTACCTTTCCTAGATGGTTCACCCAATGAAGAGCCTTGTCATGGAGACTGAAGGTGAAGCCAGTCATCTTGACCACCCTCAGAGGAATTTTGGGATTGTGGCTTGTTTCACAAATGCGACGAAATTGTTGTAGGTGGATGTACAACTCTTCAGTTGTGTTCCCTTGGAAGGACGTGAGTAAAAACAAAAACGGCGGCTTCAGCTCGATGTGGGCATGGATAGGTGGAATCTGAATCCATTCGGTGATGTGGCCTGCCCAAGAATTGTAGGTTGATGAATCCATGATTCATTAACATTCTGTCTACATTTTGTCTTAAAACCATTAAGAAATACAAGTGAATATCCATTAATTTTCACTTTTTAACAAAATCCCAATCATGAATAAAAATGCACTTTTATGCAATAAAATCGTGTAAATAAATAAAAGGATAAAATAAAGAAAAATAAAAATAAAGACAAATTGTAGATATGTACAATATGAATTGTAAAAATAAATATAACTGAAAGGTATATTTATAACCTAAACCCCCAGACCAAATCCTCATGGATTGGTCGATAAATAAATAAGTATGGGGAGATAAGAAAGAAAACAAATAAAAATAATTAATTTCACACACCACACATTCTTCAATAATTATCCAATAAATACCAAAACTTCAAAGAATTTTAATTGATTCATATTAATATACTTTTTACCAAACTCTTCTCCTAATTATTTCAACAAATGTGTAGAAAAATAAAAAATATGTTAAAAATATCACCTTCTTTATGTACCAAGAAAACCTACTTGCAAATTGTCAAAATGCCAACTTCTAAACATCATAACTTTCTCATACAAAATCCAATTTCACTCTACTCACCTTTAAAGTTCATAAAATAATATTCTCTAATTGATAAAGGTGATTTCACTAAAATCTGATCCCGTTTGCAAAAATTCCGTTTTGGGACCTAATCGCAAGTGGGATTCTAGGCTATTTATTTTAACTAGAACACATTATTTATTATTTTAATGATTTTATAGTTTCTAATTATTTTTTTGATCTTGTGTATAAACCTAATTTATTTCATAAACTTTGTGAACTTATTTATTTTTTAAATAAATCAAAGACCCTTAATTATATGTATAAATGAACTATATAACTTATACTTGTATTTATTAATATACTTAATAATTTATTAAAATCTAAAAAAATCGAATATACTTTATTTGTTAACGAATAATTTATAAAATATGAAAATGATATACTATTTATTAATTTATTAAATTAAAAATCCAAAACATCTTTATTAAGTATTATTTATAATTATTTATTAATCTAATATTTATATTTCTAAAAATAATAATTATTTATTAAAACCAATTATGCCATAATTTAGATAATTTATTTATCTACATTTTTCATTTTAATACCCATTTAAAATAGTGGTATTTACTATTTACTATCTATTTATTAAGGTATTTATTGATCCTGGCCAACCAGGTGCTGACACGTGTCAGCACCTAGGAGCTTCTTCTCTAATAAGAAGTAGTTGCTTCTATTACCACTGGCCGACCTTCACTTAAGTGTTCCCACCATCTCCTAACCTCTTTCTCCGATTTACTCCATTGATTCTCCTCCTAACTAACTAGATGCACACCCACCGTAGATTCCTATCTAATATCCATCAAATTAGTTTATAAAAGCCCCTCAACTTTACCATTAACAACTAACTGCTCCTAAGCTTTCCACTTCCAGAACTAACTGACCATTGACCCTACTTTCCTATCGTGCTCCACCTCATTCTGACCGTGACAGGGCCTAAGGATAACCCCGCGTGGAAGATGAGTCAACGGAGGAGGGTTCCAAGGCGAAGTGTCACCTTGCATCGCAGCTTCGCCGCCATGTCCAGCTCCGAGAAGATTGCCTCATCGAGCCATCACCAAGAAGGTCTTACACCTTCAAAACTCCCAGGTATCTCTCCATCTTTTATCTTTTAGTTCTTGATTCTCGTGCGCCAATTATATCCCTTAATCGTGTAGTTAGGATGCCCTAAACACCCTTTTAGATGCATACCAATTCCAACCTTCAAATCAGACTCGCAACCATTCAAATTCACACTCTACTTATCTTCTCTTTTCATTGTTTTCATATTTTCTGGAAAAAACCTTATTTCGATATGCAAATATTTAACTTCTTGGCCGATTTCGTTAGAAATCGAGCATATAAAACTCACTTGCAGGTTTTAAGGTTCATTCCGAGCCATCAACTCCCTGATATGGAACTTTTCTTGCAAAAAGATCATCACTCCATCACCCTTTTTCCAACAAACTAACGAAGCTGAACTGCCATCTTCATCGCGCTATACCAGCCACCTCCGCCGACCTTGAAGCCAGCCCATCGCAGGCGAGCTCGAGGGGTGAAAGAGTCACCCCTATGGCCTTGTTGGAAGTCCAAGAACGCCATTGTTCGTCGGAGAATAATTGGGGAAGGGAGCACCGTCGACACCTTCGCAAGAAGAGGAAGAACAACAAGAATAGTGGCGAAGAACAGTTTGCTGACACGTGGCAAGAAGGAGCGGTCCAGATCACGTCTCACCATCTAATCTCAGTTGCTCAAAATAAAGGTGTTGAAATTTTACATAATAAACCTACCGAAGTTCCAGAAATTAATTCTTGCTCCAACAAACTTCCAGAATGACATTTTGGTCCCCGCTCGGGGTCCTAAATGTAATAACTTCAGTTTTCTTTGCATTTCAGTCCCTTCGAGGGACCTTTTTGTAACAAGATAAAAAAATTTCTTTGCATTTATACCCCTGTGCAATAGGGGCATTTTGGACCTTTATTTTTTTGTATTTTTCCTTCAATTTTTCAAGGTATTTACACAACTACCCTAGCGACATATCTAGCTATTTTTCACGGATTTTTGTCGCTTTGATTTTTGTATGTTCATGTAATTTTTGAGTAACTTCTAGAGTTTATTGTAAAATCAATAATTCAGTGAAATTTCTCAAGATTTCTTTCTTTCATAAAAAATCGTTGTACGGTTATTATACCTCCTCGAGTGCAACCCATGCACACTTACCTGGATAAATATTATAGTGTAGATAAAATATTGAAGCCGCTTATTCTCTTTCTCTCTCTCTCTCGTATTTTAATAATTTTTATTTGAACAATTGAAATTCGATCTCCACAGTTCTTTCTACAACCGACAAGTCTCTCTTCTTTAATTAACCGCATGTCGTATTTCAGTATATCAAAGTGACACCATTGCTGGGGAGGTGTTAGCTTTACATCGGTTTTTTGGTTTTATTGTTATCTTATTCTTTTTCAATTTTCGTCTCATTTTATGTTCCAACTTTTATCAATTCTCTTCGATTTTTACGACATTTTGTGTGTATTGGATTTCTTTCGATTTTTGCTTACTTTTATTTTTTTACGGATTTTTGTGTTTGTTTTTCTAACTAACTTTTGTAGGGCCTACAGTATCAACCGACTTCTTTGGAAGACGAGAAAGTTTAAAATGCAGAGATCGACCCCTTCTCTCACGAGTGGATTGCAGAGGGCAAAATTAGTTAGGATTTTTTTTATTTGTAATGTTTTTGTAAAAACAATAAGGGCACTTGCCCGTTTTCTGCTTTCTTAGAAGGGGCCCCGTACGAGCATCCAGACTTGTACCTTCCCTTCCTTTTCTCAGGTACTATTTCACCGAGTATCGTGCATTCGGGGGAGTAGGGCACCCATCATTGTTTTCTCACACGTTAGTTTTCCATGGCTTTTTACGAGGCTATGTGCTTGTTTAGGAGTTTTTGCTTTTTATCCATGCTTGCTCCTTCATAGTTAGTTTTAGGACTCATGACCTAGGCGCATGCTTTTTTTAGGATAAATATAAAAAAAAGAAAGAAAAATGGTTATAAGTTTTGTTTGAAAAAAATCCAAAAAACGAGATAACAAAAAATAAAATCGTGACTGCTTAACTACGTGATCTAAAACTAAATGTGAAGATCATTTGATTTGGGAGAGCAACCCCCACGCATGGATTGCATGTACATTTCCAGACAATGTGAGTGAGGGACGTTACTTAAGGTTGAACCAAAGTCCGAGGCTCTCTCGAAATACTATTTAGACCATACATCTAATCACTGTTCTTCAGTTGGTAGCCGGAAAGGTCTGAGTTTACTTAGCAGAGTGGGAGGTTTAGAGGACACTGTGTAAGGCTCAGTCCTCATGTAACAACGGTAGTCGGAAATGGTCCGTACTTACTCCATACAGGCTGAGAATAAACGGTTTTCTGTAATGACTTGGGATAGTGTTTTAGGGAAATTCTGGGCACCTATCAGCTCACGATAATTTGTGAAAATATATGTCTTCTTACATACCCTAAAACTGACAAGATAAAAGATCGAACTTTTACGATCATCACTTGGTTGTGTTTGTGAATCCAAGGTTATTTTGTGTTTGCTTGGGAGGCATGCGTTACCGCATCTTAAACGCTTTTACTTCCAATCTCTTGACTTGAGATCGTGCTCTCCTGATTATTCTCTTCATATCGATGATGATGACTCAACAGCTTTTCCGCTCAGACTCTGTGAGCTCTCGACGATCCACCATCCATCGTATGTCTTCACATACTCGGGATTTCTCTCTTCCCTAGTCGGTCCCATCTAATCTCGAGGAGAGCCAGACCCAAACTCCCTTGCCTCTTAGCACGTCTTTTGAGGCAAACCCCCATCTCAAACCATCTTATCTTTCTCCTGCACAATTTTCACTGAGTTCTTACGAGACTTTATGGTATGGCTCGCAGGAAGGGACCGGTTGAGGACAGAGAAGCGGGGGAACGATAAACTGGAGAACAACACAATGATTTAAAACCATATCCAACCGCAGACATTACGACGAGGATTCTAGACACGCTTCAGCGGATTAATATACAGATTCAAGATCAGTTTAGAGTCCAGAATGAGCTGTGAGCCGAGATCAAAGTGCTTAGACCAGGAGCCGGAACCCACCACCACCTACTGTGGTTCCCGCAACACTCAGAGATGAGTATGACCCTGATTCCAAGATGCTACATCTCTGCATTCGGTTACCACCAAATCAAGGGCCATACGAGTTACGCCCATCCTTTATTTCATTGCTTCTCCACTTTTACGAGAATGCCACAGAGGAGCCATTTACCTTTCTGCAATTGTTTGAGATGATTTGCGGTATTGCTAATTATCCTGGTGTTATGCAAGAGGTTGTTCGCCACAAAGCCTTCCCCTTCACCTTAGCAGATAAGGAGCTTTACTGGCTCAGTCATTTGGGGAGGGAGATATCAATGCGGGACGACCTGAAGTCCACGTTCCTATATAAATTCTTTCCTCTAGGTGGACGAACATGATGAGGAACCAAATCTCCAACTTCACTCATCTACTAAATGTATCATTCCACGAGGCGTGGGATCGTTTCAAGGATCTTACCGATAGATGCCCTCATTATGAGATACTATTGAAGGTGGTAGTGCAGAATTACTTTGGAGGACTCCAGCCGGATGTCCATGGCCTTATGAGCACCGCATTTGGAAGCAGTAATCTGAAACTGGATGTCGAGTCTGTCTGGTCCATCTTTGAGGGGATGATAGAGAACTCAAGGGTCGTCGACTCTACTCGGGCATTCCAGAAGGCCCTGTAGACACCACACTACCGAGAGAATTGTAAGGTGGCAAATATTTCTGATTCTGAATCCAATACCAACATAGGATATATTAGTGAAAAGTTAACGTTGGTAGATATGATTCAAAAGCAAGTTCAGGACCTGCAGCCATTGCGAGATTTGGAGAAACTCTCATCACTTCCTCAGCCGCTGAGCGATCTGACGAAGAAGGTGACAGACCTGCAGCTTCAGTACCAGAAGTCTCAAGCTTCTTCGACTTATCAACATGCTCAGAGATCTTTACCTGCTCCTACTACCCGATAGATCCACTTAATCCAGAGCGAGCCAGGTCAGCGTACAGAGCACCGCAGATTGATTGGGATGAGGATCAGTCTTATGCCAATTCCAGCCAGATCACCGGCCCTGGAGATTTTGATGTTGAGCCTCAAGCCACTCTTGAGATTAACATGATATGGTACGCTTCGATTCAACCGTCATCACAATTTACTCCTCAAAGCGTACACCACCAACAACAGCCGCAACATTACAACCATCCACAGCATGAATGCCTACCATATCAGCACCGACAGAATTTCACGCAGCAACAGTCTCACCAGAATGCTTATCAGAAACAAAATTCTTTTCACCATCCTGCTCCGCACTCACAACCGAATCATTACCAGCATTTGCAGTAGTCTCCATACACGCACCAGCAAATCTCCTCAGCATACGCTCCACGGCATCATATGCCAAGGCAGGAGAGAGTAGAAAGCCAAGGTTACTGTGATAAATCGGAAATATCTTCGGAATCCCTGGAACTGAACCAAATCACGAACATGCTGAGTACGTTCAAGAACGTGCACAAGATCGAAATGGAGCATGTTAACCATCATCTAGATGAGTTAATCGCACCCAAGACCACTCTCCTAGCCCAGCCTCAGATGAACCTGAATAACAAAAGGAGGCATCCAGATCAGGTAGACAACACGAAAAGTATGATCTCCTTTCCTGAATTTCTATTTAACTTCATTCGTCTCAAGATCGGTAGATCACCACAAAAATCTGATCGGGAGGAGGAGATGGAATAAGGCGAAGAGCGAGGGCCAGTCCATGATACTCATACTGAATTTGAGGAGGAGGACCACAAGGATGATAGGGATCGACCACTTGACGATCAGGAAGAAGGGAGTGATGCCGAGACTGTCGATATGGATTTAGGCGATTCAGATAATGATACCACGCCAAGCCATGCAGATATTCCTGAAGCGATTGTGTCTTTTACTATTTTAGAGAGTTTTGTAGATAATTTTGAGACTCTCGAGGTACAAGTTGATTCCGATCTCAATAAAAAGAATTGTTTTTCCTGAAATTGTTCCTTTTTCCTGACACTTTGCATGGAAAAGGTACTAAAATCCAAAAAGAATGATGTTACTATAGATACTGATAGATTACTTAAATATCACTTCTTTCTTAGAATCCCACTCCATGATGCCTTGGATCACTTCCCTACGCTCTAGCAACAACTGAAGAATAGATGTACAATGCGTAGGAAGAAGATATCACGAACAAGGATGCATATCTTGACCAAGGCCACCTCCTGCGTTATTCCTAATAGACTACCGAAGAAGAAGGACTCAAGAGAACACTATGTCAGATGCGAGATTTTAGAAGCCCATTTGATCGCACACTCCTAGATAACGGTTCCTCTATTAATATATTACCTTCATGCTTACTCAACAAGCTCGAGTTTGGGCCCTCTCCCATTCGATCCTTCAGTATGCTGATAGATCTATAAAGAGACCTAGGGGCATTTTGAGGAAAGTTATCGTTACCATGCATTGTCTGCAATTCCTAGTGGACTTTACTGTCTTGGACATGAAATGCCCTACACAGTTACACCTTACCCCGATCATTCTTGGGAGGCATTTCTTGGAGACCGCAAAGGCCCTCTTCGATTATGATACAAGAAAGGTATCTTTTCACGTCGACAATGAAAAGGTACAAATAGAGATGGCAAGAGAATCACATGCATCTAGTGCCACATCTACAGCTAGTTCCGATGCTTTGAGTTACTTAGACACCTGTGATTACATGGATGAGCTTCACCTTGACGACCTCGAAAGGTATCAAGTAGAGACCTGAGATATCCTAGAAGAGGATGGGTTGAGACTTCAGCTGGAAGCTCTTCCGACAGTACACTTTATTTCAACATGGATGGTGATGATCATATATGGAGTAGAGAATTTAGAATTATCTTGCAGACATTTCGGACTCAGATAATTTACAGAATTCCTCCACCTCAGATGATTCAGAGACCGGGTTTTACTTAGCCGAATTATTTTCCTCTAGTCTTTCTGAGGATAAGCACCGTAGTGAGTCGGATGATGTTTTAGACATTTTCTATAGTCTATCTTTACAACATAATGAGATGGTAGATAACCATAAAGCAGACAGATCTACCACCAGCAAAGATCCCCTTACACAATAAGAAGATGATAAAGCAGAGCCAGATCTTACCTTACCTGAGCAGAAGACCTTACCACCAAATATGAAATATGCTTTCCCTTGTATGTCCACACCGATAGTTTCCTATCATTATCAACGCATATTTGACCCAAGAGCAAGAATCTCGTATGATGGAGATTCTTGAAAGAAATCGCAAGTCCATTAGGTGGGATGTATTCGATCTCCATGGGATAATTCATGTTTTGTGTTGTCATCATATCTATCTTGATCTTTACAGCAGACCCTCTATAGAGTTTCAGCGTAGTCTGAATCCTGTCTTTGGTAATGTTGTCAAGAAAGAGATTACAAAATGGTGCAACACATACTTTATTTATCCTATCTCCAACTCTGAATGGGTTAGCCCATTATATGTTGTCCCGAAGAAGTCAGGCATTCAGATGGTTAAGAACGAGAGTGGAGAGAAGATTCCAGCAATAACTACGTCGTGGCAGGTGTGCGTTGATTACATAAAGTTGAACGTCGTAACGAAGAACGACCACTTCCCGTTGCCTTTTATAGACCAAGTGATAGAAAGGTTGGCATGGAAGGAGTACTTATGCTTCTTAGACGGTTATTCTGGATACAATCAGGTTACAATTGCCCCTGAAGATTAGGAGAAGACCACCTTCACATGTCCTTTCGACACGTATGACTTTAGAAGGATGCCCTTTGGATTGTGTAATGCCCCCTTTACATTCCATATGTGCATTCTTGACATCTTTGTAGACATGGTCGGTGATTTTCATGAGGTCTTTAATGATGATTTTTCGGTCTACGGTGAGTCCCTTCACGATTGTTTAGTGCACCTAGACGAGGTTGTTGAGAAATTTTTCGAGGTAGATCACATTTTATCTTGGGAAAAGTGCCATTTTGTGGTTACAAACGGGATCATTTTTGGGCATGTCATCTTCAAGCAAGGCATGGAGGTTGACCCTGTCAAGGTGGATGTCATCAATCGTCTCGATTCATTATCCAACGTCAAGCAGTTACGGTCTTTTTTGGGGCATGTCAACTTTTACCGATGGTTCAAACATGACTTCTCTAAAATTTCTTGACCGTTAATTAAACTCTTAGGTAAGGACATCGAGTTCTTATTAGATGATAAATGTATTAATGCCTTTATAACTTTAAAACAAATGATCATCAGTTCTGTTGTCCTACAGCCGCTTGATTGATCTCTACCCTTTGAGATCATGACAGATGCTTTGGATTTTATGGTTGGGGCTGTATTAGGACAGAGGAGGAACAGACTTCCAGTTGCTATCCATTATGCTATCCACACTTTAGATGATGCCAATTCAACTATACGGTGACAGTGAAAGAGATGTTGGCAGTGGTGTTTGCTTTAGATAAATTCAAATCTTATCTTCTTGGCTCGAAAATAACATGGTATATTGATCACTCAACGATCCGATTTTTGATGGAAAAGAAGGATGCTAAGGCACGCCTTCTCAGATGGATTCTTTTACTCCAAGAGTTTGATTTAAATATTAGAGACAAGGCTGGGGTAAAGAACGTGGTAGCTGATCACCTCTTCCGACTACAGATAGAGTAGCCTTCAAATGATTACACACCAGAGATTGCAGAGAGAATTTTAGATGAGAACATCTTTGCAGTTACAGAGCTTCCATGGTATGCAGACATAGTAAACTTTATGGTTACACAGAAGAGTCCACATGGTTGGCTGAAAAACTGAGTCGACAGGCTAGTGTCTCAGGCACGATACTACCACTGCGAAGATCTGATTCTTTTTCATGAGGGACCGGATTGTTTGTACATGCAATGTATTCCTCAGGAGGAATATAAAAGTGTCCTTACTCTATTCCATTCATTAGAGGTAGAAGGGCATCATTCGGGGAAGAGGATGACGCATAAGGTACTTCAGAGCGGATTTTGGTGGCCAGCTCTTACTAGAGATGCTTGCACATTCATGAAGAGTTGTCCAGTTTGTCCGAGAGCCGTAGGGATAATCAGTGCTAGAGATGCAATGCCTACGTGACCTGTTATCATTTACGAAATCTTTGATGCATGGGGCATAGATTTTATGGGACCGTTTCCCTCCAGCAATGCCTTTGAGTACATCCTTCTCATTGTAGATTATGTTACCAGATGGGTCGAGGCTATACCCACACGAACCGTTGACAGCAAGACAGTGTGCATGTTCCTAAGGGAACATTTTTTTTTCTATTCGGTATTCCAGGTATCCTCATTTCAGACTGGGATAGCCATTTCATTAATAAGGAGGTGAAAAAGCTAGTAAAACGTTATGGCATTAATCAGATAGTAGCTTCTTCTTACCACCCGTAGACGAACGGCATGGCTGAAGTTTCAAATAGGCATTCAGAAACTAGTATGACTGGATAGGAAGAACTGGACACAGCTTTTAGACCAAGTTCTTTAGGCATATCATACTGCATATAAGATTCCCTTAGGCACTTCAACCTTCAGATTAGTTTACGGGAAGCCATGCCATTTGCCCATAGCGATTATGCACAAATCCGAATGGGTTATCGGAGAGATTTCGTTAGAGATACAAAAAGCAGGAGCCAATAGAAAGTTAGATATAAATGAGCTAGTAGCAATTCGAAATCAAGCATACGAGAACACCCTCATTTATAAGGACAAAGTGAAGAGATGGCATGATAGACATATCCAACATAAGATCTTTGTTTATGGGCAGAAAGTATGGTTGTTCAATGCACGATTGAGAGTTTTTCTTGGCAAATTGAAAGCAAGTGGGAAGGACCATATATAGTCAGAACGGTGAATGACAATTGTAGTATTTCTATATCAGATATGTCGGCTGGTGCAGAACCGTTTGTAATAAATTGGCAAATCCCGATGCCCTTCGTGGAGACTACTGATCATCTAGCCCGAGTTGAAGTGATCTACTTTGTACATGATGCATTACTCGTCCACTTCATCTCATCCTGTATAGAAACCTGTGAAGCCATTTTGTTTTCTGGAGTACACACCTGTATATCCTCCGTAGATCACAATCGTCCCCATTTTTTGTTCGTCTTCTATGCTTAGGATACTAAATCCTAAGTATTGCGGGACTGATTGCCCGCTGATTCTTGTTTTCGATTTTTGATCTTTGTAATTTTCTTTCGTGTATCCTTTCTTTTACTCTAATCACTGATCCCTAATTTTTCCCACACTCTTCTCTATACTTAGGATGCCTTATCCTAAGTATAGGGGGACCGAGTGATTTTTATAATTTTGTGTTTCTTTCTTCCTTTATTCCTTTGGTTGTAGATTCTCTTCCTCGGTTACCTCATTTTTTTCCCACTATTCTTATGATGACCTAATCGTAAGTATAGGGGGGTTGACTGACTTCTATTCTTTCATTCTTTTTCACCCACTTTTACTTAGCACGAGTTATGTTCTCCTTTTTCTCTTTTGATGCTATGAGGAAATAACACAAGCTAAGTATATGGGGGTACGTATATATATAGTGTATATACTTTTGTCTATAACTCGAACTTTTATGTATTTTCTATATCTATAAAATCCATAAAACGTGGGTGAGGGTAATTTAAAATCCACCTATTTATTTAAATTATTTATAAAATCCTAGTAAAGAAGTAAAATATGTTTAAAATTCTTATTTAAAATACTTAATTTAAAATGTGTATTTAAAATATGTATCACTTATTTAAAATCCTGTATATTAAAATATGTGTAAAATTCCTTAAATCCTTGTAAAATCTTCTGTTTATAAATTTTGTAAAATCCATAAGTTATTTAATCCAAATAAAATATGGGTAATTTTTTTTAAAATTCTTGTACATAAACATGTTTATAAATATAACAAAATACATAATAAATGTAAAGTATAAAATTTATAAAAATTACAGAATCCTTAAAATTCATAAAAATTGGTAAAATTGAAAAGATATATTTCACAGAAACATGGTTGCATTTGCATTAGCATTTTTTAGAATAAGTTTGATTTCTAGAACTAAAGATTGGGAAAAGTCTAAAGGATGGAGCTTGATTATGACCTTTAACTTTCATTGTAAGGAGCCTAGTTAGGAATTGGATTTTAGACTCTCTAGGTATTTAACTTAAATCTTTGAGTTCCATGAGACCATGTTTGGGAAGTCAACTCGAAAAGTGCCTAAGTAGAACACTTGGTGTCATCCTTTTAATTCTTCATCGGTGTACCAATTTTGGACACATGTACATTGTACATAGCTCGACTTGCAAGGGGCAACGAAGGGCAATCCATCTTGGTAGTGTGTTTTTATCCTTGTCTAATGGCGCTGACGTCTAAAGACATGAAAGATTGGAGTTGCAAATATTGCTTCGGATGAGGGATGGGTCTGCAGGCATAATTTTTCCAAGACCTCAAAAAATGGACGGAATGAGAAGATGCTATATCCGTCGAGGTGCAAAGAGATGAATGCAGTGCAAGCAACATTAGAAAGCCAACTCAAAGAAGAAGCCACCAAATACAAATATGACCACAATGGTCTGAGCTTCCACCAAAAAGCCTGCCGGCTGGGCTTCACAAGGACATGCATCTACACTGGTCACACTCCAGTTCTTTTCTCATTCTTCTACTTTCTCTCTATATTCAATTGTCGACACAACACGAACTGACCTTAGAGTGGAATACCTCCCTCCCTGAGGAAAGAGTAGCTGGATGAGGAACCAATGGGAGTTTATAGCTGTGATGGGTGGTTTCTTCGCTTCTTTCAAAGCGGGAAGAGCTAAAACAATTCACACATAGTACATATTGATTTCAAGGTTGATAGAGTTTGTGATATGAATGAGTGGATCTGAACTGGTTGTTGAGGTGAACTGAAACAAGGATTTATGGAACTTGAGGACTGTTGAGGCTAAAATCCTAATTCTAGTTAAGGCTCTGACAAAATGCTTGCTTCTGGCCCGATTGAGCTTTGTCCTTTTTCTTTTCTCACGAATTGGATTAGGAAAACAAATTCATTCTAACCTTCTTTTTTTTGTTATTTTTCAAATAAGTGTTTGATAAGGGACTACCAAAGTTCAAGTATAGGGGGTTGATGAATCCATGATTCATTAACATTTTGTATGCATTTTATCTTAAAGCCCTTAACAAATACATGTGAATATCCATTAATTTTCACTTTTTAACAAAATCCCATTCATAAATAAAAATGCACTTTTATGTAATAAAATCATGTAAATAAATAAATGGATAAAAATAAATAAAAAAATAAAAATAAAGACAAATTGTAGATATGTAAATATGTACAATATGACTTGTAAAAATAAATATAACTGAAAGGTATATTTATAACCTAATCCCTGAGACCAAGTCAACATGGATTGGTCGACAAATAAATAAGTAGGGGGAGATAAGGAAGAAAACAAATAAAAATAATTAGTTTTACACTCTACACATTCTTCATTAATTATCCAATAAATGCCAAAACTACAAAGAAATTTAATTAATTCATATTATTATATTTTTCACCAAACTCTTCTCCTAATTATTTCAAAAAATGCATAGAAAAATATAAAATAAGTTAAAAAAATTACCTTATTTATATACCAAGAAATCCAACTTGTAAATTGTCAAAATCTCAACTTCTGAACATCATAATTTTCTCATACGAACTCCAATTCTCACCTTTGAAGTTTCTAATTAATGAAGGTGATTTCACTAAAACTGGAGTCCGTTTACAAAAAGTCGGTTTGGGGACCTAACCACAATTGGGTTTCTGGGCTATTTCTTTTATCTAGAACACATTATTTATTATTTTAATGATTTTATAATTTTTCATTATTTTCTTGATCTTGTATTTTAACCATAACTTATTTTATAATTTTTGAAACTTTTTTATTATTTTTAATAAGTCAAAAATTCTAAATTATATGTATAAATGAATTGTATAACTTATACTTTTTTTACTAATATACTTAAATTAATTTATTAAAATCTAAAAAAATCGTATATACTTTATTTATTAACAATAATTAACAAAATATGAAAATGATATACTATTCATTAATTTATAAAATAAAAAATCCAAAACATCTTTGTTAAGTATAGTTTATACTTATTTATTAATATAATATGTATATTTCATAAAATAATTTTTATTTATTAAAACTAGTTATACCAAAATTTAGATAATTTAATTATCTACATTTTTCATTTTAATACACATTTAAAATAATGCTATTTACTATTTACTATCTATTTATTAAGGTATTTATTGATCTTGACCAACTAGATGCTGACACGTGTCAGCACCTGGGAGCTTCTACTCTAACAAGAAGCAGATGCTTCTGTTATCACTAACCGACCTTCACTTGATTCTTCCCGCCATCTCCTAACCTCTTTCTCCGATCTACTCCAATTATTCACGCCCACTATAGATTCCTATCTAATATCCATCAGATTCGTCTATAAAAGCCCCTCAACTTTGCCATTAACTACTAACTGCTCCTAAGCATTCCACTTCAAGAAATAACTGGCCATCGGCCCTACATTGCCACTGTGCTCCACCTCATTATGACCATGATAGGGCCTGAGGATCACCCCGCGTGGAAGACAAGTCAATGGAGGAGGGTTCCAAGGTGAAGTGTCGCCTTGCATCGCAGCTTCACCACCACGTCCAGCTCTGAGAAGACCGCCTCGTCGAGCCATCACTAAGAAGGTCTTACACCTTCAAAACTCCTAGGTATCCCTCCATCTTTTCTCTTTTAATTCTCAATTCTCGTGCACCAATTATATCCCTTAATCATGTAGTTAGGACACTCTAATCACCCTTTTAGACGCATACCAATTCCAGCCTTCAAATCATACTCACAACCATTCAAATTCACACTCTTTTTGTCTCCTCTTTTCATTGTTTTCATCGCTTTGATTTTTATAAGTTCGTGTAATTTTGAGTGACTTCTAGCGTTTGTTGTAAAATCCAGAAGATAGTGAAATTTCTCGAGATTTCTTTCTTTCATCGTAAAATACCGTACGGTTCTTCATCCTCCCTGAGTTCGACCCAGGCACACTTACTTGAATAAATATTAAAGTGTAGATAAAATAGAAGAGAGAAGCTACGTATTCTCTCTCTCTCTCTCTCCTATTTTATGTATTTTTATTTCATCGATCGAAATCTGATCTCTGCGGTTCTTTCAACAACCGACAAGTCTCTTCTTTATTTAACCATGTGTCAGATTTCAGTTTATCGTAAGTCTTCTTTAGTGTAGGCTTCGGCTATAGTGGTCTTGCCTATCCTCCTCAATGACGCGGTCCACCTACGGATTAGTTGTTTTAGCATCCACCCTGTTCATCTCATATTCTATGTTCTGTTCATCATCTCATATAGCATCTCTCTCATCGGTCCTTCTCCTCAAATAATAGATCATTTTTTGAAAGGGGATCTGGGTCAATCCTTGATTGGTCAAATGCTGCTGAAGTTCTTGAATGGAAGCAAGGAGCTAGTTGTTGACATAATTCTACGTTGTGTAGTGCCCTTCCCCTTGATCATGCTACTCGACTGGTTGAGGCTGCGGTCCCTTCCCCTTCCTGTAGCAGCAATTTCAGATTCTGCTTGCAACTCTAGCTCAGAATCAGGTTCTTGATCTGATGGTTGAATAAACCCTGATCATTCTCTGTCTGAACACCAAATGCTGAGATGAATATGGTATTAAGGTCAATCCAAGATGGTTGTGAATGGAGCATAGGATATTTAATGAAATCGATCTCCATCCAAAAGGGATTGGTTCTGGGACATGAGTAATCCTAATGTTTTTGAAGAGGAAGAGCTAGTTTGGGCTGTGAGTCCATCCAGAACAATTTATTTATTGGAGAAAGGCACGTGTTGAAAGAAGAAGGATCGGGGAGTCCAAGGATAAGTTTGCAAAGGATGAACCAGTGTCCTGGAGATCGCCCTGCATTATTGTAGATGTCTGCAACATAGAATCGATGTTGGTATAAACAGAGTGCCAGCTGAATAATCTATGAGTTGACATCTTGAGATGGTCAAAAGGATATAGATGGTAGATGAAAGATATGGAGATGATCACGAAATAAAAGGTGTGTAAACCAATAGATGACTCAAAGCTAGTAGGGTCAAAGAGGAAGTAGAAGAAGAATGTCAAAAATATGCAAATGAGGGAAACTTTGATCTTTGAACCTAAACTAGATTCAAACAAACACAATACAAAATGTGTATGAAAGATATGGAGATGAGCATGAAATAAAAGGAGTGTAAACCAATAGATGACTCAAAGCAAGCAGGGTCAAAGAGGAAGTAGAAGGAGAATGTAAAAAATATGCAAATGAGCGAAACTTTGATCTTTAAACCTAAACTAGATTCAAACAAACACAATACAAAATTAGTTCACCAACTCAACCCAATGTGAAGCTGTGAGGGTTCAACTATTTCTATCTTTTCAGTTTAAGGTTTATAGATTCATGCAAAAATTGTCACGAATCCTTAAGAAGCTAGCCCCTAGAGGAGAGTGTATACTACAAGGAAGAGTCTCCCGTACTTTCCACCTCCTTTGTATCATGTGATATGCACTCTTTAAGGTCCACAACCTCGTTCCTGGGTGGCTACTCAACCAAAGAAATACACGAGACAATGAGATAGACACACATGTGAGGGCATGGCCTAAGCTCAGTACTTCAAACGAAGTCGATGTTCCACACAAGGCGGAGACACCATGATTGACAAGGCCCTACTTGTCCATGTACGATAGGAGCGCTGATACTTCCCCCATCCCAGGTGATTGTTGAGGCGGCCAACAATTGGGTTTTTGGCTCTATTCCTTAAGGGTCATGCCTCACTCTGTCAAGAAGGTACCTAAAATCAATGTGGGCTTTGGGAACCCCAAACAATGATGTTCATTAAGAATTTTATTTATGTTATAACTTCAATTAGTAGTTTCTTTTTTAATTTTTAGTTTTCACTTTTTTTGAGTATTTTTCAATATCAAGTGCTTAACAATTTTTTTTGAATTTTCTTTAATTCCAATGTGATCCAAAAATAGAGGGATATAGCGGTAAAGCAATGCAAGGTGACATGAAAAGGGAAATCTCACATTAGTGCCTAAATGATGCATGCTCAGTTAGAAGATTGACAGTGCTTCCTAATGCTCTCCATGCAGGATGCTAAACAAGAATGTTTAAACCTATAATATATGTACGATATGCAAGATGAAATCATCCGAAGTAGGCAATTACAATGATGTGAAGAACCAAATGGTAAACACCAAGAAAGAAAACTAGAGTTCGATCTTGGAGGCTCCTCGATGCCCACCACAATGGGTCATGGAAGCGCTCTATGGAGACCTCTCGCGGCACATGGTTTAAAATCTAAATGTTCAACAATTAATTTAAACTATGTCCAAATGTAAAAACTATAAGTGCATGCAAAGTTCTTATGTGTTAGATCTTAATTTACTCGATCAAGCAATTCTGAAAACTAAGGTCTCATTTCAGAAAACAAATAAAAATAAGGAGGAATGCACAAAATACGGAAAACAAAGAAAATAAAGGCGATAAAAATCACGAAAAATTCGATGAGCCCCCAAGTGAACAAGTACTTGGTAATTGGGCCCTAATGTCAAAAGTTCAAAGTATTTGTATTATTACAAATTAATATGTTCAGAAGTAAATCACTCTCATAAAAGAAAACAAAAATTCTATGCTAAGTCTCTTAATCTATCTCTTGCTTTCTCCTCTTGGTGAATCTGTAGAATGACCAAGTCTTCTCGAACTAGGTGCCTCAACGACCTAGGAAGTCACCGTCGTCTTGAAGTCCCTCGCAAGAAAAATAGAAGAGATTACTATTAGCACAATGAACAATAATATCAAATGGAAGAGAAAATAAATAAAGAAAAACAACGAAATAAAAATGATCCAAAGTTCTATCCTATGCATTGCTCCCAAACAACGATGCCATTTGATGACACGAGTTTTATGAGGATCTAAAATAATATCCTCACATAGTGCGAAGATAAAATGACATTGAGGCGACCGCTCACAAGTCCATGTCGTCAATCAATAATCAACCCACACAACGTATAGAATAATCAATGCAAGCAGCGCGGATAAAAAATAATTATACCCTACAATGGAATGTATACCAGACAAGTAAAGTAGTGGTTGAGCATAGGAAACAATGGAGGACAAACAATCAAAAATTGGCAAAGAAAGATAATAAATAATTTTCAACTTTTTAGGATTATCAGAATGTTTGTGAGTTTTTAATTTTATATTTTTCAAATTTCTTTTTATATTTTTTGCTTTTTATATTTTCTTTTTCTTTCTAATATATACTATAGGAATATATATATCTATAGAGGCCCTTCTAATGAGGTGCACCTTTCCTGGGTACATGGAAAGCCCATCACGAGATCCGTTAGATCTCGATCTAGTGGTTCTTCATCCAAAAGGGTGTTTGAGTCCATACATTTTCGTTTTAAATTTGAATTTAATTTTGAATTTGAAATTTATTTCATCCATGTATTTTTCCATTTTTAGCGCGTCTAATTTGGTATTTTTTGTTGCCTTTTAGTTAATGAAGTTTCACCAACATGGTAGCATTTTCACGCAATGCAAAATAGCAAATCTTTTTGTAAAATTCTCGTTGATATTGTAGAACTGTATCCTGCATTGTAAAATAAAATCACAATTAGTAATAGTTATATTTTTATAATTGTAATTTATATAACACTATTGTAAAAGTCCATGCACGTTTTGTAAAATATGTATGAAGATTGTAAATCCACACCCACAATTATGTGCGTTTTTCACCAAAATGTATGGTACTTTCGCGCCCTGCAGAATGCCAAGCATCTTTGTAAAATTCGAATCCACATTGTAAATTTGTATCCTGCATTGTAGAATAAGATCACAGTTAGTAATACAATTATTGTTGTAATTCTAAATTTGGTAATGTCTTTGTAAAATACAGTATCATATATGTAGGAAATGTCTTGGTATTTGTGAATTCTGGTCAGAGATTGTAAAATCCCCCTCTCGAACATTATCTGAGTCTGAATTCGAATTCGAATCGTATTTTCGAGATAAATCTGAGTCCGAGTTCAACATGACTCGTTCAACTCGGTAGATACTTCCATATGATACCGTAGGTAGCGTGGGCAACATTTATCTCATTGAAATAGTTTTTGCCATATCACGGAATTTAAATAAATGTAAGAAAACAGTTTGAATTTTGTAAAAAAATGATATGAGATTGTAAAAAATGATCTGAGATTGTAAAAATATACTCGAGATTGCAAAAAAGGATCTCTGATTGTAAAACACTTGGCATGCCCTCCATCTCCAGCATCCTTACTCGACCTACACCTCCTCCGCCCTTCTCCTCCATGACCCACCTCCTCCATGCACGTCCTCCTTCGCCCACACACCTCCATTCACGCTCTCCTTCATCCTTCTCCTCCATGATCCCCCTGCTCCACATGCAACCATCACCCCCACACGACGCTGCCTTTATTACATACAAGAAAACAACCTTGGAGAACGCCATCACCGACCACCTTAGAGTAGTGTGTTGCATCCACCATCTTGCACGCCATCACCGACAAGCAACAACGTCCTCCCCTCATGCCGCCATCAAGAGAGAGAGATGGAGGAGAGGAACCTCACGCGAAAAATGAGATCGAGAGAGAGAGAGGCGGGGGAGAGAGGGGAAGAGAGAGAGGAGAGAGGAGATAATTGTGGAGATATTTGTTGCATTCTAAATTTAGAATATGTTAAAATGACCATAATGGATTTTTCAACATTAAAAATATATTAATAACGATCTATTAATGACAACCATCGGATTGATTGCGTATGGTTAGGATGATGGGCTTTCCATGCACCCAGGAAAGGTACACCTCATTGGATATATCTCCTATATGTATAACTATATAGATAATACAGACTAATATAATTATAAATACAACTAAAAATACAAAAATTATAGAATAATTATTTTTGGGGTTTTAGAAAATTTCCACTTTTTTTGAGATTTATAGATATTTCTATTAATTCTTAACATTTTTTAATTAAAAAATCCAAAAATAAAGATTAAATAAATAGGTTAAATTGATTTAAAAAATAAAAATAGCAAAAAAATAAAAAATTCATCAAATCAATTATATTATATAATAATAAAAATAAAGAAAATTGAGAGAAAAAATAAAATTTTTTTGGATTTTGGTGATTTATTGTATTTTTATAAATGATTTTGGACATTTCTAATTTTTAGTATTTCTTTTTCTATTTTTTGGGATTCTCGGTCTGAAGTTGAAAAAAAATATAATAAACAAAATGAAATTTTTTTTGGAATTTTTCAAAAATATTTTATATTTTTAGGACTTTTTACTTCAAACAGGGATTTTCCGTGCTATTTTTTATTTTTAAAAAATTGGTAAAATTAGCAAAATCGATTCCAAAAATATATCTTTAATGAGTATGCTAGCAGGAATTTAAGCCTATTTTTTCATAATTTTTGGAACTCGGATAGTATTTTAAATAAATAGAAAAAATGCACAAAATATATGAACAGTCAAGGGTATTTTTCAATTAAAAATAAAGGCAGTGTTACACTGCAAATTACCTAAAAAATTACAACTAATATTCGAATATATGAACTAAACAGAAATACAAAACATGTATTGGGTTACATGCAAAATCGCCACCTCACATGGGTTGACACATGATGAATCTCGGATTCATCACTATAAATCTCATTTATTAAGCTCAAATCCCTCAAAATCAATCGCATTTCTGCATCTATTCTGCATAATTAGCATTCATGCATGTTTTCATAAGAATCACATTTTAGCACTAATTTCCGCACAAAATAAGAAGCCAAAAATCCATGCCAAAAGTGACCTGTAAATAGCCTAACTTCCCGGATTTTTAACTCATTCATGCGAACTCCAAATGACACATAACTACCTCCACTCTGTATATATTAATAACAAGAATAAATGAAAAATACAAAAAAATCACTAATCCAAATAAGTGTACCAAAAACCCAAACCCTAATTTCAGGATTTCCGGACTAAAAACCTCATATCTTCCTCATCCAGTGTCCATTTTAATCCTACTCACTTTTGAACTAATGTACATTCAATTACCTTCAAAACATGACCAAGTACAAGTGATTCTGAGCTTATATGTGGAAGTTGGGTTTTGGGCCTCCTTTGTACATTTTGTATTTTAGCGGTTTTTGACATATTATTTTATGTACAAATTTAACATATTTTAGTTTGTTTCCTTTTTATTTCTCTTCTTTGATAAAAGTTTTAATAAAATGCGTAAAAATCGAAATCCAAAATGAGCCTGAAATCAAAGAAACAAATTGGGTCCGAGTCTTCACTAACCGACTGTACAAAATCGGTCTTTTTCGTATTTTATTTATTTTCTTATTTTTAATTAATAAAAATAAAAAAATAGATTAATATGTAATTATTTGTCTTTGATTTTATCATACTTTTTTCCAGAATTTTATCTGGTTTAAAAATGAAAAAAAAAATAGAAAACCCAAAAGTCAAGGTATTCTGTGTACATGGGATACCCTAAAAATTCACTTTTTACATTTGATTGATTTTGGTTTTGATGTCTTCATGAAAGTTGTAGAATCATCGAGACGAGCAATTTTCGTGAAGAAACTTTTTCAATCAAAGACCGTTTACTATTTATTTTGTATTATTTTAAGTATTTAATTTCTGAATTTTCTGGTGCCGCCATGTGGCCACCCCTGGAGCCGCCATGTGTCAGCCATTTTTGTTATATTATTATATCGTTTTTATAAAAAAATAAAAAAAAACCCGCACGTGCGTGGCACGTACCGCAAATGCACGTGCCAAGCACGTGCGTCGTCCTTATGCTTTCCGCCACAACGTGTCTCTTTCCTGGACGCCCGATATTGGCCGATCGGACGGCCAAGGCTCGTCTCCTACCTCCTGCCCTTCGTTCCCAATTCGGTTGACCACCCACGATTTTCACCGTCATCCCCCTTGATTTCTCCGCCGTCGTGAATCCTCCCCTCACCGCAAATCTCGCGTCGTTGTCGATCCATCAAAGATTCGACATCCAATCGAATCATCGCCCAAATCCTGATCGGCCCTCCATGACACGATTTGCCCCAGATCTTTCCAATCTTGCCATCTCCGATCATGGATCCCCAACCCTATTTAAGAAGCATCATCGCACCTCTGAAGATCATCCGTTGACTGCAAAGCATTCAGGGGAGCGTCGTTGGTGACAGCTCGGCCTCCCCCATTATCCCTCGATGAGATCCAACGCCCATCAGCATTGCTGCAGCGTGACCAAGCTCCGCATTTGCTGCCAAGCTCCGGTCGTTCAGTGCTGTTGAGCGTACAACCACAACTCCGCCGCCTCTTTCGCCTTCCTTGGCCTACCCTCTACGGCTCCGGCTACCACTGTAGAGCCTACGTCTACAACCACTGCTACGTCACCAACACACCGAAAACGAACTCCAGCAAAGCTTCCACGCCAGCGTCTTCTCCGACCCTCCACAGCACGTTCACCGGCCACGCCTCGACCACAGGAGACCATCGGAGCGGTCCCCGGCCTCTCCACGCCACCAGGAGCTTAGCCCCACCGCCACCAGCACCGGGCTCCTCTCGCGAGCCTCCGCTGCCCAAGGTTGGGCCTCCTCTGCCTTTCGCTCCACCGCCTGGGCTGGGCTCAACCCCACCGTCTTTTCGCTCCACCGCAGCATCGGCCTTGCTCTGTCATTCACACCACCGCGGGAACAACTAGGAGCCCGCCCTTCCACCAGATGCGTGCTTTTCCACCGCCGGCCGGGCACCGGGCCGAGGCCCCCTTCCCCGCATGAGCGATACATGACAGGGGGGAATGTTAGCAATACATCACCAGGGATCACATGCTATGCACGTGACCCGCTGGAGAATTTGCATCGTGCCCCCTGAAGAACATTCGACTTTCATTAGAGCCTAGGGTCACGTGCATTGCACGTGCCCTCTTGGGGAATTTTCAAGGACGCCCTCAAACGTTTCTCCATTGCGTATGAGTCCCCGCCAGCCAGAGGTCACGTGCCTCGCACGTAACCCTCCGGTAATTATGCAGAAAGCCCCTAGAGTTCTTGTTAATTACAACTAGGTCCCCCTTGCATATTTTATTTTTATTTTATTGCATATGTACCCCTGTGTTCTCTAGTAATTTTAGACCTCTACATGACTTTATTTTATTACCCTAAAAAGTATTGTGTTCCTCAATTAATTCTCTACAATTTGATATATTGTGGACATTTTTGTGATTGGTGGTTAATTAATAATTAATTATTCAGTGAAAAATTGCATATTTTACCCATTTCTTGCTCTAAAATTCATATTTAATAAACTATTGCTTTAAAAATTCCCTAAATATAACATATTGTAGAATTAATTGTGCTTTACATTGTGCTTTAAAATAATTGAATTTGCATGCATAGTTTGTCCTGTAAAAATATTTTGCATATTTCAGTGTTTGATTTTTAATAGGTATTGAAACTAGTATTTTCGAGGTTTAGGATTTTTCTGAGATCCATCAACTAGTGATAGATCTCAGATAATTTTTTTCCTTGAAAATATTTAGGTTTAATATTTATTATAATTAAATATTGAAATTCACTTTGTTTGCATTTAAAAATTCATAAAAAAATCATATTGCATCCAAAAATTCCAAAACAAATAAAGTGCATTCATTTCACCATAGTTTGCATCTTGGCCAAGTTTCATATTTTTCGGACATCGTTTGAGTGTTATTTACATTTCAGTACCTATAATAGGCCGAACTTGCATTGTGCATCTTTTATTGCATTAAAAGTTCCCAAAAAAACTGCCTTGAAAATCGCACACGAACTTTGATAGACATAATTCTAGGTTGTTCCTTTTCCTTCTTGTGTTCGAACTTGGGACTAGCCTAGGTAAAATAAACATAACACCACGTTATTAAAAATTGACAAATATTTTGTATGGTTATTTTCTTGACCGATTTCGATTGCTGCCTACAACAAACAACAAAATCATACATTAATTTTTACGATCAAATAAACACATCTCTTTAACACAACGCAATTAGGGATTTGTCAGATGGCGCCATTGCTGGGAAGGCAAACAACTTAGTTTTGTGTTTTGAAAGTTTTTATTCGGTTTTCCGCATTCGGGTAGTCTGCCCCATATTTTTTTCATTGTAAATTCCAATTTTTTCCTGTAATTTATTTCAATTTATTTTCAATATTTATTTTTCTTATTTTATTTTTGATTTATTTTTGACTCACTCTCTTACACCATCTCTCTTATTTTTCTTGCGAGGTACCCGGCGTACGTGGAGCGGTTATTCAAAAACCGACGCATCTTCACCGAATTCTGAAAAAGCAGCAATTATATTAAAATCGAGTTGAGTTGTGAGAGAGCGTAGAGTATAGGATTTTAATTTACGTATTTTTTTTGTAAATTGCTCATTTATAGTGGTGTTCGTTTGGACTCTCATGCATGTAAAAAGATCTTGAGCTATTCTTGTGGTGTGCCGTAGCCTGTTTCACTCTCCGGTGAGGGTAGGGCTCGACTTGAGTGGCGATTAGGATAGACCTGCACATACGGCTCTCAGAGCATTAATATTTTTGATTGTGCTCGTAGGAATTAGGCCACATTGCACTTTTAATTGAGATGCACATTAGATCGTTCAATTTAGCCAAAATTCAACTCAATTCTTTCCCCACTAATAGAAGTTTCTTCTAGGTGTTCTTTTTCATCAGCTAGCATCATATAGAATAAATTTTTAATTTCGGTATTACATCCCACATGGAGATTGCGAGGATTAACTATAAGTCTTCTAACCGAGCATACAGCATTGTTTTCACATACATCGGCTTTTTCCCGAACTCCTCCCTCTTGGTTTTGTCACATAAATTTTAAAGGAAATTGGGACTGGACGGTAGACGTTTATCTGTGCTCATTTAATTCTACAATGATCACCTAATTAAAATTGGGACTGCTAAATATAACTGATCTTAATAACCCATAATATCAAGAATTTTTGCGGGAGAGCAACCCTGACCTTGGATGTTTTTTTTTGGAGTGAGCGAGAGACGACACTTAAGGCTAGAGCCCAAAATCGGATTTTCATATTGACTATTGATTCTACCAAAAATGATTAGCTACTTCTCAGTGAGGATCTACGCGTAGCCGGTAAATGGTTTGGATTTCCTTAGCAGAGTGGGCGGTTTAGAGGACAATACATAAGGCTCCGTCCTCAAGTAACGGGTAGCCATTCTACGGTCCGTACTTACTCCCATACTGGCTGAAAGTTGGTGCAACTAGTCGTAAGAATTCGGGCCAGTCATTACGAAAAGTTCTGCACCTATCAGCTTGCTAAATTCTATCGAAGATTGTCTTATCACCAATTAAAATTGAAAAGATAATAGCCGAACTCTTTTGGCTTCATTGTGTAAGTTGGTGAATCTGGGGTTTTATTTGTGTTTGCATTGGTGTGCGTGAGCCGATATCAAAGATCAAAAGCCGCACATTTGATAAAATTTCTTTTGACTATCCCATGCAATCATCTCTCTCCTTTCTTGATTTAAACGTCATCATGGAACTTTTATCCAAAAACTCCCCGCATCCAGATCATGAAAATCATTGCAAACCCAAACCATCATTCCTTTCAGATCTTTCAAAAATGGCCAAACATTTATCTGTAAATCCATCAGAGCTATACTATGAAAATGAATTTGTCTCAGTTAGGCCCAAATCAACTAAGTCCTCTTCCTTCAATAATCCTCTGACATTTGTAGAAGACTTTCACCCGCGGACGAATTCAGCCCCCTCATTGAATTGCTACTCGAATCATCCAACCGCACATGACCACCTACCATCTTGGACTAAACTATCTTATTCTCAGTTTCTCGCTATTGAACCATTTCAAGATCAAAATACCTTTGAGTCTCATGACTGGCCGAGAAACCAAACCCAGATGGAAGGACCCGTACTTAATGATCATCAATGTTTGATTGACCATTACAAACCCCTCTTCAGACATGATACTCATACAGAGGACTGGACTGACCACATGGAAACACATAAACCCTGTATGTGGACTCCACAATATCAAGGTCTGACCAATCATGATCAAAGGATTGAACTTTACTCATACCAACTCCACATATCTAGACCATATGAGCATCCTCCTTCCATAATTTTTTAGGAGAAATTTTTAGAAAATAATGATCATATAAGGGATATTCCAAGAAACTCTCCTCTTATATACAACAAAATGGAAAATGAAATTATTGAATCTCAAATGCAAAAACACACACCGATTGCTCCCATCATTGATCATGAACAGATTTTTGAGGATGATATTTCGAGGATAAATAAGAAATTTGAATTAATGGAGGAAAAATTCAGAAATTTTACTGACCGACTTAGTTTATTTTATGGGAGCTCGGACATAAAAATGGATGAGAAAAAGATTGGATCTCATGATGAAAATTTTGAGGATATTCAAAAACCTAGGAACGATTCCAACATCGACACCTCTGCATATTACTCCCCTAGGAATGACTATGCCTCTGACATTTACTATGAACATCAAAGCCCCTGCTCATCATAGGAACACACCACATCACCACACCATACAGAAAATACCAAAAAATGGGAATATTCAAAAACACCAAAAAATTTGAAAATCTAGAAAATTTCATAAAAATTGAGACAGATGAAGATATGAAGAATTTGGATCCTGCTTTACAAGAAGCAATGGAAAAAAGATTGATGTTTGAACTTCCCTTTATAAAGGCCATTGAACACTTTCCCGACCTTAAAGGATTTATAATGGACAAAAATAATGACCAAAAAGTCGGGAAGGATTAGAACAAAGACTGAAAGAAATATCTTGTCAATGGCCTCCTCCTTGGTGTTGAGGAGAAAAACAAAGAGCTGCATAGTGAAGCGATTGCCCAGATTTGACTGCATAATAAAAGATACAATTTTCACCCATGCTCGGATTGATGATGATTCACCAATCAATATTCTCCTGACCGCTGTATTCCACGAACTCAAACTCGAACTGATCAGGAAGATACAAGAGATTGTTCAATTGGCTGACTGATCAATAAAGCGGTAGAGAGGAATCATTTCTGTCATCATGATAATCCAAGGTTCTCCTCTCAAAGTAGAATTCACGATCATTGATATTAAGCATCAAGGAGAATTTACCCAGTCTCCAATTATTCTCAGAAGCAATTCTTGGCATTGGCTAAGGCAATCATTAATTGTGAGACTCGGGAAATCAATTTCACAGCATTAGAAGCACTTCGATCTAACACAGTCTTTGTGGAACCACGATTTTCTAAGGCAACCCACGAAGTCCCCGACAACCACAACCATGAAACGGAAGAAGAGCCCAACCCCACTGCTACACATGAGATAGCGGTTGTTGATGAGACTATGGTTTAGAGACTCTCCCTCCTGCTCCATTCCTAGGTGCTATCACCATGGAGAATCGAGTATATGAATCATATGATCCGGAGAGTTATGCATGGTCGCACCCGGGGTCGGCCTATTGTAACTACCTTGATCACATCTACTCGACACACGAATGCTCCAATATCAAATCAATTGAAAACGAACATACAGAGACTCTCCCTAGTATTTCAATTCCTGAAGATCTCAAAATAGACAAAAATTTCTTCTATGATCCTGAGACATATGCATGGTCACACCCAGGAGCAACCTACTCTGAATATCATGACCAAATCATCTAAAATCGAGAGTGCACCAACATTCAGAAGACTAAGAACAAACACGCAGGATGAACACCGATCAAGGAGAAGAATTCTAATGGTTATTCATTTGAATACTCAAGTGAACCGACACCTTCACGAAGCAAGAAAAAGAAAGTCACCTTTGACCTTTCGGAAGAGGAATCAACTAATGATCCCTCATCAGGTCCGAAAAAGGTAATCTACATGAGTGAAGTGTGTTCAGCAGCTCTAAAGCCATATCTTTGCAAGCATCCAAAATTCGATTCTCGTTGGACAACTCCCGTTCCTAACTACTATTCATCCAAAGATGATGCTCCTGCCCTCTTCAAGTTCACTGGAAATATTTCTAATGAACTGACTGAGACCAGTGCTTCTGAGTATTCATATGAGGATAAACCGCCTCATCCCCAAAAGGAATGAATTCTGAGGAAACAAAAAGACCAGAATATTTGGAGTATGTGCACTTTGAAATATTATTCCTCTGCGGATAACTCTGATGATGGATACCTTTCAAGTGACTCAAATGTTTCATCTATTATCCATCATGATTTTTCTAAGGATGATACGGAAAAGTTGGGAATCATATGCTTCTTCTCCATCTCGTCATTACGATCTCCCATCATAGGCTCACAAAAAGATCAGCCAAAAACCGCCTTAATCATCGGCTACCCACCCCCCCTCCCGACCACATCGGTCCCATTGTACAGTTTCTTCCTCTACTTAGGCCAAGGCCTAAGTATAGGGGGGGACCGATGCCATCTGTATATACCATTTCCGCGCATTACACTCTTTCTCACGATCGTTCCATTTCCACCCATCTCTTATACTTAGGCTCACCAGAGACTAAGTATAGGGGGAACTGACACCCACCTGTATATACTCCCCACATTCACATATCCCGACTGCTTCATTTTTTTCTTTTCCGCCCTTCTTCTATACTCAGCCTTTTCACAGCCTAAGTATAGGGGGGAGGACCGATGTATCTCTTTCTTTTTTTCCTCTTTCCTTTTTCACTCTCGTATGCTTAGCCTGAGCTATGTCTTCTTTACGCTTCTTGTGCTCTGAGGACACAGCACTCACTATGTATAGGGGGTCTGTATATATACTTTGTATATATTTTGTCCATATCTCGTACTTGTGCGTAAGTCTATATGTATTTACAGGTTGGGTAATCTTTAAAAAAAGAAAAAAAAACAAAAAACAAAAAAAAAGACAAAAAAGAAAAAAAGAGTTTTGCTACTAACACTGATTGTGCCCAAAATTTTTGAAAAAATGGCTTCTTTTTCAATTTTGCATTAAAAAAACAAAACAAAAACAAAAAAAAATCCCTTGCATAAAATTTTAAAAAAAAAAGAAAGAAAAATTGAAAAAAATGTGTCTGCATTTCACACACCTGCACTTCATCCAGCATCGCATTCATTTGCATCTGTGAAAAGTCATTGGGTTCTGAACCGAGTTAAGAGCAGAAACAGAGAGTGATCTAGACTTGACCTTAATCCACCTAATTTTCAGAGGAACTTCACCGAGAAATAGGATTTTAGAAGCTTCAGGTTTTTGACTTAATTCTTTGAGTTCCACATGACAATGTGTAACGTTTGACTCTTAGTGTCTAACCTTGTCTCTTCATTCTGGGTACAACACTGGAATAGGGAATTAATTTGTACTCTCGCACTGCGCACTTAGCTCAACTTAGACGAGATGTTGGAAGACTGTGTGAGTTTCTTTTCTGGTAGTGTGGAAATCTAAAGACCGGAGTACGGGTTGAAATAAAGCTTCGGAAAGGGGATGGACGGCTGGGCACAATTTTTTCTAAGACCACAAAAGATGTACAGAACAAAAAGATTCTATATCTGTAGGGGCACAACAAGATCCAAGCAGAACCACCAAAAATTCCAAATACAAAGAAGCATTCTACCAAATAAATATCTGACCAAAAAGGTCCAAGCTTGAAGAAAACCTGCAGATCTTGGTGGAGACTCGGCTACACTGGCCAGCTTGACAAGGAGAGATGACTACGCTGACCACCCTCCAGTTCTTTTATCCTTCTTCTAACTTCTCCCCCAATTCAATTGTGAACACAACGCGACAGACCTTAGAAGGAAAGACCTGACTCCCCGAGGATGAGTTACTGGAGAGGAGAGGAGCATGGTAGTCCAGCATTCTGGATGGGAAGAGCTAAAACCTTTCACATACATGAGTCGATTGTTCAATGTTGATAGGGTATACTTTGGGAAGAGAATTGATATAAGATGACTTCTGAGCCGAATCTGGAGCAATGATGTGTAGAACTTGAAGGCTGTAGATTTTAAAATTCTAGGTCTCACAGAAGTTCCGACATACAAATAATCCAAAGGTCGAGTTTAGTTTCACTTTCACCTTCAGCTCATGGTCTTGGTATGGAACCCAATCTCATTTCAACTCAAGGCTTTTCTTTTTGATGCTCAGGGACGAGCATGGTTTAAGTATATGGGGATAATGAATCTCGAATTCATTACTGTAAATCTCATTTATTAAGCTCAAATACCTCAAAATCAATAGCATTTCTGCATCTATTCTGCATAATTAGCATTCATGCATGTTTTCATAAGAATCACATTTTAGTAATAATTTCCGCACAAAATAAGAAGCCAACAATCCAAGCCAAAAGTGACCTGTAAATAGCCTAACTTCCCGGATTTTTAACACATTCATGCTAACTCAGAATGACACAGAACCACCTCCACTGTGTACATATTACTAACAAGAATAAATGAAAAATACAAAAAAATCACTAACCCAAATAAGTGGACCAAAAACCCGAACCCTAGTTTCAGGATTTTTGGACTAAAAACCTCATAACTTCCTCACCCAGTGTCCGTTTTAATCCTACTCACTTTTGAACTAATTTACATTCAATTACCTTCTAAAACAAGACCAAGTTCAAGTGATTCGGTGCTCATATGTGAAAGTTGGGTTTTAGGCCTCTTTTGTACATTTTGTATTTTAGCGGTTTTTGACATTTTATTTTATGTACATATTTAACCTATTTTAGTTTTTTTTCCTTTTTATTTGTCTTCTTTGATAAAAGTTTTAATAAAATGCGCAAAAATCCAAATCCAAATTGAGCTTGAAATCAAAGAAACAAATTGGGTCCGAGTCTTCACTAACCGACTGTACAAAATCGGTCTTTTTCGTATTTTATTTATTTTCCTATTTTTTAATTAATAAAAATAAAAAAAATTAGATTAATATGTAACTATTTATCTTTGATTTTATCATATTTTTTCCGGATTTCTATCTGTTTTAAAAATGATAAAAAAAATTAGAAAACCCAAAAATCAAGGTATTCTACAAACATGGGATACCCCAAAAATACACTTTTTACATTTAATCGATATTGGTTTTGATGTCTTCATTAAAGTTGTAGATCTCATCGAGACGAGCAATTTTCGTGAAGAAACTTTTTCGATCCGAGGTCGTTTACCATTTATTTTGTATTTTTTAAAGTATTTAAAAACTGAATTGTCTAGTGCTAATACGTGGCAGCCCCTGGAGCCGCCATGTGTCAGCCATTTTTATATATATTATTATATCATTTTTATAATAAAAAATTAAAAAAAACCCTCGCACGTGCGAGGCACGTGCTGCCCAGGTATGCGCCAAGCACGTGTGTCGCCCTTATGCCTTCAGCTGCCACGTGTCTCTTTCCTGGCTACCCGATCTTGGCTGATTGGACGGCCATGGCTCGTATGCTACCTACTGCCCTTCGTTCCCAATTCGATCGGCCACCTGTGATTTTAACTGTCGCCCCACTTGATTTCTCCACCACCGCGAATCCTCCCCTCACCGCGAATCTCGCGCCGTCGTCGATCCATCAAAGATTCGAGCTCCAATCGAATCATCGCCCAAATCCCGGTCGGCCCTCCATCACACGATTCGCCCCAGATCTTCTCCAATCTTTCCATCTCCGGTCTTAGTTCCCTAAACCTATTTAAGAAGCATCGCCGCACATCTGAATATCATTCGTCGACTGCATAGCATTTAGGTGAGCGTCGTTGGTGACAGCTCGGCCTCCCCCATTATCACTCGACGAGATCCAAAGCCCATCGGCTTTGCTACAACATGACCAAGCTCCACATTTGCTGCCTAGCACCGGTCGTTCAGTGCCGTTGAGCCTACGACCACAAATCCGCCGCCTCTTCCGCCTTCCTTGGCCTACCCTCTACGGCTCCGGCTACCACCGTAGAGCCTACTTCTCCAACCCCTGCTACGTCACCAACACACTGACAACGAACTCCAGCAAAGCTTCCACACCAGCGTCTTCTCCGCCCCTCCCCAGCGCCTTCATCGGCCACGCCTCGACCACAGGAGACCACCGGAGAGGATCCTGGCCTCTCTATGCCACCAGGAGCTCAGCCCCACCGCCACCAGCACCAGGCCCCTCTCGTGAGCCTCTGCCACCCAAGGCCGAGCCTCCTCCACCTTTCGCTCCATCGCCTGGGCTGGGCTCAGACCTGCTGTCCTTTCGCTCCACCGCAGCACCGGCCTTGCTCCGACGTTCTCACCACCGCGGGCACAGCCGGGAGCCCGCCCTTCCACCAGACCTGCATTTTTCCACCGCTGGCCAGGCACTGGACTGAGACCCCCTTCCCCGCGTGAGCCACACGAGACCAAGGGGGGACTAGGGTCACGTGCATTGCATGTGACTTCCTAGGGAATTTTCAACGACGCCCTCAGCCGTTTCCCTATTGCACACGAGTCCCCTCCAGCCAGAGGTCGCATGCCTCGCACGTAACTCTCTGGCAATTTTACAGAAAGCCCCTGGAGTTCTTGGTAAATACAACTAGGTCCCCCTACATATTTTATATTTATTTTATTGCATATGTACCCCTGTGTTCTCTAGTAATTTTAGACCTCTACATGACTTTATTTTATTACCCAAAAGTAGCATTGTGTTCCTCAATTAATTCTCTATAGTTTGATATATTGTGGACATTTTTTGTGATTGATGGTTAATTAATAATTAACTATTCTGTGAAAAATGCCATAATTTGCCCATTTCTTGCTCTGGAATTCATATTTAATCAACCATTGCTCTAAAAATTCCCTAAAAATCACATATTGTAGAATTAATTGTGCTTGACATTGTGCCTAAAAAGAATTGAATTTGCATGCATAATTTGTCCTGTAAAAATTATTTTACATATTTCAGTGTTTTTATTTTTACTAGGTATTGAAACTAGTATTTTTAAGGTTTAGGATTTTTCTAAGATCCATCACCTAGTGATATATCTTTAATAATTTTGTTCCTTGAAAATATTTAGGTTTATTATTTATTATAATTAAATATTGAAACTCACTTTGTTCGCATTTAAAAATTCATAAAAAAATTCATATTCCATCCAAAAATTCCAAAAAAAATAAAGTGCACTCATTTCACCATAATTTGCATCTTGGCCATGTTTTATATTTTTCGGACATCGTTTGAGCGTAATTTACATTTCAGTCCCTAAATTAGGCCGAATTTGCATTGTGCATCCTTTATTGCATTAAAAATTCCAAAAAAAATGCCTTGAAAACCACGCACGAACATTGATAGACATAATTCTAGATTGCTCCTTTGCCTCATTGTGTTCGACCTTGGGACTTGCCCAAGTAAAATAAACATAACACCACGTGATTAAAAATTGACAAATATTTTGTGTGGTTATTTTCTTGACCGATTCCGATTGCCGCCTACAACGAATGACAAAATCATACATTAATTTTTATGATCAAATAAGCACATCTCTTTAACGCAGCGCAACTTTGGACTCGTCAACACTTGAGGTGACATTGCATGGACCCAAATGTAATATGAAATAAGAATATGGGTGCGATTCCAACTTTTACCAAAAATTTTAAACTAAATAAATAAATTACATGACTTATAGGAAATAAACAAAATTATAGGGGAAAGATGTACAAAATACCCCCTCTAAGCGTGCGATCGGTCAGTGGAGTACGTGCCACTTATCCACGTGGCAAACATCTGATAGTTGGTACCCCTTTGCTGATGGAGCGTCGGTGCGAATCTAACAGTCCAGGGCATGTGAAATCCAATGATAGTTGTTGCGTCTGGTGCGGCCATATGCTCAGACTGCTCCAAAGGTGGTTGGAACAACTAGGATGAATAGAGGGAAGGGCTCACTTCAATCTGGTGTCTTGGGCGACTCCGATCACAGCTCCCAGATGGTTCAAAATGACACCACGGCTTCTCCATGTCAGCCGAGGGTCTCATAAAGGCTTGAGGGACTCCAGCTAGGTTGAATGGATCCTCGAGACCTGGAAGGGCTATTGAGCTTCAATACCCTATTAAAAGAGGGCTTGTTTCTTTGGTTTCTGCAGAAGCATGTTAGGTGGCAAAAAGCGAAGATCTGGAGAGCTTCAGGGGTTGGAATGGATGCGATATGAGGTTGAACGATGTTCTCTAATGTGTGGCAAAGAAGGGAGAACTGATCTCTCGATCTGTGCAAGATCGAGGGGAATGAGGGTGCATTTGGTGTTCAGCAGATGTAGGGGAAGATGATGGCAGTGAAAGTTGAGTCGGGGTAAGCTGGATTTGGTGGCAATAAGCGGTGGAGCCGCAGCTCCAGCAAGGAGGGAATTTTTGGTTTTACGAAAATAAAACGAAATCAAATAAAATAAACACTTGCCCTAAACTAGTGTTATGCTAAGGAAAAAAGATAAGGAAAGAAGAAGAAAGCTCACCAAGAGCACACCTAGAGCAAGCTTCAAGCAGAGGATCTCCAACGAACTAGATCGCCTTGATTTGACACGTAACAAGACCCTCGAGATGTTGATCAGCCTCATGATATCATCGAGAAGGGGAATCGAAGCTCACACCTAGGGTTTATGGGCAGAAGAAGGATATGAGATTCAAGGGAGCCTGAAGGAGATATTATATACACGTCATCTACATCAGGCGATGGAGCTCGATACATGGGCTCCCCGACCAAGGAATCATATGGGCGTAAAATCTCAAAGATTGAGGATTAGAAGTCAAGAATAGATTGAGTCGAATGGATGCATGGATTAAGCACAAAAATCGAGAAGAGCGAGGTCAAACGATGTCGGACGCATCTTGTAGCCTCGATTACAGAGTTGACCGAGGTCAATTAGGGGTTGGCCCTGATTGGGTCACGTCACCAACATAAGGACAAAACATATTCAAAATTCATATATAATTGAAAATAAAATATTAAATGATATTATTAATTTTTGGTTAAAACATAAAAAATGTTTATTAATTCATGTAAAATTTTATTGTGATTTTTATTTATTTTTATCGCATAATTTATTATAAATTACTTTTTGGAGGTATATTTATTAATATTTTTACCTATATTTTTTATGTTTATTCTAATTTGTATTTTATTATTTTATTTACATACTTTATACATTTATAACTTATTTAAATGTATATAAATATATTTTTATTGTATTTTTCTGATGTAATATGTACACTTATTATATAGGAATAAGTATTGTATATAAATCTATGTATTTCTGTGTATTATTTTATTTTATTATTTTTTTCTAGTTATATTGTATTCTAAATATGTACATGTATTATAAATAATATTTAAAAAATTATGAAAATATAAAAATGATAAAGAATAAATAAAATGAATATTTTATTCAGGTATAAAGTACAATAGGGGTCCAAAACCTAACTTTTGCATCTTAACTCCAATTTAAGTGAAAACACCTTCATTAAATAGCTTATTAAAAGTAAACACCTTCATTAAATTGCTTATTAAAAATTATATACAATTAAAGGTGATTTTGATATATTTTGAGTACATATGGAGAAGATATGGGTCTAGCATGTTTAGATTTTGGATTCTTATTCAGAGTATAAAATGTACAATGCATAATATTTTGTATGGAATCAATTTTATATTTTTTTGTGTATTTATATCTACAACTTTCATGTATAAAGTTTATTTATTCTATTTATAAATAACAAAGAAAGAAATAGGTCACAAAAATGCAATATTGAAGAATGAAAGTTAGGGTTTTTATTGTATTTTTGACCTTATATCCCCCTTCTTTATTCCTTGTCGACCCAATCATCAAGATGCGTAGGTCTCGTTGTTTAGGGTCATAAAATACATTTACAAATTTATTTCTTTTTCTTTATTCTCTTATTTTTGCATTCAAAATTGTATTTTATACAATAATTATAAAATTATTAATTTATGTTATTTTGTACGAAATAATGATATTTACATGCATTTACCTAGGGTTTAAAGGTTAAAAAAGAATAAAGGTGATGAAGTGGAGATTCATCATATGGGTATATATGCAATAAAAATAAAGCACATGGACTACACTCCAAAATACCAAAAAGTTATATAGCAATATGAAAAGTATAAATACTAAACTACAATTACTTGAAGCCATAAAGGTTTAAATGCAGTTTTCCATGCACATGAGCCACCACGTGAGGTCATTCAGAGGTGCACTAAAATGCAATTTTAGATTTGTCCAAGGACATATATGTAATTTGTCCACTCTTTTTTAATGCAATAAAATATTCATATGACTAATTAAAAATCATAGAATATACGAAGGAGTTTTTTTGTAAAATACCACTTACGTCAGAAGATTGGGTCGTCCTTTGCGTGAAGTGTGGCTCATCTGTTGTCTGAGAGTACACAACATTTTGATTTGAATCTAGGGCCAGGATTATACCTGGGCCCTTGTTTTTGATCCGACTGTGCTAGGCACCTCTCGAAGAACAATAGAAGAACTCTGCACTATTGTGTTTTTATTGGTCGTATCAAGTGGCTCCAACCTCTTGAACGAATGCGGATGGTTGCAATAAATCATTGGTGTGCCTTTGCATTTGTCGATCTCTTTCGATGCGCCAAGGAGGTGCTGATAAAGATCTATCTCTCCTCCTTCCTTCCTAGGTCCTGGAGATGCTCCAGATCTTCGTGTTCTTCAGAAGGCTCCATAGATTGCAAGACTTGCACAAAAATACCCTTTCCAGCTTGAGGCAAAGTGTCTCGACCAATAATTGAAGCATGAAGCTACGTGGATGGGTTTGGCGGTGAAGCTCTGACGATGAGATGGAAAGGAACTTCGATTCGCTTGATTTTCGAGCAAGAATCGTGGTGAAAAGTGGGAGGATGATGGAGAAGGTTGGTGGAATGTAATGGAATGACGACTGAGGCGGGTTATCGACCAGAAATAGGTAATTTGGCATGGAGCTCGAGCTCTAGGTAAAATTAGGGGTTTTTGATTAAACCTTAACCTACAGATTAAAGACTAAATTGAAATATGTAAACGAAACTAGAATGTAATGTTTACCTAGAAAGCAGAGAAAATGGACATCGACCACGCTTGGAAGCGCGTGAAGATAAACCTCGATAGCGTTGGCCTGAGCTGATCGGATGAGCTCCTCTAGAGCTCCTCCTCACTGTAATCTCCAGCCAAAAACCCCCTGTCACGGAGCCTTTGCTTTTAGGGAGGAACTGAGGGGCTAATAACAGAGGAATAACGATCAAATCCGCAAAATGGTGCAGAGGAGTGTCATTTATAGGCAAGGTGTTGGTGATTTTCGAGGATGGATTGCTTGCGAAGGAGCGAGTGTAGGTGAAGGAAGAATGGTCGACGCGAAATATGAATGTGGGAGGATCATAGATATGGAGGGCTCGAGGCGAAGAAGGTGTGGTAGGAAGAATGATAATTTGGAGAAGGTGAGCTCTTCGTGAGCTCTAACAGAGGTCAGAGCCTAGGGTGAGCAGTTGACCGCCTAGTCAACAAACAAATATATCTGGTTGGTCCACGTAGACCAACTGGCAAATTCCAAGGCAAAAATGTCTTGAAAAATGAATAAAAAATAACAGATGATTTAATTAATTTTTACTAGAGCAACACATTTATAATTTTATGTAGTATTTAGTCCTATTTTTATCTATTTTATGAGGTTATTTATTTGGAGTCAATATTTACAAGTATAAGTATTGGCATATTAGCCTATGTTTTGAATATTTTATTTTTAGTTTATATTTTAAATTTTTATTATTTTCTTTACTTAATTTATATATTTCTAGATTATTTAAATATTCACAAATACAATTTTATTTTATTTTTCTGCTATAATATGTACACTCAATTTGTTATACATATGAATTATATAGGTATAAGTATAATATATTCATCTATTATTTTTTGATATATTATTTTATTTTGACTTATTTTCGATGGTTTTATTTAAGTCTAATTATGGACATATACTGTAAAGAATATTTACAAAATTATAAAAATATGATATTATGAAGATATAAAGAATAAATATAACGAATATTTTATTCAGGTACATTGTACAATAGGGGTCAAAAACCTAACTTTTGCATCTTTACTTCAAACTAAATGAATCCATTTTCATTAAATAGCTAATAAAAAGTTATATATAATTGAAGATAATTTGATGTAGTTTGGGTTCATATGGACGAGATACATGTATGTGAAGTTGGGTTTTTGGATTCTTATTCTGGATGTAGAATGTACAAATTGCATTGTTTTTGCATGATATAAATTTTGTATTTTTCTATGTACTTTTATCTATTGTTTTAGTACAAAGTTCATTGATTTGATATGTAAATAATAAAGAATAAAATGGGTCCCAAAAATTTATTATGGGCCTATATTTTTAGGGTTTTCATGCTATGTAATTTGTATAATTGGTTGCCCTATCTCCCCCTACTTTATTCCTTGTCAGCCAAGTCATCATGATGACTGAGTCTCGGGAGCTAGGGTCACTCAACACCTATGGTGTCTCATTCCTTTTTCTTTTCTTCCTTTATTCTTTTATATTGGTTTTAAAAACAATAAATGTACAAAATTTTATACAACATTTTAAATATTTTACATATTTCTTAATTTGACAAATTAAGATTATATGCAAGAATTTAGCCAGGTATTAAAGGCCAAAATGAAAGAATAAAGGTGATGAAGTGAGGATTCACCATCCCGATACTTGCCTTTGCTAGTCCCTAGCAAACACTTATTCCTATAAGTGTAGAAATGAAAATAAAGAAAAGAAAAATAAATAACTTGGAATAATTGTCGACTTTTAAACTTATCTTAATAAAGTCAAAGTTTGGAGCTCAGAGAAGGCAATTAGATTAATGGTGTTCGGAACCACATGGAAGACTGAAAAAGTGACACAACAACCCTTAGGTTCCATACTCCTATCATTCAGTCCAATTCACAGCCAGGTCATCACCATCCGCTCAGTCGCATAACCCTTTCTACCTTCAAGTGAGAGAACCATGCATGTGAAATTGTCCAGCTCTCCCTAGAAGAAACTATTAAACTATCAAGGTGTCTGCTCTTCTGGTAACTCATGCTCGTGGAGACAGATATTCCCTTATAAGGTCAGGTGCTTCCCTTCTTTACAACTAAATGGGGAAGAAGTTAGAAGAATGATAAAAGAAGTGAAAATGGACCGGTGTAGTCTTCATTCCCATATGAAGTCAATCTGTGTAACCTATTCTTCACCAAGAAGCATGCTTTTTCTGAAGCTCAAATTTTTTTGTGGAATATTTGGGTGTCGGCTTCTTTTGATATTTTATTGACTTTGTACAGCTTCTACATTGTTGCTTGTGCCTTGGTAGATATAACATCTTTTATTCCACCCATTTTTGGGTCATAGAAAAAATTACGCCAATAGACCATTCCTCATCCGAAGCATTGTATCAATCCATCTCCAATCTTTAGATATCACTGTTACCAAAAGAATTGGGCTAGAGTATCAATGTCATCAATTCCCAAGAATGGTTCCTGAGCCACCCATGATGAAGCAGCATTGCATCGTCTCGACTTAGAGTCCAAGATTTTTCAACTATCCATCTGAGTTGAGCTAAGTGCTATGTGCAATGTTTCCAGTCAAGTAAGTGTCTCAAGAGTCTTACGGATGGTATGGAGGGTTCTATTTAGGCATATCGAATTGACTCATGAACATAGTCTTATAGAAACTAAAGAATTAAGTCATGGTGACTTGAAATATCTCCGATTTCTGTCCTCAACGGGTTCCTTCAAAATTAAGTGCATTAAGGTCTATTCCAAACCAATCTTCAGACTTATTTGGACTTGTTCAATTGGTTATCCTATTCCAAAAAATGTAAATGCTATGTACAATGCAAGAAAATATTTTTATGATGTGATTTTCTTGTTTTGAAGTTTTTATCGGTTTTTTTGCAAAGTTATGCAAATTTTTATAAAAGTTTTTGAAAAGATTTTGCAAAAGTTTTTGGGATTTCTTATTTTACAAATATTTAGGGACTTTTCAAAAACAAAAAGTTTTAGAAAATAATTAAGTGCATCTATTTACATGGGAGTGCATCTTATTATTTACAAGAGTAAGGTAAAAGAATCTACACTATGTATTTTCAAGGATTTAGTTATTATTTACAGGTTATTGTGCTAAGCTTATTAAAGATTTTTATTTGCTTGGATTATGTATATAATTCTCAAAATAATTTGAAAAGATTTTCACAATCATTTTGAAAACTTTATTTTGCAAAATAATTTGAAAAATATTTTTTTACAAATATTTTAAAATTTTGAAAATCATTTTTAAAATTTTCATATAGTATATATACAAATTTTTCATACTTTTTTGCAACCTTTTTCTAAATCATTTGGAAATAGAGTTTCAAAACCCTTTATTCAAACAAAGAAAAGAGATTTTTACAAGTGAAACAATTTTACAAAGGTTGAAAATGATTAACAAAATATTTTCCAATTCAAACGATTTTTTTAAAATATATTTTACCACCCCTTTTCATACATTTTTGCAAAATATTTTGAAAAATGTTTTTACCCGATTTATTAATTGGTATATACAAAGAATTTTATTGTGTGTTTTGGCTTCTAATTATTGATTTGCCATATTATTAAAAATATGAAAATATGAGTTATGGCTAAAATATATACATAGTATATATTGACCCCACCTATACTTAGCTTGAGATATGTCCAATAGATCGAAGATAAAAGGATGACATAACTCGTACTAAGTATAGAAAAGTCAATACTACAATGACTGAATAAAGAATAAGAAGTCGATCATCCCCCCCATACATAGGATCAATTAATCCTAAGTATTGCAGATTGCATTCTACATACATGGAGGGTCAAAGGTCGGAACGCATATATAATCAGCTCGGCCAGTTTTCCCCTATACATAGGGTAAAATATACCTATGTATAGATATAAAGTCAAGAGTTGAGGAGACATGTGAGGGATCTAAGAATGAATAACTAGAGCACTCACCCCCTATACTTAGGATGAGGCACATCCTAAGTATAACACAAATAAATGGGGTGAGGGAAACACAAATGAAAGAATTTGAAAAAAAATGAAATGAAGAAAATAAGAAAAAGATTATCTATTGAAAAATGTTTTTCTATGCCTCATCGTCTTGTACTGATGCCGTGACGTTGAGCTCTTGATCATAGACCACCTGAATTGAATCAACCATGTATAGAAACGTATCATGTTCAAGATAAGGCTTAAGTAACAGTCTGTTGATCACAAATGGTTGTCGTCAACTAACAAACTAGATATAACATTGCTTCCATTGATACACACATGCTTCACTATGAATGGCTCAGTCCATTTGCTCTTCAACTTCACAGGGAATAGCTTGAGCTTTGCATCAAATAACCAAACCTTTTGACTTGGTTTGAAAGTCTTGCGGAGGATGTTCTTGTCGTACCACTTCTTGACCTTCTCCTTGTACATCAGGATGTTGTCATATGCATACTCACGGAATTCGAGAAGTAGATTCATATCCAACTTTCTTTTCTTTTTGACCTTCTAAGAATCCAAATTATATACATTAATTGCCCATAAAGATTTGTGAATGAGTTCTACGAGCAAATGGCATGGCTTGTCGTCTACCAAGAGGTAGGAAGATATCTCTAATGGTGACTTGTAGGCAGTCCGATAGGGCCAAAGAACAGAATAAAGGAGTTGTGACCAATTCTTCCCATTAGGGCATACAAG
Organism: Ottelia alismoides; assembly: GCA_037367405.1. NCBI lineage: Eukaryota > Viridiplantae > Streptophyta > Magnoliopsida > Alismatales > Hydrocharitaceae > Ottelia > Ottelia alismoides. The sequence goes on along the minus strand of JAZKJV010005391.1, from coordinate 220,554 downwards.
CTTCTACATAATTGTATTTATCTCCCTATTTGAACATTCGGCCATGCCATTGTACTTTGGGTGGTATGAAGAGGAGACACTATGTCCAATGTAGAATTTCTATGTTTGCTTCTTCATCTGTCTATTGATAAAATGGTTGCCCCCTTAGATATCAAAATTTCAAGGATCCTGAACCTTGCAATGATGTTTTCTTTGAGGAACCAATAGATGGTGCGACTGTTGGCAACTTAGGTTGGGATAACCTCCACCCAACGACTCACATAGTCGACATCAAGCAAAATATACTCAAAACCCTGACTGTTGGGGAACATGACCATTAATTCAATGCCCCACATGTTAAACATATCTGAAATCTGAATGCAATTAAGGGGCATTATGTCTCTCATTCAAATAGTGTCGCCCAATCTCTGACAGTCAGTGCAATGTTTAATAAAGTCTTCTATGACTTTAAACAGTGTCAGCCACCAAAGGCCGCATTGTAGAATTTTCACTACCGTTCTTCTCCCAGAGTAGTGTCCTCCTGATTCTCTGGCAAGGTAATGCTCGAGGACACTTTGGACTTACTATTGAGGAATACACCTCCTCTAGAAGCAATTTGCCCCCTCACGAAACAGTTAAGGTTCTTCCTGCTAATAGAAATGAATATCCGATTGAAATTTGTCAACTTTCAACTTTGGCCAATCTTGTGGAGTTCTCGTGGACACAAGATAATTCACAATATCGATGAACAAGGGGAGCGAGGTGACTGATGGAATGGCTTCATAATGGAAATTCTCGGTAATAGGTAGTAACCTCTGCTCAGGAGTCTTAGGCTTTGGCAATCTTGATAAATGATCTACCACCACAATTTTAACTTAAGGTTTGTGATGAATTTCAAGATCGAATTCCTAGAGTAGAAGGATCCATCTGATGAGCCTCAGGTTGGCCTCCTTCTTGGATTGTAAGTACTTGATGGTATAATGATTTGTATAAATGAGCACTTTGGATCTGAGCAGGAGGGATCTGAATTTCTCCAGGGTGAAGCCGATTGCTAGTAGCTCCTTTTCAGTGACAATGTAGATTTTCTAAGCTTCAACAAGAGTCCTACTAGCATAGTGAATTGCAAATGGAAGATTGTTTCTTCACTGTTCTAGAATCGCTCCAATGAATAGTTGATGAATCTCCATTTCATCACAATGATTCTTTCATTTTGGCCTTTAAACCTTAGCTAAATGCATGTATATATGGTTTTTTGCATGAATTATCATTTATTATTTATTATGTAAATCTTGTATAAAATACATAAGCCAAAATAAAAGAATAAAGAAAAAAGAAAAAGAAATAAAATACCAAAGGTATTTTATGATCGTAAACCCCGAGACCTAGGCATCCTGATGATTGGGTCGATAAGGAATAAAGTGGTAGGAGATGAGGGTCAAAAACACAAGAAAAACCTAATTTTTATTCTCCAATATTGCAGTTTTTAGAACTATTATATTCTTTATTATTCATACCTCAAATAAAGAAATCTTGTATATGAAAGTTGTATATAAAAATATATAGAAAATACAAAATTAATTTCTCGACTTTCTACTTTGGCCAATCTTGTGGAGTTCTCTTGGACACAAGATAATTCACAATATCGATGAACCTGGAATGTGAGGTGATGAGCCGCAAAATCACCAAGCAACCAAGGAAAAGGTAGAGCTAAGGTCGTTGCGACCTCAGTCACTCGGGTGGATCAACCAGAAAAATATCAGACCATCAAATAAAAATCAAAACACGATAAACTCAAAATAGCGGTCTCGCTTTTAGATTAACATGGTATAGCGACCAGGGTCGAACTCAAGGAGCACGTGATGGCCTTGCGGCCTACGAAGTAGTCAGAAATAATAAAAAAAATAAAAGACAAATATTTTTGGTGGATTTTTAATATTTTTATATTTTTTTTGGATTTTTAAATAATAAAAAAATAGGAAAAACAAGAAAACAAGCAACTTCACACAATTATTTAACTACTCAAATAAACTCAAAAAAATCAAACAAAAATATTTTTATGTTTTTTATATTTTTCTATATTTTTGGTTAACTTTTGGGGTTTTTCTGATTTTTAGTGAATTTTATAAAAATGAAACAAGAAGAGAAGAGAGTGTTGTTGTCCAGTCAGACTTGGAGAGCCAAAATAAAATGGATAATGGCCTATCTAAGCCTGGAGGTAATTTTTCTGTAAAGTGTGAAATACAAGGAAAATTAGGCGCTAGATTTATTAATTTTTTATTTTTTAGTTATTTAATAGAATTTTTATGGGGTTTTCAATGTTTTTAATTTTTATAATTTTTATAAATTTAAAAATGACCAAACTTGGTCAGAAAATCAAACACAGCAAAACAAACAATATATATTTTTTTTGTAATTTTTAAAGTTGATTTAATTTTTTATGTGATTTTAGAACTGGACAGTAAGAAAAATGCGTGTTTTTGAATTTTTAAAAATACTAAAAAGAGTCAAAAATGTCTCCAAAATTTAGAGAAAATTTTACACCATGGCAGGAGCCATATGTCCAATTTTCATCAAATTTGGAGTAGTTTTGCTATTTATTAAAAAAACAAAAAGGCACAGAGCATAGGGTCCTATCTGTATATAAAATTAGTTCCAGGGCCCCTTGAATAACACAGCTGGAAAGTATAGGGGCTAAAGTGTAAAAAGCCCCGAGAACCACGCACGCGACACATGTGTTACACTCAGAGGGGCATAATGTCATTCCAATTTATAAAAATATAAAACGTAACATGCTATAAACATAGGGTAAAAGCTGCAAATACACCAAAGCTCACGTGTCGATGCACGTGTCCAACACACAGGGGTATAAATGCGAACAAAATAAACGTCATGGTCCTCTATGCAATATGTCCAAAATAAAAACAACCAATAAACGTATTTACAGGACTAAATATTAAATGCAAAAACTAAAGGGGCCTAAGAGAAATTACCCCTTATTATATGCCGAGGGTCGGATGAGCGCCACGTAGTAGATCGGACGGTGGAAGGAGCGCGCCGCACAACAAAGGGACCCTCGGTGCGGATCGGACGGCTCGGAACCCCCCACGTGGAAGATCGAGCAGCTGGGATGCGACGTGGGTGAACGAAGGGTCTCTTGCTCTGATCTGACGGAAGAGAGTCAGCCACGAGTACGATCGGACGACCGTGGGATGTCGTGGCTAACCCTCGTGGATGGAGGGTCCAGATCAATCCTCCCAGAGATCGGATGGTGGAGGGCTCCTCAGATGAACGGCTAAGGTCGCGTCTGGAGCAGGAGGAAGATCAGACGGCTCTGGAGGATGCACGAAGAACAAGCGGCCGACGAACTTCGCCGGCCCGGTGCACGCACGGTGACCCTCCTCGCGGGCTGCTAGTGATCGGAGAAGGAACGCCTGGGCCTCCCGTGTCTGAAGAGCCCCTCCGATGACGCAACGGAGCTCCAGAGAGCTCGAGCGACACCGGTGGAGCTGGAGCTGCTGCTCCAGAACGTCAAACCCCCAGATGGGTTCGCCTTGACCTGCAAAGCACGTCAACAACTCCTGGGTCAAGGGCAAAGTGCCTCGACCCGGTTAGGGGTGGTGAAGGTGAACGGTGCGTCGAGGTGAGGCGAAGGTGATGGATGATTCCGATGATCGAGATGCGGGCGAAGGTGGTCGGAATCGAAGGTCGTCAGCGACGGGGTGATTTGGGCGAAAATCTAAATTAGCTAAATAGAAGGAGAACTGGGTCTACCTGATGGACGAGGTTGACTGGGGAAGAGCCGGTGAAGCTCTAGGTCCTAGCTTCGAGGGCCGTCAGTGCCCGAGGCTCGAGCACTACATCTGGGCGGCGCACGACGGTGCTACGTTGTCGGATCGATGGTCCAGCTGCTCCCTCCTCGCTGCAACATGACCGAACGCAAGTTGTCACTCAGGCGAGGGCTATGGAGGTCCTAGGGTGAAATGAGCTGATCCAAAGATGCGTGAAAATGGGGGCGGAGCTCAGACTATATACGAGTGCAGGTCCGAGAAGAGAAGGTCGGGCAGGGTTCCACGAAGCGCGGATCCCAACGCGGATATGATGGCGTGGATCTCGGATGCATGAGGAATGATCGGAGCTCGGGGTTTAGTGATTTGGCGATCAGGTCGAGCAGGAAGAATTTGGAGAAAACAGGTCGGGTGCAACGAACCCGGCTCTGGTGGTCCTGTGGGGGGGGGAGTTGACCAAGGGTCAACATCCCCCGTGGACCAATCAGAGCCCGCCAAATCATAATTATTTGATTATTTATTTAAAAATAGCAAATGATCGAATTAAGAAAAACTTAAAACATGAAAAATGTTTATTTTATTTTAAACTATTTTTTGTGATTTTTAATTATTTTTTTGAAATATAAATTAGGTATTTACAATATAGTGCTATATATAGGTATATATACAATATTGATTTTTAATTTTTGATTTTTAATTAATTATTTTTGTAAATTTTTATTCCCATTTTATATTTTATTTATTTATAGCATAAAATTAGTAATAAAAAGGTATTTTTATTTTATTTTTATTATTTATTTACAAGGTTAAAATAAATAGGTATATACATTTATATACATGGTATATATACAATGTTCTTTTTGGTTTTTGTTTTTGTTCTTTTTATTTAATTTTTGTTTTTATGGTTTTTATTTTATTTATTTACATAATAGGATATAGAATATATACAATTTTTTATGGAATTTAATTTATTTATTTACAAGGTGAAATAAATATATGTGTGGTCTTATGTACACGGTGAATATGTACAAGGAAGGTTATTTTTATTTTCTTTTTAATTTTTCTATTTTTATTTTTATTTTGTATTTACAAATATTTACAAATATATACAAACCTATTTTTATTGTTTTTTTAGAAGAAAATATATTTATTTTATTTACAGGTATATTTACACATGAGCTCCCTTATCTCTCTCTACTTTGGCTTTTATGCGGTCAGGCCCATGCTGAGCCCTCCCTTGGGATTAGGTTGCTCAATATTTATTCTAAATATTTCCCTCTTTTTCTTTTTTATTCTTTATTCTTTTATTTGCACAAAAACATGCTAATTATTATATTTTATACAATGCATGCTTTTTGGTAACTATTTGTATTTACATATATCTGCATGTATTTGCAAAGGTTTTTGTAGCTAAAATATAAGAATAAAGAGTGATGAATGAGCATTCATCACCCCTTATACTTAACATTTCTAGTACCTTAGCAAACACTTATTTGAAAAAGAAGTGCAAAAGAAAAAGAAAAAGAAAAAGAGGAGAATGTACATGGATCAAGGTTGATTATTAAACTTGCCTTCATTAAATTGAATTATGGAGCTCTATCAGATCTTTGTATTATTAATGTGTCGGAACCTTATTTGGACTTAAGTTTAAAACTCAACAGCCTCTAAGTTCCACTATTCTATAACCAGGACTACTCAACAATCCAGATCAGAACAAGTCATCAAACACAAACCCTGAAGACCATGAATCTATCCTTGTACTGTGAATGTGAAGTATAAGCTCTCCACCTCAGAAGTGGCAACTTGACAACCCTCCCCAACAAGGTAAATGTATGACCTCAATCTGGCCACTCTTTCCTCGAGGAGCGGGGTATTCCCTTCTAAGTTCAAGTTCAACCGACTCAAGAAGAGGGGGAAGAAGAGAATGGACCATGGCCAGTGTAGCCATGTATCCTTGGGAGCTCAACCAGTGTAGCCAAGTCTCCCAGCTGCAAGCTACATAAGGTGGGACATGAATCTCAAGCTTTGCTTATTTGCACTATATACATACTCCGGTGGGATTATCATTTTCTATCAGACCCACGACTTTTTTGGAGTTATTTTCTTTTTGCATTTTTTTTCAAGTGCATCTATACAACATATACATGTGTAGCATATATACAAGGAGTTTTTCCTCTTGAGCCTGTAGACTATCCCTCTTTTGAAGCATTATTGCAACCCACAACTCCCGTCGTTAGACCTCATGGCAACCAGATCAAGTTGAGACGCACTTCCTTCACTAAAAGAAGAAGAGAGGTTCCGCCTAGAAGTACTACCCTCATATGCTACCCCAAGTCAAGGAAGACTGCCTCCTCACCACCTCATCCGTAGAGAGCTCGGTGCTAAGTGCGGTGTCCAAGTAAAGCCATTGTCTATATGAGTCATGTGTGTGTTGTTAAGTTCTCTACTTAGGCTCATTGAGATTACATGTGATCATAGCCTAGTGGACTCAAAGAATTAAGTCACCATGGACCTGAAAAGCCTTAACCTAATCCCTATAAGGTTCCTCTTAGAAATTAGGTGGATTAAGAACTTAATCAAGCTCCATTTCCCAATTTAATTCCAGGATAGTTTAAATGTTAACTATAATTCGGAAAAACTATATACATATATACAAAGATGCTATTTACACAATTTTTTTACACAAATGCAAAAATTTTTGAAAAATGTTTTGAAATCATGGATGTATGCGTGAATGCAAGTTTTGTAAAATATTTACACATATTTACACAAGATTTTAGCAAACTTTTGATTTTCAAAACATTTTGGAAAAATTTTGTACTATATAATTTTGATATGAAACTATTTACACAAACTTTACACAAAAAGTTTTTGAAAACATTTTTACAAAAATAATTTGTACACTAGCTATGTATGTGCAATAAAAGAATGTTTATTTACAAGAAAAAAAATTTTAATTTTTGTAAATTTTAGGATTTTTAGCCATTTTTATTTATTAACACACTCACACAAAGTACGAGTTATGTCTAAAGTATATATGAAATATATACACACCACCCTATACTTAGCTCGAACGATGTCCTCAGAGTCAAGAGCGATGAAGGAGACATAACTCGTGCTATGTATGGGGAAGTAAAAAGGAATGATGTATACAAAGAAGAATGAATGAATAGAAAATCAAGAAGATCTCGTCTTTTCCCCTATACTTAGGATCAAATAATCCTAAGTATAGCAGGCTGTACACAAAGGGAAAACCGAGAGGAGAATGTACAGGGTCTACCCCCCTATACTTAGGGTAAAATATCCCTACATATAGGCAGCAAAAACAAGGGTAAGATGAATCAAAAGAAATACCCAAAGGTCCTACATTCCCCCTATACTTAGGGTAGAGTACACCCTAAGTATAGCATAATCAAAAGATGAAGAAATGGATGTGGGACTAAAGAATGGAGTGATATGGACATCTGGATCTATACAGGTCGAGAGAACAATGATAATCAGGCGTGAGATGCAATAGATGTGAGTCAAGAGACCACATCCCACGCAAAGTGAATAGGGGCAACATCAACGACTCGTGGCTCATGATCTAGAAATGGCTTGAACCGCTGGCCGTTCACTCGAAAGGTACTCTCAGAAGACAACTCGGATATGTCAATGCTACCATTGTCGTGTACCTTTCTCACTAAATATGGGCCCTTCCATTTGCTCTGTAGCTTCCCTGGAAATAGACGAAGCCTAGCATCAAACAGCCATACTCTCTGTCCAGGCTCAAAATGCTTGTGGCTGATATGAGAATCATGCCACTCCTTCACTCTCTCCTTGTACTGTAGGCTGTTTGAGATGGCGGTATCTCTAAGCTCCTCCAAGGCTGCTAACTCTGCCCTCCTATGGTCTCCTACACTATCTGGATCCATAAGAATATCCGTGACTGCCCAAAGTGACCTGTCTCTCAGCTCAATAGGTAAATGGCACGGCTTGCCATATACGAGGCGAAAGGGAGATGTGCCCAATGGTGTCTTGAAAGACGTCCTATATGCCCACAAGACCGAGACCAAAAGCTGTGACCAATCATTTCGGTCAGGGCGGACGACTTTCTGCAAAATAATCTTGATCTCCCTGTTCGATACCTCGGTTAGACCATTCGTCTGTGGATGGTATGGAGTGGCAACTCGATGGTCTATGCCGAACTCGCTAGCAAGGGCCTTCACCTGGTCGTTGATGAAATGAGACCCCCCATCAGAAATCAACACTCAAGGTACCCCAAAACGTGTAATGATGTGCTTCCTCAAAAATATGCAAATTGTCCTGGCATCAGCGGTTCGGGCGGGGATAGCCTCAACCCAACGACTCACATAATCAACGGCCAACAGAATGTACTCAAATCCCTGACTCTTAGGCAATGGACCCATGAAATCGATGCCCCATGCATCAAAAACCTCACAGAAGTGAATGGGCTGCATCAGCATCATATCACGATGTCCACAAGTGCCCATCCTCTGACAATCAGTACACCTCTTCATGAACTCATCAGAGTCCTTGAAGAGGGTAGGCCACCATAAGCCGGATTGGAGCACTTTCTGTGCCGTTCTCCTCCTATAGTGATGTCCTCCTGCCTCAAGCTTGTGGCAGTAAGTGAGGACGCTATGGTGCTCCTCCTGAGGAATGCACCTACGCCAGACGCTATCCCCTCCTTCGTGGTAAAGGATGGGATCCTCCCAGTGGTAGGACTTGGCCTTCGCAAGGAAGGTCTCAAGCCTCTGCCTGGGCCAATCTTGTGGAACTTTCTTAGCAACAAGAAAGTTCACAATATCGGCATACAACAGGAGGGAGGCAATAGCAAGGATCAACTCATATGGGAAGGTCTCACAAATAGGGTCAATCTGCTCAGAATCCTCAAGATGCTCTAATCGGGAGAGATGATCCGCCACCACATTCTTGACTCCAAGCTTATCCTTAATCTCAATGTCGAACTCCTGGAGTAGAAGGATCCATCTAGTCAGTCTAGCCTTGGCATCCTTCTTTGCCATGAGGTACCTGATGGCGGTATGTTCAGTGAACAGGGTCACTCTAGATCCAATAATGTATGATCTGAACTTATCTAGGGCGAACACTACGACTAGCATCTCCTTCTCGGTGACTGTGTAGTTCCGCTGTGCGGAATCCAATGTGCGGCTAGCGTAGTGGATAGCAAATGGGACTCCATCCCTCCTCTGTCCCAGCACGGCCCCCACGGCAAAATCGGAGGCCTCCGTCATGATCTCAAATGGGAGAGACCAATCCGGCGGTTAAAGAACAGGAGCCTCAACAACACATCTCTTGAGAGTCTCAAAGGAAGAAAGACACTTGTCATCGACAAGTAACTTGGTGTCTTTCGTTAGCAGGTAAGTCAACGGCCGGGCAATCCTACTGAAATCATGAATGAATCGTCGGTAGAAACCAACGTGCCCCAGGAATGACCGTAACTGTCGCAAATTGGACGGCGGTGCGAGTTTTCTAATGACATCTACATTGGCCGGATCAACCTCCATGCCCCTGCTAGAGATGATATGGCCAAGCTCCATCCCTTGAGTCACCATGAAGTGACTCTTCTCCCAAGATAACACCAAGTGAACCTCTATACATCGCTGCAGTACTCGGTCTAGGCAGTCAAGACAAGAGTCAAATCCGTCGCCGTAAACCGAGAAATCATCTATGAAGACCTCCAAGCACTCCCCTACCATGTCTGAAAAGATCGACAACATGCATCTCTGAAAGGTCGCAGGGCCATTGCATAGCCCAAATGGCATGCGTCGGAAGGCGTATGTGCCGAAGGGACAGGTAAAGGTAGTCTTCTCCTGGTCCTCGGGAGCGATGGCCACCTGGTTGTAGCCCGAGTACCCATCCAGAAAACAGTAGTGGCTCTTCCCCGCCTGTCTCTCAATGATCTGATCTATAAAGGGCAGGGGGAAATGATCCTTCTTAGTGGCCTGGTTGAGTCTCCTGTAATCAACGCAGACCCGCCAAGAAGTGGGTACCCGTGTAGCAATCTCCTCTCCAGAATCACTGACCATTGTAGTGATGCCCGTCTTCTTGGGCACCACATGCAACGGGCTGACCCACTTGGAGTCGGGGATGGGGTAGATAAAATCGGCGCTCCACCATTTCGAAATCTCTTCATGACAACCTTTGTCAGATTCGGATTTAGCCGCCGCTGGAACTCACACGATGGCTTCGCCTCATCCTCAAGATAGATATAGTGGGAGAACAGGGCCGGACTTATCCCCTAGAGATCTGCTATGCTCCATCCTATCGCCTTGCGGTTCTTTTCAAGAACCCCCATCAGACGGGATTCCTGCTCTCCAGTCAAATCGGTGGAGATAATGAATGGGTACATCTCATGCTCACCCGCAAGGAATCTATACTTCAGCGATGCAGGAAGTGGCTTCAGCTCTGGACAACTGGGTGCTGGTGGATATTACCTCTGAAAACTCTGCGTGAAACTGCCAAATCTGCGTGGGAGAACTTAAACTCTCTATCACTCTCAAAAACTGGAGATGGATGCCCTGCTGGACTGTCTCTACACTGCTCGGCATCTACCTCCTCCCTATCTACAGGATCAGTGGAAGTCAGGTCTGTCATATAGTCATCACAATCTGCCCAGTCAAACTCTGACTCCGAGGGATCTGTATCATCCAAGGTGGCCTCAGTACCACCATCATCACAGGAATCAGTCTCGCGGTCGAGAACCGGCTCTGCTGCCTCTAAAGTATCCTGGACCAGGAATACGCTCTCCAAGCTCTCCTCTGCTGTCGTCTCTGCATCAGCGGAATCTAAAAGTGAGAGGATGGCATGTGCTGCTGGGTCTGCCCAAACTGCCTCATCGTCTGTGATCACAAAGTCACAGTCCTGGTGGATGTCTGGCCCTGCATCTGTCAGCTGCTCTGTGTCGGAACTCGTCTCTGAGCATGCTCTGTCTCTGGCTCGGCTGTCCTTGACCGTCTCTATTTGTACACTTTCTCCCTCGACGCGAAAGTATATCTTCCCGCTATCATGGTCAGTCACCGCCTTGGTTGTGGCCAAGAACGGACGACCGGGAATGATGGGGGTATCGGTCACGGACTCAGGGATCTCCATGCCCAACACTATGAAGTCCATGGGGAATTGCAGGCCCTGAATCATGACGACAACGTCTCGCAACAACCCCTTCGGCCTCTTGACAGATCGATCAGCAAACTGAAGGACTGTCTTGCTCTGTCTAAGAGTGCCCAACTCGAAGCGGTCGAGAAGGGCTGTCGGAAGTAGGTTGATCGACGATCCACTGTCTAATAGAGTGCGGGCGAACCTCTGCTCACTGATATGGCATCTGACATAAGGGGCTCCAGAATCTGGCCTCATGGCCGGCAGACGGTTCTGGATCGCGAAACAAGTGGCTCTCGTCAGCACATGGATCTCTGAGTGGTGCTTCCTCCTCTTCCTCCATACTGTGGTCTTGTCTCTAAGTGAACGCTGGAGAAGAGGGATGTGCTGCAAAGCCTCCTGAAGAGTCAGCTATATGTGAAAATGGTCTATCATCTACTGGTTGAACTCTTCTTGCTCTCTGTTTTTTGGATTTTCATTTTTCTTCCCCTTTCCCATCTGAAGGGCTCTAGGGAAGGGGATCATAGGGTCCTTCTCAGATAAAGGACAAGGAAGGGGTCTAGACGGCTCGACGGCCGGATCCACACATACATCATGCACCACAGTGGGACCGGAAGAAAATAAACCCTTTCCTTTATTCACAAAAGTGTTCCGAGATACATCAGTAACAAGAAAAACAACAGGAATCTTAGAAGACTTGGTGGCATCAGCACCACCGTCGGCTGGTAGACGGGCAGCCTCCGTACCGTGCTCTGGCTCGGCAACACGGGTGGCCTCAGCACCACCTCCTCCAACTGGTGAAACAGCGGCCTCAGTACCACCGGTGAGATCAGCATCCGTGGTGGCATCATTACCACCGTCATCATCTCTAGTGGCCTCAGTCCCACTCTCTTCCTCGCCTGACGCTCTGGATGTATCCTCAGGCTGTCGCTCAGACGAGTCACCGCCTGCTGGCATCCTACCGCTCCTAAGTTTGACAAAATCAGTATCAAAAAGATATGCAGACATATCACCAAAAGTATCGCTCGGAGTGGCATACTCAGTACAAGCTACCTGCTCAGATTTCCTCTTCAGGTTGTTGGGATTCAGCTCAATCTGGGCAGAGCATCTCCTAGCGGAACTCATCCATCTCCCGTCGAAAAGTAGCCTGCTGATCGGTGAGAAGGCGAGCCATATCATCCAAGGCGGGGCTCTCATAGGATGGCCCATGAGAACCCGATGGGTAGCCTCTCTGGTAGTGACGCTGTTGGAACTGCTGCTGTGGCTGAGAGGGGTAAGAATGTGGCTGATGCTGCTGCTGGTGAGGCTGATCACGCCTCCAAGACTGTCCCTGCTGATAGGGACGAGGACCATACTGCGGTGACTACTGTGGTTGTGGTTGGGTATAGGCTGGGGGCTGCTGTTGCTGTGATCCCTCTGATGGCTGTACTGGCCACCCTGACCTGACGGTTGTTGCTGGGGCTGGGCACCTCCGGCCGCCCAACGGAATCCGAGATGGTCTCGTTGGATACCGGGCTTGGGGCGATCGTACCAAATGCCGTTGACATCCATCAACGGCTCTGTATCGTACTGGGGTAGCGGGAGCACTGCCAGAGGCTGATCCAGCTGGTATACCACCATTTGAGTGTCAGTAGATGGTGGTGCCTGATAGGTGAGCTGCGGCTGTTGGTACGGCTCCGCCTGTAAAAGATGGACCTGTCTAGGCTGCTGGTGGGAGCTGGAGCGCTGGGACGAGCTGTTGCTACTACTCGGATCGCTTCGTGCCTCAAGATGAGGCTGTAAATCCGTCTGTGCCTCCTGAAGACACATGAGTTGTGTCTTCAGGTCCCTCAGAGTCTGTGCCATCTGCTCCATCTGCATGATGCCCTGGCACTGCTTCTTCTCTATGATCTCCATCCGGTCCAACTTCTCACTGATAATCCCCATGTCTGCAGCTGAGGACTCGGCCTGTGCTGCCGCTACCGCTGATGAACTGGATGGACCGGCGTCGACCCGTGCTATCCTCTGGTACTGCACGGTCTGTGGCTGCTGGGGTTTGCCCTGAGTGTACAATCGGGTCTGGGACATCACCATATAGTTCTCAGCCATCTCCTCGTAGATGGCCCAGACCTGATCGTGATCCTTGGCGAAGTAAGACCCGCCACAAGAATCGTTCACCAAGCCCTGACGCTCTGGTGTCAGCCCGTTGAAAAAGCTCTGAACAAGGTTCGGCTTGGAAATGTAGTGGTACGTGCATCTGTCGGTCAGCTCTCAAAACCTCTCCCATGCCTCGTGAAACTGCTCGTTGGGGAGCATGGAGAAGTTGCTGATCAGGGCTCTAGCGGCGTTCGTCCGCCTGAGTGGTTGGTACTTGTGCAAGTACTCGGTGCGGAGCTGCTCCCAAGTGTAGACGAACTTCCCCAGATGCTTCAGCCAGGTGGCTGCTCTGTCTGCTAAGGAGATGGGGAAGGCAATCATCCGTATGGTGTCCTGGTCCACTTGACGGTCGTGGACTGTGCTGCAGATCATCAGAAACTCCTGGAGGTGGAGATGGGGCTCCTCTGTGGCGAGCCCATGGAAACGGGGGAGGAGCTGCAAGATGTTCGGGGGAACTTCAAGTACCCCACGATGGCTGGTAGAACAACCCAATGGTGCATCAATGTCGATCCGGGGTTGTGTAACTCCCGCATCGATTTCGGTGGATCTGTTGCGGCTGCTGCGACGGCCGCGGCTGCTGCGGTTGCTGCGGCTGTTGCCGCGGCCTCATCGGGTATCCTCGGCCCGTCTCTAGGCTGCTCTCGATCTACTCTAAGCTGCTCCATCTCGCGCCTCATATCTAATATGAACGCTCCCTGATCCCTCAACTGCTGCTACACTGTCTCGAGGGAGGCGATCAGGGTGGAGTTAATCGTACCCTGGTCCAGGACGAAATGCTCATGTTGTGACCTCGGGTGTGATCATCAGAACTGCCGGCCATAGTCTCTGCAAAATCAAAACATCCGAACTCAAGTGCCGATAAATCATCTGTCTGTATCTCCTCTGGCACTGGTATCTTGGTCTCAGAAGAAGGGGGATCGAGGAGGAACAAGGTGGAGTCGTACTCGGGTTCGGAGAGCGGGTCTCGGCTCTCGCGAACCAACCTAGATGAACGAGTAGACGCGGCTGAAAGCGTTGCAGCCAGAGGCTGCCTAAGAGATCATCTGCCTATCATCTTGATGTGGCGAATAGTGCGGATGAGATCTGGAAACAACTACGATCACAAGCAAACCCCCAATTCACCAATGCAACGCAAGCTGAAGACCGTAAAGGCTCGATCAATTTATCTTGTCAATTTTTATTTTGGTGAGCAGTCAGGATATCAGAGCGATTACGTGACCTGTTGGGTTACCCGATATTTTCCCAACCGACTGTCCCGTACAGAAATAGCCGGTAATCAGTCGAGAAGAATATCGGAGGGCTCTACCTAGTGTTCGGGGTCACTCTCTGGAACAATCAAACCAGACAATGAGGGGGTTGCTCTCCCCAAGACAGATTTTTAAATGAGGTGTCTTTTAGGGTCAATAGTGTTAGCAGTCCCAAATTTTATTGTTTTTCTTTTTAGATATTTTTCAATAAAAACAAAAAACGCCTAACGAATTTTTCGGTTCTCCTGGTTATTAAGTCCAAAACAGGGGGAGAATACAAAAAAGATGATGCGCGATGAAATCAATGATGCATGCAGAGTAAGAAATACGTACCCGACTCCAGCAGTCTACATGCAAGATGATCCATGCAGAATTGAAAGACAGAAAATAAACTACCTAAATGGTGCAGGCGGAAAACCGAGTTCCTAAACAGGAAATTTCTACTCGAAAGAACAGTCTAGCTAATCACCAGCCTCCGATCCAAAGGGTCCGGTCTCGGTCTACCCCTCCTCCTCCCGACAAATCGGGTTCAGGAGCAGCGCTTGGCAGGGCAGGCTGCGGTACGTAGGCTCGATGGAAGCAAGTCAACTATTTTTATTAATCTTTTATTTGTAGGTCCAATTATCGAACTATAGGCACAAGCAGATGTATTAGGTGTTTGGATCCTACTAGTTACGTCACAATCAACAGAAATTCCTAAGGCTAGGGGCTCGATAAAAATCGCGAGAAACCGTAAAAGGCAGTGAAAAACAAAAGCCGCGTAAAAAGCCGCGAAAAACCGAACTAGCTAATGGGTCCCCCGAGCACACCGGTGCTCGGCGAAATAGACCCGAGAGAGTCTAAGTCCAAGTCTGAGCTGTCCCTGTATTATTATAACAATTCAATTAGCAGAAATAAAGTCTAATATAATCTAAACTAATCCTCTCCCACTCAGCTACTCTCTCGTGCTCTCCTGCGGCTCCGTGCAGAAGAGAGCCGCCTCCGATCACCGCGGTGGAGCCGGCTTCTCGAGAGTCGCCGCCTCGGTCCTCGGGCCCTTGCAAGACAATAGCAAAGTGCCACCAACCAGATAAAATAATAAAATAAAGACAGGGAAAATAAACAGGGGTATATGTGCAAAAATAGCAGGAAAAATAAACAAGCAAAATCTAATAAAAACAAAAACAAAAATAAAATAAAATAAAATAAAAGCAAAACAAAAAGCCGCAAAAAGTCGTGAACTCAGAAAGAGCCCCAGAAAGCCGCGAAAAAGAAAAGAAAATAAAATGAAAAATAAAACGACTACTAAGTCGTGCTCCCCGGTAACGGCGCCATTCTGATGAGCCGCAAAATCTCCAAGCAACCAAGGTAAAGGTAGAGCTAAGGTCGTTGCGACCTCAGTCGCTCGGATGGCTCAACCAGAAAAATATCAGACCACCAAATAAAAATCAAAACACGAAAAACTCAAAATAGCGGTCTCGCTATTAGATTAACATGGTATAGCGACCAGGGTCGAACTCATGGAGCACGTGATGGCCTCGCGGCCTATGAAGTAGTCAGAAATAAGAATAATAAAAAAAAGACAAATATTTTTGGTGGATTTTTAATATTTTTATATTTTTTTTAGATTTCTAAATAATAAAGAAAATAGGAAAAACAAGAAAACAAGCAACTTCACACAATTATTTAACTACTCAAATAAACTCAAAAAAATCAAACAAAAATATTTTTATGTTTTTTATATTTTTCTATGTTTTTGGTTAATTTTTGGTGTTTTTCTGATTTTTAGGGAATTTTATAAAAATGAAACAAGAAGAGAAAAGAGTGCTACTGTCCAATCAGATTTGGAGGGCCAAAATAAAATGGATAATGGACCTATCTAAGCCTGCAGGTAATTTTCCTTTAAAGTGTGAAATACAAGGAAAACATAGGCACTAGATTTATTAATTTTTCAATTATTTACTAGAATTTTTATGGGGTTTTCAATTTTTTCAATTTTTATAATTTTTATAAATCTAAAAATGACCAAACATGGTCAGAAAATCAAACACAGCAAAACAAACAATATCTATTTTTTTTTGTAATTTTTAAAGTTGATTTAATGTTTTTTTGTTATTTTTTGAACTGGACAGTAAGAAAAATGCATGTTTTTGAATTTTTTAAAATACTAAAAATAGTCAAAAATGTTTCCAAAATTTAGAGAAAATTTTACACCCTGGCAGGAGCCATGTATCTAATTTTCATCAAATTTAGAGTAGTTTTGCTATTTTATTATAAACAAACAAAAAGGCACAGTGTATAAGGACCTATCTGTAATTAAAATAAGTTCCAAGGCCCCTTGAATAACACAACTGGAAAGTATAGGGGCTAAAGTGTAAAAAGCCCCGAGAACCACGCGCGCGGCACGTGTGTTACACTCAGAGGGGCATAAATGTCATTCCAATTTCTAAAAATATAAAACGTAACATGCCAGAAACACAGGGTAAAAGCTGCAAATACACCAAAGCTCACGTGTCGATGCACGTGTCCATCACACACAGGGGTATAAATGCGAACAAAATAAACCACAGGGTCCTCTATGTAATATGTCCAAAATAAAAACAACTAATAAACGTATTTACAGGACTAAATATTAAATTCAAAAACTAATGGGGCCTAAGAGCAATTACCCCTTATTATATGCCGAGGGTCGGATGAGCGCCACGTAGCGGATCGGACGGTGTAAGGAGCGCGTCGCACAACAAAGGGACCCTCGGTGCGGATCGGATGGCTGCGAACCCCCACGTGGAAGATCGGGCGACTGGGATGCGACGTGGGTGAACGAAGGGTCTTCTGCTCTGATCTGACGGAAGAGAGCCAGCCACGTGTATGATCGGACGGCTGCGGGACGTCGTGGCTATCCCTCATGGATGGAGGGTCCAGATCAATCCTCCCAGAGATCGGACGGTGAAGGGCTCCTCAGATGAACGGCTAAGATCGCGTCTGGAGAAGGAGGAAGATCGGACGGCTCTGGAGGATGCACAAAGAACAAGTGGCCGGCGAACTTCGCCGGCCCGGTGCACGTACGGTGACCCTCCTCGCGGGCTGCTAGTGATCTGAGAAAGAACGCCTGGGCCTCCCGCGTCTGAAGTGCCCCTCCGATGACGCAAGGGAGCTCCGGAGAGCTCGGGTGACACCGGCGGAGCTGGAGCTGCTGCTCCAGAACGTCGAACCCCCAGATGGGTTCGCCTTGACTTGTAAAGCACGACAACAGACTCTTGGGTTGAGGGCAAAGTGCCTCGACCCGGTTAGGGGTGGTGAAGGTGAACGGTGCGTCGAGGTGAGGTGAAGGTGATGGATGATTCCGATGATCGAGATGCGGGCGAAGGTGGTCGGAATCGAAGGTCGTCGGCGACGGGGTAATTTGGGCGAAAATCTAAATTAGCTAAATAGAAGGAGAACTGGGTCTACCTGATGGACGAGGTCAACTTGGGAAGACCCGGTGAAGCTCTAGGTCCTAGCCTCAAGGGTCGACGGTGCCCAAGGCTCGAGCACCACGTATGGGCGGCGCACGACGGCGCTACGTCGCCGGATCGATGGTCAAGCTGCTCCCTCCTTGTTGCAACATGGCCGAACGCAAGCTGTCACTCAGGCGAGGGCTATGGAGGTCCTAGGGTGGAATGAGCTGATCCAAAGATGCGTGAAAATGGGGGCGGAGCTCAGACTATATACGAGTGCTGGTCCGAGAAGAGAAGGTCGGGCAGGGTTCCACGATGCGCGGATCCCAACGCGGATATGATGGCGTGTATCTCGGATGCAGGAGGAATGTTCAGAGCTCGGGATTTAGCGATTTCGCGATCGGGTCGAGCGGGAATAATTTGGAGAAAATGGGTCGGGCGCAACGAACCCGGCTCTAGTGGTCCGGGGGGGGAGTTGACCGGGGGTCAACATCCCCCGTGGACCAATCAGAGCCCGCCAAATCATAATTATTTGATTATTTATTTAAAAATAGTAAATGATCGAATTAAGAAAAACTTAAAACAAGAAAAATGTTTATTTTATTTTAAACTATTTTTTGTGATTTTTAATTATTTTTTTTGAAATATAAATTAGGTATTTACAATATAGTGCTATATATAGGTATATATACAATATTGATTCTTAATTTTTGATTTTTAATTAATTATTTTTGTACATTTTTATTCCCATTTTATATTTTATTTATTTATAACATAAAATTAGGAATAAAAAGGTATTTTTATTCTATTTTATTATTTATTTACAAGGTTAAAATAAATAGGTATATACATTTATATACATGGTATATATACAATGTTCTTTTTGGTTTTTATTTTTGTTCTTTTTATTTAATTTTTGTTTTTATGGTTTTAAATTTATTTAGTTACATAATAGGATATAGAATATATACAAAATTTTATGGAATTTAATTTATTTATTTACAAGGTGAAATAAATATATGTGTGGTCTTATGTACATGGTGAATATGTACAAGGAAGGTTATTTTTATTTTCTTTTTAATTTTTCTATTTTTGTTTTGATTTTGTATTTACAAATATTTGCAAATATATACAAACCTATTTTTATTTTATTTTTAGAGGAAAATATTTTTATTTTATTTACAGGTATATTTACACATGAGCTCCCTTATCTCTCTCTACTTTGGCTTTTATGTGGTTAGGCCCATGCTGAGCCCTCCCTTGGGATTAGGTTGCTCTATATTTATTCTAAATATTTCCCTCTTTCTTTTTTATTCTTTATTCTTTTATTTTTGCAGAAAAACATGCTAATTATTATATTTTATACAATGCATGCTTTTTGGTAACTATTTGTATTTACATATATCTACATGTATTTGCAAAGGTTTTTGTAGCTAAAATATAAGAATAAAGAGTGACGAATGAGCATTCATCATGATGTGACTAATAGAATGGTTCATATGGGAAAGTCTCTATAATAGGTTGTAACCTCTGCTCAAGAGTGTCAAGCTTTGGCAATATAGATAAATGGTCTACCTTCAAAGTTTTAACTTCAGGTTTGCAACGAATTTCAAGATAGAATTCTAATAGTAGGAGGATCCATCTGATGAGCCTCGATTTGGCATCCTTTTTGGCTTGTAAGTACTTGATGGTAGAATGGTCTATATAAATGATCACTTTGGATCCGAGCAGGTGGGATCTGAATTTATCCAGGGTGAAGATGATTTCTGGCAGCTCCTTTTCAGTGACAATGTAGATTTTCTAAGCTTCATTAAGAGTCCTACTACCATAGTGAATAGAAAATGGCAGATTGTCTCTTCATTGTCCTAGAATCGCTCCAATGGCATACCTGATGTATCTCCATTTCATCACCATGATTCTTTCATTTTCGCCTTCAAATCCTAGCTAAATGCATGTATATATGGTTTGTTGCATGAATTAACATTTATTATTTATTGTACAAATCTTGATAACATACATAAGCCAAAAAAAGAATAAATAAAATAAATATGATACCAAAGGTATTTTAAGATCCTAAACCTAGAAACCTGGGCATCATGATGATTGGGTTGACAAGGAATAAAGTAGGGGGAGATAAGGGATAAAAACACATGATAAACTCTAATTTTTATTCTCCAATATTGCATTTTTAAGACCTATTTTATTCTTTATTATTCATACCTCAAATAAAGAAATATTGTACATGAAAGTTGTATATAAAATATATAGAAAAATACAGAAATAAATTCTCGACTTTCAGCTTTATCCAATCATGTGGAGTTCTCTTGGACACAAGATAATTCACTATATCAACGAACCAAGGGAGAGAGGTGACTGATAGAATGGTTTATCTGAAAAAGTCTCTATAATAGGTAGTAACCTCTGCTCAGGAGTGTCAAGCTTTAGCAATCTTGATAAATGATCTGCCTCCATAATTTTAACTTCAAGTTTGTCACGAGTTTCAAGATCGAAATCCTAGAGTAGAAGGATACATCTGATGAGCCACGAATTGGCATCCTTCTTTTCTTGTAAGTGCTTGATGTTAGAATGGTCTGTATAAATGATCACTTTGGATCTGAGCAGGTGGGATCTGAATTTCTCTAGGGTGAAGACGATTGCTAGCAGGTCCTTTTCAGTGACAATGTAGATTTTCTAATCTTCATCAAGAGTCCTACTAGCACAGTGAATTGCAAATGGCAGATTATCTCTTCACTATCCTAGAATTGCTCCAATCACGTAGTTGATGAATCTCCATTTCATCACCATGATTCTTTTCATTTTGACCTTTAAACCCTAGCTAAATGCTTGTATATATGGTTTATTGCATGAATTAACATTTATTATTTATTTTATAAATCTTGTATGAAATACATAAGCTAAAATAAAATAATAAAGAGAAAATAATAAATAAATAAAATGCCAAATTATGATTCTAAACCCCGAGACCTAGGCATCATGATGACTAAACTAGGGGGAGATAAATGTCAAAAACATAAGAAAAACCTTAATTTTTATTCTTCAATATAGCATTTTTAAGACCAATTTTATTCTTTATTATCTATACCTCAAATAAAGAAAACTCGTACATTAAAGTTGTATAAATATAAATATAAAATTAATTTCTCACAAAAATAATATACAATGTACCTTTTATACCCAAAATAAAAAGCCAAAACACAAACTTCACAGACCCATGTCTTCTCCATATGAAAAATGCACCAGAATAAACATTCTTGTATATATTTTTAATAAATTGTTTAATGATGTTGGTTTCACTTAATCTGGAGTTAATATGCAAAAGTTAGGTTTTGGACCCCTATTGTACTATATACATGAATAAAATATTCATTCTTAATTATTCTTTATAATTTTTATATGTTTATATTTTTATAATTTTTTAAATATTATTAAGAATATATGTATATATTTATAATAGTATAAAACCATAAAGGAAATAATAAATAAAACAACAGACTAAAATACACAGATGAATATAATATACTTATACCTATATAATAAATATACATATTTATTGAAGTGTACAAAATACTTCAGAAAAATTTAGTAAAAATATATTTATATGTATTTAAATAAGTTTTAAATATACAATTATAGTGTATAAAATAATAAAATCAAAAATACATAAAAATAAAATGTACAAAACATAGGTCAATATACATATACTTTTATTTGTAAAAAGTAACTTGCAATAAATAAACTCGTAAAATGAATAAAAATCATATTAAAATATTACATAAAATAAAAACATTTTTAGTGTTTTAAGAAAAAATAATATAATTGTTCAATATTTATTTTTGAGTTATTTCTACTTTTATTCTCTATTCTGTTAGTTTCTGGCCGACGTGGCCTAATCAGGGTCGAGTCAAAGTTGACTCCACTCAACTCCATTCCCTCCTTGGTTCTGCAGCTGTCTGAGCTTTTAACCAATCTTCCTCAGATTTTTCAATCTTGATTCTTACATCCATTTAGCTTGATGTCTTCTTGACTTTTAATCCTCGAAGATTGAACTTACATGCCGCCCCTTCATATTGATTGTTGTGTGCTAAAATTCAGGTTTTTCTTTGAATGAATTGGTCACAATGGAATTGTGGTTGTCACAGCAAAGAAGCGTCGAGCTAAAATCAATGTCTTTATTCACAACTCAAGTTAAGAAACAATAAAAAAATGTGAGCACAAAAAATTGAGAGTGTGATTTATTTAACTGTACAACATACATGATCGAACTCAGGGAGGCTACAAAAATCCCGACGGTTATTAAATCAATAAAAGAATCAATGAAATAAAGAAGGAATTTCTATACACTCTACTCTGGGTTTTGTATTTTGTATTTTTGTATTTTATTATAGAATTTTAATTTTTATTTTTATTTGGCTTTCTGATTTTGTATAATTTACGATTTCTAATTTTGCAAATAAATTTTAAAATAAATAAAATAAAATTGAATAGAATAAATCAATAGAGAATAAAGAAAGAGTCGAGTTTTGGATTTTGACAATGTTATAAAAATATACAGAAAGTTGAAATAAAATTATTTTTGCTTTTCTGACAAATTTTCAATGTTTTTTTGATTTTTCTATAGTTTTCAAAAAAAATTAACATTTTTAAATAAATCAAAAAAAATAAAACAAAGTAAACAGAACACAAAGCGAATGTTTTTATACTTTTTTTTAAAAAAGAAAATAAGATTACAAATAGATGAAATATACATAGAATAAAAGATGAATTTTTATATTTTTCAAAAAGGTATTTTATTTTTTTTGGAATTCTCTATGAACTTTTATGATTTTTTATGTTTTTGAGTGTTTTATGATTTTTTTCTTAGGAATAAAAATGTGAAAATAAAAAAGAAATTAAAATAAATGAAAATGAATGATAAGGATTTTTTAGATTTTTTCGCAAAAGTGTTATTTTTTATTTTTTTAAAAATGAAAACAAGGAAATTTTATGGAGTTTTCAAATTTTTAAAATAATAAAATGATAAAAATGTGAAATCAAAATTATGGATGAATGATATACATAAAAGAAGCATAATATTTTTTTGTATAACTTTTAAAGGTATTTTGCTCATTTTTATTTGATTTTTAACATGTAAAATAAATATGGGGGCACAGGGGTATGGATGCAAATATTTAATATTTGTCGAGTAAATGATTACAAACTTTAAACATGTAAGGTCAGATATGCAATTTCTCCAAGAAAATGTGTGCAGCTACACGTGTGCCTCATTGAATGGACCTATATACAAATAAAATATATCTATAGTCTGAATAATAACTCAAAACTAGTAAACATTTATTGCAATTTTCACAGTAGTCATGTATGATGCATGCTTTGTAGTTCAAATAGGATAAAAATGCACTTAAATAAAATACGAGGGGCTAAAGTGCAAATATTCAATACATCACACGTAAACATGTGTCCATAGGGACTTTTTTGCAAATTAAAAGAAAAGCAGGGGGCAGAGTGCAAATATACTCTCAATCCATGTGGAATGATCTACGATCGCAAATCGTATGGAGAGTGTTCAGACGATTGACGAAGAAGCATGCTCGAGCGATAGGGATCTAATATGGAACTTTGATCCATAGTACAGCTTTGGGACATATCCAACGGTCGAGATATGAATTGGACGCCTTGTTCTTGATCGGAGGGCTACGGGGTGCTCTAGATGAACTAGGAAGCATGTACCCACCAATGAAGTTTCATCGAGGATATCGTACTTGTTCTCCGCCTAAATCGTCTACTCATTGGTGCTACGGATGCCTGGGTGCTCCCCGCATCGATTGATGGAGGAAATGGAGCTCGATGATGCCTAATCGAGATTCTGGAGGTTGGAGTTGGAAGATGCTTCAGATGAACCTCAAGAACTCGATTCAGTTCTCCTTGTGCGATCTTGAGACCTGCATTAGGTTCCTTGCTCGGAGGCGAAGCTCCGACGAAGTTATTGGTGCATAAAATAGAAAGAAATAGTGACAGAAATAGAGGCTCCAACGAAGGTGGTCAGAGGTGGAGCGGATCTCCAGACATGGGAGGATCTAAAGGTGATTAGGGGGGGAGGAGATGGAGAACTTGTTGGCGCTTGTAATGGTGAGGTCAGAGAATTTTGTAAATTATCGGAGTTCTTCTGATTTCTCGGACTACAGGATGAACAAAGGAATCCAATCTACACAAATAACTGAAAAATCAAAGCCAAATAAAAAATAAATTCAAAATAACATTGTCTAGTCTACCTAAGGATGGAAAGGTAGAGTATGTCAGCCTTGATTTGTGGCAGGTTGCGGAGAGGCGAAAATGGGGTGGAGGACTAAAGTGGCGTAGCTGGATCAATGTTTTCCACTCAATTCCTCGCACTCTCGCTCGAAGGAAATCAACCCCTGTCACTTGTCGACTCTTCAGAACTCAAGCTTGGCCAAATGATTGGGATAAATAGGTTCAAATGATAATCAGAGTGGGTGTATATTTTTAGTTGTGGCTCCGGCATTATTTGAATTTTGTATGACGAGCAAATCGAGGTGAATTCAACGGAGATGAGGGCTTGCCAAGGGAGTTAATTGATTAAGCTAAATAATCGGTGAAGGAATCATGGTCTGTTATCGAAAGACACGTGTGGGGAAATTTGATGAAGGAGCGAGTGTATGCAAGAAGTGCCGTGAATGGCATGGAGTAGACAATTGACGTGGGTCAACAGACCTGGGTTGACCAATAGGAATGAGCGGAGGAAATTGACAAAATATGCTAGACCACAAAAAATCATTCAAAAGTAAGATAAATTAATTAAAAATCAATAATGAATTTACATAATTAAATAATGCAAATCAAAAGTGTTAAGGAAAAAATAAAATTAATTTAGGTGATTTTTATTTAATTAAATATGGTATTGACATGGGTTAAAATAAATAAAATGTGATATCCATAGGTATGTATACCTATATATACAATGTTTTTTAATTTGTTATTTGCATAAACATATAAATAATTTATTTACAATATTTTACAAGAGTTTTAATGAATTTTTAATTTGATTTTTAGGAGTTAAATTATTAGATTAAATAAATAGGTATATTCAAAGTATCTATATGGTGATACATATACAATATATACAAAATTTTATTTTTGTTGTTTTTTATTTTGTGACGTCTATTTGTATTTTATATAAGTGAAATATAATATTTAAAATTAATTGAAAATATAATATTTACAAATATGTACAAGAAAATAAATAATTAAATAATGCACATAACATACATAGGTATAATATACAATAATGGCACTATTGGTGACATTTCACATTTTAACTCCGATTATGAAACCTCCTCCATTTGAAAGATTATTTAATTTGGAGTACGATGAAAGTGAGTTTGATGAATTTGTAGTTATGGTTGAGAAGATATTGATCTTGCAAGTTTTGCTTTGTAGCTTTTTTAGAATGTTGTAATTTTCACAATATACACATTTTTATTGCAATTACCATTGTTATTTACAAAAGATTTTTATGCACAAATTTTGTGAAGAAATAATTTTAATTTAAAAAAATTCGGTGATGAATAAAATAAATAAAAAATGTTTATTATAGACAATAGTGTAGAAATGATGAATATATGCAAATGATAAATAATTTTCTGGAATTTCTTGTATTTTTGGGCCTTTTCTCCCCCAACTTTATTGCTTATCGATCAGGTCAATTCTTGACCTTCTCTCGAGGTAATAGTCAGCATGTATCCACTACATATATACAGTCCTTATTTATTATTTTTCCTTTATTTATTAATTTTAGGTTAAATTAGTGATAAATATACAATATTTATACAAGAAATGGTGTTAGTGAAAGAATGACTATATTGAAAGTTACAAGTGTTTTACAAGGGATTTTAAGCTAAAATAAATGAATAAAGATGATGAAATGTAGATTCATCATCTTCCTATGATTTACCATTTCTAGTCCTCTAGAAAACACTTATCGTAAGAATAAGCGACTAAAAGAAATAAGGAAAAGAATAAAGGAAAAAATAAAGAACTTAAAACAATGTTGAATATTAAACTTATCTTTATAATATCAAATTATGGAGCTCGGTTAGACCATTGGATTATTAGTTTGGGCAGAACCTTACTGGGAAACGGACTTGACACTCAGTAGCCTCTAGAACCCATTCAACCTTTGCTCAAGTCTCCACAATAATCTGGTCAGAATAATTCAACTCATATGCAAACCCTTAAGACTATGAATCTCTCTTGTATAATATAAGTGATATGTATCTCTCCTCAACTGAAGTGGTAAAAGTCAATCTTCTCCACCATGGTGATCCTAATTCCCCAATCCAACAACTCTTTCCTTGAGAAGCGGGGTATTCCCTTCTATGTTCAGGTTCAACCAGTTCAAGAAGAGGAGGTGGAGAGAAGAATGGACGGTTGCCAATGTAACTACTATCCTTCAATGCATGACCAATGTAGCCAAGTCATCAGCTGTGGGCTCATAAATATCTGACTTGGAAGCTCAAGCTTGCTTATTTGAATATACAAATGTACATACTCTGACAGGCAATTTATTTTCAATCATGCCAGTCCACTTTTTTTGGGGTTTTTGATTTTTGCCCATATTTTTTGAAAACATATTAGGTGTAGCATGTACATAAGAAATTTTTCCTCTTGAGCCAGTAGACTATCCCTCTTTTCAAGCTTTATTACAACCCACAACATTCTGTCTTTAGATCTCATTCCTACTGGACCGGGTTGGGGTACAATGGACACAAATGTGTGACTTCCAATGTTTCCATTGGCTTGTGTCTCATGCCGACAAATCCAACACTCTACCACTTCAACTGAGGTGACAAAAATGTAAGTGCAGATGTGCAAGATAGGTCATTATCAACAAGAATCATGTGTGTGCTCTGGAGAACTATACTTAGGCAGTCAAGACGACACTGAACTAAGTCTTGTGGTTCTCAAAGAATTAAGTCTATATACCTGAGGAATCCCAATTCCATTCCCTATAAGGTTCTTTTGAAATTAAGTGGATTAAGGTCTAACTAAGCACCATTCTTCGACTTAATTCCAAACTAGTTTAAGTGTCAATACTATTATGAAAAATGCACATGCAAATGCAATAAATATGTACAAAACAATTTTTTGAAAGAAATAAAAGAACAATCTTTTTTAAAAAGTTTTCCAAAGGATTTTTGCAAATGTTTATGGTATATATGATTTTTTAAGAAGGAAAAAGGGTTAGTAAATTAAATATGAACAAGTATTCATACAAGGACTATACAAATTTTATACAAAATTTTAAAAGAATATTTTATGAACAAGTTTTACCTACATGTTTTATAAAATAATTATATATACAACAGGGAGAAGTGATCACTGTCTTTTACAAACACGTGGATTTTACGAATATATCTATATATGTATATACATCCCATAATTTATATCCCACATGACAAAATAATTTTACAAAAGTTTTACAAACCTTTTCACAACATTTTACGAACGATTTCTCAAACATTTCTCAAAACATTTTTCAAAGATTTTTCAAAAGGTTTGACAAATACTTTTGCAACTATTTTACAAACATTTTTACAAATTATTTCACAAACAATTTTACAAAAAGTTTTTTGCAAACATTTTTCCTTGAAAAATTTACAAACATTTTGTACAATATACATAGTTTTATACAGAAAATAATTTACAAACATTTTACAAACAAAACATTTACAAACACTTTGCAAAGTTTTGTACAAAAATAGTTTTACAAACATTTTACAAATTTTTTCACAAAAATATTTACAAAATATTTTACAAAAAGTTTTTGCGAACATTTTTACCATATACTTTGGAAAATCATTTTACAGATCATTTTTCAAGACAATTTTTTTAAATAAATAAATAGCCATATTATCAATAAAAGTAAGAGTTATGGTTAATGTATATATACAATATATACAACACCCCCTTATACTTAGCTCGAACTATGTCCTCATTGTGACCAAAGAGTTACAAAGATGACATAACTTGTTCTAAGTATAGAAAAGTGAAAGAATCCTAGACAACAATGACTCGAAGAATAGAAGAATATAATAGAAGTTTGTAACCCCCCCGATACTTAAGATCTAAGTATAGAAGACCACACAAATGGGGAAGACTGAGGAAAAAAATCAATAAACTCAACGACTTGACTCTTCCTCCCCTATACTTAGGGTAAAAGATCCCTAACTATGGAAAAGAGTATCAACATTGAAGAATGAATGAGAGCACTGAAGAAATAAAAGGAAAATAAAAACACGAAAGAGATAGAATGAATAACATCACTCCGCCTATACATAGGGTGAAGGACCCCTAAGTATAAGTAATGACAACAGTGATGAAATAGAACAAAAAATGGAAAAACTCAAATCATTCCCCTCCCCTATACTTGGTATAGTGTACATCCTATGTATAGCACATACACACGGAAAAGAGGTGAACGATAAAAACAGAAGAAGAAATAAGAATAAAATGAAAGGATATATACAAGAGATATTCAACTCATGTATCAGTCTCACAAGATGCCAAAAAGTCATTGTCTAGTAACACATATATGGAATCAACTACGGATAGGAATGTATCATGATCTAGATATGGCTTTAGCAATTGTTCGTTCATAACAAATTGTTTTGTGTTAGATGACAACCCATATATGACAATATTACCATTTCATGCATAGCTCTCACAATAAACAGTCCTAATCATTTGCTTTTTAAATTGTCAAGAAATAACTTCAATTTTGGCATAAAGCAACCAAACCTTCTAATCAGGGGAGAAAGTCTTCCTTCTAATATGTTTATCAAGCCAACTCTTGTCTTTCTCCTTATACATGAGTAATTTGTCGTATGGAAAATCTTATAATACAGTAATTTATTCAGATCCTATTCTATCTTGCCTTCTCGTAAACCAAATTGCATGCACGGAGTGCCCATAAGGATCTGTGAATTAATTACAATAGCAGGTGTCAAGGCTTTCCATACACCAATTTATAGGGAGACATACCAAATGGAGACTTGTACACCGATCGATAAGCACATCGAACTGAGTAAGGCATCTAGGACTAGTTGTTCCTTTCAGACGTACAAGTTTTTGCAATATCGTCTTTATCTCCCTATTAGAAATCTCAGTCAAGACATTATGCAGTGGGTGGTAAGGAGACATTGTTCTATGCTCAATGGCATACTCCTTCACACACTTCTTGACTTCTCTATTAATGAAATGGCTTCCCCCATCTGAAATGAATACATTGGGAATCTCGAACTACATAATAATGTGATCCTTGAGAAAGGAACAAATCATATGACTATCAATGGCTCAGGTGGGGATAGCCTCCACCCAATGACTAACATAATCCACTGTAAGAAGGATGTAATGAAATCCCTGATTGACAAGAAGTGGGACCATGCAGTCTATACCCCAAGCATTAAAAACATCTGAAATCTACATATATCTCATGGGCACGGTATCTTTGGAACCAACGATTCCTCCCATCTTCTGACAGTCAGTACAACCTCGAACATACTCTGTAGCATTCTTAAATAAAGTTGTCCAGCTTAGGCCGCTTCGTAAAATCTTTGTTGCCATGTGCTTCCCTGAATGAGGCCCACCAAACTCAAATTTATGACAATGCTCAAGTATGCAAGTGTATTCCTCCTGAGGAATGCACCTTTTCCAGATATAATCTGCTCCCTCATGAAATAAGTACGTATCCTCCAACTAGTAAAAATGTATCTCTGACAGGAATATGTCTACCTTGTGCTTCGGCCAATCTTGTTGAACTTTCTTGGAGACAAGATATATAACAATATCAACGTACAATGGAGTGAGTCCACAGACAGAATGGTCTCATCTGGATAGATATTGAAAATAGGAAATATGCTCTTCTTAGAAGTCTTTGAATATGTGATCCGGGAAAGGTGATCTGGTACAACATTCTTTACGCCAGGGTTATCTCGAATCTCTAAATCAAACTCCTACAAGAGAAGGATCCATCTGATAAGCTGTGGTTTGGCATCCTTCTTTGCTTGTAGGAATCGTATGATAGTGTGATCAGTGTATAAAATTACGTGTGAACCAAGGCGGTAAGATCTGAACTTCTCTAATGCAAACACTACTGCTAACATCTTCTTCTATGTGACTGTGTAATTACGGTGTGCCTCATCTAGAGTCTTGCTAGAATAGTATATAGCAAACGATATCACATCCCTTCTCTGCAACTCCAACTGCAAAGTCTGACGTATCCATCATGATCTCAAAGGGACGAGACCAATCAGTTGGCTGTAGGACATGAGCACTAGTAACCATGTCTTTCATCTGATTGAATGCAAGGAGAACTTTCTCATCAACAACAAACTCACTCTCCTTACACAAAAGATTAGTCAAAGGTCTGGCGATCTTGCTAAAGTCCTTACTGAATCGCCTATAAAATCCAACATGTCCTAGAAATGTCCTCAGTTGCTTCAAATTCTATAGTGGCTAGCGTGGAGATCACATCAATCATTGTCGGTTAAACCTACATACCATATTTGGAGATGACGTGGCCCAATGCAATCCCATTAGTCACCATAAAGTGACTCTTCTCCTAAGAGAGCACTAGGTTTACTTCACAGCAACAAATACTCGACCTAAATAAGAAATACATGTATCAAAGCTATCCTCGTAGACCGAGAAGTCATCCATGAAGAGCTCTAGAAAACTACCTACCAGGTCAGCAAAAATAGCCAACATATACCTTTGGAATTTAGCAGGGGCGTTGCACAATCAAAAGGGCATCAGTCCAAAGGCGTAGGTGCCAAACAGACAAGTAGAAGTCATTTTCTCTAATCCTCAGGAGTGATGGCAACCTGGTTATACCCTGAGTACCCATCCAAGAAACAAAATAACTCCTTCCCTTCCAACCTCTCAATAATCTGATCAATAAAGGGTAGTAGAAAGTGATCTTTCATGGTGGCTGAATTCAGGTGTCGGTAATCTACGCATACAGACCATGAAGTTGGTACATAGGCCAGAATCTCCTCACCACGGTCATTCGTTACAATAGTAATCCTGGATTTCTTTGGGACTACATGTAATGGACTGACCCACTTGGAATCTCAAATGGGATAAATAAAGACAACATCACACCATTTTCTGATCTCTTTCATGACAATATCATGGAGGTTGGATTGAGATGTCGTTGACACTCACGAGAGGGTTTATTGTCATCCTCTAAGTAGATATGATGCGAGCACAAAGCTGGACTAATCCCATGGAGATCTAAAATATTCCATCCAATGGCCTTGCAGTTTCTCTTAAGAACCTCTAGCATGCGAGATTCTTATTCATCAGTCAACTGTGAGATGAGGATGATCAGAAACATTTGAGGGGAACCCCCAAGGAAGGCATACTTCAACATTGATGGTAAAGCCTTAAGCATATGTGGGGTCTTAATCATCTCTACAACAACCTCTGAAACTGCACTCGTAGAAAGTATATGATCTGTATCTATGAACTTTACATCGTGGCTACTGTTGGCTTAACAAAAAGTGTATCAGATAGATCTTCAAGGAATACTCCCTTCTCAGAAAGGAATGGTACGTCAAGATGTTCAAAGATCTCTGTAAACTCATAAAAAAAAATTTCAGATATCTTAGCAATAATCTCAGGAAGGTGTCTCTCATCAATGCATATCTCAAAAAAAATAGCAAGTGTCTCATATATCTCAACAAGAGGTATATCAATAGTAATATCAGAAAGTACCATCATTATGTAAGTTTGATCCTAAAAAAATCAGCACAAACTATCCATCAGCAAACAACTCAGTAGGATCAACAAGGGAACTCATGTTGACTGTGCTTTCCACGAATGCCTTTTGAGAGAGGAAGTCCTAGGTGTCCATGAAATCTGTGAAAATATATATCTCTCTATACTCAGCAAGAAAATCACAGTCCTTAGAATTTGGTGTAATTATCTCCTTCTCTCATCTGTTGGTTGTGGTAGTGATGGCTTCAGATCGGGGATCGTCTCAATTTTCACCTTGTCACTGTAGGAGTGAAATATGATCTCTTTAGTACCATAATATACTATCATTTCAGCTGTTAGAAGGAACTACCAACCTAGTATGATCGGGGTATGGAGTAACAATGAAGAGGTGTCCATATCCATGATAATAAAATCAACTAGGAATCTCATTCCTTGCACAGTTACAATAACGTTCTCTAATATGCCTCTTAGCATCTTGATTGATCTATTAGCAAACTAAAGGATCATCCTGGTGGATCTAAGAGGCCCAACCCAAACATAATGAGTAGCGAGGATGGTATGAGATTAATGAAGGATCCGCTATCAAGAAGAGTACGATCAAACTCTTGATCAAAAATATGGCAATAGATGTGAGGTACTCCGTTATCTTTCTTTTTGGGAAGGAGGTCGCTAATGGCATGAACTGTGGCCATCATTAAAATGTGCTTCTCTATCTTATTTTGTTTGTTATGATTGGGTTGATGCTTTTGACTACATTCTTCTTTCATTCCTTTTTTCACTACAAGCATGTACTCTATGACCTTAAGAAGTATTATCTCTAAAAAGATGTTCTATAAGATCTCCACCACTACAGGATCAGATAGGGATGCTTTCAATGTTTGTTATTTTTTTGGTTTTATTCAGTTCTGAAGGAAATGACACAGAATCAGAAGAAACATTCAACTGCTCATTTCTCTTATTCTAAATAGAGTCATCATATACATTTGGACAACCAAAATCAGTGTGTACAATTTTATCCAAAACATGGGTAGAAGAAGTAAACTCAAAAATAGGACGGGCTGCTGTTGCTAGTGCAAAAGGAGATTCCACGGTGGGATGCATCTGAAAGAAGGTGAAGATGGTGTTGGTGGTGAAGACGGAGATGGTGAAACTCCACACTCGGTCTCTGTAACATTGGATTTCTATACTACTGGTGAAGATGATGATGTAGGAGGTGAGGATCTCTCAGTGGCTTGATCTCCCAATCCCAATGGCTTTGTAGGTGGCTGAAATGTCTTACCACTCCTGAGATGAATGGCATCAGATAAACATGTAAAATCAAGGGCCATACCTGTCTCGGGTGTGGGTGGATCATGGGCTACCTGCTCCTTATGTCTGAAATTGTTGGGATTGGCTTCAACCTGTGCCGGAATCAATGTCTTCATGGTAGTCAGGACATCGATCCTTTGAGTCAGATCATTAATGTTCTTAATCAACATGGAAAATTGATCACGTATAGGATTCACCGAAGGTGCCTCTAGATGGTCAATGATAGGTTGTCGCTGAGGCTGGTAGTGAGGACGCTTCTGGTATCCATACTGTGGTTGGTAGTGAGGAGGAGGAAGATGTGAAAACTGTCCATTCGATATAGACTATTGCTGGAAGTACGGTTGGTGAGGATACACAAGTTGCATCTACTGCTGACCATATCTCCAATTCTAGAAGTGTGGTGGAGACTGAAAGTGAGGCTGGAACTGTTGGTGCTGGGGTTGTGGTCTTTCCCCCTAAAAATGGTCAACTGGCCTCTGACCCAACTGATGACCCAACTGACCTTGTCCTGATGGACAAGGCTGGCATCACTCTCTATCGAACAAAATACCATTCACCTCCTGATTGAGAGGTGGAGGTGGGGACTACTACTCAGGAATGTATGTAATCTACTGCTGGTACAATATAATTGGTGAGACTGTTGCTAGACCTTGTTAGGAGCCTGCACATAGTAAATGTGTTGAACTGTAAACATTCTTCGGTACTTTGTTGTGCTGAAGTGGAAGTAGTATGCTCCCGAGTAGAGGTATTGGTTGTTGCACTCGCACTATGACATGCACTCATCGTACTCACAAGAAGCTTCAGATACTTCCTGATCTCATCCAACTTATCCAGGTTCTTTGTACTCTGTTCGATCACTTGGAGCCTCTCAAGCTCCTTGGATCGTTTCTCGATTATGTCCACATTGGATAGGTGATTGCCTATGATGGTCTGATCTGCGCTGTCCACCCTATCCATATCATGTGATGTTGTCATGTTGACAACCTTGTGGGGTACTGCAGGAGAAGTAACGGGATGCTTCTGAAAAGCACGTGAAGAAGAAAGAGCCGCTGAGCTCTCTGCCATCTCCTAAAAAATTCTGATAAAGGGCATCCTCATCCTTATTGAAATGTGACCCTCCACAAGTGGCATCTACAAGCTTCTGGTTCTCAATGCTCAAACCCCAAAAGAAGTTTTGCACAAGGCTCATCTTCAGAATGTCGTTATGGGCGCACTTCTCTGTCAAGTCTTTAAATCTTTCCTACGCATCGTGAATAGGCTCATGGGACATTTGGGAGAAGTTTTCAATAAAAGATCGTCTTTGGTTGAGACGTTCGAGTGGAAAGTACTTGTTCAAGAAAATGAACCTCAACTCTTCACATGTTGTGACAACCCTTCAAAACTGGTTTATCCAATATAGTGCCTTAACCATGAGACTGAATGGGAAGGCTTCCATCCTTACTACCTCTAATGGAACACTCAAGTAGTGTATAGTGACAAAAATGCGATCAAACTATTTGAGGTTTACATATGTTTCTTCATTTACGTGTCCATGGAATATTGCGAGAAGTGGTAAAATATTATGGGCTCAAGCTCAAAATGCCCATGAATCGCCGGGATTCGAATCCATGTGTAGGTCTATCCTGCTTCTGGATTATAGGCATCCTTCAATGTAATCTTTGCCACTTGCTCGAGAAGTGGATAGTCTCCTCCCTCATTCCCACCTCCTTTAGGTTTTCTATTCTCCTCTCTCCTCTATTGTATGCCCTGCCTCAGCTTGATGATCATATCTCTCAATATGGCTTGCATGTCAGCCAGTTTAGTCAATTGCGCCTGAATGGCCTGTATAGAGGCTATCATGGTGCAATCGATCATGCTCTGCTCAGCCATGGAATCTTTAACCTTAGGTGCCATCAAATGCATTGTCTTTGGTTTCTGCAAATTTACACTACACTGGATTAATCTTTAATAATGGAGTCTCAAATGATAGTTCAAGATTAGAGTCAATCTTGAACATTGATTGATCAATAAGGTCAAGGGTGAAGTGGAGAAACAGGAATACTCGAGAAGTGAGTCTTCTCAAATAGAAGATGACTGAATCGGAGTGTGAAATGAGTTCATGAAGTCTGAATGAGAAATGCTCCAATCCGGCATCTTCGATCTCAAGAGGAAGGATGAGAGAACACGAACGTCAACACAAGAAGAAAATGAGAAATAAAGGCGTGAATGGCATGATAGGATCTTTAAACTAATCAAGCAAACACCATACAAACCCTCGATTCACCAATTGGACACAAGTGGAGACTGTAAGAGATCGGTCTTTTATCTTTTTAATTTTATGTTTAGTAAATCTACAAGAAGTTGTTTACTACCAAACACATAACGTGAGTTGTCGCTTTCTCCCAACGTGCATACTCAGACCTCACCAAACGATGTTACCATCTTCCCGGGTTACTGGGTTCAATACTAGGTCCAAAGGGAGACAAGAGGAATAGCACACGAAAATGATTTTCTATGGTCAGAGGAAAGAGCTTATAGTTGCAACCATACACCAAAAAGTGATGTATATGTACTTACGACACAAGTCTATGGATTTGGGCTCTATCCTTACGGCTATGTTCTCAACCACTTTGTCTAGAGGTAAGTACCTGCAAACAATGAGGGGATTACTCTTCCCAAAACAATGGTTATTTGTCCCTACGTTAAGTTTTAGCATCATGAATTCTTTAGTAGACCTAATTTTACACATTTAACACTTTTTTGAGTTTTTTCAAATAAATCAGACTAACAAATTTTCCAATTTCTTTTTGATGTTATTTGAGTGAAAATTGAGAAGGAATTAAAAAATGCCAATGTGTTAGAAAAGTCAATGATACATGCAGGAGATAGATGATGCGTACCTTCTCGCCAACACTCTACATGCAGGGTGATCTATGCATAAAATAAAAGACAGAAAATAAACTATCCTAAATGATGCACGTGAACCTTTCTAGAAATAACTTCTATTAACAGGCAAGAATAAGTTAATTTGACTAAGTCCAAGCTATGCTCTACTCTATAGGTGCAGAAATTCTGGTTTAGCGGCTTTGGACCTAATTAATTAGCTGACTCAAGCAAGATAATAAAACCTACTTCTAAGGGCTCAAGCTTATAAACTGTACGAAAACAAAGAAAAAATAGGCAATGAAATCAAAAATCGATGAGGTCCCTCAAGTGCACCAACACTTGATGAAACAGACCCCCCACACACAAGGTATATAGTGGCCTTTTAGAAAATAGAAAAGTGGTAAGTTCCATATAAATAAATATAAATTTTTATAATAATGAATAAAATTGCTAAATAAAATAAAAAATTCTATGCAAAATGCTCTAAATGACTGGTCACCTCCAAATCTTATTCTCCTCCTTCTATGTTCTCCTCTAACTTGATGAAGAAACATGTCACCTCCGCTTCACTCAGGCGCACCAGCGCTCCCAAGAAGTCGTCCTCGCTCGTCCGGCCCTTGTATGAAAGATGGAACACAGGATAACGTAAGAAACACCATTATGAAAATATGAGCAGAAAATAGTATGAAATAAATAAAAGAAATATAAACAAGCAAAAAATGAAGTGGATATGGAGCAAAATGGGAAGATAAAGTAAAAATGGACCTCAAATGAATTCCTAAGTATGATCTTAAGAAGCTTTCGGTGTCTAGCATATCAGATCTTGTAAGCATTGTATAAGCTCCCTCACAACGCACAATATTCAATTTGAGTGCCCACTCCTCAACAAGATACATATCCACAATCTATATACACAAAATATATAAAAAATATTTCAACGAAATAAATGAAAAAAATATAGACAATGAATATGTGCCTGCAATATAAACAATGAAATAAATTTCATAAAAATATTGATAAAAATAAGAGAAAAAAGACAAGTATATAAAACCAAGAATAACATGTCAAGAGAAAAACCTAACTATCCTCGCCATGCCTCCCCGGCAAGGACGCAATTAGTTGAGCACTAAAATTTGGGTTTTTCTTTGAATGGATTATTCACAATGGAATTGTAGTCATCACAACCCAAAGAAACGTCAAGCAAAAATTAATTTTTTTATTCATAGCTCAAGTCAACGAATAATAAAAAGAATGTGAGAACAAAAAATTGTGAGTGTTATTTATTTACATCTATAGCATACATGATCGAACTCATGGAGGCTACAAAAATCCCAAGGGTTATTAAATCAATAAAAGAATTAATGAACTAAAGAAGAAATTTCTATGAACTCCACTCTTGGTTGTGTATTTTCAATTTTTTTATTTTTTCATATTTTTATGTAATTTTAATTTTATTTATTTTTATTTGGATTTTTGATTGTATTTTTTATGATTTCTAATTTTGCAAAATAATTTCAAAATTATTTTAAAAAAAGTAAGAAAAGAAATCAATAAAGAGAATAAAGAAAGAGTCATGTTTAGGGATTTTTACAAAGTGATAAAAAATACATAAAAAATAGAAATAAAACTATTTTTGGTTTTATGAAAAATTTTCAAAGCTTTTTCCAAATTTTTATGGTTTTTAAATTAATCAAAAATAGAAAATAAAACAAACAAATCACAATGTTAATGTTTTTGGATTTTTAAAAATAGCAAATAAGATTACAAATAGATGAAATATATACAAAATGGAAGATGAATTTTTATATTTTCCAGAAAGGTATTTTATAATTTTTTAGAATTTTCAATGACTTTTATGAATTTTTTATGTTTTTGAGTGTTTTTTGATTTTTTTTATTTTTATGAGGAATAAAAATGTGAAAATGTACATAAATAAAAAGAAATGAAAATGAACAACCATGATTTGTTTAGAATTTTTTGCAAAAAATTTATATTTTTATTGATTTTCAAATCAAACAAGGAATTTTTATGGATTTTTTTAAAATAGTAATAACGATAAAAATGAGAAATGAAAATTATGGATGAAATATGTGCTTAACATAAGCCTAACATGATTTTTATAGAAATTTTAACGATATTTTGCTAATTTTTATTTGACTTTTAACATGCAAAATAAATGCATGTGTATAGGGGGTTGGATGCAAATATTTAATATTTGTGGACAAAATGGTAACAAACTTAAAAAGTGTATGGTCAAATATGCAATTTATCCAAGAGAACACATGCTGCGACACGTGTGCCTCACTGGAATGGACCTATATGCAAATAAAATATATACATGGTCCAAAAAATAACTCAAAACATGTGAACTTATATTGCAATTTTCACAGAAGTCACATGCGATACACACTTTGTAGTTCAAATAGGACAAAATGCAATTAAAATAAATGCATGGGCCAGAAGTGCAAATATTCAATACATTATATGTAGACACATGTCCAAAGGGACTTATTTGCTAATTAAATAAAAAAAAGGGGTCGGAGCGCAATATAGACTTAATCCATGCGGAATGATCTACTATCGCGATTCATCTAGAGGGTGATCAAACAACCGATGAAGAGTCATGCTCGAGCGGCTGGGATCTGATCTGGAACATCGATCCACAGTGCAACTTTGGGGCATATCCAATAATCAAGATATAAACTGGATGCCTCGTTCTTGATCGGAGGGCTACGAGGTACTCTGGATGAACTAGGAAGCAGGTATCCATCGGCAATGTTTGATAGAGGATATCTCGGTCGTTCTCCTCGTAAGTCGCTTGTTGAACAGTGCTACAGATGTCAGGGGGCTCATCTTATCGATTGAGGGAGGAAATTGTGCACGACGATTCATAATCAAGATTCTAGAGGTCGGAGTCAGATGAACCTCCATAACTCGATTTATTTCTCCTTGTGAGCTCATGAGACCTGCAATAGGTTGTTTGCTCGGAGGCGAAACTCTAGTGAAGTTATCGATGCATAAAATAGAATTTCTAAAGAAGGGAATGGAGGCTCCGGCGAAGGTGGTTAGAGGTGCATACATCTCCAGATCTGGGAGGATCCCAAGTTGATCAAGAATGGGAGAAGATGGAGCAGTTGTTGGTGAGTGTAATGGTGAGGATGGAGACTTTTGTAAACGATCGGAGAGGTTCTGATCTATCGAATCGAAGGATGGGCAGGGGAATCTAATCTATGCGATTAACTGAAAAATCAAGCCAAATAAAAGACAAAGTCGAAAGAACATTATCTAATCTACCTAGGGATGGAAAGGCAGAGGATGTCGGCCTCGATCTATGACTGGTGGTAGAGAGGCGAAATGCGGTGGAGGACTCTGATGGCGTAGCTGGATCACGGTTTTCCAATCAATTCCCCCCACTCCTACTCGAAGGAAATCAACCCATGTCACTGGTTGACTCTCTAGAACTCGAGCTCGGGTAAAAGAATAGGAAAAATCATACCAAAAGATAATAAAGGGTGTAGGGTGTATATTTATAAATGTGGCTCTAACGTGATTTGAATTTTGAATGGCGAGCAAATCGAGGTGAATTCAACAGAGATGAGGGTCTGGTGAGGGAGTTTATTGACTAGGCCTAAATAATCGGTGAAGGAATCGGGGCTAGTTATCGAAAGACACGGATCAAAAAATAAGGTGAAGGCCCGATTGTAGGCGAGAAATGCGTGCGAATGGCGAGGAGTAGACAGTTGACCCAGGTCAACAGACACGGGCATACCAATAGGAAGGAGTGGAGGAAAACTCCAAAATATGCTAGACGACAAAAAACCATTAAAAATTTAAATAAATGCATTAAAAAACAATAATAAAAATAATTAAATAAAGAAAAAATGTTAGGTTGAAATAAAGTTACATTAAGTTATTTTAATTAAGTAAACATGCCATTTATAAGGG
Organism: Ottelia alismoides; assembly: GCA_037367405.1. NCBI lineage: Eukaryota > Viridiplantae > Streptophyta > Magnoliopsida > Alismatales > Hydrocharitaceae > Ottelia > Ottelia alismoides. Next base: position 180,939 of record JAZKJV010005391.1, on the reverse strand, counting down.
TTTAAATGAATAAAATGTGTTATTCAAAGGTATGTATAGCTATATATACAATATTTTGATTTTTTTCTAAGTTATTTATACAAATATATAAATAATTTATATTTTTTTAATTTACAATATTTTACAAACATTTTAATGAAATTTTTATATCATTTTCAGGAGTTAATTTATTAGGTTAAATAAATAGGTATATGTACAGTATAAACATGGTGATACATATACAATATATACATAATTTTTTTGTAGATTTTTGTTTTTGTGATTTTTATTTGTATTATATATAAGTTAAATACAATGTTTACAATTAACTAAAAATACAATGTTTTCAAATATTTATCAGAAAATAATTAATAAATACAAATACATAGCCAACTTAGGTATAATATACAATAATACCCCCATTAGCCACATTTCACACGTAAATTTTGATTTTTTGAAACCACCTTCTTTTGAACAATTATCTAATTTGGAGTACAATTAAAGTGAGCTCGATGATTTTTGAGTTTTGGTGGAGAAGATATTGATCTTACGAGTTGAGATTTGCAGCTTTTTTAGAGTGTTGTAATTTTCACAATATACACATATTTTTGTTGAAATTATTTTGATTATTTACAAAAGATTTTCATGCAAAAATTTCAAGCAGAAATTTATTTTTTAAAAAAATTTAGTGATGAATAAAATAAAGGAAAGAATGTGTATTATAGACAATAGTTCATATGATGAATATATACAAGTGATAAATAATTTTCTGAAATCGTAAATAATTTTAGAAACTTCAGGTCTTTCACTTAATTCTTCGAGTTCCACATGATAATGTGCAGCGTTTAAATCTTAGTGTCTAACCCGGTCTTTTTATTCTTGGTACGACTCTGGAATAGGGAATTAATTTGTACTCTCACACTATGTACTTAGCTCAACTCGAACAGGGTGTTGGAAGACTGTATAAGTTTCTTTTCTGGTAGCGTGAACATCTAAAGACTTGAGTACGGGTTGAAATAAAGCTTCGGAAAAGGGATGGACAGTTGGGCACAATTTTTCTAAGACCCCAAAACATGTACGGAAAAAATTATTCCATATCTGTAGGGTCACAACAAGATCCTTGCAGATCTACCAAACATCCAAACACAAAGAAGCCGACTACCAAATAAATATTTGACCAAAAAGGTTCTCGCTTCAAGAAATCCAGTAGATCTTGGTGGAGACTTGGCTAAACTGGCCAGCTTCATAAGGGGAGGTGACTACACTGGCCGCCCACCATTTCTTTTCCCTTTCTTCTATTTTCTCCCTCCATTCTGTGAACACAACGCCACATACCTTAGAAGGAAATACCTGACTCCCTGAGGACAAGTTAATGGAGAGGAGGTTTGCATGGTAGTCCGACATTCTAGATGGGAAGAAATAAAACCATTTACACACATGACTCGATTTTTCAATATTCATGGTGCATACTTTGGGAGGAGGATTGATCTAAGATGAATTCTGAGTCGAAACTGTGACAATGATATGTAAAACTTGAAGGTTGTTGATTTTAAAATTCTATGTTTCACAGAAGTTCCGCCAAACTATTAATCCAAAGGTTAGGCCGAGTTCCATTTTCACCTTCTGCTCATGGTCTAGGTATGAAATCCAATCTCATTTCACCTCATTGCATTTCTTTAGATGCTCAGGGACGAGCATGGTTTAAGTATAGGGGAATGACGAATCTCATATCCATCACTCTAAAAGTTAATAATTAAGCTTAATTCTCAAAAATCATTGACATTTCTTCTTTTATTATGCATAATTAGCATTCATGCATGTATTAAAAATAATTGCATTTTATCACTCATTATTACATAAAATAAGGAGCCAAAAATTGAAGCCAAATTGACCTGTAAATCATCTTAAATTCCTCGATTTTTAGCTAATTCATGCTAACTCCAAATGACATGAAACCACTCCATTGTCTACATATTACTAACAAGAATATATGAAAAATACAAATATATCACTAACCTAAATAAGTGGACCAAAAACCCAAACCATAATTGTAGGATTCCCAGACTAAAACACTGAAACTCTTCCTCGTACATTGTATGATTTGATCATGCTCACTTTTTTAACTAATTTACATTCAAATGCCTTCAAAACAAGACCAAGTTCAAGTGAATTAGAGCTCGTACGTGAAAGTTAGGATTTCAGCCTCTTTTTGTACATTTGGTATTTTAACGGTTTTTGACCTATTATTTTATGTATAAAATTGACTCATTTTAATTCATTTATTTTTTTATTTATTTTCTTTGATAAAAGGTTTATTAAAAAGTGCAAAAATCCAATTCCAAAATGAACTTCAAATCAAAGAAACTAAATGAGCCTGAGTCTTCGCTGACAATCTGTACAAAACTATCATTTTCGTATTTTATGTTATTTCTTAATTTTTTAGTTATTAAAAATCCAAAAAATATAGATTAATGCGTAAATATTTATCTTTAGCTTTATCATATTTTTTTCCTGATTTTTATCTGGTTTAAAAAAGGGATAAATTATAAAACAAAAATCCAAGGTATTCTATGTACATAGAGTACGCAAAAATATCACTTTGTGCAAATTATCGATTTTGATTTTGGTCTCTTCATGAAAGTTGTAGATCTCGTCAAGACAAACAATTTCGTGAAGAAAGTTTTTGATCCGAGGTCATTTGCTATTGATTTCTGATGTATTTTTATAATTTATTTTTGAAATTTCTGGAGGCGTCACGTGGCAGCTCCTAGAGCTGCCACATGGCACTCAAGTTTGTGATTTTTATTTATTCATTTGATTAAAAAAGTTAAAAAATAAAAATAATTATAATAATAAAAATTAAAACATCGACATGTGGTACAATCAGGACCGTCTGATCTCGGCCAATCAGAGGGCCCACATTTCTTTCCCGTCGTGCCACGTGGCCGCAATAGGGTCGTTTGATCTCGGCCGATGGGACGACACATGTACAGCATCTCCTTACTCCAGCCCACTTTTCCAACCCACCGACATCACCCCCGTGATTCCTGGCCTCCGTAGCCTCCTACCAAATCGAGCGCCGGCCACCTTCCTCTTCCATCTTCTCACCCCAATCGAATCTCCCAAATCTCATCACCAACTTCAATCCCCGTGATTCCCCATGTCCCCGATCAATAGAAATCACCTTCACCGGATTAGCCTCCATAGCCGGCCCCTTCGCCAACCCTATTTAAGATCGTCGCCCCCTCTGTTCTCTGCCCTTCCGCAGTTCGACCAGCTAAGGCCCTCATCCTATTGGTGACATCACCAGCCACACCCTCTGCTTGGCGTGATCCGACGTGAGTTGCACCTTGTTGCAGCTCTCCTCCAGTGAGGTTCCTCCGCTCTGGACTTCGTGCCGTCAAGCTGTACCTACAAGTACTCACCCTTCCCCTCCCTTCGCATCTCATTCATTCTGCACTCTCAGCATCCCCATCGCACCTCAATTCCTCTGCTACTCCACCGTCTCTCAATCGATTTTTGCCCTTGCATCTCTCCGATTATCCATCTCTACTGCCACTGTATCCTGCATTATCCAACTCCACCATCACACATACAACACCGCGAACAACGTCTCCACCACCATCAACTACTCCGCTTCTCTACCACTCATCTGCTGCGCATCGATCTCCACCGGCTGCCATGAGTTGCCTTCATCAACAATGTGAGGTGCCCCCACCTCTGCTACTCCCCACGAAGCTTCGCACCCACGACAACCCACGATCGTGTGTCAGCCATTCGATTCTTTACCGCCCGGGTTTGTCACCGGACCACAACCCACGCCTCTGCCATAGGACCTCCCCGCTACTCCATCGCAGCAGCCACCTCCAGCTCGCTCCACCACCATCTGCCATGCCCCCTGCCGCTGCAGGAGCATGACCACCGTTGACTAACAGTAAGGACCTCCAACCAATCTTTGCCTTCCCTCTATCGGGCGACCCTGTCACGACCCGTCCCGCTAACAAGGACGTGACGCGACATAGATCTTTCTTTTTCTTTTTTTTTTCTCAAGCAAACATGTGGCAATCTCAAAAACATAACATCTTTGTATTTCAAGTTCACAAAACCAAGAAGTGTATTACACAAGTTTTGTTACATCTTCACACAAAATCACATACAGTACAAAAAAAACAACGAAAACCAAAAGCCACCTCCTCCTAGTGTGTAAGCGGTCCTTTCCCCTGCTAGTCGTGATTCTGTTGATCTGTACATAATTATAATATAAAGGGATGAGTCTAAACCCATTTATGAGCTTAGACCGAGTGAAAGGATCTCAAGCTTTTTACATATAGCTAAAATCTGAAATATGAGCATCATGAAAAAAATTCATGCTGAATACTGTGAAATAGCTTGAAAGAGACTTTATGAAAGAAATTACATATAACAACATACTAGTTTTGCATATGAATGCTGAAATCACTTCAAAGAAGATAAACTGAAACATAATCATCACCATCATGCTGTTTCACTAATCACCACTGTGGCTAATTTATTGACTCATGAACGCTGAAACAAAGCTAAGTCATACGCGCAGACGGTCCCAAAGAACAAAAACACCCTGCATACTGCACAAAGCCTATATGTATACAGAATGCGGACCCAAAGTCCTCTTGATACCATATCTAATGGTTTGCCATATCTAATGGCGGTTTTAGGGTCATATCTAATGACATAACCATATCTAATGGCTAGTTCATGATTTGTATAAAAGAGTTACTATGGTGCTTATCTTCTGATTCTGATTCTTTTCTTGCCACTAATAAACCATACTTTTGCTAATTCAAGCTCATAACAGCTAAATCATGAACATAAAACACTCTTGACATAACATACATATTCTGACAACTAGAACTTGTTAAGAACTTGAAAACCGATCCATAATGCATAGTAACCGTGCAAAACATAATTCTTCACATAAAAACTCATATCTAAATAGTGAAACTTTATGTCTCGTGTTCCATCAAGAACAAAATGCATAAAAACGTGTTATCATGATAAAACTCGTGAAACGACGTTTGAAATACAATCTGAAGCCCTGATTTCATCTCAACCGTATGGTACTTGAAATTCCTTCGTAAAAGCTCTAGAAAACACGATTTCATACTTGTTATCATAAACATGCATAAAAGCTAAAGACTAGTGCTTTAAAATAGCGCTTGAGAATCCCTCACCCGATTGATATCTAACTCGAGTCAAGATCGCCTTCTTTTTGTGAAATCTCCCTCTATAGCCGTCCTAGATTTGAGTACTACGGCTCGATGCGGACAGAACTTCGTTACGGCTTTTAAAAAGGCTCTCGATCACCGACAGGGCTTCGCTGTGGCTCCTCTCATGCTCCTCCCGCAGCCTCGGCGGCCTTGCGGCTCTAAGGTGGAGAGATGGGCGTGGGATGAAGTGAGGAGGAGTATGGGGGGTCATGGGTATTTATAGGCCTCCACCCCCTTTACATGTGTGACATGTGTCAATATATAAGGGAGCCTCTAAGCAACATGTTGCCTCTCTTTCATGTATGACGACACATGGCATGCCACATGTCTTATTCATGAGAAAACTTGTTGCCCAAGTAATAGGTTTGGTTTATCCATGAGGTAGCTTGTTGCCCAAGCAAGGTTTGGCTTATCCACGAGATAACTTGCTGCCCAAGCAAGTGGTTTGGCTTCTACACGAGATAACTTGTTGCCCAAGCAAGAGACTACACCATGACATGTGTTAGTCTTAGGATGATGACACATGGAACTATTGAGTTTTTGACACTTGTCTTGACTATATAACGACACGTGTCCCATGATTTCCTCTCCATGTGTCCTACTTTTGCTAATGACGCTCAATTATCACTTATGACAGGTAATTAGCACTAATCATGCTTAATTAGTCTTAATGATGTGATTATGGCTAATGAATGTAAATCTATACTAATGACGCTTAATTATCACTAATGACGGGTAATTCATTAATCATGCTTAATTAGTCTTAATGATGTGATTATGGCTAATGAGTGTAAATCTATACTAATGACGCTTAATTGTCACTAATGACGGGTAACTAGCATTAATCATGCTTAATTAGTCTTAATGATGTGATTATGGCTAATGAGTATAAATATATAACATTATGGGCACTATGCAAGTAGTGGCTTCTACTACTTATAAGGTACTACTAAAATTCTAGATTAGTAGATGTGGTACTATGTTTTGAGGTGCTACACAATTCAGAGAACCTTTTGAAGTCCATTTTTATACAAGATGGACTCTGATATAAACACAACAAGTTTCAACAAAATCATTGTATCAAGACGAATCTATTGACTATGGTATCTATAAAGTGTGAACACTATCAATCCAATATTTCCTTTAAACAACACTTGATAACATTCAAAGGCATAGCGTACAAAACATGTATTACAATTCTCCCCTACTTGAAATAAATTTCGTCCTCGAAATTTAAGTACCTTTGCTAGCTTGAAAATAAGTGGGGATATTGAGATATCATTTCTTCCTCTCGTTCCCATGTGGCTTCTTCTATTGCGTGACTCCTTCATAAAACTTTAACTAAAGGAATCTTCTTTGTACGAAGCTCTTGTACTTTATAATCTAGAATTTCCACAGGAACCTACTCGTATGAAAGATCTTCCTTCAATTGAATATCTTGAGGTTGTATCATATGGGTTGGATCTGGAATAAACTTCCGAAGTGTGGAGACATGAAGGACATCATGTATCCTTGCTAGTTCAGCTGGAAGTCTAAGACGATATGCTACACTTCTGATTCTCTCTATGATCTCGTAAGGGCCAATGTATCTAGGGCTTAGTTTCCCTTTCTTCCCAAATCTGATTAGGCCTTTCCATGGAGATACTTTTAGAAACATGTGGTCTCCCACTTGAAATTCTAAGTCTCTCCTTCGCTTATCTGCATAACTTTTCTGTCTGCTTTGCGCTGATTTTAAGCATCTCTTGATTTCCTCAACTTTTTCTATTGTGCTTTGTATTAGTTCAGGTTGAACCAATTTCCTTTCTCCAACCTCACTCCAAAAGATAGGTGTTCTGCATGGTCTACCATACAAGGCTTTATAAGGTGCCATCCCAATACTAGTATGATAATTGTTATTGTATGCAAACTCTATAAGTGAGAGACGTTCATCCCAGCTTTCTTTAAAGCTCAGTGCACAAGCTCTAAGCATGTCTTCTAGAGTCTGGATAGTCCGTTCTGATTGGTCATCTGTTTGAGGATGAAAGGCAGTACTAAATGCTAACTTTGTTCCCATAGCTTTATGTAAGCTTGGCCAAAGCTTGGAAGTAAATCGTGGATCTCTATCAGAAACAATTGACACAGGAGCCCCTATGATGGTTAACTATCTCATTAAAAGTTCTTTCCCAAGCGGTCTAGACTGTATGTCATGTTAATGGCTAAGAAATGTGCCGACTTAGTTAATCTGTCTACTATGACCCATATTGCATCGTGACCTCGACGAGTCCTTGGAAATCCTGTAACAAAATCCATAGTGATGTGTTCCCATTTCCATTCTTGTATTGGAAGTGGCTGTAAAGTCCCTGCAGGTCTCAAATGTTCTGGTTTAGTTTTTTGGCATATAGGACATCTAGAAACATACTCTGCAATCTCTCTCTTCATGCTAGACCACCAATAGTAACTCTTAAGTGTTCTATACATCTTAGTACTTCCTGGGTGCATGGTATACATGGAGTTATGTGCCTCTTCCAAAATCTCAGTCTTTATATCAGATTTCTTCGGAACACACAATCTTCCTTTAAAGAATAAGACCCCTTGACCATCTATTGTATACCCGGCTTCATCTCCTTCCATAATCTTCTCAATCATTCTAATGATTCAGAATCATGGACTTGTGCCTCCTTAATTTTATCATATAATATGGGTCTCACTTGTAGGGATGCTAATAAGGCTCCAGAGCTATTCATGGTTAATTTTGCACGTAACTCTTTCAACTGATAATATTCTCCTTTTAAGTGAGATAGCTAACTATTAGACTTTCTACTGAGAGCATCAGCTACGACATTGGCTTTCCTCAGGTGATATTCTATGGAACAATCATAATCTTTGATTAGCTCTAACCATCTTCTTTGCCTTAAATTCAACTCTTTCTGAGAGAAAATATATTTCAAACTCTTATGATCTGTAAAGATTCGACAAGTTTCTCCATATAGGTAGTGTCTCCAGATCTTTAAGGCAAATACTATAGCGACTAACTCAAGGTCATGATCATTCTGCATTAAGACGCATCCCAGCCCTTGTCTTGAGGCATCACTATAGATTACATAATTACCTTTCCCTGATGGAAGGCTAAGTATAGGTGCTAAGGTGAGACGACTCTTGAGTTCCTTAAAACTCTTTTCGCATCCTTCGTCCCAACTATACTTCACATTCTTCCTAGTTAATCATGTCAATGGTGCGACAATTCTAGAAAAGTTTTCAACAAATCTTCGATAATACCCAGCTAATCCGAGGAAACTTCGGATTTCTGATGCATTTATCGGTCGTTCCCATCTAAGAACTGCGTCTATTTTTGATGGATCTACTGTTATTCCTTCTCCAGATATGACATGGCCTAGAAATGCAACATTCTTCAACCAAAACTCACATTTATCAAACTTTGCATATAATCGGTGTTCTTTCAGAGTTTGAAGTACAATTCTCAAGTGTTCTTTATGTTCTTCCTCTGTTTTAGAATATACTAGAATATCATCAATAAATACGATCATGAACTTGTCCAGATATGGACGGAAAACCCTATTCATCAAGTCCATAAAGGCAGCTGGGGCATTTGTCAATCCAAAAGGCATTACTAAGAATTCAAAATGCCCATATCGGGATCGGAATACAATTTTAGGGACATCTTCTCCTCTAATCTTTAACTTATGATAGCCATATCTCAAATCAATTTTGGAAAATACAGAGGCCCCTTGTAATTGGTCAAATAAGTCATCTATTCTGGGCAGAGGATAGTTATTGCGGACAATCACTATGTTTAGTCTCCTGTAATCTATACAAAGTCTCATGGAGCCATCTTTCTTCTTGACAAATAGAACAGGAGCACCCCATGGTGACATACTGGACTGTATAAATCCCTTATCTGTTAACTCCTGCAATTGAGTTTTGAGTTCTTTAAGTTCAGCTGGGGCCATTCTGTATGGAGCTAAGGCAATTGGATTGGTACCCGGAATCAGGTCAATAGTGAATTCAATTTCCCTATCGAGAGGAACTCCTGGCAGTTCATATGGAAACACTTCTGGAAACTCCTTCACCACAGAGATATTTTCTAAACTGACTGCTTCTGCCATAGTATTAAACACGTAAGCAATATAAGAGGAATATCCCTTCCTTATCAACTTCTGGGCTAAGAGACAGGAGATGACATGAGTAGGATATATCCTTCTTTCTCCATAGAAAGTGAATTCAATATTACCTGGTTTTCTAAAAGTAACATGCTTCAGATGACAGTCTAGAAGAGCATGATATGTACTTAAGCAATCCATTCCTATGATAGCATCAAATTCCCTTATCTCCATAGGAACAGGTCTACTTCAATATAATTCTCTCCTATCTTTACCAAACAATTTCGGAGGGCATTCCTAATAATTTCTGGTTCTCCCTTAGGCAAAGAAATTGCTAAAGCATGCTTGAGAGTACTTGTAACTTTATCAGCATATAGGGAGAATCTTTGCGAAATAAAAGAATGACTTGCACCAGAATCAATAAGAGTATGTGCACTTTTACCAAAAATAATAGTGGTACCTGATACAACATCGTCTGTAGAGATGGCCTCCTCTAAGGTCATGGCAAAAGCTTTTCCCTCTCTCTGGTTTGATCTCTTCTGTGTATTGTTTTTATTTTGTTCCCTTGTATGTGGAGGACGGCGTATAATAACATCACGATTTTGATTTGTTGCCGGTCTTCCCATAACCCGACGACCTTGGACAAGTGCAGGACAATTCTGACGTATGTGGCCTATCTCGCCACATTGATAACACCCAGTGGTCCCCTTGCGGCAAGTTCCCGGATGAAACTTTCCACAGTTTGTACATTGTGGAAAAGAAAGAGTTCTGTTTTCAGAAGTCCCAACTGTATATCTATTTGTTTGATTCCCTTGAACTCTAGGAAATGACCTATTATCTTGCCTTGAATTCCCAGCTATTATTGGTTCTTTGTTCATGGTTCCTCTCCATAGAGGTCTATCTGCAAACCTTTTCTTTCCGTGATCATTGCACTTTCTTCTTTCTATCACCACTCGTTCAACCCTACGAGCAGCTTCCACCAATTTTGCATAATCTGCATATCCCGTGGCTGAAACCATTTCTTTTAAGTCAATATGCGTACCTTCTTCTAGACGTCTACACCTTTCTTCTTCTATTGCAACCAGAGAAGCAGTAAACTTTGAAAGTTCGGTGAATTTCTTCTCATATTCATCAAACATATTGCTCCCCTGAGTAAGGAATAGAAATTCCCTTTCTTTTCCTGATAAACCCTTGGGTAGTATTTTTCATTGAACTCTTTCTCAAAGATCTCCCATGTAATATGAGATGGGTTTCGATATTTCATTTTCATCGATGTCCACCAATCATCAGCGCTATCCTTCAGAAGAAATATGGTATACTTCAACTTTTGTTCATCTGTACAGTCCATTAGAGCAAATGTTTTCTCCATATTTTTGAACCATTCTCTGGCCTTCTTCGGATCAGTGTCTCCTACAAATGGTTCTCCTCCCAGCTTCTTTATGTGTTCAAATGGTAACTGGTGTTCAAATTCATGTCTTTTAACTGAGTGGGCAGCCATGCCTCCTAGTGTTTGAGCTATCAAGGTCAACGTGTCGTACACGTTGTTATTGTTATCATTCTCGTGACCAGGGCCTTGTGTGGTCACAGGTGGCTGCTCTGCTGCCATTATTTCCTATAAAAATAAAACTTCAGTTAGATCCTTCATCAACAAAATCCTCAAATAATGATTCTAGACATCCTCAAGATTATAATATCAATAACTAGATTATCTTCCAGTACTTATAGGTCAACTCCTAATATAATTCTTGCTCAAGGTCCTAAAACCATTGCTCTGATACCACAAGTTATCACGACTCGTCCCGCTAACCAGGACGTGACGCGACAGAGATCTTTCTTTTTCTTTTCTTTTTTCTCAAGCAAACATGTGGCAATCTCAAAAACATAACATATTTGTATTTCAAGTTCACAAAACCAAGAAGTTTATTACACAAGTTCTGTTACATCTTCACACAAAATCACATACAGTACAAAAAAAACAACGAAAACCAAAAGCCACCTCCTCCTAGTGTGTAAGCGGTCCTTTCCCCTACTAGTCATGATTCTGTTGATCTGTACATAATTATAATATAAAGGGATGAGTCTAAACCCATTTATGAGCTTAGACCTAGTGAAAGGATCTCAAGCTTTTTACACATGGCTAAAATCTGAAATATGAGCATCATGACAAAAATTTATGCCGAATATTGTGAAATAGCTTGAAAGAGACTTTATGAAAGAAATTACATATAACAACATACTAGTTTTGCAAATGAATGCTGAAATCACTTGAAAAGCAGATAAACTGAAACATAATCATCACCATCATGCTGTTTTACTAATCATCACTGTGGCTAATTTATTGACTCATGAACACTGAAACAAAGCTAAGTCATACGCGCAGACGGTCCCAAAGACCAAAAACACCATGCATACGGCCCAAAGCCTATATGTATACAGAATGCGGACCCAAAGTCCTCTTGATACCATATCTAATGGTTTGCCATATCTAATGGCGGTTTCAGGGTCATATCAAATGACATCACCATATCCAATGGCTAATTCATGATTTGTATAAAAGAGCTACTGTGGTGCTTATCTTCTGATTCTGATTCTTTTCTTGCCACTAATAAACCATACTTTTGCTAATTCAAGCTCATAACAGCTAAATCATGAACATAAAACACTCTTGACATAACATACATATTCTGACAACTAGAACTTGTTAAGAACTTGAAAACCGACCCATAATGCATAGTAACTGTGCAAAACATAATTCTTCACATAAAAACTCATATCTAAATAGTGAAACTTTATGTCTCGTGTTCCATCAAGAACAAAATGCATAAAAACGTGTTATCATGATAAAACTCGTGAAACGACGTCTGAAATACAATTTGAAGCCCTGATTTCATCTCAACCGTATGGGACTTGAAATTCCTTCGTAAAAGCTCTAGAAAACACGATTTCATACTTGTTATCATAAACATGCATAAAAGCTAAAGACTAGTGCTATAAAATAGCGCCTGAGAATCCCTCACCTGATCGATATCTAACTCGAGTCAAGATCGCCTTCTTTTGTGAAATCTCCCTCTATAGCCGTCCTAGATTTGAGTACTATGGCTCGATGCGGACAGAACTTCGTTACGGCTTTTAAAAACGCTCTCGATCACCGACAGGGCTTCGCCGTGGCTCCTCTCGTGCTCCTCCTGCACCCTCGGCGGCCTTGCGGCTCTAAGGTGGAGAGATGGGCGTGGGATGAAGTGAGGAGGAGTATGGGGGGTCATGGGTATTTATAGGCCTCCACCCCCTTTACATGTGTGACATGTGTCAACATGTAAGGGAGCCTCTAAGCCACATGTTGCCTCTCTTTCATGTATGATGACACATGGCATGCCACATGTCTTATTCATGAGAAAACTTGTTGCCCAAGTAATAGGTTTGGTTTATCCATGAGGTAAATTGTTTGACAAGCAAGGTTTGGCTTATCCACGAGATAACTTGCTGCCCAAGCAAGTGGTTTGGCTTCTACATGAGATAACTTGTTGCCCAAGCAAGAGAGTACACCATGACATGTGTTAGTCTTAGTATGATGACACATGGCACTATTGAGTTTTTTGACACTTGTCTTGACTATATAACGACACGTGTCCCATGATTTCCTCTCCATGTGTCCTACTTTTGCTAATGACGCTTAATTATCACTAATGACGGGTAATTAGCACTAATCATGCTTAATTAGTCTTAATGATGTGATTATGGCTAATGAGTGTAAATCTATACTAATGACGCTTAATTATCGCTAATGACGGGTAATTAACATTAATCATGCTTAATTAGTCTTAATGATGTGATTATGGCTAATGAGTGTAAATCTATACTAATGACGCTTAATTATCATTAGTGACGGGTAATTAGCATTAATCATGCTTAATTAGTCTTAATGATGTGATTATGGCTAATGAGTATAAATCTATAACATTATGGGCACTATGCAAGTAGTGGCTTCTACTACTTATAAGGTACTACCAAAATTCCAGATTAACAGATGTGGTACTATGTTTTGAGGTGCTACACAATTCAGAGAACCTTTTGGAGTCCATTTTTATACAAGATGGACTCTGATATAAACACAACAAGTTTCAATGAAATCATTGCATCAAGGCGAATCTATTGACTATGGTATCTGTAAAGTGTGAACACTATCAATCCAATATTTCCTTTAAATAACACTTGATAACATTCAAAGGCATAGCGTACAAAACGCGTATTATAGACCCTCTTGAAGACCAAGTCCCCTCACATGCGTTGCATGAGTGAGGGGAAGCGAAATTGCATCTGTGCCCTCGGAGTTCAATTAATTCCAAAGAAGACCCTAGTCACGTGATCCGCACGTGGTAAAAAAATATTTTGCCGATGCCCCTAAAGGTCTTCAAATTCGCATAAAAGTCCCTGACTTCTAAGGTGCACATGCGCATCACATGCTTCCTTCGAAATTTTGTAGAATTTTTCTAACAGTTTCGGTAATTAATGTTTAGTCAGTACACTATTTTTTACTTTCTGTAATTACATCGAGACCCCTATGTTCCCCCTTTATTTTGAACCGCATTATTACTTCATTTTATTATTCTAAAAATAACATTGTGTTGTTCTATTAAGTCTTGACATTATGGCATGCTTGTGAGATTTTTCTAGACTGTGGTTAATTATAAATTAATAATTTTGTGGAAAATTGTGTATTTTGCCAATCTTGTGCCTCAAAATTCATAAGTAATTAACCATAGTTCTGAAAATTGCCAAAAATACACGGATAATAGAATTAGTTGTTTCTCACATTGTGCCCAAAAAGAATTACATTTGCATGCATGGTTTGTCCTATAAAAATCATTTAGCATATTTCAATATTTAATTTTAATAGGTATTAGAACTCATATTTTTGAGGTTTAAGATTTTTTTAAGATCAATCATCTAGTGATAAACTTTGGATTATTTTCTCCCTCGAAAATAAATAGTTTTTTTATAATTAATTATTGAAATCCATTTTGTTTTCATTCATAAATCACAAAATATTTATCGACATCCAAAAACTTCAAAAACATTACAGTGCATTCATTTCATCATCATGACATATAGGCCAAATTTCGTAATTTTTGGACATCATTTGATTGAAAATTGCATTTTAGTCCCTAAAATTGGCCTCATTTACATTTGCATCCCAAAATTGCATTAAAAAAACCGTCTCGAAAATCGTGCATGAACTTGATAAACATTATTCTAGGTTGTTCCATTGTCTCCTTGAGTTCGACCTTGGGACTTTCCCTAGTAAAATAATCCTAAAACCACGCTGATTGGAAATTGAATTAATTAATAATGTGTGGTTATTTCTTAACTAAATCCGAATTCTCACCTGCAACGAAACATCAAATTTAAACGATAATTCACGCAGATTAAGCAGGGCAATTCCGTTCTTGTCAGATGCCCCAGTTACTAGGGAGTCAGAGGGCTTAGATTTTGTCTAAAAATTTTTGCGTTCGTTGGGTAGTCTGACCCATGAATCTGAAGGATATGGTTAGATCCTCAAGCGCATCACGGAAGCGTGAGCATCGTATCGAATACGACGAGGAGCGACTAGTCGCACTAGTTGCTCGATGCAGCGGAATTTAAAAAAAATTTATACGACGAAACCACATGATCCAAGAACACTTCTCCGATCGTTTCGTCTAAACCACAAACAAGTAATTAGGATTACCTCTTGAAGCGTGGTTGCGATCAAGTCTCTAAATGAAGAGACCTCCTGTCTCAAGTCCGATCCGACGGAGGAGACGCTTGCGAGCGCGGGGATGAACCACATGCTTCTCGCAATCCAAGTTGATGATCCAAGCGGCGGATCTCCTGATCTCGACACACGAGATCCAACATCTTCTTCACGAGCGAGGCGCACCGAGGAAGACGGAGATCCACGAGCAGAAGAACGGGCAGCATAACGACGATGCCGCGGCGATGGAGAACCTCTCCATGGCATCCATGGTGGACGGCCATGAGAGGGAGAGAGAGAGGGCTGACCTCTGGAAAGAAAGAGAGAGAGAGAGTTTTGCTACAATAGCATGTGTCAAGAGAGCGCCAAGAATGCCTCTCTATTTATAGGGTTTTGGGATCCATGGATCTCAATCCATGTGTCATATAAAATCAATGGATGAGATTGATTTATGACAATCCAATGGTCAAGATTGTTGTTGGTAAAAGCCAACAACTTGTGATTTAATTTTGATTAAATATATTTGATAAATCAAATAAATATAATACCAAATTAAACCACACAAATAGAGAGAGAGAAAATAAGGGAGATACACCTTCCTCTTTGGAAACGGGGGGACGACCACCAATTCCCTCAAGGAATTGGTGCCGCCCCCTCCTTTCCGAAAGGGGAGGGCAATCTCCTTGATTTTCTCTCCATCAAATTTCCAACAACAATTTGTTGGTATTTTAATTCACCAAAATAATTCTCAATTAATTTTGGGAATATTGCAATCTTGACATTGAATTATTGTGAATCAAATTTACAACCCAAAATAAAATGTAATTTACATTTTCAATTAATTAAACAATGTGTATCCAATACACATTAATAATTAATCTACTAATATAAATTATATTTAACTCTCTCTAATACATTATAAATCACATTTATAATATATTATGAATAATTGGATATTACTATCCACATTATTCTTATCCTTGATATTTAAATCATATTTAATCATCTTGGATCTCTTTATCTCATGTGTTCAAATAATATGAATCACATTCACATTATTCACATCTTTGATAATTAAATCACATTTAATTATCTAAGATAACTCTCCTTATAATATGAATCAAATTCATATATTCATGATAATTAAATCACATTTAATTATCCATTTTCTCAATGCTCGGATACATATATCAACAATAGAATTATCCATGAACTCTTTCAAGGACAATGCGCTTTCTCCGCGAATACTTGGAGATAAGGACAGGGCGATTGTATTGTTCCACGTATAGTGACATGGATATTGAGATCACATCTCAAATCCAGATCTCAGGCCTCCCATAGATGCTTGATTAAATCAAGACCGCAAATCTAATCTTCTCATTGAATCTGAATCACATTCAGATTAATGTCCAACATTTGGACTAAGATCAGATTTCTTCTCTACTAAGAGGAGTCACTAAAATCCAGACCCATTTCATCACTCCCTAGGAATGGAAGCGTCATGGTTATACAACCGTTTATGATCACATCACCCTCAGGCATTCCCAATACCTGTACATCCTGCATACTGGAAGACTCAGAATAAACCCGAAGTATTAGATCAACTTTATACTGTCTACTTCAGGGTTTTATCAGTAAGTTTCTCATTCGATCATTGGGAATCGGTATCGATCATATACTTTCCAAAAGCATATATAATACCTAGATCTTGATCATATACTTTCCAAAAGTATATATCAAACCTACAAATTCAGTCAAGCTTCCAAAGCGAGACGACCGTGCACACGGAGTTTGATTCTTCCCAATATCTCATGAGTGAGCTCATGTCTTCCGGTTCAGTAGTGAACCTGTATGATCCCTTTGAGAGATCGTATTACTCATATGCCCTTATATGCACACCAGCGCGCCGGTGTATAGACCTTGATTAGGTCATCAACCTAATGGTCTGCCAAAAGTACATACTCAGACATATAGTAACACACCTGTCTCCGGTCAGAGGATGTGTGCCTATATCATGACAGCATATGATATAGGACTTTGGTTATCTCGATCTCGTTAAGTCAACTCTTTGACCTAACTAATCTGATACCTCCGAATCTCTATTCCTATGCAGAGGACCTGCATCAAGAAGTCGGTCAGATATCAGCCTAACTGAGAAAGGATTGCCATCTCCTACTCAGTTTGGAGATCATCTCTTAATAATCATTTGACGGTGCTTGATGAGTCCTCAATCTAACTCATTAGATATTCATCTAAGCACCAGCCTCTATGATTCAATAATTGAATCAACAGCTGTATGATCATTAAGATGGCCATGGTACATAACCCTAATTGTACTAAGGGACCTATTATGCAAAATATGTACTCTTTATTTCAGATTAAGGAGTGAATTGCAATAACATTTATTGCATAATGGCTCGCCGTGGGCTCGCATGTCCAACAATCTCCCACTAGCCCAAAGAGCCATTAATGGACTAATCATTTAGACCCACACTCATGTGACAATCATAGGCTATTTAGAAAATAGCTAGGTAAGCTGATCAGTCACTCCATTCCCAAGAGACTACGCCATGTCCTTTTACGGCACTTGCATATCTCCTAGTAACAGTGCTTGCATCCAATGCGAATGTTGCATCTCATGCAACCGATACTCAATTTTGTTGGTTATAGTGTCATTGACACTACATCTTGTTAATTATCATAACCAGTATTCCCATAATCCTTTTAGAATACCTTCATTCCTGGAGATCTCTATCTCCTAAGGTTTCTGCAGTCAAGACCCTTATAGATCACTATCTACAAGATCTTAAACTTTTGAAGATAAGACTCTGAGATCTCTATCTCTAAGTTTCATCATTTTTGAAGATATTGTTATTACTGCAATCAAGTGTTTTATCTCCATAGTAGGATTAGTAACAGTTTACTACTCCCACTGCATGGTAGTCATCTGGTTCTTGTACACATCTAGCATACATTCAGCTTCTCATAACTGATGCACAAGTGCAAGCAGTTCTAGCATTCTCTTCCTCAACTCTTTGAGGTGCTATCCCTTTAGATAGGTCAGTACCATATCTTAAGGGAAAGAAGCCTTTCTTGGAATTTTCCAGGAAATGGAATAAGCCCAAGGTGTACTACTAATGTGACGGTTCCAATACCCTCTTTTCCTTGATTCTGAACAACATCAGAATTAAGATCTAAGAGGTATCCTTTGAGATCGTATCTCTAGGTATGAAACAACCAAATTTTAAAACACTTGTTATTATCCTTATATCATTCCAATGATTAGAATAATATCTACATTTAGCATGATGAACACAATGGCACTCCCACTAAGCTTCACATGGTTCATCAAGATTTTATCTGAAATCACAACATTTATGATTTCATCAAATCTTATGTTCCATCTACAAGAAACTTATTGGAGTCCAAAGATGGAGTTCTTCAGCTAGCACACCTTGCTTTCCTCAACCATGAAGCCCTGGGGCTACTTCATATAAATATCCTCAGAGAGGTATTCATAGAGGAATGCAATCTTGACTCACATTATGAAGATGTCATAGTCAAGTTGTGTAGCTATAGTTAGCAATATTCTGATGGGTTAAAGCAAGGTTACTAGAGAGCGAGTCTTATCGCAAGCGATGCCTTCTCTTCGGTGTGTAGCTCTTGGCTACGAACCGTGCTTTGAAGGTCTATACCTTCTCATCAGGTTCCCTCTTTCTCTTGAAGATCCATTTACACCTTAATGGGTCTGACCCATATAGGTGGATCCTCGAGGGTCCATATACAACACTTGTATATGAAGTCTAGATTAGACTTTTATTGCTAACATCCATCTTTCCATGTCATGATCCTCAGGAGCTTCATCACATGAAGTCCGATCATTTTCAGATTTAACTGACACATGGAATCCATCCTCAAACTTATTTGAAGAGGTATTAATGTTTCATCTTTAATTATCTATTTTAATTTCCGATTTCAGGAGCCTCATTATCTTTTTAAGATTAAATGAGTTCCTTTACTTCATTTTCATCTTGATTCTTAAGAGAGTCATCCTATAAGAATCATATTCTCAAAGATGAGATCTTTTAAAAATCTCATGGTCATAAAGTAGGTATCCAATACCATCCTTTATTTTCCTAATGAAGTAGCACTCTCTAGTGCTAGATTCCAGCTTACATGCATGGAACCTTATTAAGTATATAATGCAGTCTCTACTACATATATATTTTGGAAACTTAAGAGATAATTATGCTAGGATTAATCATTGATTAAATCATGTCACACATGATCAATTGTATCTCCCTACAACTCCTCTGAGTTAAGGTTCAATAGGAGGATTGAGATAGGAATCATATTCACATCTCCATAAGGTATTCTTTGAATTCTTCTAATAGGTACAAGCTACCTTGGTTAGATCAAATTCATTCATCTTCCTTCAAGCTTTGGTTCTAAACCCAAAACTGTGAAGTCTTTGAACATTTCAAAGTTTTCTAAGTGAAGTGAAGAAATCTCATATCATAAATAATCACTAATAGATATCACATATCCATAATGTTTATTCTGATATAGATGATTCACATACATCAATATGTATGAGATCTTGAATACCTTAACATCTTACACCTTTCCCAAAGAAGGGTGTATTGGACATTTTTACTTTGAATACAATATTCACATGTATGTGCGATTTGAATCTCCAGACAATCTAAAGTGTCATGTCTTACTAGTCCATTGATCTCATCAACAGACATAAGTCCAAAACTTGATGCTAGATCATTTGTCAAATGATCTATTATCCTCCTATTGATCTTTAAAGGTTTAATTTTTCAGTATTAGAAATCTTAATGAACCATTCATTAATTTCTAATTTTGTGGAGTCCGCTAGATGTAAGATTACTATCTGAAATATATATCCATCATAACTCTTTATGATAGATAAATTTCAGAATTCATGTTTATATCCAACAATTAGAAATAAACAATGAGTGTATTCTAATATCTAGATCATGGAGACATTCTCTAAGACTAAGGGCTCCCACTGAAAATATGAAGTCTATTGATGTCATGGAAACTGTTGCAACACTTGCATCACTTTTAACATGGATGATCAATAAACCTTAAGATCAAATTTCTAATATTCTAATACATATGCAACCAATTGAAAGTGTTATTAGAAGATTGAGATACAATTATTAGACTTTACCTTATCAAATAAGTAAGTCAATTTCAATGATTATATGTAGATTATACTGATGCTCCATCCGAGTCCTTTTCTGAGGATTCTAGACAGACTTGATAGTCATACTATCAACACATCAACTTATTGCAGCATTGGCATTCATCCAACTCTTTGGATGTCATATGGATTTCATAGAAGTACAGTCAACTCTTTGACTATACCTCTTACTTGGGTCCAACCCATGCTTCCACTGCGCTCTCTTTTGTCTAAAAACAACCTTTGCTCAAGACCAAGGATCTCTTATGTTAAAATCAAAAATTTCAATATAAGAGTATTTCAACATTTATACAAGCTTCATTTAAGTTCATATAATATGAATATTATGAAGCTTCATGAATGACTAGAGTATAGACAGTAGAATGATGACACTCATCATCTACATACATCTAAACTCTTTGAAGCATCGGTTCAGGTAGGTATTCAAACAATTTGAATACATTATCTCTAATAGAGATACCATTCTATATGATGTAGAGAACCATGTCATTCATGATTAAATGTCGAGAGCACATATGTATGCCAGAATATCTTTATTGATTTTATAAGGATTAATTTGATAATTATGATCATCATCGACATGTCACTTCAAAAGTACATTCGATAAGATCAAGACTTATAGAGACATACAAACCCTAGGGTTTTAGTCCTATTGTCTTATTTAATTACCACTTCTCATTATTATGAGGAAACTTGCACATTGCAACCACATACATTATGTGTCCAATCGCAAGTACAATATCTGGATCAAGGGTCCAATCCATGATATTCTACTGTTATTAATGAGTATAACATTGAGTGGGTTTAATGAAGGATTATCTGAAATAAGTAATTTGCATAAGGGTATATATTGATATATATATACACATATTATACTTTGATTTAGGAGTTTTTATATCAAAGTTGTCTTGCCATGTCAACAATGAAAGTTCATTCCCTTAATCACTTTCAATGTAAGAGATATACTTACCATTATATCTCAGCAAGATCTGGGATCTCCTCTTTATCTTTGTTACATCCCAATAATATGAGAAACTGCAACTCCAATGAAGAGAAGTAGGAACACATTCTGTCTTGCAAGTCCAACTTGCATTTCCCAATTCGGTCTTTAACACCCGGGCCCACCACCCCTAAGGTGATGTTGACCCGTTGTTAATTGAACCAACCGTCAACAGGAATAGAACTCGCTATGCGCAATCCAATATCGCCCCAATAATATGAGGATCCGATATTACGGTCACTACGCATACGGCCTTACTCTTTCGAGAAGCAAAGAGCCCGATCCAGATGCGCTTGTATATAGGAGCTGTCACTTCGTATAGGCGTCTCCTATATACAATCCCTGGCGACGGAAACCCTTCGCCTTGACGGGAGACCATGGATGTCACTTATGTGATCCTCCACCTCTTATTCAAATTTAATTAATTACTATGAATCACATTCATATAATTAATTCTTCCAAGGGAATTATTAACTCTAATCATATTAGAGTATTCTCAATTGGATATAATTAACTTAATCATATTAAATTAATTATCAATCGAATTCAATCAATCAAACTTAATTTTATGCTTGAATATATATATGGTATTATTCTCAAAGTACGTATTAATTCGTATTTTAATAATTAGAAAAATACATCATAATCCCTCGGACATTATCCCGGCCCTACCCGCTGTCATGGCCAGTACCGACGGGAGTGGGCAGACCACATACGTTGCAACCCGCTGACCCAGCGATCCCCGACTAGACACCATATCCGCCTCGGGAAAGGATAATGCCAAATTGATTATTTTGTACTTGAGATGATCATCGGTTATTCAACCGAAATTATACCATATAGTAATCAAAACAATTTTGATTTTAAGGAAATTTGCTAGGCAAATTCCCAAGTCCTATTCAAGCAAGAAGTTTGATGATTGTAATTCCAATTATGGTTTAGATCAAATCTAATCAACTAATTGGTTGGGGCCAAGTCAATTAAAGAAACAATCATTCTCTAATATTTCACAAATATTTTTCATAATTATTTCTCGAAATTAACAATTAATTTCATTAATTGACAATCACATGGTTCTTGATTAGGAAAGCAATTTCAGCAGTGACCCCTACCTACTAAAATTGGCATATCTCAATCATATTAAATCCAAATTAAGCAAAGTCAATTTCTAAAGTTTGCTAATTTGATTTAGGACAGAATCTAAGAGATGTTTCACGCATTTCGAGACAAGTCTAAACAGTAATTAACATTTTAATCACGTTCAGATTCACAGTTCCCGCAACAGTGCATACATGCTCATTAAAACGACCATATCTCGAGCATACGAAATCCGATTTACGCAAACTCAGATCCTATGGTTTCCTTATTTAATGAGGAACAAAATTCAAGTCCTATTTTCGTGTTTAAACAATTTAAACATGGCCGAAAAATTACACTAAACAGATCTGCGAAATCAAATGCGATAAAAAACTTTCGCGACCTTAACGAACCCAAGTCGTCCTCGATTAGCGAATCATATTCGAAACCATCAACCTGGCTCTGATACAACTTGAAGGATATGGTTAGATCCTCAAGCGCATCATGGAAGCGTGAGCATCGTATCGAATACGACGAGGAGCGACTAGTCGCACTAGTTGCTCGATGCAGCGGAATTTAAAAAAATTTTATACGACGAAACCACATGATCCAAGAACACTTCTCGGATCGTTTCGTCTAAACCACAAACAAGTAATTAGGATTACCTCTTGAAGCGTGGTTGCGATCAAGTCTCTAAATGAAGAGACCTCCTGTCTCAAGTCCGATCCGACGGAGGAGACGCTTGCGAGCGCAGGGATGAACCCCATGCTTCTCGCAATCCAAGTTGATGATCCAAGCGGCGGATCTCCTGATCTCGACACACGAGATCCAACGTCTTCTTCACGAGCAAGGCGCACCGAGGAAGACGGAGATCCACGAGCAGAAGAACGGGCAGCATAACGACGATGCCGCGGCGATGGAGAACCTCTCCATGGCATCCATGGTGGACGGCCATGAGAGGGAGAGAGAGAGGGCTGACCTCTGGAAAGAAAGAGAGAGAGAGAGTTTTGCTACAATAGCATGTGTCAAGAGAAAGCCAAGAATGCCTCTCTATTTATAGGGTTTTGGGATCCATGGATCTCAATCCATGTGTCATATAAAATCAATGGATGAGATTGATTTATGACAATCCAATGGTCAAGATTGTCGTTGGTAAAAGCCAACAACTTGTGATTTAATTTTGATTAAATATATTTGATAAATCAAATAAATATAATACCAAATTAACCCACACAAATAGAGAGAGAGAAAATAAGAGAGATACACCTTCCTCTTTGGAAGGGGGGGACGGCCACCAATTCCCTCAAGGATTTGGTGCCGCCCCCTCCTTTCCGAAAGGGGAGGGCAATCTCCTTGATTTTCTCTCCATCCAATTTCCAACAACAATTTGTTGGTATTTTAATTCACCAAAATAATTCTCAATTAATTTTGGGAATATTGCAATCTTGACATTGAATTATTGTGAATCAAATTCACAACCCAAAAGAAAATGTAATTTACATTTTCAATTAATTAAACAATGTGTATCCAATACACATTAATAATTAATCTACTAATATAAATTATATTTAACTCTCTCTAATACATTATAAATCACATTTATAATATATTATGAATAATTGGATATTACTATCCACATTATTCTTATCCTTGATATTTAAATCATATTTAATCATCTTGGATCTCTTTATCTCATGTGTTCAAATAATATGAATCACATTCACATTATTCACATTTTTGATAATTAAATCACATTTAATTATCTATGATAACTCTCCTTATAATATGAATCAAATTCATATTATTCATGATAATTAACTCACATTTAGTTATCCATTTTCTCAATGCTCGAATACATATATCAACAATAGAATTATCCATGAACTCTTTCAAGGACAATGCGCTTTCTCCGCGAATACTTGGAGATAAGGACAGGGCGATTGTATTGTTTCACGTATAGTGACATGGATATTGAGATCACATCTCAAATCCAGATCTCGGGCCTCCCATAGATGCTTGATTAAATCAAGACCGCAAATCTAATCTTCTCATTGAATCTGAATCACATTCAGATTAATGTCCAACATTTGGACTAAGATCAGATTACTCCTCTACTAAGAGGAGTCACTAAAATCTAGACCCGTTTCATCACTCCCTAGGAATGGAAGTGTCATGGTTATACAACCGTTTATGATCACATCACCCTCAGGCATTCCCAATACCTGTACATCCTGCATACTGGAAGACTCAGAATAAACCCGAAGTATTAGATCAACTTTATACTGTCTACTTCAGGGTTTTATCAGTAAGTTTCTCATTCGATCATTGGGAATCAGTGTCGATCATATACTTTCCAAAAGCATATATCATACCTAGGTCTTGATCATATACTTTCCAAAAGTATATATCAAACCTACAAATTCAGTCAAGCTTCCAAAGCGAGACGACCGTGCGCACGGAGTTTGATTCTTCCCAATATCTCATGAGTGAGCTCATGTCTTCCGGTTCAGTAGTGAACCTGTATGATCCCTTTGAGAGATCGTATTACTCATATGCCCTTATATGCACACCAGCGCGCCGGTGTATAGACCTTGATTAGGTCATCAACCTATTGGTCTGCCAAATGTACATACTCAGACATATAGTAACACACCTGTCTCCGGTCAGAGGATGTGTGCCTATATCATGACAGCATATGATATAGGACTTTGGTTATCTCTATCTCGTTAAGTCAACTCTTTGACCTAACTAATCTGACACCTCCGAATCTCTATTCCTATGCAGAGGACCTACATCAAGAAGTCGGTCAGATATCAGCCTAACTGAGAAAGGATTGCCATCTTCTACACAGGCTAGAGATCATCTCTTAATAATCATTTGACGGTGCTTGATGAGTCCTCAATCTAACTCATTAGATATTCATCTAAGCACCCGCCTCTATGATTCAATAATTGAATCAACAGTTGTATGATCATTAAGATGGCCATGGTACATAACCCTAATTGTACTAAGGGACCTATTATGCAAACTATGTACTCTTTATTTCAGATAAAGGAGTGAATTGCAATAACATTTATTGCATAATGGCTCGCCGTGGGCTCGCATGTCCAACAGAATCTTCACTGTATATTTTCCACATTTTTTCTTTTCTGCATTTACTTTATTTTATTTTCAACATTTTTTTTCTTGTTTTATTTTTTTGATTAATTTTTGTGTCACTATCTTACTCTCTCTCTTATTTTCTTGCGACGCACCTGACGTACGTGGAGCGATTTTCGAAAATCAACGCATCTTCACCGACTTCAGAAAAGTCATATTAAAATTAAGATGTAGTCGAGACGTGAGAGAGTGTTGAGTCTAGGATTTATTTTTTGTAATTTTAATTTCTGTAATTAATTTCTCATTTATAACGGTGTCGTTTAGATTCTTGCATGTGTAACAAGAACTTGAACTTTTTTCTGTGGTATGTCATGGCCTATTTCACTCTCCAGTGAGGGTGGGGCCTGACTTGAGTGGCACTTAGGATAAACATGCACATACGACTATTAGAGCTTCTAGATTTATTATTTATGCTTATAGAACCTAGGATCACACTTCACATAATTGAGACGCACATTAGATCGTTCAACTTAATCAAATTTAACTCATTTCTTCCCAGCTAAAAGAACTTTATGCTAGGTGCGGTTATATCGGCTTGCATCCATTTAGAATAATTTTTAAATTCTTGTATTGCATTCCACATGGAGATTGCGAGGAATCACTTTAAGTCTTCTATCTGAGCATACATAATTGTTTCATGTGCATCGACTTTTTCCGAATTTCTCCCTCCTGTTTTCTCACATAATTTTAAATAAAATTCGGACTAGACGGTAGATGTGTATTTGTGCTCATCTAATTTTTCACTGATAGCCTACTTAAAATTAGGACCGCTAAACAAAGCTGACTAAATCAACTCATAAAATCAAGAATTTTTGCGGGAGAGCAACCCCGACCTTGTATTCATTTATCTTGTAGAGGGGGGAGAGACACACACTCGGATAGAGCCAAGCCATGATTATCATATTGACCACTGATTCTATAAAAATGATTAGCTACTTCTCAGTAAGGATCTACTGGTAGCCAGTAAAGGTTCGGATTTCCTTAGCAGAGTGGGTACTTTTAAGGACACTGCGTAAGGTTCCGTCCTTACCGTACATACACCCATACTGGCTGAAAGTAGGTGCAACTAGTTGTAAGAATTCAGGCTGGTCAGTAGGAAGGTACTGGCCCTAACAGCTTGCTTAAACGTTCGCAAGATTTGAATTATCGCCAATTACAATTGACAAGATAATTGTCTGAACTTTTGCGGCCTTCACTATGTGAATTGGTAAAACACGGATCTGTATTGTGTTTGTTTTGTGCGTAGATTCGGGAAAATCATTGAATAACGCATACTTGTGCCTACATCATGAATCGTATCCCTTTTCCAAATCATTTGAAATCGAGAATGGAAGATTGTGGTGAATTTTGTTCGGACACCGCGAACCCTCCACTGACCACCACAAACATACCAATCTCAAAGGTTCAGAGACACTCCTACTCCAGACAACCTTGGGTTCGGGGACCCCTTTTCCATGAATCATCTTCCTATGATTTTATCATATTCCTAGAGGGAGGTCAAACCCATACTCTGTCTCTATCGCCTAATCACATCAAGGAAGACTCTCACCTCGATGATTCTTATTCTGATTCTTTCCATTCTATTGACTCTAATTTCTCACATTCTGAATGTGAAGAAGAAGAAGAGAATTTGAATAAGATGCCTCCCATGAAAAGAGATCATGAGGATGAACCAAATAAAGATATTATGCAGATAATTTTGACAAGATTGGATACATCTAAGCAGCAACAACTTTTATTGAGAGAACAAATAGAGCAGTTAAATGCAAGGGGGGAACCGCTAATGGAAGCAGCAAACAACCCTAGCGAGTGTAGAGTGAGAAAATATTTGCAGCCATTGGAGCCAGAAATAATTTATGAACTGAAACCTCACTTCTTGAACCAATTGTCACAATTTCATGGTATTGTTGCAGAAGAACCCTATGAATTTTTACGGGACTTGGATTTACTATGCTCGAATCTAAGACATCCCCAACTCAGACAAGATTCCATTCGTCTCACTGCACTTTCTTTCGCCTTGAAAGGAAAGGCAGACTACTGGGTGAAGAATTTAGGCGTGACAGTGACCATGTATGATCGGTTCAAGAACCTGTTCTAAAAATGTTCCACCCTTTGAGTAGAACGAATCAAATGAGGACACACATCACCAGTTTCGCTCAAATGCCTAATGAACCACTTTGTGATGCATGGGATAGATTTAAAGATTTATTGCAAAAGTGTCCATGCCGTGGTCTGGATGACAACATATTGGTCCAATGACTCTATTCTGGCCTCAGCTACGAGACACATGGATTAGTGTGCGCTACCTGTGGAGGAAACTATACATCACGAGGTGCTAAAAATGTCTGGAAAGTACTGGAGCAAATGGATGAGATAAGCCACTCGCAGATTGTCAGTAGATCGCATACCGATTCCCTCAATACACTTCAATCTAAAGGAGGAAAGCAGACAGTTGCAGAAATAGCTGAGGATTTGATTCCAAACATTAGCATAATCGTTAATAAGTTAGTGGTTGTGGATCAAATTCACAAGATGATTAACGACATCTACAACGGGATCTCCCAGTTTCTAAAGCAGATGAAGGAGCTAACTGAGAAGATATCCAAGATCGGGGTACCAGTTGCAGCTACATCCGTTATTTCCATTTATCGTGTGCATCACGTCCAGGAGCTTCTAGGATCAGGACAACAATAAAATGGGCTCAGGACCAATCTTATGCCCAACATTTCCAGCAGTCACCCTCACTAGTTGAGATCGTCGAAGAGACACCACCTCCGGTGTTCGAGGTGAACGACATTTGGTACACTCAAGACTCTGCATGGCAGGGTAATATGGGGGACCGTCAGCCTTACCAACATCCCACTACTTTCTATAATGTCGCATTTCCACCTGCTCCACAACACAATCAGAATGCTGCCCATCCCAACATCAGAAATAGCGGCAGCAACCATACAACTGCCAAAATCAATACCAACAGGCATCCCAGCAATACCGGCAACAATACCAAGCACCACAAGGCCATCCCTCCAAGCAACCATCTCAACCATCCACCTCTCAGACAAAACCCGTAGATATCCAGAAGCATTTGCTTGAGGAGATTCGTTATTTTCTAAATGAGCTGCAAGATCTACGGATTGATGTTAACCCCTTATCCTATTGGAGAGATGAACAGACAGTCCCTGCTACAACCATTCCCTCCCAAGTTCAAGTTAACCCTAATATATTGAACAAATCTCAATCTTCGTAACAAAATGGTCAGGTACACTACTCAGACTTTTCCATATCTGAGCTTGATATCCTTTTGTTTGACAATATCAATGCTATGTCAATTAGGAGTGGAAGGACCATGGACGTAGCTGACTGGGAAGGGAGATGGATCAAGAAGATTCTGAGGATTAACTAGAGGATACTTCCGAAAGTGAAGAAGAAGGAAATCTGAATTCAGTACTTGTGAAGATTCCAACACATGAGAAGGGAGAAGCATCTATGGAGTCTACAGAGGACCTTGCTGCGAGTATACCTTTGTCATCTTTTAAGCAACATGATTTTGATTTTTATCGACATAAAAATAGAGATGACTGTAATAAGAACTCAAATTCTAATAAAGATGCTCATATATATGATTCAGGTTCTTTATCTCATGTCTCGATCGCTTCCATTCCTTTTCTCAATGCTCTTATGAGAGGAAAATGCAAACCAAAGAAAAACATTCAAGATGACCCAGAAGTGACATGATTTTGTAAAGAAAATATCAAAGTCAAAGTACCATTTTATCAATATGTGCCTAACAATCCGACATTTCAAAAATACTTGAAAATGAAATTCACTCCTACCCGGACTCGCAGCAAGAAGCCAAGTCAATTTGTGAAGACTCATATCTTGATAGTAGCAACTACTAAATGTGTCAAAAATCAGCATCTACCAATAAAAGAGGGATCTGGACGCTCACTATGTGGAGAGTCACATCGACAGCATTGTGTTTGCACGCACATTACTAGATAATGGTCTTCAAATAATTTTCTTCCCTTAGCCTTATACTACAAGTTGGAATTAGGACCTCTCAGAAAATCGTCATCTCTGCTCCAATTTGTCGATCGATCAGTCAAGAGACCTAAAGGAGAAGTGAAGAACATTGTTATCATGGTTGAGGGAACATAATACAAAGTGTACTTCATTGTCCTTGATATGGAAACCCCCAATCATTGGAAAGACTCTCATATTATTCTTGGGGGGCCTTTTTTAAGAACCGTGGGAGTAGTATTTGACTATGGCACCAGAATGATGAAGTTCATATCCCCGATTGGAGAAGTAGACTTGAAGATGAAGCAAACAAAATGGAAAAGAACCGACTCTGAATCTAGCACAGAGTACATAGAATAATCAGAGGTAGCATGCAAAACAACAAGCACGATTCGTCCTTGGCATCAACTTCCAGAAGTTCAGAGCAAGATCCCCTCATCAGATGAAGAAACAATGCATAATGTAGTTTTCCAGGTGTTGCCTGAATTATTTAGAGATACATATAACTATAACCTTGATGACATTGAAATCCCTCCAAATTTGTCAGTCCTATCTTCTCCAAGATAGTCAAGGAATATAGATGATTAGTCGGGCGTGGCTTTAGCCAAATTACTGCACTAATTTTGCGATCCGACTCACCTTGCATCAGACTTGGTAGCTAGCATATCACAGATAGATCCACCTTCATACACCATAGAGCTGGACTCAAAAGCCATCCAGCCAGACCAAATTGATGACTCGGATTTACCTGTGCTGAAACCACTTCTTCCTAGACTCAAATATGCATTTCTTGAGGGACCCAAGGAGAAATTTCATGTGATCATTATCTCATCATTAACTGAAGACCAAGAATCTATATTACTTGAAGTTCTTAAGCGGAATCGCAAGGTCATTGGTTGGACTGTGACAGATCTTGTAGGAACCAACCCCGCTCTGTGCTCGCACCAAATATATGTTGAGGATAACGCAAAACCTTCCTGTGATTTTCATATAATATTAAACCCTAATCTCTGGGAAGTAGGTAAGAAAGAGATTAAGAAATGGTGCAAAGAAGGGTTTATATAGCCTATTTCAGACTCTAAGTGGGAGGCCCCCATTCTCGTTGTCCCAAAGAAATCGGGAGTCCAGATGGTCATCAACGAGGAGGGGGCAAAGATCGCGACACGAATACCCATGTCGTGGTGCGTTTATGTCAATTACAGGCGTCTGAATGCTGGGACCAAGAAAGATTACTTTCCACTACCATTTATTGATCAAAATTTGGAGAGACTTACAGGGAAAGCATTCTTTTATTTTCTTGATGGGTACTCGGGCTACAATCAAGTAGCCATCGCTCCCGAGGATCAGGAAAAGACCACATTTACATGTCCTTTCGGTACTTACGCATTTAAGCTCATGCCATTCGGGCTTTGTAATCCCCCGAGAACATTTCAACGGGGCATGATCGCCGTATTTACCTAAAAGGTGTGCGACTTTCTGGAAGTTTCATTGATGACTTCTCAGTCCATGGTGATTCCTTTGATACTTGTTTAGCACACTTGGACCGAGTCCTCAAGAGATGTAGGGATTTTAATTTGGTACTCCTGGGAGAAAAGTCACTATATGGTGACATAGGGTATTGTGTTGGGGCACGTCATCTCCAAAAAGGGAATGGATGTTGACCCTGCCAAGGTGGATGTATTCAAGAAACTTGAGCCACCAACCAACGTAAAGTCGGTGCAGTCATTCTTAGTCCATGTTGGATTTTATCGAAGGTTTATTCCTGATTTTTCAAAGATCACCTGACCACTGACTAAGTTCTTAGGAAAAGACACCGAGTTCATTGTAAATCACAAGTGTCTAAAGGCCTTCAAGCTACTGAAAAAGAATATATGTGAATCGTCCACTGTCGGGGATGTGCTTGGAAAAAGATGGGATGGAATACCATATGCTATTCACTATGCGAGCAGAGTTTCGGATCCTCCACAAAGAAATTATATGGTGAATGAAAAGGAAATGCTTGCCGTAGTCTGGGCCCTAGAAAAATTCAGATCATATATATTGAGCTTGAAGGTGACAATTTTTACTGATCACACAACAATCGGATATCTAATGGAAAAAAAACAGATGCAAAGGCACGTCTTATGAGATGGATCTTATTAATCTAGGAATTTAATATGGAAATAAAGGATAAATCTGGGATAAAGAATGTTGTGGCTGATCACCTTTCCTAAATTGAGAAAAATGGTAAATTTGATATTGGACCAATTAAAGAGACTTTTCCAGATGAGTCTGTTTGTGTTACAAACTCACTCCCACGGCACTCCGACATAGTGAATTATCTCATCTCCAAGAAAGATCCCCTAGCTTGGACAAAGAGCAGAATTGACGGACTAAAGTCGGATTCGAGAAAATACCATTGGGACGATCTGTTCCTTTTCTCTGAAGGACCAGATTGCATTTGGTGAAGATGTATTCCTCATGACGAATACTGAAGTGTCCTCACACACTGTCATTCACTTGAGGCTGGAGGACACCATTCAGGAAAGAGAACCATGCACAAACTACTCCAATGTGATTTCAGTAGCTGATCTTATTTAGAGATGCCAATGATTTTGTATGGTCGTGCCCTATTTGTCAAAGAATGGGAGGTACTATTGGATATAATGATGATATTCTCATGCAACCAATGATTTTTTACGATGTTTTTGATGCACGGGGAATTGATTTCATGAGTCCAATTCCAAGTAGCCATGGATTTGAGTACATCTTATTGGTGGTTGATTATTTGTCAAGGTGGGTGGAGGCTATCCCAATCTGAACTACATATAGCAAAATCGTTTGTAAGTTTATCAAGGATCAATCATTGCGAGGTTCATGGTACAAAAGGTTTTGATTTCATAACGGGGTAGCCACTTTGTGAATAGAGAAATGAGATCATTGGCTATGTAATATAAAGTTGAGCATAGAATAGCCAATCCCTACCACCCACAATCTAATTGCATGGCAGAGGTTTCTAATAGAGAGGTGAAGGGTATTCTTCAAAGTTGGTTCGTCCCCATGGGAAGAACCGGTCTCAACATTAGGACCAAGTTCTGTGGGCCTATAGAACAACCTATAAGACTCCACTCGGTACTTCACCTTTTAGAATGATCTATGGCAAACCATTCCATTTACCCGCATAGTTAATTCGTAAATCAGAATAGGTGATAAAAAAGCTTAATTGGAGTTGTGACCATGGGAGATTATGTCGTGACTCAAATTTGAATGAGTTAATTGAAATCAGAAACCGGGCATGTGACAATAGTGTAATCTATAAGGACAAGGTCAAGGGATGGTATGACTGACACATTAGGCGTAAGACCTTTGTCCATGGGCAAAAAGTGTGGCTGTTCAATGCTCAGTTGAAGATTTTACACGGGAAACTCAAATCGAAATGGACGGGTCCCTACATTGTCATCGATGTGCATAACAATGGAAGTGTCGATGTTGCCGAACTCAAAGATGGTGCACAACCTTTCTCATTGAATGGGCAATTGCTGAAGCTATATGTAGAATCATCTAAACAGCCGACAACAAAAGTCGAGGTCCTCTACTTCATGTAGAGTGAGCAGATTGAAGATTCCTCAGATCACCCTACATGAAGAAAAACAGTCAGACACAAGCTGTACAGATCATCTTTATTCTTCACACACTCCTTCCCGACCCCATGGTCTCCTTGAATACCTTCTTCCTCTACTTAGGCCAAGGCCTAAGTATAGGGGGGACCGATACCATCTGTATATACCATTCTCCTCATCAACTCCTTCTCACGATCGCTCCATTTCCACCCTTCTTCTGTACTTAGGCTGACCAGAGCCTAAGTATAGCGGGAATCGATGCCCATCTGTATATACTCTCGTCATTCACATATCTCGACCGCCTCATTTTCGCTCCTCTTCTATACTTAGACTGTTCATAGCCTAAGTATTGGGGGGCAGGCCGATCTATCTATTTCTTTTTCTTTTTCACTCTCTCACGCTTAGCCCGAGCTATGTCTTCCCTACGCTTCTTGTGCTTTGAGGACATATCACTCACTAAATGTAGGGGTGGGTATATATATATATATACTATGTATATAGGTACCCATAGCTCGTACTTTCCCATAAGTCTATATATATTTACGGGGTGGGTAACTAACTTGAACTTAAAAAAAACAAACAAACAAAAAAGAGTTTTGCTACTAACACTAACTATGTCCAACCAAAAAATTTTAAAAAAATGCTTCCTATTCATTTTTTCATAAAATTTTTTTCTGCACTTCATCCAACATTACATGCATTTGCATTTGTGAAAAGTCCTTGGGATCTGAACCAAGTTATGAGCAGAAACTGAGAGTGGTCTGAACTTGACTCTAATCGACCTAATTTTTAGAGGAACTTCACCGAGAAATAGGATTTTAGAAACTTCATGTCTTTAACTTAATTCTTCGAGTTCCACATGACAATGTGCAGTGTTTGACTCTTAGTGTCTAACCTGGTCTCTTCTTTCGGGGTACGACTCTGGAATAGGGAATTAATTTGTACTCTCATACTATGCTCTTAGCTCAACTCAGATGGGGTGTTCGAAGACTAAGTGAGTTTCTTTTCTGGTAGCGTGAACATCTAAAGACTAGAGTACGGGTTGACATAAAGCTTCAGAAAAGGGATGGACGACTGTGAACAATTTTTTCTAATACTCCAAAACATGTACGGAAAAGAAATTCCATATCCTTAGGGGTACAATAAATCCATCAGATCTTGGAGGAGACTTGGCTACCAAATAAGTATTTGACAAAAAAGGACCAAGCTTCAAGAAAACCTGCAGATCTTGGTGGAGACTTGTCTAAACTACCTGGCTTCACAAGGAGAGGTGACTACATTATCAACCCTCCAGTTCTTTTCCCTTTCTTCTAATTTCACCCTCTATTCCATTATGAACACAACGCGATAGACCTTAGAAGAAAATACCTGACTCCCCGAGGACGAGTTAATGGAGAGGAGGTTTGCACGGTAGTCCGTCATTATGGATGGGAAGTGCTAAAACCTTTCAAACACATGATTCCTTAGTTCAATATTCATGGGTATGCTTTGGGAGGAGTATTGATCTAAGATGACTTCTGAGTCGAAACTATGACAATGGTGTGTAGAACTTGAAGGATGTTGATTCTAAAGTTATAAATCTTGCAGATGTTCTGCCAAACTAATAATCCAAAGGTTAGGTCGTGTTCCATTTTCACTTTCCGTTCATGGTCTTGGTAAGGAACCCAATCTCATTTCACCTCATTGCATTCCTTTAGATGCTCAAGGATGAGCATGGTTTATGTATAGGGAGATGATGAATCTCATATTCATCACTATAAAAGTTAATAATCAAGCTCAAGTACCTGAAAATCATTGGCATTTCTTCATTTATATTGCATAATTAGCATTCATGCATGATTAATAATAATTGCATTTTATCACTCATTATTGCATTAAATAAGGAGCCAAAAGTAAAAGCCATATTGAACTATAAATCAGCCTAACTTCCTTGATTTTTAGCTAATTCATGCTAACTCCAAGCATGAACCATATCCATTGTATACATATTACTAACAAGAATAAATGAAAAATACAAAAAAATCACTAACCTAAATAAGTGGACCGAAAACCCAAACCCAATTACAGGATTCTTGGACTAAAACACTGATATCTTCCTCATACAGTATCCAATTTGATCTTACTCACTTTTAAACTAACGCACATTCAAATGCCTTCAAAAAAAGACCAAGTTCAAGTGAATAAGAGCTCATACGTGAAAGTTAGCTCTTGGGCCTTTTTTGTACATTTGGTAATTTAGCGGTTTTTAAACTATTATTTTATGTACATAATTGACTCATTTTATTTTATTTCTTTTATTATTTATTTTCTTTGATAAAAGTTTTATTAAAAAATGCAAAAATCCAAATCCAAAATGAACTTGAAATCAAAGAAACTAACTGAGTCAGAGTCTTCACTGACGATCTGTAAAAAAAACTGTCTTTTTCGTATTTTATTTTATTTTATTTCTTCTCTTACTTAATTAATAAAGTCCAAGAAAACTAGATTAATGTGTAAATATTTATCTTTAATTTTATCATATTTTTCTCGATTTATATCTCATTTAAAATAACAAAAAAGTTATAAAACCCAAAACTCAAAGTATTCTTTGTACATAGAGTACCCCAAAAATATCACATTGTGTAAGTGAACAATTTTGATTTTGGTCTCTTCATGAAATTTGTAGCTATTTATTTCTGATTTATCTTTATAATTTATTTTCAAATTTTTTGGAGGTGCTATGTGACAGCTCCTAGAGCCACCACGTGGCACTCATTTTTAGCTTTTTATAAATTCATTTTATTAACAAAATAAAAAAATTAAAATAAAAAAATTTAAAGCGTCGACAAGTGGCACAATCACGACCGTCTGATCTCGAACGATTAGACGACCCTCCTTTCTTCCCTGTCCTGCCACGTGGACGCACTAGGGTCGTCCGATCTCAGCCGATTGGACGGCACATGTGTGCCATCTCCTTCCTCCAGCATACTTTCCCAAACCGCCGCCGTCACCCCCGCTACTCCTAGCCTCTGCTGCCTCCTCCCAAATCGAGTGCCATCCACCTTCCTCTTCCATCTTCTCGCCCTAATTGAATCCCCCAAATCTCATAACCAACTTCAATCCCTATGATTCGCCATGTCCCCGATCAATCAAAATTGCCATCACCGGATTTCCCTCCTAAGCCGGCCCATTCACCAACCCTATTTAAGATCGGTGTCCCCTCTATTCTATGCCAATCCATCGTTCGACTAGCTATGGCCCTCGTCCTGGTGGTGACAACATCGACCACTCCCTCAGCTTGGCATGACCCGAGGTGCGTTGCACCTCGTCGCAACACTCCTCCAGCGAGGCTGCTCTGCTCCAGACTTCACATCGTCAAGCCGTACCTATAGGTACTCACCCTTCTTCGCCCTTCGCATCTCATTCATTATGCACTCTCAGCATCACCATCACACCTCTGTTCCTCCTCTACTTCATCATCTCTCGATCGATTTTTCACCCTTGCATCTCTCCAATTATCCATATCCGCTGCCATCATATCCTCCTATATCCAACTCTTCCATCACGTATACAACACCACGATCAATGTCTTCACCGCCGTCAACTACTCTGCTTCTCCACAGGTCATCTATTGTGCATCAATCTCCACTGACTGTCATCAACCGCCTTCATCAACAAAGGGAGGTGCCCCCACCTCCACCTCTCCCCGCAAAGCTTCGCGCCACCAATGACCCACGACCTTGTGTCGGCCATGCGATTCGGCACTGCCCGGGCTGGTCACCAGACTGCAGCCTACGCCTCTGCCAGAGGACCCCCCCGCTACTTAGACACAACAACCACCTCCTGCCCGCTCCGCCACCATCCACTACTCCCCTTACCACCGAGGAGCACAACCACCATCGAACGACTGCGAGGACCTCTAACCAAGCTCCGCCTCCCCTCCGCTGGGTCACCTTCTTGAAGACCAAGTCACCTCACGTGCACTACATGAGTGAGGGGAGGGGAAATTGCATCTGTTCCCTTGGAGTCCATTTAATTCCATGGAAAACCCTAGTCATGTGCTCCGCACGTGGTAAAGAAAATATTTCGCCCAAGCCCCTGAAGGTATGCCAATTCACATAAAATTCCCTGACTTCCAAGGAGAACGTGTGCATAACTTGCTTCCTTGGAAATTTTGCAGAATTCCCCCTAGCAATTTCGGTAACTAATCTTTACTCCCTGCATTTTTTTTCTGTAATTGACCTCTGGGTTCCCCTATTATTTTGAACCACTTTATTACATCATTTTATTATTCAAAAAATTAGCATTGTGTTGTTCAATTAATTATTGACATTATGGAACGCTTTTGATATTTTTCGAGATGGTGGATAATCATTAATAATATTTTCATTGAAAATTACGTATTTTGCCCATCTTGTGCCTTAAAATTCATAAATAACCATAGCTCCGAAAATTACAAAAAATTCACAGATCATTAGAATTAGTTGTTTTTTATATTGTTGCAAAAAAGAATTGCATTTCATGCATGGTTTGCCCTATAAAAATCATTTAGCGTATTTCAATCTTTAATTTTTAATAGGTATTAAAACTCGTATTTTTAAGTTCTAGGATTTTCCTGAGATCAATCACCAAGTTATAAACCTTGGATAATTTTATCCTTCGAAAATAAATAGCATTAATATTTATTATAATGAATTATTAAAATTCACTTTGTTTGCATTCATAAATTAACAAAATATTTATCTGGCAACCAAAAATTCCAAAACAATTATAGCACATTCATTTGCTCATAATTGACATCTCGGCCAAATTTCGTAATTTTTGGACATCGTTTGATTGAAAATTGCATTTTAGTCTCTAAAATTGGCCTCATTTACATTTGCATCCCAAAATTGCGTTAAAAAAACAGTCTCGAAAACCATGTACGAGCTTTGATAGACATTATTCTAGTTTGTTCCTTTGCCTCCTTGAATTCGACCTTGGGACTTTCTCAAGTAAATTAAACATAAAAACATACTGATTGAAAATTGAATTAATTAATTGTGGTAATTTCATGGCTGATTTCGAATTCCCGCCTACAACGAAACGTTAAATTTATACGATAATTCACGCAGATTAAGCAGGCATTTCCGAACTCATCAATCTATCACCTGAATCTCCCTTGAGCTTTTCCTTTTTGCCTCTAGAACTCTCCTACAGAAAACAAAGTGAAACCACGCCTATGCAGGGGACCTCAAGGCGAGTTTGGCATCTCCAGGTCTTGAACTCTACCAGACTTCACGAAGTGCCTTGAGCCTTTTTGAGCCATTTAGGAGCTTCAGATCAGCAACAAGAACATTTAGAGCTACCTGAAGGATCGCGAGTAGGTCGGGGAGCGAACAACGCTCGATCGAACCTCGCCTTAATTGAGTTCATCACTTGTTCTTCTAGCACCTTTGAGGACCTCTGATCAAGAGTCGTTGCCAGATGGATCTACCATCAAAGAAGAGGAGATTCGACAGTTGGATCCTCTCTTGGGCTCTAATCCATACCATAGCTATGAAGCGTCATCGCGCACCCTCGGAACACCATGTTTCCAGTCGAAGGTCATCAGTCGTCCGATCGCGAGTCAACTGGGGTAAATTACAAATCCAACCCGTCTCCTTTTTATTATTCAATTTAGTCAAGTCATGTAAACTATTGTGTACACTTTAAATTTTTTGTAAAAACTAGGAGGATACCCTTAATGTTTATTTATATTTCATCTGGGTCCGTGCAAGGTCACCTCATGTGTGTGTTGGACATGCGAGCCCATGGCCAGCCATTATGCAATAAATGTTATTGCAAATATCATTCTCTAAACTGAAATGAAGAATAAATAATTTGCATAATAGGTCCCTTAGTACAATTAGGGTTATGTACCATGGCCATCTTAATGATCATATGTTGATTCAATTATTGAATCATAGAGGCTGGTGGTCTGATGAATATCTAATGAGTAAGATTGACGACTCATCAAGAACTGTCAAATGATTATTAAGAGATGATCTCCAACCTGAGTAGGAGATGGCAATCCTTTCTCAGTTAGGCTGATATCTGACCGACCTCTAGATGCAAGTCCTCTGCATAGGAATAGAGATTTGGAGGTTTCAGATTAGTTAAGTCAAATAGTTGATTTAACGAGATCGAGATAACCAAAGTCCTATTTCGTATACTGTCATAATATAGGCACACATCCTCTGACAAGAGACATATGTGTTACTATTTGTCTGAGTATGTACATTTGGCAGACCAATAGGTTGATGACCTAACCATGGTCTATACACCGGCGCGCTGGTGTGCATATAAGGGCATATGAGTAATACGATCTCTCAAAGGGATCATACAGGTTCACTACTGAACCGGAAAACATGAGCTCACTCATGAGATATTGGGAAGAAATAAATTCCGTGTGCACGGTCATCTCGCTTTGGAAGCTTGACTGAATTTGTAGGTTTGATATATACTTTTGGAAAGTATATGATCAAGACCTAGGTATGATATATGCTTTTGGAAAGTATATGATCGATACCAACTCCCAATGATCAAAATGAGAAACTTACTGATAAAACCCTGAAGTAGATAGTATAAAGTTGATCTAATACTTCGGGTTTTTTCTGAGTCTTCCAGTATGCAGGATGTACAGGTAATGGGAATACCTGAGGGTGATGTTATCATAAATGATTGTATAACAATGACGCTTCCATTCCTCGGGAGTGATGAAACGGGTCTGGATTTTAGTGACTCCTCTCAGTAGAGAAGTAATTTGATCTTGATCCAAATATTGGACATTGATCTAAATGTGATTCAGATACAATTAGAAGATTAGATTTGTGGTCTTGATTTAATCAAGCATCTATGGGAGGCCCGAGATCTGGATTTGAGATATAATCTCAATATCCAAGTCACTATACGTGGAACAACACAATCGCCCTATCCTTATCTCCAAGTATTCACGGAGAAAGTGCATTATCCTTGAAACAGTTAATGGATCATTCTATTGTTGATATATGTATCCAAGCATTGAGAAAATGGATAATTAAATGAGCTTTAATTATCATGAATTTGATTCATATTAT
This sequence comes from Ottelia alismoides, assembly GCA_037367405.1. Taxonomy (NCBI): domain Eukaryota; kingdom Viridiplantae; phylum Streptophyta; class Magnoliopsida; order Alismatales; family Hydrocharitaceae; genus Ottelia; species Ottelia alismoides. The sequence goes on along the minus strand of JAZKJV010005391.1, from coordinate 140,719 downwards.
AAGGATAGTTATCTTAGATAATTAAATGTGATTTGATTGTCAAAGATGTGAATAATGTGAATGTGATTCATATTATTTGGGAACATGAGAATAGAGATCCAAGATGATTAAATGTGATTTAATTATCATGGATATGAATAATGTGGATAGTAGTATTCATATTATTCATAATATATTATAAATGCGATTTATAATGTATTAGAGAGAGACAATCATAATTTATATTTATAAATTAACTATTATGTGTATTGGATACACATTGTGTAATTAATTGATAATGTAAATTATATGTTGTTTTGGGTTGTGAATGTGATTCAAAATTTTCCAATGTCAAGATTGCAATATTCCCAAAATTAATTGTGAATTATTTTTGGTGAAAAATCACAACAAAAGTTGTTGAAAATAAATTATGGGAGAAATTCATGGAGATATGTAATCTTGTGAGATTACTTGGATTTGTCTCCACTATGGAGAGATGGTGGATGGCCACCAATTCCACAAGGAAATTTGTAGCCATCCCCTCCACTCCTAATGTGGAGATCTCCATGCAAATCTCTCCATAATTGCTTGATCTAATTTAGGATTGAAATATATTTGAGATGTCAAATATATTTGTTTTAAATTAGATTATTAGTTGTTGGCTTTTACCAACAACAATCTTGACCATTGGATTGACATAAATCAATCTCATCCATTGATTTTATATGTCCCATGGATTGAGATACATGGATCCTAAAACACTGTAAATAGAGAGGCATACCATGCTCTCTCTTTACACACAATGCTTGAGAATCACATCTCTCTCTCTCATTCTCTCTACACGCCATCTCTCTTCCTCTCATGGTCATCCACCATGGATGACCTAGAGAGAAGTCTCCATCACCGCAACGTCGTCGTTATGCTGCCCGATCGTCTGCTCGTGGATCTCCGTCTACTTCGGTGTGCCTCGCTCATGAAGAAGACATCGGATCTCGTGTGTCGAGATCAGGAGATCCGCCACTTGGATCATCAACATGGATTGCGAGGAGCATGAGGTTCATCCCCGCGCTTGCAAGTGTCTCCTCCGTCGGATCGGACTTGAGACAAGAGGTCTCTTCATTTAGAGACTCGATCGCAACCACGCTTCAAGAGGTAACTCTAATACTTGTTTGAGATAGGGTGATTGTGGTGTTCTAGGATCATGTGGTTTCGTCGTATGAAAATTTTTTAAATTCCGCTGCATCGAGCAACTAGTGCAACTAGTCGCTCCTCGTCGTATTCGATACGATGCTCATGCTTCTTTGATGCGCTTGAGGATCTAACCATATCCTTCAAGTGGTATCATAGCTAGGTTGAAGGTTTTAGATACGATCCATAAAACCGAATGCGACTTGGGTTCGTAAGGGTTGCGAAAGTTTTATCGCATTTCGTTTTCCCATCTCTGTTTAGTTTAAATTTTCGGCCCTATTTAAATTGTTAAACACAAAAATATCACTTGAATTTTGTTTCCCATTAAATAAGGAAACCATAGGATCTGAGTTTACGTAATTTGGATTCTGTTTGCTCGAGATATGGTTGTTTTAATGAACATGTATTCACTGTTACAGGAACTGCGAATATTAACGTAATTAAGGAGTTAATTACTGTTTAAAAAAGCCTTGAAATGCGTGCAAATGTAATAGGTTCTGTTGTAAATCAAATTAATAAACTTTGGAAACTTACTTTGCTTAATTTGGATTTAAATTGATTGAGATATGCTAATTTTAGTAAGTAGGGGTCACTGCTGAAATTACTTTCCTAATAAAGAACCATGTAATTGTCAATTAGTGAAATTAATTCTTAGTTTCATGAAATAATTATGGAAAATATTTGAGAAATATCGGATGATGATTATTTCCTTAATTGACTTGGCCTCAACCAATAATTGATTAGATTTGATCTAGATCAAAATTGGAAACAAAATCATCAAACTCCTTGCTTGAATAGGATTGGGAATTTGTCTAGCAAATTTCCTTATAATAAAAAATGTTTTTATTATTATTATATGGAATAATTTCGGTTGAATGACTGATGATCATTTCAAGTACAAAGTGATTGACTCGACATTATTTTTTCCTCAGGTAGATATGGTGTCTAGTCGAGGATCACTGGGGTAGCGGGTTGCAACGTATGCGGTCCGTCCCACTCCCGCCGGTACTGGCCATGACAGCGGGTAGGGAACGAATGATGCCTGAGAGATCATGATGTATTTTTATAATTATTAAAATTTTAATTAATACGTATTTTGAGATAATACCATATATTCAAGTAAAATCAAGTTTTTTGATTGAATTGGTTGAAAATTAATTTAATATGATTAAGTTAATTATATCCAATTAAAACACTCTATTATGAATAAATGTGTATTTTTCTTGGAAGAAATAATTATGTGAATATGATTCATGATAATTAATTAGAATTTGAATATGATATGGAGGATCACATATGTGACATCCATGGTCTCCCATCAAGGCGAAGGGTTCCATTGCCAGATATTGTATGTGGAGACGCCTATCTGAAGTGACAGCTCCTGCATACGATCCATTTGGATCGGGCTCATCGCTTCTCGAAAGAGTAAGGACGTATGCGTAGTGACCCCAATATCGGGTCCTCATATTATTGGGGTGATATTGGATTGCGCATAGCGAGTTGTATTCCTATTGACGATTGGTTCAATTAATGACGGGTCAACATCACCTTAGGGGAGGTGGGCCCAGGTGTTAAAGACCGAATTGGGAGATGCAAGTTGGACTTGCAAGGCAGAATGTGTTCCTGCTCATTTTTATCCGAGTTACATGTTCTCATATTATTGGGATGTAACAAAGATAAGGAAGGAGATCCCAGATCTTGCTTGAGATATAATGGTAAGTATATCTCTTACATTGAAAGTGATTAAGGGTATGAACTTTCATTGTTGACATGGCAAGACAACTTTGATATAAAAATTCCTAAATCAAAGTAAATTATATAGTTATATATGTTTATGCAAATTTCTTATTAGAGATAATACTTCTTTAATCCTACTCAATGTTATACTCAATAACAACCAGTAGAATAGAATATCTTGGATTGGACCCATGATCCAGATATTGTACTTGCAATTGGACACATAATGTATGTGGTTGCAATATGCAAGTGTCCTCATAATAATGAGGAATGATAATTAAATAGACAATAGGACTGAAACCCTAGGATTCGTATGTCTCTATAAGTCTTGATCTCATCGAATGTACTTTTGAAGTGATATGTCGATAATGATCGTAATTATCAAATAATCCTTATAATAAAATCCTACGAAGATGTTCTAGCATACATATGTGCTCTCGACATTTAATCGTGAATGATGTGGTTCTCTACATCATGCAGAATGGTGGCTCTATAAGAGATGATGTATTCAAATTGTTTGAGTACCTACCTGAACCAATTTTTTAAGAGTTTAGATGGATGTAGATACGATGAGTGTTATCATTCTACTGTCTATACTCTGGTCATTCATGATGCTTTATAATAATCATATTGTATGAATTGAATGAAGCATGTATAAATGTTGAAATACTCTTATATTGAAATTTTTTTATTTTAACATAAGAGATCCTTGGTCTTGAGCAATGGTTGCTTATAGATAAAGGGAGTGCGGTGGAAGCATGGGTTAGACCTAAGTAAGAAGTATAGTCAAAGAGTTGATTGTACTTCTGTGACTTCCATATGACATCCCAAGAGTTGGATGAATGCCAATACTGCAATAAGGTGATGTGTTGATAGTATGATTATCAAATATATCTAAAATACTTAGAGAAGGAATCAGATAGTACATCAGAATAATCTACATATAATCATTGAAATTGACTTACTTTTTTGATAAGATAAAGTCTAATAATTGTATCTCAATCTTCTAATAACACTTGCAATTGGTTGCATCTGTATTAGAATATTAGAAATTTGATCTTAAGGTTTAATGGTCATCCATGTTGGAAGTGATGCAATTGTTGCAACAATTTTCATTGGATCAATAGACTTCATATTTTCAGTAGGTGCCCTTAGTCTTAGAGAATGTCTCTGAGACCTGAAAATTAGAATACACTCATAGTTTATTTCTAAATGTTGGAAATAAACATGAATTCTGGAATAAACCTATCATAATTTTTATGATGGATATTTCAGATAGTAATCTAACATCTAATGGACTCAACTAAATTAGAAAATTAATGAACTGTTCATTAAGATTTCTAATACTGAAAATAAAACCTTTAAAGATTAATAGGAGGATAAAGATCATTTGACAATGATCTGGCATCATGTTTTGGACATATGTCTATTGATGAGATCAATGGACATGTAAGAGATGAAACTTTAGAATGTCTAAAATTTCAAAACTTGCATACTTATGAATGTTGTATTCAAAGTAAAATGTCCAATACACCCTTCTTTGGGAAAGGTGTAAGATGTCAAGGTATTCAGGATCTCATACATATTGATGTATGTGAATCATCTATATCATAGTAAACATTATGGATATGTGATATCTATTGATGATTATTTGTGATATGAGATTTCTTCTCTTCACCTAAGAAGCCTTTGAAATGTTCAAAGATTTCTCAATTTTGGTTTAGAACCAAAGCTTGAAGGAAGATGACATGAACTTAATCTAACTAAGGTAGCTTGTACCTATTAGATGAATTCAAGGAATACCTTATGGAGATGTGGATATCATTCCTATCTCAATACTCCTAATAAACCTTAACTCAATAGAGTTGTAGGGAGATACAATTGATCATGTGTGACATGATTTGATCAATGATTAATCCTAGCATAATTATCTCTTAGTTTCCAGGTATATATATGTGGTAGAGTCTACATTATATATCCTTAATAAGGTTCCATGAGATTAAGCTGGAATCTTGCACCAGAGAGTGCTACTTCATTAGGAAAATAAAAGATGGTATTGTATACGTACTTTATGACCTTGAGATTCTTAAAAGATCTCATCTTTGAGAATGTGATTCTTATAGGATGACTCTCTTAAGAATCAAGATGAAAATGAAGTAAAGGAACTCATTTAATCTTGAGAAGATAATGAGGCTCCTGAAATTGGAAACTAAAAGAACAATTGAAGATGAAACACTAATACTTCTTCAAATAAGTTTGAGGATGTATTCCACGTGTCAGTTAAGTATGAAAATGATCGGACTTCATGTGATGAAGCTCCTGAGATCATGACATGGAAAGATGGATGTTAGCAATAAAAGTCTAATGTAGACTTCATATACAAATGTTGTATATAAACCTTCGAGGATCGAACTATATGGGTTAGACCCATTACGGTGTAAATGGATCTTCAAGAGAAAGAGGGAACCTGATAAGAAGGTAGAGACCTTCAAAGCACTGTTCGTAGCCATGAGCTACACACCGAAGAGAAGACATTGCTTGTGATGAGACTTGCTCTCCAGTGACCTTGCTTTAACCTATCAGAATATTGCTAACTATAGATACACAACTTGACTATGACATCTTCATGATGTGAGTCAAAATTGCATTCCTCTATTAATACCTCCCTGAGGATATTCATATGAAGTAGCCCCAAGGCTTCGTGGTTGAGGAAAGCAAGGTGTGCTAGCTAAAGAACTCCATCGTTGGGCTCCAATAAGTCTCTTTTAGATGGAACATAAGATTTGATGAAATTATAAATGTCATGATTTCAGATAAAATCTTGATGAACCGTGTGAATCTTAGTGGGAGTGCCATTGTGTTCATCGTGCTAAATGTAGATATTATTCTAATCATTTGGAATGATATAAGGATAATAATAAGTGTTTTATAATTTGGTTGTTCCATATCTTGAGATATGATCTCAAGGACACCTCTTAGATCTTAGTTCTGAAGTCTTTCAGAAGCAAAGAGAAGAGGATATTTGGACCGTCACATTAGTAGTACACCTTGGACTTATTCCATTTTCTGGAAAATTCCAAGAAAGGCTTCCTTCCCTTAAGATATGGTACTGACCTATCTGAAGGGATAGCACCTCAAAGAGTTGAGGAAGTGAATGCTACAACTGCTTTGTACTTGTGCATCGGTTATGAGAATCTGAATGTATGCTAGATGTGTACAAGAACCAGGATGTCTACCATGCAGGTGGAGTAGTAAACTGTTACTAATCCTACTGTGGAGATAAAAACACTTGATTGCAGTAATAACAATATCTTCAAAGATGATGAAACTTAGAGATAGTGATCTCAAAGTCTTATCTTCAAAAGATTATGACCTTGTAGATAATGATCTATGAGGATCTTAAACTGTAGATACCTTAGGAGATAGAGATCTTCATGAATAAAGGCATCTGATAAGGATTATGTACATACTGGTTATAATAATTATCGAGCTATAATGTCAAGGACACTATAACAAAATTGAGTATTGGTTGCATAAGATGCAACATTCGCATTGGATGCGAACACTATTACTAGGGGATATGCAAGTGCCGTAAAAGGACTTGGCGTAGTCTCTTAAGAACAAATTGACTGATCAGATTACCTAGCTGTTTTCTAAAATAGCATATGATTGTCACATGAGTGTGGGTTTAAATTATTAGCCCATTAATGGCTGTTTGGGCTAGTGGGAGATTGTTGGACATGCAAGCCCACGGCGAGCCATTATGCAATAAATGTTATTGCAAATATCATTCCCTAATATGAAATGAAGAATAAATAATTTGCATAATAGGTCCCTTAGTACAATTAGGGTTATGTACCATGGCCATCTTAATGATCATATAGCTGTTGATTCAATTATTGAATCATAGAGGTTGGTGCTCAGATGAATATCTAATGAGTTAGATTGAGGACTCATCAAGCACCGCCAAATGATTCTTAAGAGATGATCTCCAGCCTGAGTAAGAGATGGCAATCCTTTCTCAGTTAGGATGATATCTGACCGACATCTTGATGAAGGTCCTCTTCATAGGAATAGAGATTAGAAGGTGTCAGATTAGTTAGGTCAAAGAGTTGATTTAACGAGATCGAGATAATCAAAGTCCTATATCGTATATTGTCTTAATATAGGCACACATCCTCTGACCAGAGACAGATGTATTACTATATGTCTGAGTATGTACATTTGGTAGACCAATAGGTTGATGACCTAACCAAGGTCTATACAACGACGCGCTGGTGTGCATATAAGGGCATATGAGTAATACAATCTCTCAAAGGGATCATACAGGTTAACTACTGAACCGGAAAACATGAGCTCACTCATAAGATATTGGGAAGAAACAAATTCTGTCCGCACGGTCATCTCGCTTTGGAAGCTTGACTGAATTTGTAGGTTTGATATATGCTTTTGGAAAGTATATGATCAAGACCTAGGTATGATATATGTTTTTGGAAAGTATATGATCGATACCAACTCCCAATGATCAAAATGAGAAACTTACAATATAAAGTTGATCTAATACTTCGGGTTTATTCTGAGTCTTCCAGTATGCAGGACGTACATGTATTGGGAATACCTGAGGGTGATGTGATCATAAACGATTGTATAACCATGACGCTTCCATTCCAAGGGAGTGATGAAACAGGTCTGGATTATAGTGACTCCTCTCAGTAGAGAAGTAATCTGATCTTGATCCAAATATTGGACATTAATCTGAATGTGATTAAGATACAATGAGAAGATTAGATTTGTGGTCTTTATTTAATCAAGCATCTATGGGAGGCTCGAGATCTGGATTTGAGATGTAATCTCAATATCCATGTCACTATACGTGGAACAATACAATCGCCCTGTCCTTATCTCCAAGTATTTGCGGAGAAAGCGCATTATCCTTGAAAGAGTTCATGGATAATTCTATTATTGATATATGTATCCGAGCATTGAGAAAATGGATAACTAAATGTGATTTAATTATCATGAATTTGATTCATATTATAAGGAGAGTTATCTTAGATAATTAAATGTGATTTGATTGTCAAAGATGTGAATAATGTGAATGTGATCATATTATTTGGGAACATGAGAATATGGATCCAAGATGATTAAATGTGATTTAATTACCATGGATATGAATAATGTGGATAGTACTATTCATATTATTCATAATATATTATAAATGTGATTTATAATGTATTAGAGAGAGACAATCATAATTTATTTTTGTTAATTAATTATTATGTGTATTGGATACACATTGTGTAATTAATTGATAATGTAAATTATATGTTGTTTTGGGTTGTGAATGTGATTCACAATTTTCCAATATCAAGATTGCAATATTCCCAAAATTAATTGTGAATTATTTTTGGTGAATAAAATACCAATAAAAGTTGTTGAAAATAAATTATGGAAGAAATTCATGGAGATATGTAATCTTGTGAGATTACATGGATTTGTCTCCACTATGGAGAGATGGTGGACGGCCACCAATTCCACAAGGAAATTGGTAGCCGTCCCCACCACTCCTAATGTGGAGATCTCCATGCAAATCTCTCCATAATTTCTTGATCTAATTTAGGATTGAAATATATTTGATTTAAATTAGATTATTAGTTGTTGGCTTTTACCAACAACAATCTTGACCATTGGATTGACATAAATCAATCTCATCCATTGATTTTATATGTCCCATTAATTGAGATCCAAGGATCCTAAAACCCTATAAATAGAGAGGCATACCATGCTCTCTCTTTACTGACAATGCTTGAGAAGCACATCTCTCTCTCTCTTTCTCTCTACATGCCATCTCTCTTCCTCTAATGGTCGTCCACCATGGATGACCTAGAGAGAAGTCTCCATCGCCGCAGCATCGTCGTTATGTTGCCCGATCGTCTGCTCATGGATCTCCGTCTACTTCGGTACGCCTCGCTCGTGAAGAAGACGTCGGATCCCATGTGTCGAGATCAGGAGATCCGCCGCTTGGATCATCAACATGGATTGCGAGGAGCACGCGGTTCATCCTCGTGCTCGCAAGCGTCTCCTCCGTCGGATCGGACTTGAGATAGGAGGTCTCTTCGTTTAGAGACTCGATCGCAACCACGCTTCAAGAGGTAACTTTAATACTTGTTTGTGGTTTAGACAAAATGATCCAAGAAGTGTTCTTGTATCATGTTGTTTCGTCGTATGAAAATATTTTAAATTCCGCTGCATCGAGCGACTAGTGCGACTAGTCGCTCCTCGTCGTATTCGATACGATGCTCACGCTTCCGTGATGCGCTTGAGGATCTAACCATATCCTTCAGTGTGGTCCCACGTGAGGTGGCCATTTTGCATGAACCTCACCACAAGTTTTTGTTTTTCCATTTAGTACTTAAACTTTGAATATTATTTGTAACCTTTTGGGTATTTTTCACTATGGACCTCACATTAAATTTTAATTGCAAATATTCTCTTCCTAGTTTAACTATTTTCGTCGTAGTTATTTAATTTTTATAAATGTCATTCGTTCTCCAAAAAATATTAAAAATAAGGGATAAGTGCATGCTATCCTCCTCCTTCACGCCATATTTTTATTTTTTATTTTAGGAATTTTATTTATTTTCTAATAAAAAGAGAACATTTTGCCCTTGTTTAACTCAAAAATTCCAAAAAAAATATAAAACCTTTTCAAATATTTTCAAAAAAAAATATATTTTATTATTTTAGTATTTAGTGGCTTCATACCAAAATTCCCAAAAATAAAAAATAAAAGATTGAAAATAAAAAAGATCTAAAATCCTTTATAAAATTATAAAAAAATCACCAAACACCCAAAAATAATGATTTTTATCTCTAATTATTCTTTATTTTTTATTACATAGAAAAATTAATTTGGAATGGAAAAGTGTTGAAATACTTCTTTCTGAGTATTTTTAATTGTTGTCTGTTTCTGAGTGTTAGTTGTGATTGTTAAGTAAATTACTATTGAGTAACCAGATCCGGATATGGGAGGATCCGATGGCCCGGAATTAGGGTCATGACAGTTTGGTATCAGAGCCTGGTTACTCTAGTAATTTACTCAGTAATTGATAACTATGAGCGTTATTCAGAAACTAAGGTTGTCTTAAAATCCTTTGATCTTAATGAGTGCATGCAGTACCATTCAAAAGTCATTGTCCCTTATGTACATAATGCTAAAACGTACTTGACCTAAACTTTAGCCTTGACTCATCCAAGGATCATGGCAGTCCAAGTCATGTCTAGGAAATTAACGGTTATGATAGTGATAACACACGAAATGGGTTAAAGGTAATAGGCATTAGAGCGAAGACTCAATGCCACAATGAGAGATCAAAGTAATCCAAACCCGTGAATGCTAGATTTGAGGGTTCTATTCACCCTCATAATAAAGAGTCTAGATACCATTAGTCCATAGAATTTGTTTGCCCCTACTACATTTGGAGGAGCAGCGGCTGATACGCTTCGTAGGCACACAAAAAAAGAAGATGAATAATTGATTCTTATTTCAATGATAAGATTCCGATAAAAGCACAAAACCATTATATGAGTAAGTAACCAGGAGGTCAATTATAATTCAAGAAGATCTTAGATGACTGTGTGGGATAGATTGTAGGATATCTGTCACCTGGTTATCTGCTACTTCTCCAAATGATTTATTTTAATCTCATCTTGGGTATGGACTGGCTAGAAAGGCATTATGCATGCCTTGAATGTTTTCAGAAGACAATAGCTTTTAACCTTCCTAACTCTATAGAGTTCCAGTTCATTGGAAGGACATCCAATGATAATATTGAGTATATCTATACTTTGAAGGAACAACAGTTTTTAGAGCAAGGGTGCCAAGGCTATTTATCTTTTGTAACCACTACATTAGGGTTAGATAAAATGATAGAAGATGTACCTATAGTGTGCGAATTTCCTGATGTATTTCCAGAGGAACTACCTAGATTACCACATGAGCAAGACATTGAATTTGAAATCTCTCTCACACCTGATACTCAACCTATCTCTATTCTCCATATAGGATGGCCCCAGCTGAGTTGTGAGAGTTAAAAGTACAGTTACAAGAGCTATTAGATAAATGATTCATTCGTCCTTGTACTTCACCAGGGGGTGCACCTGTCTTGTTTGTGAGGAAAAAAGATGGGTCAATGTGATTGTGCATTGACTATAGACAGTTAAACAAGAAGACAATAAAGAACAAGTATCCTCTGCTAAGAATAGATGATCTCTTTGACCAGTTGCAGGGTTCAACTATGTATTCCAAGATTGACTTAAGATTTGTATACCATCAGTTGAAGATTAAAGATGCGGATATCCCCAAGACAGCCTTTCGAACTAGATAAGGACATTATGAATTTTTAGTTATGCCTTTCGGATTAACAAATGCCCCAACAACCTTCATGGATCTCATTAATAGAGGAGTTCCTAGATCACTTTGTAGTAGTCTTTATTAATCATTTGCTTATTTGCTCCAAGTATAAGTATAAGCATGAACATCGTCTCCAACAGGCACATGAAATACTATAGGAGCTTGAAATCTCTATGGTATTACTTTTTAAATCTTCACTGATCATAAAAGCTTGAAATATATATTTGATCAGAAGGAGCTCAATATGAGACAGAGACAGTGGCTAGAGTTGTTGAGGGTCTATGATTGCACCATCTCCTACAACCCCGGTAAGGGTAACGTCGTAGCAGATGCCCTTAGTAAAAGAACTTATTTACATGGGTTGGTAAGTGTTATCCACTTCTGGGGTGTACTATCAACGTTGAGTGAATGGAAACCATTTCATAGTAGTGTCGATACTATAATTATTCCAGATCTATACAAACTAGAGATCTGGGAGGGAATAAACAAAGGACAGGAGGATGATCCAGTCCTTAATGACTTGAGAAAACAACTCGAGAAAAATGAGATAGAAGGATTCCAGATACAATATGAGTTACTATATAACCATCACAACATTTGTGTATAAACACACCTGAACAAATGAAAGACATCTTACATGAAGCACATTGCTCTAGATTATCTATTCATATAGGAAATACGAAGATGTATAAGGATCTTCATTCATACTTTTGGTGGCCGGGAATGAAGAAAGATGTTGTTGAGTTTGTGAATTCATGTTTCACTTGCAACAAATGAAAGCTTCACACCAAAGTCCATCAGGATTGTTACAATCCCTCCCTATACCTAAGAGGAAATGGGAAAGCATTTCCATGGACTTCGTTACTGGCTTACCTCAGATGACTGGTGGTAAAGATAGTATATGGGTTATAATAGATCGCTTGACCAAGGTTGCACACTTTATTCCGATAAGTTTATCTTCCACTCCAGATGAGCTTGCTGATTTATATATTACACATGTGATTTGACTCCATGGTATCCCAAAGGAGGTAGTTTCTGATCAAGATTAACGATACACCTCACACTATTAGGAGAACTTCATGAAAGCATTTGGCACACAGTTATGCTTGAGCACAGCATATCATCCACAACAGATGGTCAATCTGAATGTACGATTCAGACTTTAGAGGATATGATGTAAGCATGTGCCTTAGAATGGAAAGGATCATTGGTGAAACATTTGCCTCTTGCAAAATTCACCAACGATAATAGTTACCATGCAAGTATTGGCATGGCATCGTTTGAAGCACTATATGGATGAAGGTGTACTACTCCTTTTTCTTGGCAAGAGGTCGAGATAAAGAACCTTTACGATTCAGATAGACTCTAGGAGACACGAGAATCTATAGGGCTTGCTCGAAAAAGACTAATAACCGCTCAGAGTCGCTAGAAAAGCTATAGTGATACCTGGCGAAGAGACCTTGAGTTTTAGGTAGGTGACTTTGTATTTATAAAAGTATCACTTATGAAGGGAGTTCAGAGGTTTGGCTTGCATGGGAAGTTGGAACCCAGGTTCATGGGTCCCTTTAAAATTATTCAACGGATTGGGAAAACTGCATATACACTTGCACTTCCTCCACATCTTTCAGCTATACAAGATGTTTTTCATGTAACAAATATGAGAAAGTATATTGAGGATCCTGAGCATAAGATAAACTATGATGATATGCATGTTGAGCTAGACTTGACTTACCTAGAAATACTTGTACAAATACTAGATAGAGATATCAACAAGTTGAGGAACAAAGAGGTTCCTCTAGTTGAAGTGTTGTGGCGCAGCCAAGATTTTGAAGAAGCCACATCGGAACCTGAGGAAGAAATGAGAGAAAATACCCTACTTGTTTGAATGATAACACTATGTACTGTGTATATCTTTATTATAAATGAAATGAAGTTCATTCTCTTTAAGGTTATTATGGTTTCAATCCTCTTTAAAGTTGTTTTGCCTGCGTTTCTAGTCTCGAGGACGAGACTTCCTTTAAGGTTGTTATAATTGTAAAGCCTTGACTTGGTCGTCTCTCGGATCCTATATCATAAGATCCGCCTCGTGAGGAGGAAAACAATGGAATTTGTTTCGTATGAATCGGACTTCGTATCGATTTGTTATTATTTTCGGAAGAAAGAGAAGTAAGGAGGTTTAAGACATCATTAACTCTTAATAGTCCTTAAGACTAACTAATTACGATTAAAGAAATTAATTATGGATTGAGGATCATTAATGACCAATAGCAAACACTAATCAATGGTTAGCAAAAGTAAAGCGTAAGCCACGAAGGTTAAATCACGATTAGTAAAAGTTAATCACGATTAATAAAATTTAATCACGATTAGTGTTAATTAAGCGTCATTAGAGAATCTAGAGACTCTGGATAGTTCTAACTTAAGCATTATGTTTCAGATAAGTTTTTGGCCAAAACCATTGGCCACTAACCGCAGTTAAGATCTAAACCACGATTTTCTAACCATGGTTAGCAGTTTTTGAAGGATATGGTTAGATCCTCAAGCGCATCACGGAAGCGTGAGCGTCGTATCGAATACGACGAGGAGCGACTAGTCAGACTAGTTGCTCGATGCAGCGGAATTTAAAAAATTTCTCACGACGAAACCACATGATCCAAGAACACTTCTCGGATCGTTTCGTCTAAGCCACAAACAAGTAATAGGATTACCTCTTGAAGCGTGGTTGCGATCGAGTCTCTAAACGAAGAGACCTCCTGTCTCAAGTCCGATCCGACGGAGGAGACGCTTGCGAGAGCGGGGATGAACCGCGTGCTTCTCGCAATCCATGTTGATGATCCAAGCGGCGGATCTCCTGATCTCGACACACGAGATCCGTCGTCTTCTTCACGAGCGAGGCGCACCGAAGGAGATGGAAATCCACGAGCAGACGATCGAGCAGCATAACGACGATGCTGCGGCGATGGAGAACCTCTCCATGGTATCCATGGTGGACGGCCATGAGAGGGATAGAGAGGGCTGACCTCTAGAGAGAAAGAGAGAGAGAGAGATGCTTCTCAAGCATTGTGTGTAAAATAGAGAGCATGGTATGCCTCTCTATTTATAGGGTTTTGGGATCCATGGATCTCAATCCATGTGACATATAAAATCAATGGATGAGATTGATTTATGTCAATCCAATGGTCAAGATTATTGTTGGCAAAAATTAACAACTTGTGATTTAATTTTGATAAAATATATTTGATAAATCAAATAAATATTAATACCAAATTAAATCAATCAAATAAGGAGAGAAAATACAAAGAAGATCAACCTTACCCTTTAGAGGGCAATCTCATGGATTCCCATGAGATTGCACATCTCATTGATTTTCTCTCTACTTATTTTCCAACAACTATTTGTTGGGATTTTTATTCACCAAAATAATTCTCAATTAAATATGGGAATATTGCAATCTTGACATTGGAATATTGTGAATCATATTCACAACCCAAAACAAAATGTAATTTACATTTTCAATTACTTAGACAATGTGTATCCAATACACATTAATAATTAATCTACTAATATAAATTATATTTAACTCTCTCTAATACATTATAAGTCACATTTATAATATATTATGAATAATTGGATATTACTATCCACATTATTCTTATCCATAATAATAATTAAATCACATTTAATTATATTGGATAACTTATTCTCTTGTGCTCAAATAATATGAATCACATTCACATTATTTACATCTTTGATAATCAAATCACATTTAATTATCTATGGTAACTCTCCTTATAATATGAATCAAATTCATATTATTCATGATAATTAAATCATATTCAATTATCCATTTTCTCATTGCTCGGATACATATATCAACCATAGAATTATCCATGAACTCTTTCAAGGATAATACGCTTTCTCTGCGAATACTTGGAGATAAGGACATGGCGATTGTATTGTTCCATGTATAGTGACATGGATATTGAGATCATATCTCAAATCCATATCGTGGGCCTCCCATAGATGCTTGATTAAATCAAGACCGTAAATCTAATCTTCTCATGGCATCTGAATCACATTCAGATCAATGTCAAATATTCGGACTAAGATTAGATTACTTCTCTACTGAGAGGAGTCACTAAAATCCAGACCCGTTTCATCACTCCCTAGGAATGGAAGCGTCATGGTTATACAATCGTTTATGATCACATCACCCTCAGGTATTCCTAATACCTGTACATCCTGCATACTGGAAGACCCAGATTAAACCCGAAGTATTGGATCAACTTTATACTGTCTACTCCATGGTTTTATCAGTAAGTTTCTCATTCGATCATTGGGAGTCGGTATTGATCATATACTTTCCAAAAGAATATATCATACCTAGGTCTTGATCATATACTTTCCAAAAGTATATATCAAACCAACAAATTCAGTCAAGCTTCCAAAGCGAGACGACCGTGCGCACGGAATTTGATTCTTCCCAATATCTCATGAGTGAGCTCATGTCTTCCGGTTCAGTAGTGAACCTGTATGATCCCTTTGAGAGATCGTATTACTCATATGCCCTTATATGCACAACAGCGTGCCGGTGTATAGACCTTGATTAGGCCATCAACTTATTGGTCTGCCAAATGTACATACTCAGACATATAGTAACACATCTGTCTCCGGTCAGAGGATGTGTGCCTATATCATGACAGCATATGATATAGGACTTTGGTTATCTCGATCTCGTTAAGTCAACTCTTTGACCTAACTAATCTGACACCTCCGAATCTCTATTCCTATGCAGAGGACCTGCATCAAGAAGTCGGTCAGATATCAGCCTAACTGAGAAAGGATTGCCATCTCCTACTCAGGCTGGAGATCATTTCTTAATAATCATTTGATTGTGCTTGATGAGTCCTCAATCTAACTCATTAGATATTCATCTAAGCACCAGCCTCTATGATTCAATAATTGAATCAACAGCTGTATGATCATTAAGATGGCCATGGTACATAACCCTAATTGTACTAAGGGACCTATTATGCAAACTATGTACTCTTTATTTCAGATTAAGGAGTGAATTGCAATAACATTTATTGCATAATGGCTCGCCGTGGGCTCGCATGTCCAACAATCTCCCACTAGCCCAAAGAGCCATTAATGGGCTAATCATTTAAACCCACACTCATGTGACAATCATAGGCTATTTAGAAAATAGCTACGTAAGCTGATCAGTCACTCCGTTCCCAAGAGACTATGCCAAGCCCTTTTACGGCACTTGCATATCTCCTAGTAACAGTGCTCGCATCCAATGCGAATGTTGCATCTCATGCAACCGATACTCAATTTTGTTGGTTATAGTGTCCTTGACACTACATCTTATTATTTATCATAACCAGTATTCCCATAATCCTTATTAGAATACCTTCATTCCTGGAGATCTCTATCTCCTAAGGTATCTACAGTTAAGACCCTTATAGATCACTATCTACAAGGTCTTAAACCTTTGAAGATAAGGCTTTGAGATCACTATCTCTAAGTTTCATCATCTTTGAAGATATTGTTATTACTGCAATCAAGTGTTTTATCTCCATAGTAGGATTAGTAACAGTTTACTACTCGCACTGCATGGTAGACATCTAGTTCTTGTACACATCTAGCATACATTCAGCTTCTCATAACTGATGCACAAGTGCAAGCTGTTCTAGCATTCACTTCCTCAACTCTTTGAGGTGTTATCCCTCTAGACAGGTCACTGCCACATCTTAAGGGAAGGAAGCTTTTTTTTTTTTTGAATTGTCCAGAAAATGGAATAAGTCCAAGGTGTACTACTAATGCGACAGTCCCAATACCCTCTTCTCTTTGCTTCTGAACGATTTCAGAATTAAGATCTAAGAGGTATCCTTGAAATCGTATCTCAAGGTATGGAACAACCAAATTATAAAACACTTATTATTATTCATATATCATTCTAAATGATTAGAATAATATCTACATTTAGCACGATGAACACAATGGCACTCCCACTAAGATTCACAAGGTTCATCAAGATTTTATCTGAAATCACAACATTTATAATTTCATCAAATCTTATGTTCCAACTACAAGAAACTTATTGGAGTCCAAAGATGGAGTTCTTCAGCTAGCACACCTTGCTTTCCTCAACCATGAAGCCATGGGGCTTCTTCATATGAATATCCTTAGAGAGGTATTCATAGAGGAAAGCAATCTTGACTCACATCATGAGGAAGTCATAGTCAAGTTGTGTGGCTACAGTTAGCAATATTCTGATGGGTTAAAGCAAGGTCACTGGAGAGCAAGTCTCATCGCGAGCGATGTCTTCTCTTCGGTGTGTAGCTCATGACTACGAACCGTGCTTTGAAGGTCTCTACCTTATCATCAGGTTCCCTCTTTCTCTTGAAGATCCATTTACATCTTAATGGATCTGACCCATATAGGTGGATCCTCGAGGGTCCATATACAAACACTTGTATATGAAGTCTACATTAGACTTTTATTGCTAACATCCATCTTTCCATGTCATGATCCTCGGGAGCTTCATCACATGAAGTCCGATCATTTTCAGATTTAACTGACACATGGAATTCATCCTCAAACTTATTTGAAGAGGTAATAATGTTTCATCTTTAATTATCTATTTTAGTTTCCGGTTTCAGGAGCTTCATTATCTTTTCAAGATTAAATGAATTCCTTTACTTCATTTTCATCTTGATTCTCAAGAGAGTCATCCTATAAGAATCATATTCTCAAAGATTAGATCTTTTAAGAATCTCAAGGTCATATAGTAGGTATCCAATACCATCCTTTATTTTCCTAATGAAGTAGTACTCTCTAGTGCCAGATTCCAGCTTAATCACATGGAACCTTATTAAGGATATATAATGTAGTCTCTACCACATATATATACCTGGAAACTAAGAGATAATTATGCTATGATTAATCATTGATTAGATCATGTCACACATGATCAATTGTAACTCCCTACAACTCTATTGAGTTAAGGTTCATCAGGAGGATTGAGATAGGAATGATATTCATATCTCCATAAGGAATTCCTTGAATTCATCTAATAGGTACATGCCACCTTGGTTAGATCAAATTGATTTCATCTTCCTTCAAACTTTGGTTCTAACCCAAAATTGCGAAATCTTTGAACATTTCAAAGGTTTCTTTGGTGAGAGAAGAAATCTCATATCATACATAATCATTAACAGATATCACATATCCATAATGTCTACTATGATATAGATGATCTGCATACATCAATATGTATGAGATCCTTAATACCTTGACACCTTACACCTTTCCCAAGGAAGGGTGTATTGGACATTTTTTACTTTGAATACAATATTCACAAGTATGTGAGATTTGATGCTTTAGACAATCTAAAGTTTCATGTCTTACTAGTCCATTGATCTCATCAACAGACATATGTCCAAAATTTGATGTCAGATCATTATCAAATGATCTTCTATTGATCTTTTTAATTCTCAGTATTAAAAAAATTTAATGAACCATTCATTAATTTTCTAATTTAATAGAGTCCACTAGATTTTAGGTTACTATCTGAAATATCTCCATCATAACTCTTTATGATAGATTTATTACAGAATTTATGTTTATATCCAACAATTAGAAATAAACAATGAGTGTATTCCAATATCTAGGTCATAGAGACATTCTCTAAGACTAAGGGCTCCCACTGAAAATATGAAGCCTATTGATCTCATGGAAATTGTTGCAACACTTGCATCACTTTCAACATGGATGACCAATAAACCTTAAGATCAAATTTCTAATACATAGGCAACCAATTGCAAGTGTCATTAGAAAATTGAGATACAATTATTAGACCTTATCTTATCAAATAAGTAAGTCAATATCAATGATTATATGTAGATTAATCTGATGCACTATCTGATTCCTTCTCTAAGGATTCTTGATAAATTTGATAGTCATACTATCAACACATCAACTTATTGCAGTATTGGCATTCATTCAACTCTTTGAATGTCATATGGAAGTTACAGAAATACAGTCAACCTTTTAACTATATTTCTTACTTGGGTCCAACCCATGCTTCCACTGCGCTCCCTTTATCTATAAGCAACCATTACTCAAGACTAATGATCTCTTATGTTAAATTCAAAAGAATTTAATATAAGAGTATTTCAACATTTATACAGGCTTCACCCAATTCATATAATATGAATATTATGAAGCTTTATGAATGACTAGAGTATAGACAGTAGAATGATGACACTCATCATCTACATCCATCTAAACTCTTAAAACATAGGTTCAGGTAGGTACTCAAACAATTTGAATACATCATCTCTTATGGAGCTACCATTCTACATGATGTAGAGAACCATGTCACTCATGATTAAATGTCAGGAGCACATATGTATGCCAGAATATCTTCATTGATTTTATAAGGATCATTTGATAATTACGATCATCATCGACATGTCACTTTCAAAGTACATTCGATGAGATCAAGACTTATAGAGACATACAAACCCTAGGGTTTTAGTCCTATTGTCTTATTTAATTATCACTTCTCATTATTATGAGGAATCTTGCACATTGCAACCACATACATTATGTGTCCAATCGCAAGAACAATATCTGGATCAAGGATCCAATCCATGATATTTTACTGGTTATTATTGAGTATAGAATTGAGTGGGATTAATGAAGGATTATCTGAAATAAGAAATTTGCATAAATATATATAAAATATTTAATTTACTTTAATTTAAGAATTTTTATATCAAAGTTGTCTTGCCTTGTCAAAGACATTGAAAGTTCATTCCCTTAATCACTTTCAATGTAAGAGATATACTTACCATTATATCTCAGCAAGATCTGGGATCTCCTCTTTATCTTTGTTACATCCCAATAATATGAGAAACTGCAGCTCCAATAAAGAGAAGCGGGAACACATTCCGCCTTGCAAGTCCAACTTGCATTTCCCAATTCGGTCTTTAACACCAGGGCCCACCACCCCTAAGGTGATGTTGACCCGTCGTTAATTGAACCAACCGTCAACAGGAATAGAACTCGCTATGCGCAATCCAATATCGCCCAAATAATATGAGGATCCGATATTGGGGTCACTACGCATACGGCCTTACTCTTTCAAGAAGCAAAGAGTCCGATCTAGATACGCTTGTATATAGGAGCTGTCACTACGTACATGCGTCTCCAATATACAATCCCTGGCGACGGAAACCCTTCGCCTTGACGGGAGACCATGGATGTCACTTATGTGATCCTCCACCTCTTATTCAAATTTAATTAATTACTATGAATCATATTCATATAATTAATTCTTCCAAGGGAATTATTAACTCTAATCATATTAGAGTATTCTTAATTGGATATAATTAACTTAATCATATTAAATTAATTATCAATCCAATTTAATCAATCAAACTTAATTTTATGCTTGAATATATATATATATATATGGTATTATTCTCAAAGTACGTATTAATTCGTATTTTAATAATTAGAAAAATACATCATAATCCCTCGGACATTATCCCGGCCCTACTCGCTGTCATGGCCAGTACCGGCGGGAGTGGGACGGACCGCATACGTTGTAACCCGCTACCCCAGCGATCCCCGACTAGACACCATATCCGCCTCGGGAAAGGATAATGCCAAATTGATTAATTTGTACTTGAGATGATCATCGGTTCTTCAACCGAAATTATAACATATAGTAATCAAAACAATTTTGATTATAAGGAAATTTGCTAGACAAATTCCCAATCCTATTCAAGCAAGAAGTTTGATGATTGTGATACCAATTAAGATTTAGATCAAATCTAATCAATTAATTGATTGGGGACAAGTCAATTAAGGAAATAATCATCTTCTAATATTTTACAAATATTTTCCATAATTATTTCTCGAAATTAACAATTAATTTCATTAATTGACAATCACATGGTTCTTGATTAGGAAAGTAATTTCAGCAGTGACCCTACTTACTAAAATTAGCATATCTCAATCAATTTAAATCCAAATTAAGCAAAGTAAGTTTCCATAGTTTGCTAACTTGATTTACAACAGAACCTATGTGATTTGCACGCATTTCAAGGTGTTCCTAAACAGTAATTAACTCCTTAATTACGTTAAGATTCGCAGTTCCCGTAACAGTGGATACATGTTCATTAAAACTACCATATCTAGAGCATACGAAATCCGATTTACGCAAACTCAGATCCTATGGTTTCCTTATTTAATGGGAAACAAATCGAAGTATTAAATTCGTGTTTAAACAATTTAAACAGTGCCGAATTTATTTACTAAACAGATCTGCGAAATCAAATGCGAAGAAAACTTTCGCGACCTTAACGAACCCAAGTCGTCCTCGGTTAGCGAATCACTAATAGAAACCGTAGACCTAAGGCTCTGATACCACTTGAAGGATATGGTTAGATCCTCAAGCGCATCACGGAAGCGTGAGCGTCGTATCGAATACGACGAGGAGCGACTAGTCGGACTAGTTGCTCGATGCAGCGGAATTTAAAAAATTTTCTCACGACGAAACCACATGATCCAAGAACACTTCTCGGATCGTTTCGTCTAAACCACAAACAAGTAATAGGATTACCTCTTGAAGCGTGGTTGCGATCGAGTCTCTAAACGAAGAGACCTCCTGTCTCAAGTCCAATCCGACGGAGGAGACGCTTGCGAGCGCGGGATGAACCGCGTGCTTTCTCGCAATCCATGTTGATGATCCAAGCGGCGGATCTCCTGATCTAACACGAGATCCGTCGTCTTCTTCACGAGCGAGGTGCACCGAAGGAGACGGAAATCCACGAGCAGACGATCGAGCAGCATAACGACGATGCTGCGGTGATGGAGAACCTCTCCATGGTATCCATGGTGGACGACCATGAGAGGGATAGAGAGGGCTGACCTCTAGAGAGAGAGAAAGAGATGCTTCTCAAGCATTGTGTGTAAAATAGAGAGCATGGTATGCCTCTCTATTTATAGGATTTTGGGATCCACGGATCTCAATCCATGTGACATATAAAATCAATGGATGAGATTGATTTATGTCAATCCAATGGTCAAGATTATTGTTGGTAAAAACCAACAACTTGTGATTTAATTTTGATAAAATAGATTTGATAAATCAAATAAATATTAATACCAAATTAAATCAATCAAATAAGGAGAGAAAATACAAAGGAGATCAACCTTCCCCTTTAGAGGGCAATCTTATGGATTCCCATGAGATTGCACATCTCCTTGATTTTCTCTCTACTTATTTTCCAACAACTATTTGTTGGGATTTTTATTCACCAAAATAATTCTCAATTAAATATGGGAATATTGCAATCTTGACATTGGAATATTGTGAATCATATTCACAACCCAAAACAAAATGTAATTTACATTTTCAATTAATTAGACAATGTGTATCCAACACACATTAATAATTAATCTACTAATATAAATTATATTTAACTCTCTCTAATACATTATAAATCACATTTATAATATATTATGAATAATTGTATATTACTATCCACATTATTCTTATCCATAATAATAATTAAATCACATTTAATTACATTGGATAACTTATTCTCTTGTGCTCAAATAATATGAATCACATTCACATTATTTACATCTTTGATAATCAAATCACATTTAATTATCTAAGATAACTCTCCTTATAATATGAATCAAATTCATATTATTCATGATAATTAAATCATATTCAATTATCCATTTTCTCATTGCTCGGATACATATATCAACAATAGAATTATCCATGAACTCTTTCAAGGATAATGCGCTTTCTCCGCGAATACTTGGAGATAAGGACAGGGCGATTGTATTGTTCCATGTATAGTGACATGGATATTGAGATCATATCTCAAATCCAGATCGCGGGCCTCCCATAGATGCTTGATTAAATCAAGACCGTAAATCAAATCTTCTCATGGCATCTGAATCACATTCAGATCAATGTCAAATATTCGGACTAAGATTAGATTACTTCTCTACTGAGAGGAGTCACTAAAATCCAGACCCGTTTCATCACTCCCTAGGAATGGAAGCGTCATGGTTATACAATCGTTTATGATCACATCACCCTCAGGTATTCCTAATACCTGTACATCCTGCATACTGGAAGACCCAGATTAAACCCGAAGTATTGGATCAACTTTATACTGTCTACTCCATGGTTTTATCAGTAAGTTTCTCATTCGATCATTGGGAGTCGGTATTGATCATATACTTTCCAAAAGAATATATCATACCTAGGTCTTGATCATATACTTTCCAAAAGTATATATCAAACCAACAAATTCAGTAAAGCTTCCAAAGCGAGACGACCGTGCGCACGGTATTTGATTCTTCCCAATATCTCATGAGTGAGCTCATGTCTTCCGGTTTAGTAGTGAACCTGTATGATCCCTTTGAGAGATCGTATTACTCATATGCCCTTATATGCACACCAGCGCGCCGGTGTATAGACCTTGATTAGGCCATCAACCTATTGGTCTGCCAAATGTACATACTCATACATATAGTAACACATCTGTCTCCGGTCAGAGGATGTGTGCCTATATCATGACAGCATATGATATAGGACTTTGGTTATCTCGATCTCGTTAAGTCAACTCTTTGACCTAACTAATCTGACACCTCCGAATCTCTATTCCTATGCAGAGGACCTGCATCAAGAAGTCGGTCAGATATCAGCCTAACTGAGAAAGGATTGCCATCTCCTACTCAGGTTGGAGATCATTTCTTAATAATCATTTGATGGTGCTTGATGAGTCCTCAATCTAACTCATTAGATATTCATCTAAACACCAGCCTCTATGATTCAATAATTGAATCAACAGCTGTATGATCATTAAGATGGCCATGGTACATAACCCTAATTGTACTAAGGGACCTATTATGCAAACTATGTACTCTTTATTTCAGATTAAGGAGTGAATTGCAATAACATTTATTGCATAATGGCTCGCCGTGGGCTCGCATGTCCAACAGTTTTTGGAGCCTATAAATAGCCCCCCACCCATTCATTCTCTATGATTTCAACTACCAACACCATCCCATGGGCAAGGTTCGAGAGGTTGTGAGGAGGAGTGGGAGGCGAGGAAGGAGCGCTAGCGAAGTGCTGCTGGGAGAACGAGGAAGAGGGAGGTAGGATCCTCCCTTAGTTTGCTTCGTGGGATAGGTTTTCGATTCATGTTCAATTTCCTTGTTGTTTTCCTTTCGGTGATTTTATAGAGGAAACTCTTTCTATTTTTCTTTTAAAAAATGTCCCGATATAAGAGGAAACTCTGCCGAAATGTTTATAGAAATATGTTCCAATATAAGGGGAATCTCTGTCAAAATTTTCATAAAAACATCTCCCTGTATAAGGAGCTCTGCTGAAATTTCAAGAGAAAATATGTTCTTCGCTTTCTTTGTATTCTTCATGTATTCTTTGCATTCTTCGTGTTCTTGGCATGTTCTTAGCATTTTTAATATGAAAATGAAATTCATTTATTTCATAATATATAAATCATCCCTTTGAAAAAGAATCACAATAAAGAACTAAATATAAGAGAGAGTTTGATTAGGTAACGAAATCATTCGTTTTTCTGTTTGGTTTTCGTTTGAGATCGTTGAGATTTTTGTATTTATGGTCCTTGCTACGAAGAACCCTAATTTGATTATTTTTGAGAAAGTATGAAAGGTTTACTTTGTGACTTTAACTAAAATAAGATTTAAGCATCGAATGGATACAGTGGCTTGGAAAGTTAGGGTTTGGAAGTTAAAATAATCATAAATATGAGTATATAAATATATGAATTAATATATGTGTAAATCTATACTCATTATTTATGTTTATGCAAATCTAAGGCTTAACGGAGGAATTACATCATGGTGATTGATGTATTTTGAGTTGGATGCTGAAAAGGATTGTGTCTTACGTTAAGAATGACTGGGAGTAGAACTACATGTCGGGCATGCAACCTGCAGGTTTGTCGGAAGGAACCCGTATTAGCGTTGCCCTACATACGTGGTACACGGTTGCCCTGTTATGATAAGTGCGCACGAAATGAATGATTTGCAGTGCATGGTACCGTGATCCAATATATTCAGGTTGAACGACATAAGATGTGGTCGTGTCATGTGGAGGAACGGGTGGTTCAACAACTGTTGGGTCACGATAATATGTTGTTTTAAAGCTGCTAAGTTATGTGATTAAAGGTTAGTCTGAGTTTTTAAGCAACCGGATCCTCACGGACGGTGTGCTCCTTTGTTTGACAGGTTGAGGGTTTGAGACCCTGATTAATAAAAGAAAAGGAAATTGTCAAGGTATACTGGAGGATTGGTTGAGGCAACGTGCGGTGGCATAAGCTTACCAGATCAATGCAATCTCCAATATCGAAGTGTCCACAACTTCGGCGTCCATACAGTGGTGAGGTAATTCCTTGGACTAATCCGATACGTGGAATTGAAAGGAATATGACTTAATCTAATGAGAATGAATGAAAGTTTTTGTGTTAACAAGTTTTGAGAAATTACACATTTTTTTGCTTTTCTCTTCTTTGTTACTTAGCACTCGCTAATTGTTATCCTATGATTTATCGAAAACCCAACCGGTATCGGTGAGCCATCACAAGTACTTTAATAATCCAGCAAGCTAAAATAGTCATTCAACAAGCCACAATAGCTTTACTTTGTAAGGTAGTTAGTATTTCCAGCTGATGTACATGTAAAAGGTTATGGTGGGACAATGTAACATGTGAACTTTATTTTGTAAATGATAAAGTGTTGAAATACATCCTTCTGAGTATTTTTAATTGTTGTTTGTTTCTGAATGTTAGTTGTGATTGCTGAATAAATTATTTTTGAGTAACCAGATCCGGATATGGAAGGATCTGACGGCCCGGAATTGGGGTCGTGATAGTTATAAATATACAATTTATGTATATAAATAGATAATATCTAAAATATAAACTAAAGTATACAATATATAAGTAAATAAACCTATGGTAATACATGTAAATAATAATTTGTAATAAATAATGTCGTAAAAGTACATAAAAAAGCGAGTAAAATACTACATAAATAATAAACATTTTTTATTTTATAACCTATAATTAATCAATTAATTTACTATTATTTATTGATTTTACGATGATTTTCTTTCTCTAGTTGGTCCACGTGGACCAACCAGAATGCCCCAAATGTTGACTCGAGTCAACTGTACTTCCCCCTCTATGACTCTTGTTAGAACCTCGAGTGCCTCACTTCATCAAATTTTCCAGCCATCGTAATCACCAAATCACCTCGAGCTCTTCTTCGATTCTATTCCCATCATGATCGTCCTTCACGTGCCATCGTCAGATTCCATTGATCTCCATCTAGCCATGAAATGATCCCAATCAAAGTTAGTCCAAAACCTTATTTATAAATAAGAACCCATCTTTATTCTTTGATTCTTTGATCCCTCTTCGATCCCTGAACCCCCTTGCCATGTGCGTGTTTGTATTCCCGGTGATAGAGACAACATTTCCCAAGTGCCAAGCGAAGCAAAGGAGGAGAGGACGTCGTAAAAGGCGTCTCTCTGTCAAAGCCTCTTCTCCTAGGTGAAAACAAGGTTTGAGATGCGCTTTTATTCAACTTTAGGAAGTTTTTGTTAGTTTAATTTAATTTGTATCATTTATTTTGCAATGAGATCCATATTTTAGGATAAATATCAATTATATTGGCATTAGAGCTCCTTGCTCTCGCTCTAATCTATCATTTTTTTGACTGTATCTGACCCCCTTGACAACCTCACATTGTCCCTCATCGTATTCTCTTCCTCCTTGACCAATCAAACCACCAAAATCGCCCCCGATTCAGTCCACCCATGATCCTCCTCCACCCATCGCTGGAGCACCTCTGCCTCGCCGCCATCTTCGACCGTTTCGCCAAACAACCAGCGGACCTTCGCCCGAGATTCTTCTTTCTAGCCATACAAGCCCTCAGTGGAGTAGGGCTATTCATGGCCTTCTCAACTCTAGGTTGAACCTCCCGGAACATCCGAGCTCCAGGGGCCTACAAGTGGCATCCGCAACCTTTTGAAGAATATGGGAGATGCGAGGAGGTTGCAGGAGTAGGAAGTGACCCTCGGTAGTATTCCAAGTGGTCGGACGCTCAAGCATCAACGAATCCAAACTCACTAGCAGCGGGTTCTTCGTCAGTTATTCGACCACCTGTGTCCACCATCCAATCATGCAGCAACCTCTAGATTTCATAGGTGCCATCGGATGAAGCTAGGTCGCATCAGATGGATTCCAACTGGGGGTCTAAACGATACCGTCCGAGCCGACGCGTCATGGTACACTGTGGAGGCACCATACATTAAGTGAAGGAATTTGTGCCATTCTATCAACCATTCCTTTTAGATGTAATTTTTACAAATGCCCCTGTGATTTTGTTTTAGTTGTAATTAGTTCTGGAATTATTGAATCTAGTTTATTATTTCATGTAAAAAGTGCAAGTGAGCGCTAAGATTTCAGAAATATTGCCTATTTGTCCTTGCCTGGTATCCTTACGTGGTCCCCCACATGAGGGGACATTTTGCACATATACCCTTGCAGGTTTATGTAGTTGTGATATAATGTCTAAAATTTATCTTTTAGTTGTAAACTTCTTGGTTATTTGCAATGAACCCCTAGAATTTTATTTTAATTGTAAATATACCACTACTAGTTCAAATAATTTGTGTTCATGCTTTCTATTTTCTAAAAACATCAACTGTTCTCCAAAAATTATATAAAAATAAGATAATGTACTTAGATGCATGACTTCTTTATCATATAATTTATTTAGCATTTTATGCACATTTTCTATTTATTAGAAATCAAATAGAGCACATTTATTTAATGTATAAATATAAAAATACCAACAAAATACCAAAACACTTCAAAAATTTAAAAAAATTAACGATAGTATATTATTATTTTTTGTAACCCCAGACCAAAAATCCCTAAAATATAAAAAGGAAAACACTAAAATTTAAAAAGCTTTTTAATCCTTACAAAATATAGAAGAAATTCTTCAAAAATGTAAAAATATTTGTTCATGTTTCATATTTTTATTTATACATATTAATATATATTAAAATTAGTTTTGAGAATTTTTGCACTTATTTAGTATTTTAAATCATAAAACAAACCAATATATTTTTTAAGTCTCAGATTTAGTATGTTTTGAACTTTAAAAAATACTTGAAAATAAGAAAAACTACCTGAAAAATCACAAAAGTAGTACAAAAATATATAAAAATCAAAAAACATTTTATTTTGCAAATTTAAATTATTTTCAACTATATTTATAATACTTTTTATTGTTTTATATACCTATATATACCTATATATAGTTTATATTATTATTAACTATTCTAAATACTTTATAAATACTATTAATATCTTTAAAAAATAAAAAACACTACACCTTACGATATTTTTATGATTTTTTGTATATTTTATATATATGTATTATATATATAAACCATATATCATATATACTATATCTAATATATATTCATATAATTATATATATATATATCTATATAATATTTAAATGAAAAAGAAATATAAAAATCAGAAAATTAAAAATTAAAAAATATAAAAGTATAAATCAAATAAAAATTTGTAAAACCAAAAACATACAAAAAAATACTAAGTAGACACTTGTGTACATGATTTACTTTGGATAGAAATAATTATTAGGATACCATGTTTGCTCTCAGTGGTTCGACCTCATCTCAGCGAATGCTATCTCACCTTGTGAAGTTGTATGACCCTACAACAAGATTGCTTCCATCAAATGCCACCATTATAGGGAGCATCACGTTCTAGCCTAATTTGTACATGATTGTCTTTTCCTTTTAATATATTTTCGTGTACATATTCTTCTACCTTTTCCTGACTTGTACATATTTTTGTTTTATTTCTTTGAACACATCATTTGACTATATGTGCTAATACATCTCTTTGTTGTGTTTGATGCGAGGGCCTGCCATGTGAGGACGACATTTTAGGAGGTCAATGCAACCAAGCTTGGTGGAGACATGCCTTCATGCCCTGGCCAGTAGGAGAGGCATCAAGAATAGCAAGGAGAATAGTTAGCATAGATCTTTTCTTTGGATTTTAATTTTTCAGTGAGAGTTGATTTATTATTCATTATTGTTTGTAATAATGCAGGTACATGGACATTACACTCTAGGACCTTTTTTACCATGTGTTTATTCACTTGGGGGTCCTCATGGTTTTCTTTGAGTTTTCTTCACCTTCTCACTTTATTTCCCCCTATTTTTCTTTTTATTTTCATTTATTTTCAGATTTTTTGAGTTTTCCACCTTTGTTTTTATTTGTCTTATTGTATGAAGCTCCTAGATTTCAGGACTGCTTGTATTGGTACTTAGGTCCAGACCCTAATAAGAATCATGTTCCTATAGTCTTTACATTTGGATCTAGTCAATTTAATAATTATAAACAATTTAGACTTGAACCCATGCATTGAGAGAGGCACCATACAATGCTAAAAGGACCTAGTGTGGTGGGCACCGAGGCGTCTCCAAGATCGTACTCTTGTGTTCATTTCAGAATAATTGACATTTGGTTCTTCACGATTAATAATAATTCATGGTTAGGGTGATTTTGTTAATTTCACACCTCCATGTAGATAGGTTTAAAATTTTGGTTTTTCATACCACATGGAGAGAGCTGGGAAGAACTGTAAGTCCTCTAACTCTTCATGCATTATAAGATTCTATGGTGAGATTTCCATCATTGAATTGACTTGCAAAGCTTTTTCGATATCTCCCTCTGATTTTTAGTACCCAGGACTTAAATGAAAATTCACAAAATTGATAGGTGCTTATATGCAAAATATCCAAAAAAAGTGAAAACCTAAATACTAAAACAAGGGGACTACTAAATAAACTTTGACCTTAAATAAACTCTGTAATAGATTGCATTATTTGGGGTTCATAAAGCCCTCATTATCTTCAGGTACCTTAGTAGTGGACCAAAAACCCCTCCCATGAGCGAGGCACGACCCGCTAAGGATTAGAGCAGAAAAACCCAATCTGTAACTGCCTTATGTATCGCCTGGATTTCAGAAGTATTGGTGAATCTATTATACATGGATGAGTAGGACCTGGTCATCGATGATGTTCTCTCCTTGTGTAGAATATCGACCTTGTCGGAAGTACTGAGCTTAGGCCACACCCTCAAGGGTGTGCCTTTCTCATCATCTCGCATCCGAGTAGGGACTTGCATGCTCACGTGTGATTCCATTGCGAGCCTGGTCCGAAGTAGTGGTTTTGCCTATCAGCTTCCTCACTCTCATTCTTTGGCTGAGTAGGGATCCAGGAAGGGTTACAAGGACCTCAATAAGTCTATACTGCTAGTTTCAATGTAGGAGGACAAGTATGAGATACTTTTCCGGTAGTCTCGCTCCTATAGGTTAGCGTCCAATCACTTGCTAAAATTTGTGTCTAAAATAACAACTCTAAACATGAACAGATAAAATAGTTATCCCTTATGACTTCACAAATGTAGAGTTAGTGAACCCAATTTTGTATTGTGTATTGTATGGACCTATATTTAGGTTCAAAGATCATGTCCCGTACACTTGCACAAATTTTTGTCTTTTGTGTTTCCTCTTTGACCCATGTTCATTTCAAGCCTTTCTTCTATGTTACATTCCTTTTATTCCTCGTTGACCATTGTGTCCTTCCTCCTGCATCGATTATTTTTTTCTCCATGATGTCGATCCATGGATGGTCTAGACAGGACTCCGCCGAGACCTACATCAATTCCATGGACTCGACATCATCAATAATTCGAGGTGACTCCTAAAAGCCCTGTTCAGATCTTGTGAACCAATCTCCACACTAATCATCTTCTTTCCTTTCTACTTCCTTAAATAAGCTAGGATCACTCTTGTCCCATCATTGCCCATTGTGAATGGATGTCGATTAAAGTTCACATCAAATTCTCCATTAGCAACTATATAAGATTGAACCGAATCTCAGATCCATATAGATAGCTGATGCTCAATTTTACAAATGGTCTAATTGGGATATCTATTATATTATAGATTAAGTCAGAACCTGGATGCCAATCTAGAATTCATTTCATCTGACTCAAACCTTGAGATGGCTCCTTAAGGTGGAAAAGGATGACACCCTCCATATATGATGCAGGTCTAGACACATGATCAGAATCAAGTGAATTCTCAACTACTCGCATACATCGAAGCCATACAACAACAACTAATTGACCAAGACTTGGCCCAAACTGCATCTCAAGAGATGTTAAATGATTTGTAGAACACACCAAGAGGAGGAGGAGGAGAGGATGAAATACCCCTCCATGACTGAGAGGAAGATGAACAGGTACTGGAGGTTCCAAAGCCTACACTGAAATATACAATCCTAGAGACGACCGGACATGACCGAATGGATTTACATTCCACCAGTTCATGCTCACTTTGAGTTGTTTGCTCTTCTTTCAACATTTAATTGGAACGCTAATGAGGAACCCTACATTAACCTGCAACATTTTGCCTGCATCTGTGGAACCATGCACTACCCTAACATCCCATTAGATGTAGTCAAGATGACTGCATTTTCTTTTGGTCTCCAAAATAAGGCCTTGTACTGGGTCAACCATTTGGAAAAGGTCGTGACAACTTGGGAGGATCTTTAGTCTGCATTCCTCCACGAGTTTTACCCTCTTAGTATGTTAAACCATATACGAGCTCAGATTAGAAGTTTCTCCCTAGCTACCCATGAGATTGTTCATGAAGCATGGGAGCAATTCAAAGATCTAAGAGAAAAGTACCCCCATCATGATATACCGAAGACCAACTTGGTAAAACATTCCTTCAAGGGCCTAACTATTGAGAGTCAGAGGCTAGTCAACGCAGCATGTGGTGGATCCTATTTATAAAGATAAAGTTGTTGTCTGGTAGATATTCAAGGAGATGGTCGATGGAGAGGCCTCCCTCTCTACATCCCGAGCATATCGGATGATGCCCCAGATTCTCCACAACCTTGTCCACATGGCAGCATCCCAGGAAGCATACAGAATGAAAGGTCTAACCTTGGTATCATCGAGGGCCATCTATCCAAGCTAGACATCATCGAGAAATGATCACAATATTTGGATAAATTAGCAGTGATCGAACAAATAACTCAGAATCTGGATAAATTAGATCAGATCTCTAATTAGCTGGAGCTGCTGGCGAGTACCATCAATGCATGCCAATCGATGACCCCATCTTCTCCGACTCTAGTTGAGAAGAAAGAAGAGCAGCCCATGCAGGATCAGCCTCATCCCATTCTATAGTAACCGGTAGTCCAGCACGTATATTACATGCAGACTCCCGACCAGGTCGCGCCACAACAGTAGTTGGTGGTATAGAAACCAAAACTCTAGCCTTCATATGATAGATTCTCCCATCCACCACTACTAACATAAGAAGTGAACGACATCTAGAATAATGATGCACCATTGTCCTGTCCTAGTGGACAACCGAAGGGTCAGATTTCTACCATTCAGCCATACTACTAGCCTCAGTGTGGAAGATTTGTCCAACCCCACCAATAGCCTCAGCACAGCCAGTATCTACAATATTAGAATAATTGGAGATAGAACCAAGAGTACAAGCAACCACATTACCGCAAACACCATCCATATCATTTTTTACGTGACTTCACCTCAACAATAGTATCCCCATCCTCACTACCAGCAGTATCAACTTCCTCCACCTCATCATAACTATCTTTACAACCACCAGCTGCCTCAACATAATTAACCACAACATGGTCAACAAGTTGAACCATCCGAGTCGGTTCCTATCAACCCGACCCTCGATTGCTTGGCCTAGTTGGTAAATGGCTTAGTAGAGATGACACAAAAGATAGACGATCGGACGACCACCAAACTCCAATTCCAGCCTAGGTCGAAGCCAACCCTATTAATTTTAAGCAAAAAGAGAAGGAAGAATGTGACATCTTGTATATGCCTGTAGAATCAGATGATTATGATTTTGTTTAGTCTAATGCTGTTACTCTCAGGAGTGGTAGGACCTTGACTCGGTCTTCAATCTTAAGAGGGAAGAATAAAGCTTCATCTGTTGAATCTCGTCTTCTGCATTAGCCATGCCAAGCATAGGTCCAGATGAAGATGAAGAAGGAGGAGCCACACAAGCTACAATCAGCCACCATCACCAGCAAAAAGAAAAAAAATCAAAAAATGAAAAAGATAAAAAAAAATGATTGCAGTCGAAGTGAAGTCGTGCTAGCCACGGAGGAGCCAGCTCCAACAGTCGATTTAGCACCATCCGATAAAGCAGTAACCGTAGTTTTTGGATGTCCACCCCATGCTCGATATTGTTCACCTTTTTTGTAGTCTGGTAGTACAAGGTGTTGTGGATATGAATATTGATGTAAATAAGAACAATAACTTGATTTCACTTATGTACATTTTCCTTTTCTTAATGCAATTGAAAAAAAATTGCAAAACCAAAAAGTGCATTATATGATCCGGGTGAAGTGGAGATCATTAAAAACTTGACTGTTGAATTGCCTTTAATGAAAGCCATGGAATATATGGTTGTTGTGAAGAAGGGCTTGAAATAAGCATGTACGAACAAGCATCACTCGAACTGCAATAACAAACACCACTTACTTGAGAAGTACGTCCTAATTATTGCTACAGTCGCAGGAATCAGCAGTCTCCTAGAAAAAAAGTCGGACAAAGGAGCACCTTTAGTCAGATGCTAGATTTTTGACCAGGTCTTCGAGTGAACTCAGCTTGATAGTGACTCTTCGATCAATCTCATGCCATCGCCATTACTTCAGGAATTCGGGTAGGGTCCATTAATACCTACAAAGACGATCCTTCAGTTTGCTGATCGATCAATCAAGCGATCTTGAGGTCTATTGGAGGATGTTGTAGTAACAATGCAGGACATGCAGTTTCCTATTGATTTTATGGTCCTTGATATGGACTCTCCTGCACCATTACTCCAAACCTTGATTATTCTTGGCTGACCATTCCTAGGAACTGCAGAGGATGTGGTTGACTATGGGTCTGGGAAGATCACGTTTTGCTCAAGCGGCAATAAAGTAATGATGGATATGGTAAGTGAATTAAAAGGTCGAATATTGTGAATGAAGAGAAGCAACATCTGAAGAAGACTGTTGCATTATTGTAGAAATCATAGATATTGAATTATCTTTGAATAACACATGGACCCTGGAAATCCTCTCTAGTGGGGAGGATCTAGAAAGCCCAATTGATACATACCTCAAGGTCAACTAGGAGGATAATTCCAATTTGTTGATGCGTTTTTTTGATTCAGAAGATTCATGCTAGTCCGTACATGATGAATGCGTTGATGATTTGTTCGGGACATTGTCAGCTTAGCAACAAGTGATCAAGGTGAGCAACACCTCCCAAATTTGGTAGATCATCCACCTACCAGTTCAGTTTCTGAAGTGACGAAGAAGCAGGCTAGTAGAACCAGATTTAAAGCTACTTCCGAAAGGCCTCAAGTATGATTTCATTGTGGGTGAAAAAAACATGTTTCCAGTCATCATCAGTAGCAGGCTGACCTCCAATCAAGAATCTCAATTGCTCGACGTTCTGGAGAAAAATCGCAAGGCATTTGGATGGCACATATCAGGCGAGATAAATCTTTCTCTATGTTCATATCATATTTTCTTGGAAGAAGACACCAAGCCATCTTGAGAGTTCAAAGAAGATTGAACCCAAATTTACGGGACATCATCATGAAGAAAATCACAAAGTGTTGTGACGCAAGCTTCATTTACCCCATCTCCAATTCAAAGTGGGTGAGTCCCCGGTATGTAGTTCCAAAGAAATTAGGACTCGCTGTGGTTACAAATGAAAGTGGAGAGGAAATTTATATCCAGGTACCAACATCCTCATGTTTGTGTTCATTACCGCCACTTGAATGCTACAACAAAGAAGGGCCACTTCCCCTTACCATTTATTGATCAAGTTCTGAAAAGACTGGTCAGGAAAGAGTTCTTCTACTTTTCGATGGGTACTCTGGGTCCAACCAAATGGCAATCGCCCCAGAGGACGAAGAGAAAACTACCTTCACTTTCATGTTCGACACACAAGCTTTCAGGAGAGTGCCCTTTGGTTTTTGCAATGCACCTGCCACATTCAAGAGGAGCATGCTTGTAGTTTTCACCGATATGGTTGGCAGTTTCCTCGAGGTGTTTATGGTATACTTCTCCATCTATGGTGAAATCTTTGATTCTTGTCTTGAGAACCTACACAAAGTACTTCATAAATGCTGAGAAGTCAATCTCGTACTATCTTAGGAAAAGAGCTACTTTATGGTCACTGAAGGGATAGTATTGGGCCATATCGTTTCCAAGCATGGCATGGAAGTTGACCCAACAATGGTAGATGTGATTTCCAATCTTGAACCACCTCATACTGTTAAAAATGTGAGGTCATCCCTTGGGCATGTGGATCTCTATGAACGATTCATCAAAGATTTCAGCAGCATCGTCCGACCTCTTACTGAATTACTATGCAAGGAGACTGATTTTAATGTTGATCAACATGTTCTCCTATCTTTTAATCATCTGAAGGAGATAGTCACTCAAAATCCCATCCTACAGCCAGCAGATTGGTCTCTTCCTTTTAAGAGAATGACAGATGTGTCAGACTTTGCAATTGCTGCTATGTTAGGAAAGAGGAAAGACAAAGTGCCATATTCCATTCACTATGCCAACAAGATGTTAGATGAGGAACAAAGAAACTAGACTGTTACAGAGAAATAGATGTTGGTTGTGGTTTTCTCCCTTGAGAAGTTTATATACTATCTGCTTGTATCTAATGTCACAATTTATATTGATCACTCTGCTATCTGATATCTACAACTGAAGAAGGATGCGGAGCCAAGATTGATGAGATGGATCCTTCTCCTCAAAGAATTCGATTTGGAAATCAATGACAAGCCTGGAGTTCAAAAAGTGGTAGCATATTCACCTCACCAGAATTGAACTTCGAGAACCTCCACTGAGCAGTGCACACATCACCGACACCTTTCCCAACGAGTCGATTCTTGTCATGGATTTTCTCCCTCTTTATGTCAATGTCGTGAACTTCTTTGTTTCAGGTGTAGTCCCACAAGATTGGACGGAGATAAAGGAGTACAAGTTCTTATCCCAAATCCATTTCTACCAATGGGAAGACTCGCTCTTATTCATGGAAGGATCAGACTGCATTTGGTGCCGATGTTTCCCTCTGGAGGAGCATCAGTGTCCTCGAGCATTGTCACTCGCTCGAATCTGATGGGCACCACCCTAGAGATAGAATGACAATGAAAGTATTGCAGTATGGCCTCTGGTGGCCAAAACTATTTAAGTATGTCGTAGAATATGTCAAATGTTACATTGAATATCAGAGAATGGGAGGAACCCTCACAGCTAAAGACTCAATGCCCCTGAAATTCATTCAGAGTTCAAATGTATTCCATGTGTGGGCATTGATTTCATGGGGTCCTTTCCCAACATTCAAAGATTTTTGGCCATCGTTCTTTTCATTGATTATGTGAGTCGCTGGGTAGAAGTTATCCTCGCCTTAGCCACTGATAGGCATACAATTTATTAGTTTTTGAGAGAGCATATCATTTCTGGTTTTGGATATCGAATATTCTGATATCAGACAGGAGCAGTCACTTCATCAATAAAGAGGTTAAGAAATTAATGAAGGAGTACAACATCAAGCACCGAGTCGCATCGCCTTATCATCCTCAGACCAATGGCTTTGTAGAGCTATCAAAAAGAGAAATCAAGACCATCCTGCAGAAACTTGAACGCTAGACAGAAATATCTGGTCCCAACACTTGAACTCAGTGTTATGGGCATATAAAATTATAGTCCATAGCAAACACTTATGCCTATAAGTACAGAAAAAAGAAATAAAGAGAGAAAAAGAAAGAACATGAGTTTATTTTTACTTATAAGCTTGGCTTCATAAAATAAAATTTTGGAGCTTAAGTTAAAGCTTTGGATTTTAGGTACAGTCAAAACCTTATTGAGAATTGGAGTTACAATACAACAATCTCTGATATACAAAAAACTCTGCCCAAGTCTCCTTAATAGCCAGTCAGAATAAATCAACTAATAGGTAAACCCTTATGACTATGAATCTTTCATGGACAGTGTGTGTGATATGTAGCTCTCTTCAGCTTAAGAAGTAAAAGTCAGTCTTCTCCAACATGGTTACCCTAATTCACCAATCCAACAACTCTTTCCTCAAGAAGCGGGGTATTCCCTTCTATGTTCAAGTACCACAAGATCAAGAATAGGAGGTGGGGAGAAGAATGGATAACAGCCAGTGTAGCTGCCTATCCCAGGATGCTTGACTTGAGTAGCCAAGTCACCCGGCTACAGGCTCACATGAATAAGACTTTCAAGCTCAAGCTTTCTTATTCGACTATACAAATCTATACATACTCCGGTAGACATTTTATTTTCATTAAGGCTTTTCCACTGTTTTGGAGTTTCAAATGCATGTTTTTAATACTGTATATAGCAGCATTTACATAAGGACTTTTTCCACTTGATCCAATAGTATATCCCTCTTTTGAAGCGTTATTGCAACCCACAACATTCCGTCATTGGAACTCAAAGCTACTAAATCATGTTGGGGTATAATGGCCACATATATGTGACTTCTGATGTTTCCACAGGCTTGTGTCTCATGCCGCCAAATCCATCCCTCTACCACTTCAACTGAGGTGAGCAAAGTGTAAGGTGCGGGTGTGCAAGCTAGGTCATTATCAACAAGAGTCATGCATGTGTTACGAAATATTCTGCTTAGTCAGTCAAGACGACACTGAACCAAGTCTCATGGTCTCGAAGAATTAAGTCTAGCAGACCTTAAGTGCCTCAACTCAATTCCTATAGGGTTCATGTGATTAAGTGTATTTAGGGTCCAACCATGCTCCAATCTTCATATTTTACTTAAACGCGTTCAATTATCAATACCGATCCGTAAAATGCAAATGCTATGTACAATGCAAGGAAAATATTTTTGTGATGCAATTTTCTATTTTTGAACTTTTATGGGATTTTGAAAAAGTTTCATAAATTTTTATGAAGGTTTTTAAAAAGATTCTGCAAATATTTTTTGGATTTTTATTTTTTTGTAATTTTTAAGAGATTTTTGTCAATAACAAAATTTTAGGAAGAGAAATATGTCCAGATATTTACACGGGAGTGCATCATGTTATTCTCAAGAGTTGAAGTTCAAGAATTTACATATTTGTATATTTAAGTTTGTAAAAGGCTCTTTTTTTGTTTGAATTATGTACATAGTTCTCAAATTAACTTGAAAAGATTTTTGCAAACATTTTGAAAAGCTTATTTTGGAAAATAATTTGAAAAAATATTTGTACAAACTATTTACAAAATTTTGAAAATCAATTTGCAAAGTTTTTTCAAACATTATATATAGATTTTTCAAAATATTTTGCAACCATTTTATAAACATTAGCAAATAGATTTCCAAAACAATTTTATTTCAGACAAGAAAATAAATTTTTACAAACAAAACATTTTTACAAACGTTGAAAATATTTTTGAAATAGTTTTTTTAAAAAGAAAAGAATTTTTTTAAACCATTTTTCAAAATTTTGAAAAACATTTTTACTCGATTTATTAATCATCATATATAAAGAATTTTAATAATTTTTATACATGTATATTCTACAATTAAGTAATTGTATTTTAGCTATATTTATTGAAAATACGAAAGTACGAGTTATATCTAAAGTATATATAGAGTATATACGACCCCCAATACTTAGCTTGAGCTATGTCCTCGAAGATCGAGGAGAAAAATAGAAGACATAACTCATACTGAGTATAAAAGAGCTTATACTACAATGACTAAAGAATAAAGAGTCAATGGATGAGAAGTCAACCATCCCCCTATACTTAGGATGACGTAATCTAAGTATAGCATGTTGTATCTACATGTAGGGACGGTCAAGGATGGGAATAAACATATCAACTCTTCCTGTCTCCTCCTAAACTTGGGGTAAAATATTCCTAAGTATAGACAGAAATATCAACAAGATAGGAGACATGTGAGGGATCAAGGAATGAACAAAGGAATTCACTCATCCACCTATACGTAAGATGAAGCATATCCTAAGTATAGAGATGATGATAGAGAGGAATAAAACAAAGAATGAGAAAAAAGAACATAAATAGAAGAAAAGAAGAAAACTAAAGAAAGAGTTTTATAGGAGCGTTATATGAATCTTTGGATGTTGCTGGAGTTATAGAGGATGCGTCATTGTAGATCACTTGATATGAGTCGACAACGGCCAGGAAAGTGTAATGCTCAGGATATGGCTTCAATAACTGACCATTGACAATCAACGATTTCGCTTCAGATGACAACTCTGATATCAAAATGCTTTCATTGTCACGCACTTCTTTCACTCAAAATGGCCCTGTCCATTTACTCTTTAATTTTCCCGACAATATCTTCAAATTTGTGTCAAATAACCACACTTTATATCTAGTCTAGAAGGCCTTTCATCTGATTTGCTGGTCGTGCCAATGTTTAACCTTCTCATAGTACATCAGATGTTATCATATGCATAATCTCAGAAATCCAAGAGTATGTTAAGGTCCACTTTTCTTAGTTGACCACCTTTCTGTGAGTGCAAGTTACAAGGGTTCAATGCTTATGATGATTTAAGATTTAATTCAATGGGCAGATGGCACAACATTCCATATACAAGATGATAGGGCAACATGATCAAAGGAGACTTGCAGACAATTCTATATGCCCAAAGGACAGAGTCCAAGAGTTGGGGCCAGTTCTTTCTGTTCAGCCTCACAAGCTTCTACAAAATTGTCTTGACTTCATTATTGGATAGTTCTACCATGCCAATGATCTGAGGATGATATGGAGAAGCGACTCTATTCTCGATGATGTACACCTTGGTTAATTTCTTTACCTCTTTATTTATGAAGTGGATACCCCCGTTTGATATCAGAATCTTTGGCATTCAAAATCGATAAATAATGTTATCTCTTAGAAACCTACTAACTGTATGGTTGTTTGCGGCTCAGGCGGGAATAGCTTCAACCAAACGACTCATATAATCAACGGTAAGAATTTTGTGCTCAAATATGTGATTGTTGGGACAGGGTCCCATAAAATCGATGTCCCAAGCATCGAATACATCTGAATCTAAATAAATTTCAGGGTCATCGAATCTTTAGATGTGAAGGTATCTCTAATTTTTGTCAGTTAGTGCAGCGCTTCACATTGGATACAACATCCTTAAATAGAGTAGGCCATAGGAGGCTGCACTACAGTAATTTTGCTGTCGTTATATCTATAGAGTGGTGTCCACCAGATTCGAGCAAGTTACAATGCTCGAGGACACTTTGATGCTCCTGTTGAGGGCTACACCAGTGCCAAATGCAGTCTTCTCTTCCCCTGAATAAGAGCGGGTCTTCCCGTTGGTAAAAGGAATTTGGGACAGGAACTTGTCCTTCTTGATCTTCATCCATTCATGTGGGACTACACTCGAGATGAAGTAGTTCACAATATCGGCATACCAAGGGAAAGAATCCACTGCCAGAATTAACTCGTTAGGAAATGTGTCTATGATGGGTGTGCTGCTCAGTGGAGGCTCTTGTTGTTCAATTCTGGAGAGGTGATCTACTACCACATTCTGAACTCCAATCTTGTCCATAATTTCCAAATCAAACTCCTATAGGAGAAGGATCCATCTAATCAATTTGGGTTTCACATCCTTCTTCTGTTGTAGATACTGGATTGTAGGTGGTTAGTATAAATGGTTACTTTAAATCCAATAAGATAGGATCTAAGCTTCTCGAGGGTGAAAACCACAACCAGAAACTCTTTCTTCAGAACAATGTAATTTCTCTGTGCTTCATCTAACGTCTTGTCAGTGTAGTGAATGGTGTAGGGCACTTTATCTTTACTTTATCCTAAGACAGCCCCAGCTGTAAAATCTGATGCATCCGTCATGATCTCAAAGGGTATAGACCAATCCGATGGCTGTAAGACTGAAGCTTGAGTAATTATCTCCTTCAGCTAATTAAAAGAAAGGAGAACCTACTTATCAACATTGAATTCAGTCTCCTTGCACAATAATTCAGTTAGAGGTCATGCTATGCGGCTAAAATCTTTGATGAAGCGTCTGTAGAAACCCACATGCCCTAATAATGAACTCACTTTTCTGGCATTCTGAGGTGGCTCAAGATTGGGGATCACATCCACCTTTGTTGGGTTGACTTCCATGACATGCTTGGAAATGACATAGCCCAGCATAATCCCTTTAGTGACCATGAAGTATCTCTTTTCCCAAGATAGTACAAGATTGACTTCTACGCATTTATGAAGTAATCTGTATAGGTGCGCAAGACAGGAATTGAAATTGTCACCATATATAGAGAAGTCGTCCATAAATACCTCGAGAAAACTGCTAATCATATCTACAAAAACTGCAAGCATGAACCTCTATAATGTGGCGGGTGCATTGCACAAACCATTGAGCATTCTTCTGAATGCATAGGTGTAGAATTGGAAAGTGAAATTGGTCTTCTCTTGGTCCTCTAGCGAGATAGCCACTTTGTTGTACATAGAATGCCCATCTAAAAAGTAGAACTCCTTACTCGATCAATCATTCTAGAACTTAATCAATGTGTGGCAAGGGAAGTGATCCTTCTTTGTTGTAGCATTTAGGTGGCAGTAATTGCATACACACGCTAGTATGTTGGTACCCGAGAAGAAATCCCATCTCCTCTTTCACTGGTAACCACAGTAAGCCTAGATTTCTTTGGAACTACATGCAAGGGGCTCACCCAGTTTGAGTCGGAGATGGGACAAATAAACCCTACGCCACACCATTTCATGATCTCTTTCATGATGATGTCTCGCAAGTTAAGGTTCAGTATTCTCTAAAATTTTTGGGACATCTTGGCATCTTCTTCCAAATAATGGGGTGTGAGCACAGAGCTAGATTTATCCCGTAGAGGTCTGATACATGCCACGCACGTGCCTTGGGGTTTTTCTCTAGAACCTCAAGTGGTCGAGATTCCTGATCTGGAGTCTGCCTACTGCTAATGATTACCAGATACATTTTATCTACCGCTACAAAGAAAGCATACTTGAGTCCTACCTGAAGTGGCTTTAATTGTGGTTCTTAACAAGCCTGCTTCTTAGTCACTTCAAAAACTGGACTGGTGGGAGGATAATTTGCTGACATTTTGGATGCGTTGCTCACCTCAGTCACTAGTCGCTCTATTGATAATGCATCGATTAAATCAACAATGAATTGATTATGTTTGGACTGACATGAAAATTCTGATTCAAAAAGGTCCATCAGCATGTAAGAATTTGTCTCCTAAGCGACATCAGAGCATGTATCGACTGTGTTATCCAGGTCCTCCTCTAAGAGAGGTTTCCTAAACCCATTTGGCGTTAAAAAAAATTATGTATCTCCGATCTGCAATAAAGTCACAATCTGCTTCAGACGATTCTGCTTGACCTTTGGTTCACTGAACCTATCCATTGTGACGTAGTTGTTGCTCGAGAATAACGTGATCTTCCCAGACCCATATTCTACTACGACCTCTACAGTTCATAGGAATGGCTGGCAAAGAATAATCTAGGTTTTAAGTAATGGTGCATGGGATCTCGTATCATGGACCACAAAATCAACTGCAACCGCATGTCTTGCACTATTAGGATAACATCCTCTAACAAACCTCGAGTTAATTGATT
Organism: Ottelia alismoides; assembly: GCA_037367405.1. Lineage (NCBI taxonomy): Eukaryota > Viridiplantae > Streptophyta > Magnoliopsida > Alismatales > Hydrocharitaceae > Ottelia > Ottelia alismoides. The sequence continues at coordinate 97,504 of JAZKJV010005391.1, read as the reverse complement.
TATTATTCAACGAACTGAAGGCTCATGTGTATCAACTTGAGCGGTCCAAGCCAAAATTCTTTGAGCAATGAGACAGGCAAGAGGATGATGGAAGAGTCGCTATCGAGGAGGGTTTACTCAAAGATCTGTTCAAAAATCTCGCATCTATACTAATATGCTCCTTATTCGGGCTTTTTCTCTGGGAGATTGTTGATGGCTGCAACTGTAGCCATGGTGAGGACATGCTTCTCTACTTTGTTGCGTTTGTTATTACGGTTCGACTTACACTTGTTTGTGCATGCTTCATTCAAACCCTTCTTCATTGTGGGCATATATTTCATGGATTTTAGCAAGGGTAATTCAATAGTCAAGTTCTCAAGAATATCCGTAACACTTGGATGAGATAATGCATTTTTTTGTTTTGCAATATTTTGGACTTTTCTATTGCATTAGGAAGAGGAATATGTAAAGAACTGAAATGAAAAGTAATGTTCTTATTTACATCAGAATTCATGTCCACAACATTTTGTACAATAGGACAACAAAAATGTTTACAAGCTATAGCAGGGGGTGGACATCTAAAAACTGTGGTTTCTGCTTCGTCGGCTAGCGCTGGATCGGCTGTTGGGGATGGCTCCTCCGTGACTAGCGTGACATCACTTCGACTGTGATTATCTCTTTTCTCTATCTATTTTCTAATTTTTTTTACTTGTGGTGGTGACTGGTAGCTGGCATGGCTCCTCCTCCTTCTTCCTCACCCAAACCTGTAGCTTTGAGTATAACAACATTAAATAAAATAACATCACAATCATTCGACTCTATAGGCACAAATGGGACGTCACATTCTACTCACTTTTTTCTCTTAAAATTATTAGGGTTTGCTTCGACCTGCACTGAATTGGAGTTTTGCTGGCCGTCAGGTTGTCCAACTTCTGAGTCATCTCTTGTAACCCCTTGACTTACTAGGCCAGGCAGTTGAAGCTCGGGTTCACCGGAACTTCCTCGGAAGGTTCAACATGTCGAACACACTGTGGTTGATGGTGTAGAGGATGAGAGAGGTGTTGGTGATACTGTTGATGAGGTGGAGGAAGTTGATACTGATGCTGGTAGTTAGGAGGAGGATAGTGTTGCTGAAGTGCGGCTGCACTCGAATGGTATGGCTAGTGGGGAAGTAATGGAGTTGCTAGTACTACATGCCATGTCTCTAATTGTTTTGATACTATGGAGACTGGTGGTATTGAGGCAGTTGGTGAGATTGGACAAATCTCCCTCCTTGATGTTGAGGGAATATGTGAGCATTTGCAGGTTGTCACTTCTAAGGTATGCATAGACGGGCCAGCTACGTATCATTCGACCAAACTCTATTCACCTCTTAAATGAGAGGTAGAGGAGGAGAGAATGGATCAAATGGAGACTAAACTTCTGGTTGTTAAACCACCAACTGCTGCCGTTGTGGTGCCTGGTCAAGAGTCTGCACATAGTACACATGCTAGACCAGCGGCAGTTGTAGACTAGGGATTGGGATGAGGCTGATGCTGCATAGGCTACTCTTCTTTCTTCTCAGCGAGCATCTCAGACAGTGGAGTCAGCGACTGGTAGGCATCGATGGTACTTACCAGCAACTCCGATTGCTTGGTGATCTGATCTAACTTGTCCAGATGTTGGATTCTTTGTTCGATCACATATAGTTTCTTGAGATCATGTGATAGCTTCTCAATGATGTCAACCTTAGAGAGATGGCCCCCGATGATACCGAGGTTGGAGCTCTAATCTCTCTCGGCCTCATGAGATGTTGCCATGTGGACTAGCATGTGGAGGACCTGGGGTTTCCTTTGATATGCACAGGACGAAGAGAGGGCGAACACTCCTTCGATCATTTCTTCAAAAATCAGCCAGACTACATCTTCATCCTTATTGAAGTGGGATCGCCCAAAAGAAGCTTCAACTAATCTTTTTCTTTTAACACTCAGGCCCCCCAGAGAAATGTTGGACTAAGCTGGTCTTTGGTATCTCATGGTTTAAGCATTTCGCCTACAAGTCTGTGAATCGCTCCCATGCTTCATGAATCAATTCGTGGCTGTCCTGGGAGAAATTGATAGTATGGGCTTGCATCTGATTGAACCGACCAAGAGGGTAAGACTTGTGAAGTAACATAGACTTAAGTTCTTCCCAGTTCTTCATGACCTTCCCTAAATGGTTGACCCAATACATGTCCTTGTCCTTGAGACTGAAGGGAAATGCGATCATCTTGACTACACCTAACAGGATGTTAGGGCAGTGCGTGGTTCGGTAGATGTGAGAGAACTTCTGCAGGTGAATGTACAGTTCCTCATTAGTATTCCCATTAAAAGTGGGTAGAAGATCATGGAACTGATGCTTAATCTCAAATTGATCATGTATCGGGAGGATCCAAATCCACTCGATCATATAACTCTCTCCAGGATTATATGTCTCTTTCAATGTAGGTTTAAGATTCTCATTCCTTGGATCCTCATATTATTGATCATCATGGGGTCTTTGATCCCCTCCCTCTCCTTCGGGTCTATCCTCATGTCATTCATCATGTGTTAGAATGCAGTATGCTCTAGTGCCTGCTCAATTAGATGTTGCTGGATGACTTATATGGAAGCGAGCAATTGAGCATTCACTTGATTCTGATCAGACACTTTTCCTTGCTCTGGTTCAGGCAGCTATTCTCCTTACCCTTTGCCCTGAGGAGCCATCTCTAGGTCTAAATCTGACAAAATGATCTTCGGATTAGCATCCAGATCCTACTTCTATATGCAGTGCAAGAGGTATCCCAATCAGATCACTGTGACACTGAACACCAGTCGAATTTATGAATCTAGTATTAAGGTCAATCCCATATAATTGTGAATGGAGTAAAAGATGTAGACTATAATCGACCTCCATTCGCAACGGGCGGAAGTGGGACAAGAGTGGTCCTTGTTTACAAAGATAATGGAAAGAAGAGAAGGAGTCTGGAAATTGGTTCGCAAAGTCCGAATTGTGTTCTCAAGAATTGCCTCGAATTATTGACGATGTTAAGTCCATGGCATTGATGTAGGTGTCGGTGGAGTCCTGACTGGAACATCCATGGATCTACATCATGGAGCAAAAGAAGGATAGATGCAAAAGGAAGGATACAATGGTCAACGAGGAATAAAATGAATGTAAAATGATAGAAACACTCGAAATGAGCAGGGGTCAAAGAGGAATCATATAATACAAAATTTGCGCAAGTGCGCTGGACTTGATCTTTGAACTTTAATCTCGATCCATACAAAACACAATACAAAAATGGGTTCACTAACTCTACACATGTGAAGCCGTAAAGGGTCGGCTATTTTTATTTTTTCGTTTTTAGAGTTGTTAATTCAGTCATATCTTTTAACAAGCCCTTATACGCTAACCCTAAGTACTGCCAAAAATGTATCTCGTACTTGTCCTCCTCATGTGTTACCTGTAGTTTGCATTTTTGAGGTCTTTGTAACCCTTCCTGGATCCCTATTCAGCCAAAGAATGAGAGAGAGGAAGATGACAGGCAAAATCGCTACTTCGGACCTCGCTTGCAATGGAATAACCCGTAAGCGTGCAAGGTCCTACTCGGGCAAGAGACGACGAGACATACATACCCGTGAGGGTATGGCCTAAGCTCAGTACTTCAAACTAGGTCGACATTATTCACAAGGTGAGAACATCATCATTGACCAGGTCCTACTCGTCCACGTACGATAGAAGCTCCTATACTTTTGAAATCCATGTGATACACAAGGTAGTTAATGACTGGGTTTTTGGCTCTCATCCTTAGCGAGTCACGCCTCGCTCGTGAGAGGGGTTTTAAGGTATCTGAAATCAATGAGAGCTTTATGAACCTCAAACAATGTTATACAGTACAGATTTTATTTAAGGTCAAAGTTTATTTAGTAGTCCTCTTGTTCTTTATTTTTGTATTTTCTCTTTTTTTGATATTTTGCATACAATCTCCTCACAATTTTGTGAATTCTCATTTGAGTACTAGGTGCTCAAAATTAGAGGGAGATAACAAACAAGTCATGCAAGTTGATTCAATGACGGAAATCTCATCATAGAATCTAATGATGCATGCAGAGTTACAGGACTTATAGTGTTTCCCTGCTCTCTCCATGTGCTATGCAAAATAAATTTTTTAAACCTATCTACATGGTTATGTGCAATCGACAAAATCGCCCCAAATAGTAGATGCTATTAGTAGTTACGAACCAAATGTCATTTATTCAGGATTGAACATGAGAGTCATGTCTTGGAGATACCTTGATGCCTGCCACAACAGGTCTTCCTAGTGTTGTATGGTGCCTCTCTAGATGTGTGGGTACAAGTCCAAATAGTTGATAATTATTAATTTGACTATATATTAACGTAGAAGACTATAGGAGCATGATACTTATTAGGGTTTGGACATAGTATCAAGACAACAGTCCTAAAGTCTAGCGGCACCGTGCACATAAAATAAATAAAAAGAAAGGTGGAAAACTCGAAACCTCAGGAAATAAAGTAAAATAAAAGCAACAAAACATGAAAAGGCCATGATGAGGCCCCTAGGTGAACAATCACCCAGGCAATGGACCTCGTTAAGTGGAGTAATGTCCAAGTCCATGTATTATTACAAATAATGAATGATGAATAATGGATCACTCTCTGATCAAAATAAAATAAAATCCTAAGCTATCAATTATGCTAAGTGTCTTCTTTGTTGTGCTTGCTGCCCCTCCTACTCACAAGGGCAAGAAGCCAGTCTCCACTATGCTCAATTGCATAGACTCCCTAAGAAGTCTTCCTCGCGTAGTGAGCCTTCGAATCAAACACAACAAGAGAAGTATTAGCACAAATAATTAAATCATTTCTACAAAGAAATGAGAGCTAAAATATATACAAGTAAGAACAAGTAGACAAAGTATATACAAGAAAAATATAATAAAAGATTATGCGCTAGTTAGGCTTCAAACACATTTCTCCCAGGCAACGGTGCCATTTTATTGACATGACTTCTGTGAGGGTCTGAAAATATCCTAAATGAAAGCGAAGATATTATGACTGAGGCGACCGTTCAAGAAAGTCAAATCAAACAACAAGTACCCACAATATATAATTAATCAATGAATGACAAAAATGTGAAGTACAATTTATTAAACTCTACAAACAAAGATGTATAGCATGTAAGCATGTAGAGGTCGAACCACTGAGAGCAAACAAGGTAGCCTACTGATTATTGTTAATGAAGAAAGAATTATATACATAAGTGTCTCTTTTTTGTGGGTTTTTGGTTTCTAAATTTTTATCGATTTTCTTTTATTTTATATTTTTTGTCAATTTTGATTTCCTCTTAATTTAAATAATATCTAATACTGTATAGATATATATTTACACTTATATATATATATATATATGTGTGTGTGTGTGTGTGTGTGTGTACATAAGATATAACACACACACACACGCACACACACACACACATATCTTAATAAAAACATTAAATATACAATATCAGAAAATAAATATGGTCCCAATTATAAAATGTGCATATATGCATATATATTTTTTTTAAATTATTTATAAGGCACTTGTAATAATTCTAGTAATAATATAAACTATATATATTTATACAATATAGAGTATTACAGTTATAAGTGTAGATAAAAATCATCAAAATTTTCAAAATAAAATGTTTTTGTGTATTCATGTTTTTTTAAGTTTTTTGTGATTTTATATGTATTTTTGCTATTTTTTGCATTTTTAAAGTCAAAAATATCCTAAAATAGGGATGAGATAAATATGACTAATTGTTTTGAGATTTTAAAATAACAAATAGAGTCAAAAATTCTCATAACTAATTTTGGCATGTACTAATATATATATATATGCAAAATTATCAAATATAAACAAATATTTTTGGATTTATTGCAGAATTTTTTAATTTTTATAGATTTTGGCGCTTTTAAATTTTTTTTGTCATTCTCTTTTTCTATTTTTAGGGGTTTTTGTCCGAAACTAAAGGATACTAAAATAAACAAAACACAATTTTATTTGGAAATTTTAAAATTGATTTTGAATTATTTTGGATTTTTTATGTCAAACATGGGTAAAATGTGCCTTTTTTATAAATAGGAAACTTCATAAAATGCAAAATATAAAAACATAGCGTGAATGATCAAGAATCTTGGTACATTATTATATTTTACATGATTTTCGGAGCACAGATGATTCATAAAAATTAAACAAACACAAAAATTGAATACCTACAGGGACCAATTTGTAAATATAATTGAGTTTTCATGCATTTCAGATCCCTAAAATAAAAATCAATAGGATAAGGTGCAATTTAACCATGAATATTTACATTAAAAACATCTGACAGGGCCATATTTGCAATATACAAAACATTCAAGGTCCTCTTTATGATTTATCCATAAAAGTTAAAGCATAATATACAAATTTTTGGACTAATTATAAATACAAAACTTGTGGGGGTATGGTTGCAAAATACACACCTCACGTGGCAGGGGCCGAGTGAGGTGAGCTGACATGAGCCCCAAAGTAAATAAAGAAAAAGGAGAGGGGGTCCATGTAAAATACACATTATTATTTACATTTCAGACATAAATTTAAATATTAATTAAAAATATACATATAGGAAGGGGGCATCGATGAAATTTACCCCTATATAGCATGCAGTCGGACGGTAACGAGTGCTCTACATAGGCACACGTAAGAGCCACAGGTAGTTGAGTGTGGATACCGCTTCGCTTGAAACTAACAGTCCCAATTAGATCTAGGTCGTACGTGAGATCCGACGATACCGAAGGGCGAAGGAAATACAACTCACTGCCCTCCCCTTGATCGTGCATTGCTCCTTACTCCGACCACCTGTTGCTTCGTTGAGGGGCTCCTGATCTTCCTGGGAGTGTCCCACATCGAATGGTACCGGAAAGAATGTCCTGGCCTCATTGGGAAGAGGACATGAGCTCCGTGAATCTCACGTGCATGGAAGCCTCCTTCTGCTCCACAATCGACCCTACTTAGGTCCTTAGCACCTCTTTCATGTACAAGAAAGTCATGGGCTCAAGGCGATTCTCCTCGGCCTTCTTTGAAGTTGTATAGCGCAAGAATGGAGGTAAATTGAGGAGCTCTGATGTAAAGTGGAGAAGAAGCTCTGATTAATTAATCAAGAGAAGATCAGGTTGGTCCAGATGAGGGAAAATATGTAGCACGTGATGGGGAATGATGTAGGCTTAAAATGGTGGGTTGGCACAGTCAAGGTTACGATAAAAGATGGCAAGAGAAGAGACCTCTAATGATCTTTGATTTTTAAATTTAAGCTAAACAATTAATCTAAGGATAAAATAAAGTATAGGAAACTAAAAACTAAGACTAAATCTACCTAGAAATGGGTAGAAGACGCACAACTCGCACCTGGAAACCATGGAGCAGAGGCCTTACTAAAGCGATGCCTTGGACCCACTGTCCTCTTCATTGCTCTGCTCCAACACCTTGTAGGTATCCTCGCTGTCACCAGGAGCACGCTCATGCACAAGGTTGAGGGTTTAAGAGCTCGAAAAGGCAAAATAATCGGGAAGGATGGAGGAAGAGGTTATTTATAGACATGGCAAGGAGGGCTTATTCAATTGAGGTTTTAGCTTGAATCGATGATCATTTTATTTCGAAAAAGTTCTAAAGTGATTGAGGATAGATCGCAGTGAGTTTTTCGTGATGAGAAGACAAAAACAACGGATCCAAAGGGAAGTTCGGAGAAGATGGCTTGATTGACGTCTGATATGCTAGGCGGTTGGAGGTAGCGGAGTTGACCTAGGTAATGAAGCAGTGTGAACTTCTAGTTGGTCCACATGGACCAACCAAAAAATTCCAAGCAGGAAATTATAGGAAAAATTGATAAGAAATAGGTAATGAATTAATTAATTTTTGGCTAGAAACAAAAAATGTTTGTTATTTTATGTAGTATTTAATTACATTTTTTTATTTTTATAGAGCTTTTTATTATGAGATAGTATTTACATGTATAATTATAGGTATATTTACCTAAATACAGCTTATTTTATTTCATTTTGTATTTTAAATTTTAATATTTTATATAATTAATTTATATATTTATAAATTATTTAAATATACACAATGATATTTTTATTTTGTTTTTCTGATATAATATGTACACATAAATAAATAGTCTATTATATAGGTACAAGTATAGGTACTTCATCTATATATCCTATACACTTATTTGTTTTAGTTCATTTTTATTAGTTTTCTTTTGTCTTAATTATGTACATATAATATAAACAATATTTACAAAATTATAAATATATAAAATAATGACAAATATAAAGAATAAATAAAATGAATATTTTAATCAGGTATATAGTATAATAGGAGTCCAAAACTTAACTTTTGCATCTTAACTCCAAATTAAATGAAACCACCTTAGGTAAATAGCTAATTAAAAGTAATTTACAATTAAAGGTGATTTTGAAGATTTTTTGTTTTTATAGAGAAGATATGGGTCTAAGAAGTTTGGATTTTTAAATTTTATTCTTAGTGTAAAATGAACACTTTATTTTTTGTTTAAAATCAATTTTACATTTTTCTAAGTATTTTTATCTACAACTTTCATGTACAAAGTTTCTTCATTTTATTTATAAATAATAAATAATAAAATGGGTCCAAAAAGTAATTATTGAAAAATAAAAATGAAGGTTTTTATTGTGATTTATGTACAATTGATTTACCCTATTTCTCCCTACTTTATTTCTTGTTGACTAAGTAATCATTATGTATGAGTCTCGAGGTCTAGGGTCATAAAATACCTTTGTCATTTTATTTATTTTTGTTTTCTTTTCATTATGCTTTTATTGTGGCTTTAAACAATGTATTTTACACATTATTTATACCTAAAATAATGAATGTTAGTTTATGCAAAATAATTATATATACATGTATTTAGCTAGGGTTTAAAGTCCAAAATGAAAGAATAAAGGTGACAAAATGTAGATTCATCAGTAGGTCCCCCTATAAGTCTCCCTTGGGTATGCTGCCCTATTGTCTTGTGTATGGAAAGCCTTGCCATTTTCCCATTGAATTAATTCATAAATCATTGTGGTTAGTGAACATTTGCAATATGGAAACACAGAAAGGTTGTCAGCAAAGAAAAGTGGACAGCACAAGTGGCACATCTACGAAAGACCTTCGAGACTGGGCAAAAAGTGTTTTTATTCGACGCAAAATTGAATATATTCTGTGGCAAAGTAAAGAGTTAATGGATAGGTCCATTCTAGGTAAGACATGTACGTGCAACAATAGCGTCTTGATATCAGACTTGATGCCAGATACACAACCTTTTGTGGTCAGCGATCAATTGCTGAAGACTTATATTGAGCATGATACATTCTTGGTTGTTGTCGACTTAGTTCAAGTGGTAATAAATGAAGAAGCCTCCATCGCCTCAACAACATCAAAATATTCAGATAATGCTCCTTTAAAACTATTTCATTAATTTTCTTCTTTCTTCTTTTCTTCTTTTCCTCCATTATTTTCTTCTGTTCATATTTCTGTAGTTTGTTTCGTTCATTCCTCTCAGTCATAACTACTATACATAGGATAAGCTTCATCCTAAGTATAGGAGGAATAAGTATGTCTAGCCATTTATTCATTGATCTGTCACCTGTCTCCTCTCTTGTTTATATTATTGTCTATATTCAGGATATTTTACGCTAAGTATAGCGGGAGACAGGATGAGTCGCTGATCTGTTAATTCCCACCCTTGACCCTCCCAGCATGTAGATTCAACATGTTAAACGTAGGATTATTTCATCGTAAGAATACGGGGGACAATTGACTTTACATTCCCTATTCTTCATTCATTATAGTATATGCTTTTCTATACTCAACACGATTTATATATTCTCTTCTCTCTCCGATATATGAGGACATAGCTCAAGCTAAGTATAGGGGGTCGTATATACGTTGTATATACTTTAGCCATAACTAATACTTTTGTATTTTTAATAAGTATGGTTAAAATACAATTAATTTATTGTAAAGAACACATGTGTGTAAAATTCATTAAACTTCTTTGTATATACTGACTAATAAATCAGGTAAAAATGTTTTGCAAAATGTTTGAAAAAAGCTTGTAAAATTGCTTTGAAAAATCTTTTGAAACTGTATGAAATATGTTTTGTAAAATATTTTCAACCTTTGTAAAAATCTTTTGTTTGTAAAAAATTCTTTCTTTAGTTGGAATAAAATGTTTTGAAAATCTATTTGCGAATGGTGCGAAAAATGGTTGCAAAAACAATTTGAAAATCTATACACACTATTTGAATAATCTTTCCAAAATAATTTACAAATTTTATGAATGTTCAGAAAAATTATTTGTCAAATTATTATTTGCAAAATAAAACTTTCAAAATGTTTGCAAAAATCTTTTCAAATTATTTTGACAATTCAGTACATGAAGTCAATAAAAGTCTTTTATAAAATTAGCACATTAATCTGTAAATAATAACTAGATCCCTGTAAATACATAGTGTAAATCCTCCACCTATTTCTTGTAAATACCAAGATGCACTCCGGTGTAAATATTTGCACATATCCCTTTTCTCTAAGACCTTTTATTTTGGAAAAATCGCTAAAATTTGCAAAATAATAAATCCTAAAAACATTTGCAAAATCTCTTCAAAAACTTGCAAAAACGTTTGCAAAACTTATTCAAAATCCATAAAAAGTTCAAAACAAGAAAATTGCGTTACAAAAAAAATTTCTACATTGTATACAACATCTGCATTTTTCGGATTGATAATAACAATCGAACAAGTCGAAGTAAAATTCGAAGATTAGAGCTTTGTTGGACCGTAATCCACGTACATTACGAGAACCATATAGGAATTGTAATTGAGGCACTTCAGGTCTGCTAGACTTATTTCTTTGAGACCACGAGACTTAGTTCAGTGTCGTTTTCACTGGCTAAGTAGAATATTTCAATCCACATGCATGAGTCTTATTGATAATGACCTAGCTTGCACACCTGCACTTTACACTTGCTCACATCAGTTAAAGTGGTATAGGGTTGGATCTGCCAACATGAGATACAAGCCATTTGAAACATCAGAAGTCACATATCTGTGGTACACTCCGTCCCGATCTAGTAGCCATGAGGTCCAATGTCGGACTGATGTGGGTTGCAATAAAGAATGAAACGAGGGATAGCCTATTGTCTAAAGAGGATAAAATTCATATGTAAATGTTGTTGTATATAGTATTAAAAAAATGCATATCAAAAACTCCAAAAAGAAAAGATGGGAAAAACTCAAAGAAAAATCAATTCCCGTCGGATAATGTATGTAGCCACTAAGCGTGCTTTATCTTCGAAGTCAAATGTATGTGAGCCTGCAGCTGGATGAGTTGTCTACACTAGTCAAGCATCCTAAGATCGGTAGATACAATTGCTACCATCCATTCTTCTCTCCACCTCCTCTGCTTGAGCTGGTCGTACTTGAACTTATAAGGGAGTACTCTGCTTCTCGAGAAAAGAGTTGTTGTATTGGGTAGTTATGGTTGCCATGTCGGAGAAGACTGACTTCTACCACTTCAGTCGAGGAGAATTACATATCACACACACTATACAAGAAACACTCATAGTCATAAGGGATTTCATATGACATCGAAGTGTTCTGACCTGTCTTTTGAGGAGACTTGGGCAAGGTTTTGTGACTCTCGGAGGTTGTTATGTTTCAAGTCCGGTTCGATCAAAATGAGTCTTCCAAAGGTTCGACAGAGCTCAAAACTTTTATTTTATGAGGACAAGTTTAAGAGTTAAAAATCAAGCCACTTTAGTTCAGTTTCTTTTCTTTATTTTCTTTTCAACACTTGTAGGCATAAGTGTTTGCTAGGGACTAGCACATGCAAGTATAGGGGGGTGATGGATCTCCATTTCATCACCTTTATTCTTTCATTTTGGTCTTTAAACCATAGCTAAATGCATGTAAATATCATTATATTGCACAAATTAAAATATCTTATGTATTGTATAAATATTGCATAAAATATTATAGCTAAAGCCAAAATAAAAGAATAGAGAAAAGAAAGGAAAAAGAAATAAAATGTCAAAGGTATTTTATGACCCTAAACCCCAAGGCTTGGTATCATGATGACTGGGTCGACAAGGAATAAAGTATTGGGAGATAAGGGCCAAAACATAAAAGAAACCCTAATCCATCAATGCCTAATAATCCAATTTTTGGGGATCGATTTTATTCTTTATTGTTTATACATCAAATAAAGAAACTTTGTGCATGAAAGTTTGTAGATAAAAGTACAAAGAAAAATACATTTTTTCACATTAAAATAATATACAGTGTACATTCTAAACTCAGAATAAAAATCCAAACTCTAAACTTCATAGACCCATACTTCTCCATATAGACTCAAAATCATCTTAATTGGATATAACTTTTTATTCTCTATTTAATGAAGGTAGTTTTATTTAATTTGGAGTTAACATGCAAAAGTTAGGTTTTGGATCCCTATTGCACAATATACAAGAATAAAATATTCATTTTATTTATTCTTTATACTTTTCATAATTTTGTATTTTTATATTTTTGTAAAAAATATTTATAGTATATATGCATATTTATAATATAATAAAACCATAAAATTATAATAAAATAAAATAGTATCAGAATACATAGTCGGATGCAGTATACACAAACCTATGTAATAAATCCTTACATTTATTTAAGTGCACAAATAACTTCAAAAAATAAAATAAAAATATATTTATGTGTTATTAATTAATTTATAAATATACAAATTGTGTATATAAAATAATAAAATAATAATATAAATTATAAATAAAATATACAATATACAATATATAGGTAAATATACCTATGATAACACATGTAAATATAAACTTGTAATAAATAATGTCAAAAAAATAAATAAAAATGGGAATAAAATACTACATAAAATAATTAACATTTTCTTATTTTATTACCTAAAAATAATAAATTCATTTAATATTATTTATTATTTTTTATGATTATTTTCTTATTCCTATTTTTCCTGATGGTCCACATGGACCAACCAGAATGCCCCAAAAGTTGACTCGAGTCAACTCTACTTCGTCCCTCTCAGACTCCTTTAAGAACCTCGAGCACTTCACTTCATCGAATTTTCCATGTCGCAGTGATCACCAAATCACCTCGAGCTCTTCTTTAATTCTATTTCCATCATGGTTATCCTTCAAATGCCATCATCCGATTCCATTGATCTCCATCGAGCCACGAAATAATATCGATCAATGTTAGCACTAACCCATGTCTATAAATAAGAACCCATTTTAATTATTTTATTATTTGATCCCTCTTCGAGCCATGAATCCCATTTCCTTGTGTGTGTTCTCGGTGACAGAGATAGCATCCCCCAAGTGCTCTGCAAAGTGAAGGAGGGAGTAGGTGGTCCAAGGCATTACTCTGGCGAAACCTCTGCTCCTTGATGAAAACCAGGTTTGAATTGTGATTTTATTCAATTTTAGGTAGTTTTCATTAGTTTAATTTCATTCCCACCATTTATTTAGAAATGAGATCCATCATTTAGGATAAATATCAATTAAATCGATCATCGAAGCTCCCTGCTCCAGCTTTGTTCTGTCATGTTTCTGATTGTATGTGACCCCCTGACACCCTTACATCATCCCTTGATGTATTATCCACCTCCTCGATCCATCAAACCACCTGAAACGCCCCATATTTTGTCCACCCGTTCTCCTCCTCTGTCCATCACCGGAGCACCTCCGCCTCACCACCATCTTCGACCTTTTCGCCAAACAGCCCGAGGACCTTCTCCCGAGCTTCTTCTTTCTAACCATATAGGTCCTCGATGGAATAGGGACCATTCGTGGACTATTCAACTCCAGTATGAACCTCTAGTAACATCCAAGCCCTAGGGGTCTATTAGTGGCTTCCAGACCGTTTTGAAGCATCTAGGAGATGCTGGGAGGTTGTAGGAGCATAAAGCGTCACTCAGCGGTGCTCCAGGTGGTTAGAGGATCGAGCATCATCGAATCCAAACTCACCAGCGATGAGTTTTTCATCAATTCTTCCACCACATGTGTCCACCGTCCAATTAAGTAGCAGCCTCCAAATTGGGCATGTGTCGTCAGATCAAGCTAGGGAGCATCTGTAGGATCCCATCTGGGGGTCTTATCCACACCATCCGAGCTGAAGCGCCATCATGCGTTGTGGAGGCACCATGCATCCGTGAAGGAATTTGTGCTGCTCGATCAACCTCAACTTTTTAGGTAATTTCCACATATGCCCCTACGATTTTGTTTTATTTGTAATTAGTTCTGGAATTATCGAATCTAGTTTATATTACGTGTAGAAAGTGTAAGTGAGCCCTAAGATTTGTTGAATATTGCCTTCTTGTCCTTGCTAGGTCACCTTACGTGGACCTGTACGTGGGGGGACATTTTGCATATATACCCTTGCAGGTTTATGTAATTGTAATATAATGTCTAAAATTTCGCTTTTAGTTTTAAACTTTTATGTTATTTGCAATGATTCCTTGATCTTTTATTTTAATTGCAAATATACCCCTGCTAGTTCAAGTCATTTTTTTGTATGTTTTTTATTTTCTAAAAATATCATCCGTGATCCAAAAAAAATAGAAAAATATGACAATGTATAAGGATGCATGCTATTCTATGCCATATGGTTTATTTTACATTTTATGCACATTTTTATTTATTAAAAATCAAATAGAGCACATTTATTTACTATCTAAATATAAAAATACCTGAAAAATCAGAACACTTTGAAAAATTCAAAAAAAAATAGAGATAGTATATTATTTTATTTTGTAACCACATGCCAAAAATCCCTAAAAATAGCTAAAGAAAAAAACTATACAATTAAAAATCTCCCAAATGCATATAAAATTTTGAAAAACTCTTCAAATACCCTAAAAACATTTGTTCATATTTATATTTTTATTTATACACATTACTATATATTAAAATTAGTTTTGAGAATTTTTGCACTTATTTAGTATTTTTAAATATCAAAATAATCTGGCCTATTTATCAAGTCTCTGATTTTGTATATTTTGGACTTTAGAATACATGAAAATTAGTAAAAATACCTAAAAACACAAAAATAGAAGAAAAATATAAAAAAACACAAAAAAATTATTTTGAAAAATTTGATTATTTCCAACTTTATTTATAATTATAATACCCCATAATGTATTATATACCTATATATTCCTATATATAGTTTATATTATTATTAACTAATATAAATACCTTATAGATATTTTTAATATCTTTAGAATATAAAAGGATTGTACCTTAGTGTATTTTTCTGATTTTTGTATATTTAGTATATATGTCATATATATAAACCTTATATCATTTATACATTATCTTATATATATTCATGTACTATTATATAAATCTATATAATATAAGAATTTAAAAGAATTTAAAAATCAGAAACATTAAAATTAAAAAATATAAAATTAAAAATAAAATAAAATTTCTAAAACAAAAAACCCATACAAAAAATATTAAGTTGACACTGATGAATCCACATTTCATCATCTTTATTCTATCATTTTGCCTCAAAACCCCTAGTAAATGCATATAAATACCCTTAATTCTTGCATTTTAGCATTCATGCATGTGTGTGTAAATATTGTATAAAATACAGCTTTTAAATCCAAAATAAAATAATAAAGAAAAGAAAATAAAAAGAATAAAATATTTTAAATATTTTATGACCTGAAACCCCAAGACCTAGGCATCGAGAGGACTAGGTCGACAAGGAATAACGTAGGGGGAGATAAGGGCCAGAATCCAATAAAAATCCCTTTTATTTAATTCATTCATTATTTATTTTGGAGCCTATTTTTACTTCCCCTTCTCATATCTCAAATAAGAAACTTTGTACATGAAAGTTGCAAATAATTTAATATAGAAAAATAAAAAATTGATTTCATTTAAAAACAATGTAAAGACAAAAAGTTATGATCTGAATAAGATTCCAGAATCCCAACTTCCCAGACCTGTATCTCTCAAATAATAACTCAAAATGCGTCAAAATCACATTTAATTGTATATAATTTTCAATATGCTATGTAATGAGGGTGGTTTCGTATTTTGCTGAGCTACGGTATGAAAGTTAGGTTTTGGACCCCTATTGTATACTTGTACAGATTAAAATATTCATTTTATTTATTATTCATTATCTTTATAATATATTACTTTTATAATTTTGTAAATATTATTTATAATATATGTGTACATTAAAATCAGAATAAAATAATAAAGAAAATACAAAAACAAAATACTTATATGCAATATATAGGTATAATACCAAATAAATATACCTATACAGAATGTACTTCAATTTATTAAATTGTACAAAACACTCAGAAAAATAAAATAAAAATATATTTAAGTGTATAAAAAAATTTATAAATATATAACATAAAAACCAAAATAAAAAAATTAAATATACAAAATAAAAATAAAATATTAAAATATATATACCTATATAGGCCATAAAAGGTAACTTGTAATTTCAAACCTATAAAAAATAAATAAAAATAACTATAAAATACTTCATAAAATAACAAATGTTTCTTATTTTATAACCAAAAATTAATTAAATCATTTATCATTTTTAATTGAATTAATAAAATTTTTTCCAAGGAATTTTCAGGTTGGTCCACGTGGACCAACCAGAAGTTTCCATTAGTTGACCTTGGTCAACTATCTGATCGAGGTCTGGCACTTGTCAGACCGTGGTTTTTGACCCCATTTCTCGATTTCTTTGAGGCTGGTCCTTGCACTATATCATGATACACTGTTCACGACTTTTGTGCCTCATTCATAGCGCTTGCACGCCCAAGTCTTTCCTAGCGCTGAGAACCATCGATTTGATCGGTCTCCATCGATCTTTGGAGCACCTGAGCCACTTCGTCAACCACTTCTTATAGACCCCCAACTTTCCATAGAAAATTTGAACCCCTTTTGATCACCATTCTCTCCCCCTTTCGTGCCCTATTGTGAGAAGGATGTGACAACTCCATCCTCAGCTCGTCAGGCGGGTTGTGAAAGCGTCGAGGTGGTCTCCACCACCTCCGGCAAAGCCTCGCTGTCAAGGCTTCTTCCTCAGGTGCCCACACCTTTGAGGCTTTGTATTCTCCCTATTTTCTTCGCATTTTTCCTTTGCCATCATCTTAGGATTAGCTCCTCATCTTTTTCTTCGTGTTTCATCCATAGATTCACCTCAACATCCCCTTCATCGGAGTTGGCTCCGACCGACCTCCGTTTCACCGTCACCCGTAACCATTCGTTCCACCAACCATAGAGACACTTTGCCCTAATGGGTTAACCACTTTCTGCAGGTATCTGGAGCAAAACACGGGCCTGGAGCCCATTTTGCTACCCGCCGGAGATACCTAGAGGCTCCCAGCTCCGCCACCTTCGTGGCTGTGCAACGACGTATCTCCGACGTTTCTGAGGGTACCCGCATCGATAGGACACCTGCAGGAAGATGTCCGGCCAATTTTGAAGCTCTCATCATCACGGAGGAGGAGGAGCGAAGCCGGGGAAGTTTGCCATCCGAGGCCTTCTTCCCCGTTCGTCATTGCTTTCCGGTCGTCGGATCACGAGCCCATTCCAGATCGCACAACCACCGTCCGATCTCCACCAGCTGCCACCGTTCGTTTAGCCTTGGAGATCTGATCTGGGCCATTCGCGCGAACCATCATCTGGCGCTCCTATTCTGCCACGTGTTTAAGTGGACCGTCACCCGCCATTGGATCGTGCCTAGGCGTGGGTATTTTGCACCTCACCCCTCGCCACATTTTGTATTGAATATTTTGTATTAAAACTTTCATCTGTTGTTATAAATTTGTGTAATATTTGCAAAAACACCCCTATCCTATTCGTTATTGCATATAGGTCCCAGTCTACGTCACCTCACGTGACTTACGCATGTGGGGTGAGGGATTTTTGCAAAGGGGGGCATTGCGTTTTGTAATATTGCTGTTAAGTCTAGGAAATATTTTATAATGTTGTAACTTTTGTGGATATTTTGCAAGTCAACCCTTGGGGTTTGTTAATTACAAAATAGTCCCCGCCAGGTCACGTGTTGCGTGCACATGACGTGGGAAATTTTACACTTGTAGCCCTATGACTCATAGATTTACTATTTAGTCCACAAAGTTTTTATTATTGTATATATTTTGTGGGAAAATTGCATCTGTAGACCTAGACTGCTGGAAATTTACAAATATGCCCTTGCTAGTGATGTATTTTCTTTTTGTGTCTTTTATTTATTTCATGCATCTATAGAATCCTAAAAAATCCCCAAAAATTAGCATAACTTCATGTTTTGTTGCTCTTTGTCGTATATTTTTATTTTTCACTTTTATTGCATTTTAATATTTATAAAAATTCAAAACCATGCATTTTCATCACTGTTTGCATTAGAAAATACGTAAAAATTATTAAAACCCTTTGAAAAATTCCAAAAAAAGTCAGATTTTGTTTGTTTCTGTGAGTTTTAACTTTAATCCAGAAATCATAAAAAATACAAAAGAAATCTCCTCAAAATAGCAAAACCCCTAAAATCTTCATTAAAAAATTAAAAATTCCTAAAAATCTAATTTATGTTCCCTAATTTTCTCTATTTTATTCCCTTCATTTTAAAATTAATTTGGAGGATTTTGACTTCTGTTTAATATTTTATTTCTCCATTTTCATTTCAGCCTTTTATTTTGTTCACTTTTTCAATATTTTTTACTTTAACAATACCAAAAAAATAGGAAAAATATAGAAAAATCGTAAACACATTATAAAATTATAAAAAAACCCAAAAATATTTTAGTCCCTAGATTTTGCCTATTTTTACTTAATTTTTATAAATACATTATCTTTCTTTTCGTTATTTTATAATTTATAAATACATTTTATATATACCTTTTTTTATAATTTATAATTTATAAAATAAGATATAAAATATAAAAAATACAAACTCAGAAAAAAATAAAAAATCAAAATCTAAAATCATAAATTAAAAAATTAAATAAAAATTATTAAATAAAAAACGCATGAAAACAATATAGCACTACTAGACAAAAATATCACATTCATTCTTGTTCATTGATTGTGCCCGATTTATCGTGCTTGTTTCTTGTGTTCGACCTCTACATACTTGCTTCTATACACATCTTTTATGTAGAGTTATAATAAATTTTAACTCCACACTTTGATTGCTTGATATTATTTATGCGTTAATTGTTGACTGAAGTTCGGGTTTCTTGCGGGTCACCACAGCGACCGTGTCTCCACCTTGTGTGAGACGTATTTAGAACCATGAAAAACCCGCTTCATCAAATTGCAACGTTGCCGAGGAGCAACGACATATAGATCGAATTTCTTTTTAATTGTGATATTATTTGTCTACATTTTTGCTTCATTTATTTTCTTTATTTTGATATATATATTTTTTGAGTTGTCTAACCCCATCTCTTTGTTGACTTCGTGCGAGGTACTGCATATCGAGGGAGGCGCTCTACTCTAGGCGCTTGCGGACCCATGTGAAGCCGGCTTCGGCTTGCCACGCTTGCACCAAAGAAGACTTAGAGAACTTTTGTAGACTTAGCTCCATTTTTATTTATTGCCTATATTTGTGTAATTCAAGTGAGAGAGACAATTGAATTGTAACTTAAACAGGACTCTCAGGACACTTCGACACTTCAGGAGGACCATTGCCCGAGGAATTATTCCCTTGGGGGCCTCGTTAGTTTTTGCTCAGCTTTCTCACCGATTTTGTTTTATTCAACTTTTCTTTTATTTTTATTCACGAGGATTTAGCCCCTAGATTTAGGAATTTTTGTTGATTGTGGCGTAATTAGCTAAGGCCCCGCACCTAATATCTTGCCTGCACCTATAGATCGTAATTGGACTTGGATTAGAGACCACGTGCCGAGAGAGGTCGTATTTACAATGCTGACAGGATCCACTGTGGTGGACACCGATCGGCCTCCTAGACCGGACTCCAGTTTCTCTTCCTAGTTGATAGCTACTTGTGCTTCACGATCAATAGAAATTGTTCATCTAGGGACGGTTTCCTCATGCATCATATAGGTAGTTTATTTTCCTGTCTTTAAATTTATGCCCGATCACCCTGCATGTAGAGTGCTGGAGCAAGGTACGCATTTCTAACTCTGCATGCATCATTGTGTTTGATCGCGCATTGGCTTTTCCGACTTCCACCCCCGTTTTATTAGACTCAAAATAACCAAGGAAATCGAAAAATTCATTAGACGTTGTTTTTCTTCGGAAAAATACTAAAAAGAGATAACCACATAAAAGTGGGGATGTTAATGTAAACTTGAACTTAAAACTCACCTCACTTAAAAATTTTGTCTTGGGGAGAGTAACCCCCATCATTAGTTGATTTATCTGCAGCGAGAGAGTGACCTGCACACTAGGATAGAGCCATACCTGAACTCCTCTCAGACTACTACTCTAGGGTTAGTCGTTCTCCAGTGAGGATCTCTCCGGTAACCGGTAAAGCGGACCGTGACGTCCTTTGCAGAGTGAATTGATCGGGTAGCCGGTAAATGGTCCGCAATTCATATTGGCTGGGAAAGATCTAGCCTTAGATTGGGACAGTCTCCGAGGAGCATCGGGTTCCTACCAGCTCCCTTAATCACTCCGATAGAATGATTGATCACCTAAATAAAATTGAAATGATAATCGACCAAGCCTTTACGATCATGATGAATCTCCATTTCATCACCTTTATTCTATCACTTTGGCCTTGAAAACCCTAGCCAATGCATGTAAATAACATTAATTTGCCTATAATAGCATTCATTAATTTTAGTATTTATTGTACATAAAATAAGGTTTTTTATGCATAATAAATTAAAGAGAAGAAAAGAAAAAGGAATAAAATATTGCAAATATTTTATCACCCTAACCCCGAGACCAAGCCCAGAATGGAATTGGTCGACAAGGAATGAAGTAGGGGGAAATAAGGGCCAAGAATACAATAAATATTTCATTTATTCATTCTTGATTTATGCATTTTTGACACCTATTTTGTATCTATTTATTTATTCATCAAATGAAGAAATTTTGTACACAAAAGTTTTAGATAATAATGTAAATAAAAATACAAAATTGAGTTTGTAAAAAAATAATATACAATGTACATTTTATACCCAGAATAAAAAGCTAGAAACCAAATTTCACAGACCCATATCTTCCAAATAAAAACTCAAAACATAGAAAATCACCTTTAATTGTATATAACTTTCCATGAGCTATTAAGTGGTGGTGGTTTTATATTTTTTTGGAGTTACTGTGCAAAAGATAGGTTTTGGCCCCCTATTATACATAATACCGACTAAAATATTCAATTTATTCATTACTTATTATTTTTACAAATTCATATTTTTATAGATTTGTAAACATTATTTATAACATAAGTGTACATTAAAATTAGAATTAAAACAACAAGAAAAAGGAGAATAAAATAAAACTATGCCAAACCATAGATCAAATACTTATGTATATAAATAAAAGGGAACTATATTCTTTAATTATTTTATTCTTTCATATTTTTAGAATATTATCAATATCATATATATACTATTAAAAATACAAAACAAAAATAAAACTCACTAAAATACATTAAAATAAAAAGAAGTATACAAAACATAGGCAAATCAGCTATACCTATACAATTCATATACCTATTTATTTCAATGTGCAAATAAACTCATAAAAATCAAATAAAAAATATATTTAGACCCACAAAAATAAGTTATAAATATATAAAATAAGAAAATAAAATAATAAAATAAAATATACATAATAAAAATAAAAATACACAAAATATAGGTAAATATACCTATAAATACACTCATAAAAATTACTTACTAATAAATAAAGCCAAAAAAATAAATAAAAATCATATTAAAATACTACATAAAATAATAAACATTTTTTATTTTATACTCGAAAAATAATAAAATCATTTACTATTTTAAATCAATTATTTTTGAATAAAACCCTCTGTTTGTCCTTTAGCGACTTTCTTAGACCAATCCGCGCGCGGCCTTCATTAACCTCTGGTCAACTATCCCATCTGCTGCTTTGAGTCGTCAGACCTGTTGAATCCCTGATTTTCTTGCATTTTTCATGGGTGTCTCATCCATCGATCGAACTCGCTTCCTTCACAAGAATTGTTCATGGAACTTTGTACAATCACGCCAACATCTTAAATCGCTTGTACATACACCTGATCAATCGATAATCGTTGATTAATAAGGGTGCCCAGAACGGTCTATAAATAACCCAGCTCCCCCTCCTTCACAAATTTGGTCAATTCTATCCTTCTCCCTTCCTCGTATTCGGTCCTAGGAGATTCCTCGTGACAGGGGGGACCTCTTGTCTCCTTGAATCGGTCGGAGGAGGTGGCAGCTGCACCCACGGTGGAGCTCCGTTGATGCCACGCTCCCTGGTTCCCACCAGGTATTAGAGCCCCTTTTTCTTGCTTTATTAGGTAGATTTTGATTCCAGTATTTATTTCCCGCATTTAGTTTAGTTTTTAGCTATGTAAATCGCCGTGAATCGGTCGAGTCGTAGTCCGTCGGAACTCCGCTCCGGCGACGACTCCCGAATGTTCCAGTCATTCTCCGACCCTCATACCGCCCCCACATCGTTCCTTATCGCATTCTCCATCTCCCTCACGCCCCTGATAAACCGGAGCCCTCGTGGTCCCACGAATCAAGATTTGCCTCTACCGCTCGCCGGAACCTCGCTGACCATCTTATTTTTTTGCGCAAAAGCTTCAAACCCCTGGTCGATGGTGAAGCCCTTGACCCGCGTATTCTTTCTTTGCAGGTTAGGAACCAAACGGAGCCCTCTTGGGCTTGATTGAACCTGAGAAGAGGTTCCTGGAGGTCCTCCCCTTCCTCGAGCTCGCTTGATCGATTGGGACCTCCAGGAGACAAGCGGAGACCATCAGTAGACGCGGGGACCTTCCAGGCATGTGTAGAGACCATCAGAGGCAACGGAGGAGGCTGGAGGGGCCGACCATTCACGATCTAAGCTCTCCGTGCGCGAGCTTCGTCCCTGTTCTTCCACCTTGTTCCGTCACCGTCCGATCAAGATGGCGATCCTAGGCGTAGCAGCAGCGTCGGAGGCCAAGCACCAGAGCTATCAGATCCCAGCAGGAGATCTAATCTCGTGCATCCGACCGCAAACTAGTATCGAGCGTTGGCTGGACGTCACGTGGATAAGTGGCTGCATCATCACAGTCCGCCCACGCCTAAGAGGGGTAATTTACACCTTTAGCCCCTACCTTTTGTATTTATTGTTTCGTCTAGTAAATATTGTGTAACGTTTAAAATAAAGTGGATATTTTGTGAAAAGACCCATAGGTTTCTTGTATTTACATTTAGGTCCAATCAACGTCAACTTGCGTGCGGCCCCACGTGGGATTGGAAAAATTTCACTGGAATCCCTGTATGTATTTATATTTCGTAAAGGTCCATTAAACAAAATTTACCTTGTTATGTTTTTGTGGAATTTGCACATTGACCCCTGTACTTTCGGAAATTGCGTTTTGGTCCCTGTGCATGTGAGTCATGTGTAGTCCCACGTGATTGGTAGAATTGCAAGGGCCCCCTACGGGTTTTAAAATATGTATTTGATCCTGAAACTTCTTGTTATTGTTAAAAAGTTTTGGTAAGTTTGCATAGGACCCCCTGGGCTTTATTTTGTTTGCAAAAATACCCCTGCTAGTATTGAAAATTTCTTTTTGATTTCCCTATTTATTGCATGTATCTATAAAGTCCAAAAATCACCAAAAAAATACCATAGGTTCCTGTTGCATTATATTATCACGCCATATTTTTATTTTGCATTTTTATCGCATTTTCATATTTATAAAAATTCAAAAACATGCATTTTGGCTATTGTTTGCATTATAAAATCCTAAAAAAATATAAAACTTCTTGAAAAATTCTCAAAAAAATATATTTTTTGTATTTTAGAGTGTTTGATCTTCTATCCAAAAATCACCAAAAAAATATAAAACAAAACTCCTAAAAATTTGAAAACCCCAAAAACCTTCATAAAATTTTTAAAAACCCCAGAAAAATCATAAAAATACATTACTTATTTCTGAATTTTCTGTATTTTATTATCTTTATTTTAAAATTGGCTTGAGGAATTTTTGACACTATTTGATATTTTTCATCCTCATTTTAATTTCGGCCTGCAATTTGTTTCACTGTTTACTCGTATTGTTTACTTTAAAAATACCAAAAAATTAGGAAAATTTTCGAAAAATCACAGTAAAATTAGACAAATATGAAAATCACAAAAATATTTTATTTATTATATTTTGAGTACTTTTCTCTATTTTCATCTCTCTCTTATCTATCATTTATTATATATTCTATATGGCTTTGTATCTTATTTCTAAAAGAAAATATAAAAACAAAAAATATAAAAAAATTAAAAAATACAAATTAAATAAAATTTATAAAACCAAAAATCAAATAAAAATATATAAAATTAAAAACCCACAAAAGACTTGTGTGCATACATGACTAGCTTGTATATAAATAACTATAGGCTACCAGTTTTTGCTCTCTGTGGTTGACCTCTACATACTTACGCACTATGCATCATTATGGTAGAGTTAGTAGATTTTAATTCACATTTTTGGGACTTAATCGCTTTATTCTAATTGTGGGTTAACTGCTGCTTGAATGGGATTGATTGAGCGATCACCGCATCGACTATTGGTCCGCCTTGTGGATCAATACGACCCTTGATTTTTACCGTGTCATCAGATTGCGCAGTTGCCAAGGAGCAATGAGCGTAACTTACTTTAGTTTGTCATGTTGTAGATACTTGCATGATTTTTTGCTAATATTCATGAATTGCTTGTATATATTTATTGCCTTTGTTTATATTCTATGATTATTTGTGCTAATACCATTTTTCTTGCAACATTGATGCGAGGATCCGCCATGCGAGGATGGTCTTCTAGGAGGCCGGTGCAGTCATGCATGATGGAGGGTCACGCCTGTTTGACCAGCTGGAGAAAGCATCAAGGAAGCAAGAAGATGGCTTAGTTAGTTTTAAAAAAAATGTAATTTTATGAGAGAGAGAGAGAGAGACAATTTTGGCATGTAATAATTTAGACTCTGCTCTTCACTACGAGGTCCAGTACCCAGGTGTTTGTTCACCTGGGGGCCTCGTTGCAGCTTTTTTGTGTTTTCCCGCTTTCTTTTCTTTGTTTCACGCAGTTTTGAGCTTTCCGCCTTTTCTTTATTTTGTTTTGTGTGCATGGAGTCCATAGACATAGGTTGCTTGACTCGGTAGCTAGGTCCACACATTAATAAGAATGCTTGTTCCTATAGTCTCTTACGTATGGATTTAGACAAAGTTAATTGGTTCTTCACGATTAATAGCAGCTAATGTTTAGGGTGATTTCGTCGCTTGCACACCGTCATGTAGTTAGGTTTAAAAATTCTGTTTTGCATACCCCATGGAGAGAGATGGGATGCACTATAAGTTCTCTAACTCAGCATGCATCATTCGGTTCAATGGTAAGATTTCCATCATGGAACCAACTTGCACGACTTTTCCGCTATCTCCTTCTGATTTTGAGCACCTAGATATAAATGAGAATCTACAAAAACATTAGGCTCTGGTATGAAAACAGACTCAAAAAAAGTGAAAAACCAAAAAACTAAAACAAGAGGACTACTAAATAAACTATGACCTTAATTAAAATTTGTAGTGGACTATCATTGTACCAGGTTCATAAAGCCCTCATTGTTTTCAGGTACCTTAGGAGGGGGACCAAAACCCCACTCCCATGAGCGAGGCACGTGCCATAAGGAATAGAGCCAAAATCCCAGTCTGCAACTACCTTGTGTATCGCATGGATTTCTGAAGTAATGGCACTTCTATCGTACGTGACCGAGTAGGGTCTTGTCAACGATGGTGTTCCCGCCTTCTGTGGAACATCGACATGGTCTGAAGTACTGAGCATAGGCCACGCCTTCACGGGGATGTCTGTCTCATCGGTTTGTGTCCGAGTAGGTTCTTGCACACTCACGGGTGATTCTGTACTGAGCGAGAACCAATGTATTGGTTTCGCCTATCAGCTTCCTCTCTCTAATTATTTGGCTGAGTAGGGATCCAGGAAGGGTTACAAGGACCTCAAAAAGTACAGACTACATGTTACAAAGGAGGAGGACAAGTATGAGATTCTTTTCTAGCAGTACTCTCTATCCTATAGGGTTAGCGTACTAAGGACTTGTTAAAAGATACGCCTGAAATAACAACTCTAAAACAGAAAAGATAATAAGTAGCTGAACCTTTACGGCTCCACATGGCGTGAGTTGGTGAACCCAATTTTGTATTGCATTTGTATGGATCTAGATTAAGGTTCAAAGATCAAGTCCCACGCCTTTGCGCAAATTTTGTTGTATCATTCTCCTTTGACCCTCGCTCAGTCGAGCCTTTCTACTGTTTTGCACTCTCTTTTTTTCCTCGTTGACCATCGTATCCTTCTTCCAACATACAATCCTCCTTATGCTTCGCGAAGTCGATTTATGATGTTTTCCATCGGGATCCCTCCGACACCCACATCGATTCCATAGACTCAACTTCGCCAATAAATTCGAGGCGATTCCCGAGAACCCCACCCATACTTTGCGGATTGATCTCTAGACTCCTCATCTTCTACCCTTCTTTCGACCACCCAATAAACCGGAATCACCTTTGTCCCTCTTTCACCGTTGTGAATGGAATTCGACCACAATCCATATCTTTTTCCATTCATGACATGATGGGATTGACCTTGATTCCAGATCCACCATGATAGCTGAATAATATTGCAAGTGGTCTGATTAGGATTCTCTCATTCTGTAGATAGTAGATAGACCAAGCCCTGGTTTCTATTCCGGAATTCACTTCCTCAGATTCAGACCTTGACATGGCTCCTCAAGGCAAGGGCAAGGGTCAGCAGCATCCCCAGCCAGAGCAAGGACAGATGCCTGATCAGAATCAGGTTAATGCACAACTGTTGGCATCCATCCAAGCTATCCAACAACAGCTGAAAGAGCAGGCCCTAGCACAGACTGCTTTCCAGGAGATGTTGAATGATGTAATGAACAAACCTGACGGAGGAGGTGGATGAGAATGAGGTGGTAATCCTCCGGATGACGAGGAAGAACCAGAACAGGGGAGACCCAAACCCATACTGAAGGAGACCTATAATCTTGGAGATAGCCAGATGACCGAGTAGATCCTCATTCCACCAGTGCATGCTCACTTTGAGCTAGAGCCTCAGTTCCTCGCTCTTCTTCCATCTTTCCATGGAAACACCAGTGAAGAACCGTACATCCACCTGCAGCAGTTCTCACACATCTGTCGTACTACTCACTACCCCAACATCCCTTTGGACGTTGTCAAAATGATGACATTCCCCTTCAGCCTGCAAGGCTAGTCCCTTTATTGGGTAAACCATCTGAGGATGGTTGTGACAACCTGGCAGGAACTGAAGTCAGCCTTCTTGCATAAACTTTACCCTCTAGGTCGGCTCAACCAGATGCGAGCATGTATCAGCAATTTCTGTCAGGGAGTACACGAATCCATACATGAAGCCTGGGAGAGATTCACCGATCTGCAAGAGAAATGCCCTCATCACGAGATTCCGAAGACCAGTCTGGTCCAACATTTCTTTGGGGGCCTGAACATTGAAAGACAAACGCTCGTTGACGCAATATGCAAGGGTTCACACTTCAACAAAGATGAAGACGTAGTCTGACAGATATTCGAAGAAATGGTCGAAGGAGAGGCCGCCCTCTCTTCATCAAAAGCATACCAAAAACAGCCCCAGATCCTCCAGAAACAAATGCACATGGCAGCGTTCCATGAGGCGGAGAGAGATGAGAGCTCCAACCTCATCATCATCGGGTGCCATCCCTTGAAGGTTGATATCATCGAGAAACGATCAAAGGACTTAGAAAAACTTGCTGTGATCGAGCAGAGGACTCAAAATCTTGACAAACTAGATTAGATCACCAAATAGCTAGAACTGCTGGTGGGCACCATCAACTCTGACAAGTCGGCAGCACCATCAGAAGCTCCAACTGAGAAGAAAGATGATCTACCACCGCCACATCAGCCTAAGTCAAGCCAGCAACCACCGGTAGTCCAGCATGTGTACTACGTGCAGGTGGCCGACCAGGGCCAGCCGTAGCAGCAGATGGTTGTGTACCGACCAGAGTTTGCAACAGGATCCGATCCAGTCTTCCCACCACCACCCCTGATTCAAGAAGTCAACGAGGTTTGGAGCAATGAAGCACAGTCGACCCGTCCCATGGGACAACCTCAGGGTCAGCTACGAGCCAACCGGCAGTACTACCAACCTCGGGGTAGTCGATTTGGGCAGTCCACACAGACGCCGCCACAGTATCATCAGTCTCCCTCATATGCAAATCAAATCAATGGAGGCAGAATCATCATTATCAGCAGCCGCAGTACCTCCAGCCACAGCCTTTCCATCAGTATGCGGCCGCTCCACCTCAGCAGTACCAACAATATCCCCCTTCCTCTTACAAGCAGCTTTAGATTTCTGCACCACCCCAACACCACCAACAACAACCTCAGCACGAACACATGCAGCAACAGCTTGGTCTGCACGCTGAATCTACTGAGGCAAATCCTGTGAACCCGACCATGGATTTCTTGGACCAACTCGTCAAAGGTCTAGCAGATATGACCAAAAGGCTCGACGATCTGACTGCCACCAAGGACACTATCCCAGCTCAGGTCGAGTCCAACCCCAATAGCTTTAAAAAGAAAGAGCAGGTAGAATGTGATGTCCTATCTACGTCTGTAGAGTCAGAAAATGATAATATTGTTTGTTCTGATGTTGTCACTCTCAGGAGCGGTAGGGCCTTGCCTCCGCCTGCTATCAAGAATGGGGAGAATAATGAATTAGGTGAATCGTCATCTTCTGCATCAGCCGTGCCATCTATAGAGATGGGTGAGGAGGAAGATGAAGGAGGAGCCATTCCAACCGTCATGCAACACCAGCATCATCAGCAAAACCTACAAAAAATCACCAAAACCAAAAAGAAAAAAAGAATGTTGCAGCCAAAGCAAAGCCGCGCCATCCTCAAAAGAGCAGCCAGCAGCAGCCGATCTCTCGCCAGCCGACAGAGCAGACGCCATACTTTTTGCTCGCCCATCAACACCATTATCTCAAGACCTAGCTTGTACTCCTTTTTGTAGTCCGGATGTACAACAATTTATGGGCGATATTTCTAATGTAAATAGGAACTCTACTCTGCCTATCAGTGATGTAAATATTCCTTTTTCTAATGCAATAGAAAAATCCAAAAAATGCAAAAAGAAAAAGTGCATTGTCTAATCCTGAAGTTGTGGAAATAATAGATAACTTAACTGTTGTGATTCCCTTACTGAAGGCCATGGAATATATGCTGGCTGTGAAGAATGGTTTGAAAAAATCATGTACCAGCAAGCGTCGACCAGCACGCAAGAACAAACGCAATCAGTTCGAGAGGCACTTGCTTTCCATGGCCACGTCGCAGCTATCAGCAATCTCCCTCAGAAGAAACAAGACAAAGGAGCGCCTCTTATCAGTTGTGAGATATTTGATCAAGTCTTCAAGCATACTCTCCTTGACAGCAAATCTTCTATCAATCTTTTGCCCTCATCCCTAATACAAGAATTTGGGCTAGGTCTGCTCAAGCCAACATAGATGATCCTTCAGTTCGTTGACTGATCCACCAAGCGACCTAAAGGTCCGGTGGAAGACATTGTGGTGAAGGTGCGGAAGATGCAATTCCCTATTGATTTCATGGTCCTTGATATGGACTCACCCGCACCCTTACTCCATACCCCTATCATCCTTGGCTGACCATTCATACGTACCTCAGGTGTCGTGGTTGACTACGCGTTCGACAAGATCACTTTCCGCTCAAACAACAAGTAGATCACTATAGACATGATCAGATAGTCACACGCCACGACTGATGAGAGCCAGGTAGTATCAGAAGCAGACTGTGACTTTATTGCAGAGATCAGGGACTCATCACTTTCATTGAATGATTCATGGATCCGAGAAATCCTCACTCTCTAGGAGGACTTGGAAAGCACAATTGACCTATGCTCCGATGATTCTTGGGAGACATACTCTCAGATGCTGGCGCAACTATGTGATTTTGAGAATTCACTCCAGCCCGAACATAATTACCCTAGTAAAGAACCGTTCAGCACATCATCGGGATCTCAACAGAATACTGAGGATGGTAGCTTCATTAATGAAGTATACCCCACCACTAGTATAGTGTCAGATGTGACCAACAAGTTGGACAGATCAAGACCAGTACTCAAGCCTCTTCCCGCAGGACTGAAGTATGCCTTCCTCGTGGGTGAAGAACACATGTATCCGGTCATCATCAGCAGCAGGCTGAACCCGGATCAGGAATCTCGACTTCTCGAGGTTCTAGAAAAGAACCGCATGGCACTTGGTTGATGCGTATCAGATCTCTGTGGGATAAATCCAGCTTTGTGTTCACACCACATTTATCTGGATGAAGACGCCAAGCCGTCCCGCGAATTCCAAAGAAGGCTGAATCCAAATCTCAGGGACGTCATCACGAAAGAGATCACGAAATGGTGTGATGCAGGCTTCATCTATCCCATCTCCGATTCAAAATAGGTAATCCCACTGCATGTAGTTCCAAAGAAATCAGGTCTTACTGTGGTTACCAATGACAAAGGAGAGGAAATATCCACTAGGGTACCAACATCCTGGCGGGTGTGTGTTGACTACCGCCGTCTTAATGCATCAACTAAGAAGGACCACTTCCCCTTGCCATTCATTGATCAAGTTTTGGAAAGACTATCAGGCAAGGAGTTCTTCTTCTTTTTCGATAGGTATTTTGGGTACAACCAGGTGGCAATCGTTCCCGAAGATCAAGAGAAGACTACCTTCACTTGCCCGTTCGACACCTACGCCTTCAAGAGAATGCCTTTTGGATTATGCAACGCACCTGCGACATTCTAGAGATGCATGCTAGCAGTTTTTGCCATGATGGTAGGAAGTTTTCTCAAGGTGTTCATGGACGACTTCTTAGTCTATGGTGACTGTTTTGATTCTTGTCTTGGGCACCTAGACAGAGTGCTTTAGAAATACTGCAAAGTCAATTTAGTGCTTTCATGGGAAAAGAGACACTTCATGGCCACTGAAGGAATTGTGCTGGGTCATGTCGTTTCCAAACGTGGCATGGAAGTCGACCCGGCAAAGGTGGATGTTATTGCCAATTTAGAACCACCTCAGTTAGTCAAAAATGTAAGGTCATTCATGGGGCATGTGAGATTTTACATACGATTCATCAAGGATTTTAGCCGCATCCCCCGACCTTTAACAGAGCTTTTATGCAAGGAAACTGAGTTCAATGTCGATTGTCATGTTCTCCTTTCTTTCAATCAGTTGAAGGAGCTTATCACTCAAGCTCCAATCCTACAGTCGCCGGAATGGTCTCTCCCTTTTGAGATCATGACTGATGCGTCAGACTTTGCAGTCGGGGTTGTTCTGGGACAGAGAAAGGAAAAAGCGCCTGATGCCATTCACTACTTCATCAAAACATTAGATGAGGCACAAAGAAATTACACTGTGACAGAAAAAGAGTTGCTGGCTGTGGTTTTCGCCCTTGAAAGTTTAGATCCTATTTGTTGGGATCAAAAGTTACCATTTTTACAGACTACTCTGATATCCGGTACCTACAGCAGAAGAAGGATGCAATGCCTAGACTGATTAGATGGATCCTTATCCTCCAGGAATTTGATTTGGAAATTAAGGACAATACTGGAGTTCAAAATGTGGTAGCGGACCATCTCTCCAGAATTGAGCAGCAAGAGCCCCCCTGAACAATGCACCTATCACAGAATCCTTTCCAGATGAGTCAATTTTTAGCAGTGGATTCCCTCCCTTGGTATGTTGATATAGTCAATTACCTCACCTCGGGTGTAATACCATCGGATTGGACGAAAAATCAGAAGAACAAATTCATGTTGTCCATCCGTTTTTATCAATGGGAAGATCCTCTCTTATTCAGAGAAGGAGAGGATTGCATTTGGCGCAGGTGCATACCTCAAGAGGAGCATTATAGTGTCCTCGAGCACTATCACTCGCTCGAATCTGGTGGACATCACTCTAGAAACTGTACGATAGCTAAAGTACTTCAGTGTGGGTTCTGGTGGCCCCCACTATTCAAGGATGCAACAGTATTTGTCAAACGATGCATTGGCTGTCAGAGATTGAAGGGTACACTCACTGCAAAAGATTCGATGCCTCTGAAGATCATTCAAATAACAGATGTTTTTGATGTATGGGACATTGATTTCAGGGGGCCTTTCCCTAACAGTCAGGGTTTTGATCACATCCTTCTTGCCATAGATTACGTAAGCCGTTGGGTTAAAGCTATTCCCGCACGAGCCGCTGACAGCCGGACAGTGTGTCGATTTTTGAGAGATGACATCATTGAGTGGTTTGGGATTCCGAAGATTCTCATATCATATGGGGGTAGCCATTTCATTAATAAAGAGGTCAAGAAATTAAAGAAGGAGTACGACATCGACCATGGTGTCGCATCCCCTTATCATCCTCAGACCAATGGCATGATCGATTTGTCGAACAGAGAAATCAAGACGATCCTTCAGAAACTTGTAAGGCCGGATAGAAAGAATTGGTCTCAACTCTTGGACTCAGTCCTCTAGGCTTACAGAACCACCTACAAGTCTCCCTTGGGCATGTCGCTATATCGTCTTGTATATGGGAAGCCGTGTGATAAGCTTGTTTCGCGGCTTTCACTTCTTAGAAAGTCGGTTGTAGCCGAAAAACCGCGAAACAAGAAGAAAACTTATCAAACAAAATTTACGGTTTCCTGTCGGAAAACCGTTCACTAATATTTAACCAGGCAAGTGTTCCTGGGTCGAACTCAAGGAGGCAGAATATATTCCCTAATTTTTCTTCTCGTGATTTTATTTTAATTCTTCTCTAAGTCAGAATGCCTTTTTTAGTGGTTTTTATTTTTGTAATTTTTATTTGATTTTATTCTTTTCAAATTTTTATTTAATTTTCAAAAGGGATATTTTTCAAAAGATTTATTTATTATATAATAGATGGATAGAATATAGGTGGTACTATATAGTATAGGTGATCGAGGTTCGAGCAACGTACTCGAATGGCACAAGAAACCAAAACAAAACGAGGCGGTTTTCGAGAAAATCAAAACACGTCGAAAACTCTTCGAAAAGCCGCGAAAACTTTATACTATGTAGCTAGGGTAGTTGTGTAACTACCCTCCAAGAATCGTCGGAATCCGAGGTCAAACGGACAAGATATAGCCCCTACAGCCCGGGGGCATAAGCGTAAGAAAATTCTAATTAAAATGTTTTCAAAAAGGTCCTCAGGGACTGTTCTGCAACAAAAGTACAAGAATTCTTACACTTAGGTCCCTGCGGAGGGACCTAATTGTAATTTATGGATATTTTGGAGGCGGGATGAAAGTTCTGGAACTTGGCTGGGTTTAATATGCAAAATTTCCACCGATTCGCTGTGAACGGCCAAGATTAAGACGCCCGCACGCGATCTGACGGTCTTCACGCGAACACGTGTCGACAGCCTGTGCTCTGGCTGTTCTTGAGCAGTTGGAGCGGCTGGCGACGAGCTCTTCTTCTCCGACTTCTCCCGGTCGGTCCCCGACGTCTTTGGCTCTCCGGCGGGGCCAGAGGGGTGGCTCCTCCACCCCTCGAGCTCGCCCGCTGTGGGGATGGCGGAGGCGGCGTTCCGAGCGGCGGCGGAAGCTCTACGAAGATGGAGGTTTCGGCGGTGATGGCTCTGTTCAGTTCTGGAGCTCCAACTTCAAGGTCGAAGATCTTGTTGAATGTGGGCTCACTGATTGATGTTCATATCTTGCGTGAAACCTAGACCTGCAAGTATTCAAGATCGATGCTCGATTCAAATTGAATCGGCCAACACGTTAAGATAGAAAGCCTCAAAGTTTAATGAAAAAGCACATAAACTTCCAGCCAAGCAACAGAAAACGTGAAGATGGTGATGGTTTGGTGAATCGATTGAAATCGATTGGATACGAATCAAAGTGGAGTGTGATCTTTGCGAATTAGATGGATGATTAGTCTACTTAAAACCGTGATTAGCCACGCTAATCGTGGCACAGATAACGAGAAAGAAAATATCAAAAGTGGATGAATAGGTCTATGGAAATCCAAGTGTATGACCTTGAAATGGTTGCTCGACGGTCGACCTCGCCGGAGCTGTACGCGGCGCTTGGCGGCGATGCAAGGCGAAGCTCCGCCTTGGAACTCTTCTCCGACGATCCCTCTTCTTCGCGAGCCCTTCCCGTGGCGCTGTCACCGCTCGAGGTGGATGGAATCAGGTGGGAAAGTTGGGGAGTCGGAACACCCTAGAGCTGGGAAGCTGAAGGTTGAAGAAGTTGTTTGTAATGGCGGGTCTTGGGGAGCTTTTATAAGGGAGATACTTGGGCTCCAAGCCAAGATCGACGATGGGCGAGCTTGGTGGTTGTTAGGAGGAAAGTATGGAGGGTCGAGATGGGTCGGAAGGTTCGAGATGTGAGCGGGAAAAATAGGGAAAGGTGGGTGGTTGGAACAGAAGTCGGCAGTCCTTCTTTGGGAAGAAGGCTCCAGGTGCTGACACGTGTCAGCACCTGGTTGGCCCAGACTCTATAAATACTTATAAATTAAATATAAATTAGTAAATTACGTTATTTTAAATAGGTATAAATACAAGAAAGTTAAATATATTTATTTTCTAAATTATGGTATAATTATTTTTAATAAATAATAAATATTATTTAAAATATAAATATTTTATTAATAAATATGTATTTATAAATAGGTTTTGTATTTTTAATTTAATAAATAATTAAGTAAAAAATAATTTTATATTTTCTTAATTATTAGGTCATTAAATAAGACTTATATAAATTTTTATGGATTTTTATGAATGAATTTACATATTTTAATAAATAGAGGAAGTGTCTCTATAGGTCAAATATACCTATATTTTAGGGTATTTGATTTTATAAAAATAATAAATAGTCTCCAAAAATTATGAAATAATTTATGGTGAAACTAGAGGATCATGAAATAATTTAGAAATTATAAAATCAAGAAAATAATAAATAAGGTGTGGTACATAAAATAAATAGCCCATAAACCCCTTTGTCTTTTGGTCCCAAAACCGACTTTTTGTAAACGGACTCCGAATTCAGTGAAACAACCTTTATTAATTAGATAATATTATTTTATGAACTTTAAAGGTGAGTAGAGTGAAATTGGTGTTCGTATGAGGAAGTTATGATGTTCGGAAGTTGAGATTTTGACAATTTGTAAGCTGGATTTCTTGGCATATTTACAGAGTAATATTTTTAACTTATTTTTATATTTTTATTTACATTTTTATGAATAATTAGGAGAAAGATTTGGTGAAGAATAAGTTAAGATGAAATAATTAAAATTCTTTAAAGTTTTGTATTTATTTATAAATAGTGAAGAATGTATATACATGAGATAGATTATTTTTATTGGGTTTTCTTTCCTTATCTCCCCCTACTTATTGATTTGTCGACCAATCCATGCTGACTTGGTCTCGAGGGTTAGGCTATAAATATATCTTACAGTTATATTTATAGTTTAAGTCATATTACATATATATACATATATTCCATATGCCTTTCTCTTTCTTTTTCTGATTCTTTATTTATTTACATGAATTTAGTGCTTAAAAGTGAATATTTACACATGAATGGGGTTTTGTTAAAATATGAGAATTAGTGAGTATTTTCATGTATTTGTTAAGGGTTTTAAGACAAAATGCGACAGAAAAGTTAATGAATCATGGACTCATCAACCCCCTATACTTAAACTTTGCTAGTCCCTTAGCAAACACTTATTTTGAAAAAGTAAGTGAAAAAGAAAGAAAGTTAGAATGAATTTGTTTTCCTAAACCAATTCATGAGAACAGACAAAGGACAGAGCTCGATCGGGCCTGAAACAAGCATTTTGTCGGAACCTTAACTAGGATTAGGATTTCATCCTCAACAGTCTTCAAGTTCCATAATCCTTACTCGAGATCACTTCATCGGCTAATTCAGACTCACTTATTCATATCGCAAACTCTTTCATCCTTGAAGTCAACTTGTACAGTGTGTGAATTGATTTAGCTCTTCCTGCTTAGAGAACCGAAGAAACCGTCAATCCCGGCTATACACTCCTATGGCTTCCTCATCCCGCTACTCTTTCCTCGGGGAGGGAGGTATTCCCTTCTGAGTTCAGTTCTGCTATGTCCACAATCGAATATAGGGAGAAGTTAGAAGAATGAGAAAAGAAGTGGAGTGCGACCAGTGTAGACGCATCTCCTTGTGAAGCCCAACCGGTGTAGCTGAGTCTCCACTAAGATGTGCAGGCATATTTGGTGGAAGCTTTGACCAGTTTGGTCTATTTGGTGGCTTCTGCTTTGTGTTGACTTTGTAATTTGCTTGCACTGCATTCATCTTTTGTGCCTCGACGGTTATAGAATCTTTTTAATCCGTCCATTTTTTGAGGTCTTAGAAAAATTGTGTCAGCAGATCCTTCCCTCATCCGAAGCAACTATCGCAACCCCAATCTCTCCCATCTTTAGACGTCAATGCCGCAAAGATAAGGATAGAAATGCACTACCAAGATGTACTGTCCTTCGGAGCTCCATGCGAGTTGAGCTAAGTGCAGAGTGCATGTGTTCAAGATTGGTTCACTGGTGCAGAGTTGTACGGATGACTCCAAGTGGTCTACTTAAGCTCAGATGATTTGATTTCCCGAATATGGTCTTACGGAACCCAAAGATTTAAGTCACCAGACCTGAAGAGTCTAAATTCCAGTTCCTAATCAGGCTCCTTACAATGAGAGTTAAAGGCCATAATCAAGCTCCATCCTTCAGACTAGACTCAGTCCTTAGTTTCGGAAATCAAACTTATTCTGAAAAATGCGAATGCAAATGCAACCATGTTTTTGTGAAGTCTATTTTCTGGATTTTACTCATTTTTATGAATTTTAAGAATTTTGTAATTTTTACAAATTGTAGGACTTTGTATTTTTTATGGATTTTATGAATTTTATAAACAGGGTTTTATTTACAAATTTTACAAGATAAGTTAAATGTCTAATGTATTTTACAATTTTATCTACAAAGTATTTTACAAGGGTTGAATGGCTTTTATACAAATTTTAATAAATAGGATTTTAAATAAGTATTATACATATTTTAAGTACAAATTTTTAATTACAAATTTTACTTACAAGTTTTAAGCATTTTTTACTTATTTACCAGGATTTTATAAATAATAAAGTAGATTTTAAATTAACCCGTACCCACTTTTTATGGATTTTATAGATATAGAAAATACATAAAGTACGAGTTATGACCGAAAGTATATATACAATATATACGCACCCCCCTATACTTAGCTTGAGCTATGTCCTCATAGCGTCAAAAGAGAAAAAGGAGGGCATAACTCGTGCTAAGTAAAAGTGGGTGAAAAAAAAAGATATCGATGTCAAGTCAGTCAACCCCCTATACTTACGATCTGGTCATCGTAAGTATTATGAGAGAGCAAAAACGGGATGACTGAATGAAAAGGATAAATAACGAAGAAATCAAAAGGAAGGAATACGAAATCATCGAAATCACTCGGTCCCCCCTATACTTAGGATAAGGCATCCTAAGTATAAAAAGAATGTAGCCAAAAATTGGGGATCAGTGATTCGTGAAAAAGAACGGCTATACAAAAAGAATTAGTACAAAAATAAAACGTGAATCAGCGGACAATCGGTCCCCCCTATACTTAGGATCTGGTATCCTAAGAATAGAAGACGAGCAAAAACGGGGACGATTGTGGTCTATGAAGAATATACAAGTGTTGTGAATCTCCCGAATGGCTCAAAAGGAATTGTACAGGAAGGAGTAAAAGAATGATCATGATTCCTGTACAAAATAGATCACTTCAGTTCGGGCCAGATGATCAGTGGTCTCTACGAAGTGCTTCAGCATCTGCCCGTTAACCACGAACGGTTCTGCACCAGGTGACACATCTGATATCGCAATACTGCCATTGTCGTGCACCGTTCTGACTATGTACGGTCCTTCCCACTTGCTTTTCAATTTGC
Organism: Ottelia alismoides; assembly: GCA_037367405.1. NCBI lineage: Eukaryota > Viridiplantae > Streptophyta > Magnoliopsida > Alismatales > Hydrocharitaceae > Ottelia > Ottelia alismoides. Next base: position 59,133 of record JAZKJV010005391.1, on the reverse strand, counting down.
CGGGAAAAATTCTCAACCTTGCATTGAACAACCATACTTTCTGCCCAGGGACAAAGCTCTTGTGTCGGATGTGTCTGTCATGCCATTTCTTCACTTTGTCCTTATAGATCAGTGTGTTCTCGTATGCTTGGTTGCGGATTTCTACCAGCTCATTCAGATCTATCTTCCTTTTGGCTCCTGCTTTCTGCATATCCATCAAAATTTCTCGAATTGCCCACTCAGATTTGTGCATGATCTCTACGGGCAAGTGGCACGGCTTTCCATAAACTAGCCTGAATGGTGAAGCACCTAAGGGAGTCTTATATGCAGTACGATAAGCCCAAAGAACTTGGTCTAGAAGAAGTGACCAGTTCTTCCTATCCGGTCGTACTAACTTCTGGAGAATTGATTTTACCTCCCTATTTGAAACTTCAGCCATGCCATTCGTCTGCGGGTGGTAAGGAGAAGCTACTCTGTGATCGATGCTGTATTGTTTCACTAGCTTTTTCACCTCCTTATTAATGAAATGGCTACCCCCATCAGAGATAAGAATGCGAGGGATTCCGAACCGCGAAATGATATGTTCCCTTAGGAACTTGCAAACGGTCTTACTGTCTGCGGTTCGTGCGGGTATAGCCTCCACCCATCTGCTAACATAATCTACAGCGAGAAGGATGTACTCAAAGCCGCTGCTAGAAGGGAACGGTCCCATAAAATCTATGCCCCATGCGTCAAAGATCTCGCAAATAATGATGGGTCGCATCGGCATCGCATCTCTGGCACTGACTGTCCCTACAACTCTCTGACAATCTGGACAACTTTTCACATATGTGCAAGCATCTCTGGTAAGAGTCGGCCACCATAATCCGCTCTGTAGTACCTTCTGCGCTGTCCTCTTCCCTGAATGATGTCCTCCTGATTCTAAAGAATGACACAAAGTGAGGACACTATTATATTCCTCCTGAGGAATACATCGCCTGTAAACGCAATCCGGTCCTTCGCGAAAAAGAATCGGATCCTCTCAATGGTAGTATCGTGACTAAGAAACGAGTTTCTCAACTCTGTTCTTCGGCCAACCTTGAGGACTTTTCTGTGTGACCAGAAAGTTCACTATATCTGCATACCACGGAAGTTCTGTAACCGCAAAAATGCTCTCGTCTAGAAATCTCTCTGCGATCTCTGGCGTGTATTCATCTAAAGGCTGATCTGACTGTAATCGGGAGAGGGGATCAGCTACCACATTCTTTACTCTAGGTTTATCCTTGATATCCAAATCGAATTCTTGGAGTAAAAGAATCCATCTAAGAAGGCATGCCTTGGCATCCTTCTTTTCCATCAAAAATCTGATAGCTGAGTGGTCTGTATAAACTGTGATCTTGGAGCCAAGTAAATAAGATCGAAATTTGTCTAGTGCAAACACTACTGCCAACATCTCTTTCTCTGTTACTGTGTAGTTTCTCTGCGCATCATCTAAGGTCTTGCTGGCATAGTGAATAGCGATGGGAAGTCCATTCCTCCTCTGCCCTAATACAGCCCCGACCGCAAAATCTGATGCATCCGTCATGATCTCGAAGGGTAGAGACCAATCAGGCGGATGTAGGACAGGAGCACTGTTTATCTTTTCTTTAAGTGTGAGGAAGGCATGAAGACATTTATCATTTAAAACGAACTCGATGTCTTTGCCTAACAATTCAGTTAACGGTCGGGCAATCTTGGAGAAGTCTTGAATAAACCGTCGATAAAAGCCGACGTGCCCCAGAAATGACCGTAACTGTTTGATGTTGGATGGTGGCTCGAGTTTCTTGATGACGTCCACCTTGGCAGGGTCAACCTCCATGCCTTGCTGGGAGATGACGTGCCCCAACACGATCCCGTGAGTAACCATAAAATGGCTCTTTTCCCATGACAGAACGAGATCTACCTCACAACACTTTTTCAGAACCTGGTCTAGGTGCGCTAAACAATCGTCAAATGACTCACCATAGACCGAAAAATCATCCATAAAAACCTCTAGAAAATCACCGACCATGTCCGCAAAAATAGCAAGCATGCACCTCTGGAAAGTTGCGGGAGCGTTGCACAATCCAAAGGGCATCCGTCGAAAGGCATACGTGCCAAACGGACAAGTGAAGGTGGTTTTCTCCTGGTCTTCAGGAGCAATTGATACCTGGTTGTATCCGGAGTAACCGTCAAGGAAACAGAAGTACCCCTTCCCTGCCAACCGTTCGATGACCTGGTCTATGAAAGGCAAAGGGAAGTGGTCCTTCTTCGTCGCGGTGTTAAGTTTCCTGTAATCAACAGATACTCGCCACGACGTGGTTACTCTCTTTGGAATCTCCTCTCCACTCTCGTTTTTCACCATCTGAATTCCCGATTTCTTTGGGACAACATGTAATGGGCTAACCCATTCGGAGTTGGAGATAGGATAAATGAACCCTGCGTCACACCATTTCGTGATCTCTTTCTTGACAACTTCTCGTAAAACCGGATTCAGCCTACGCTGAAACTCTCTGGAGGGTTTGCTGTCATGACCGAGATAGATATGATGTGAACACAAAGCAGGATTAATCCCGCGGAGATCGGATACAGTCCACCCAATAGCCTTGCGGTTTCTTTCTAGAATCTCCATCAGACGAGATTCTTGATCATCGGTCAAAGTTGAGCTGATAATGACCGGAAACTGTTGATGTGGACCCGCAAGGAAGGCATATTTCATGTTTGGTGGCAAAGTCTTAAGTTCTGGCAAGGTAGTCTCTGAATCTGCTGCAACATCATCTATATCTGTATGGGGATTTGTGTCGGTAGGTGCTGTGTCTGCATTCTTATTATTCACCATCTCAATGTGCTCTAAAGTCGGACTACAGAAGATGTTCGAGACATCATCCGACTCCTCAGAATGATCAGAAGAGAATAAGTCAGCTAAATAGAATTCTGATTCATCTGAGATGGAGGAATTGTGTATACTCTCTGAATCTGAAAGATCTGCATTAATATCCTCAAAAGTCTGATCCCTTTGCTCATCATCATCCAGACTAAAATATAAAGTTCCATCGGAAGAGCTTCCTCCTAAAGTCTCAGACCCGTCCTCTGTCAAACATTCTTGGGTCTCTACCTGGTATCTTTCGAGGTCGTCAAGGCGAACCTCATCCATGTAATCGCAGGAGGCTAAAGAACTCAGAAAATCTGAAGATGCATCACTGGAAGTGTTTGAATTTCTCGCCATCTCTATATGTACCTTTTCGCCCTCAGCGCGAAAAGATACCTTCCCTGTATCATAATCGAAGAGAGCCTTTGTGGTCTCTAGAAAAGGCCTCCCAAGAATGATCGGGGCAAGGTGTAACTGTGCCGGGCAATTCATCTCTAGGATCGTAAAGTCAACGGGAAATTTCAGACCCTGCACGGTTACGATAACGTTCCTAAGCATACCCTTAGGTCTCTTTACGGATCTATCAGCAAACTGAAGAATCGCACGGGATTTGTAAAGAGGGCCCAACTCGAGCTTTTCGAGTAAGGAAGCGGGTATCAGATTGATCGAGGAACCGTTATCTAATAGAGTGCGATCGAATTCGGCTTTTGCGATCTCGCATCTGACATAATGTGCACCTGAGTCTTTCTTCTTCTTTAGAAGCTTATTCTGTATCGCACAGGATGTAGCCTTAGTCAAAAGATGCTTTTCTGTTCGGGATCTCTTTTTCCTACGCGTGGTGCATCTGTTTTTCAATTGATTCTTAAGCGTAGGAAATTGATCTAAGGCATCATGGAGCGGTATCTTCAGAAAGATATGATCTTTGAGCAGCTTTTCAAATTGTGGAGATTCAGGATTATTTTTGGTATTTTTCTTTCCTTTTCCAAACAAAGCATCGGGAAAAGGAATAAAATCAGGATTCAGAAAATCAGAACTTTTATTCAAATCATTGGAATCAGCTTGTACATCGAGAGTCTCAGAATTATTTACAAAACTCTCTAAGACAGGGGAAGAAATGTTTTTCTCTGGGGATTCTGCCTGATCTGGCGTGATATCATCATCGGAGTCGCCAGTATCCATATCTGAACTGTTGGCATTGCTCCCGTCTCTTGATTGTACGTCCTCATCCTCTTGCGATTTCTCCTCCTCGGCATTCGGATCATGCTCGTGCTCCTCTGGTTCCCTCTCCTCTCCAGTAGGTGTTTGCGGTGATCTACCGCTCCTGAGACGAATGAAGTTAGACAAAAATTCAGGAAACAAGATCTTACCCGTAGTATCTACCTGATCTGGATGCCTCCTCTTGTTGTTCGGATTCATCTGAGGCTGGGCTGGGAGAGTTGTCTTCGGCACGGTTAACTCGTCCAGACGACGGTTAACCTGCTCCATCTCTGTCTTGTGCGCGATCTGGAGCGTGCTGAGCATATCCATGATCTGATTGAGCGCCTGGGCCTGTGAAGACATCTCTGGTTCGGTATGGGGGCCCTGGCTTGCTCCTCTCTCCTGCTTTGGCGTGACGTGCTGAGAGGTGGACGGCTGGGAGTAGCGCTGTGGTGTATAGGAAGATTGCTGCGGCTGCTGAAAAGAATAATTCGGTGAAAAATGAGCAGGGTGCTGATAAGTAGGCTGCGGTCTCTGATGGTAGACGTTCGGATGAGACTGCGGCGGCGTGAAATTCTGGCGGTGCTGGAATTTTGGACGTCCATGCTGCGGATGACCGTACGGTTACTGCTGCTGATGGTTCGGTATACTTGGCTGCTGAACTGGAGTATACCAAATCCCATTTATCTCGAAAGTGGCTTGCGGCTCCACCTCCATCTCTGTAGTGCTGATGACCTGGCCGGCATTGGCATGAGACTGATCCTCATGCCAATCAATCTGCGGAATCTCGGGCTCACTCTGAACATATTGTATCTGACGGGTGGGTGGAGCGGGTGCGATCCTCCGTGCTGGCTGTGAAGAAGTCTAATTCTGCTGGTACTGAAGTTGAAGATCAGAGACCTTCTTCGAAAGATCACTCAGCTGCTGAGGTAGAGATGAGAGTTTCTCCAACTCTCGCAGCGGCTGCAGGTCCTGGACTTGCTTATGAATCATATCCACCAATGTTAATTTCTCACCAATGAAGCTCATGTTGGTGTTGGATTCAGAGTGTGCTATATTTGCCACCTTGTGATGCTCTCGGTGATGTGGTGGCTGCGGGGCTTTCTGATATGCCCAAGTAGAGTCTACAACTCTTGAGTTCTCGGCCATCCCTTCGAAGATGGTCCAAACTGACTCGGCATCTTTGTTCAAGTAACTGCCGCCACATGCGGCACTAACTAGCCCCTGAATTTCCGGCTGGAGTCCTCCGAAAAAATTCTGTACTAGCACCTTCATTGGTATCTCATGATGCGGGCATCTCTCCGTCAGGTCCTTGAATCGATCCCATGCCTCATGGAATGATTCATTCGATAATTGCGTGAAGTTGGAGATCTGACTCCTCATCATGTTCGTCCTTCCTAGAGGGAAATACTTGCGCAGGAAGGTGGACTTCATGTCGTCCCAAGTGGAGATTTCTCTCCCTATATGGCTTAGCCAATAAAGGGCTTTATCGGCTAAGGCAAAAGGAGAAGCCTTTAGGCGCACAGCTTCCTGTGTTACTCCTGGATAGCAGGCCGTTCCGCAGATCATCTCAAATTGCTGTAAAAATGTGAACGGCTCCTCTGCGGCATTCCCATAGTACTTGGGAAGCAAAGAAATGAAGGACGGTCGGAGTTTTTATGGCCCTTGATTCGACGGTAACCGAATCCAATGATGGAGCGTTCGAGCGCCCGGGTCATACTCGTCCCGTAAAGTAGTGGGAACCGCAGGCGGTAACTGGTTCCCGGCCCCTGCTCTGAGTGCGGCTAATTCAGCCTGCAGCTCGTTCTGAACTCTAAACTGTTCTCGAATCTGTAGATTCATCTGCTGAAGTGTGTCGAGAATACCTGTCGTGACATCTCCGTTCGGATCTGCTCTTCCCTCCGGATGATCCTCAGCTGTTGGCCTCTCATCTGCTGCCGGTGCTTTCCCACGAGCCATCTGATCGTCCGTAAAATGGAAACTCTCGTAAGAACTCATCGAGAAATACTCAGGAGATTTGGATTCTGTATTGAGGCGAAGGTCTGCCTCAATGATCTGGCCAGGAGGCGAGGGAGTCTGGGTCTGACTCACCTCGAGATCGGATGGGACCAGCTCGGGAAGAGGGTCATCCCGAGCCTGTGAAGACATACGCTCGACGGTGGACGGTTGAAAGCTCACAGAGTCTGAGCCGAAAAGCCGTCAAGACGTCATCTTCGATGTCAAGAGAAGATTGGGAGAGCACGTGTACGATTCAAGAGAAGAAGGAATGCGAAAGCCGCGGAAAACTCACGCCCCGCAAACAAACACAAAGCAAACCCCGTTTTCACCAACTCAACCCTGATGAAGACCGTAAGAGTTCGGTCTTTTTATCTTTTCGGTTTTAGGGTTGTTTTAGCAATCGTTGCGGTTACGCGGGCTGAGCAAGCCAATAGGAGCCCGATAGTTTCTCCAAGACACTGGCCCGAATCCTTACGCGAGACCACTCGCACTCAGCCAGTATGGGAGTAAGTACGGACCGTTTCCGGCTACCCGTGTTACTTGAGGACGGAGCCTTGCGCAGTGTACTCTAAACCTCCCACTCTGCTAAGTAAACCCGGATCGTTTCCGGCTACCCGAGCTTACCCACTGAGGAACAGCGATCAGGTGTATGGACCCAGTAGTATCCCGCAAGAAATACGGGGTTTTGTCTCTATCCTTAAGTGTCGGCTCTCAACTCGCGCACTCTGAGAAATGTGCGGGGGTTACTCTCCCCAAATCAATTGAATTGATTTTACGGTTTTTTTATCAGATATTTTTAGCAGTCCCAATTTTTAATTTTGCAATTTTTATGGATTTTCAAACAATGTCTATTTTTTGTCTTTTTGTTAAAACCCTAGAGCAAGCACCTAGGTTGCAAGTCCTAAAACTAACTACGAGGCACAAGCAGATAGAGCGAAAAATCCTAAGCAAGCATCTAGAAAACCGCGAAAAACCGATAAGCGATAAAAGCCGCGGTGGGTGCCTTGATTCACCAGACACACGGTATCCGATGAATCAAGCCCCTAAAAAAAATGAAAATTTTATTAAGCTAAGTACAACTCTCTCCCTTTCTCTCTCAAATAAAAGGATACTAAATCTCTACTCCTCTGCAGTCGACTCGTGAAGAAGGAGCCGACCTCTGCCCTTTCAACTGACTCGGCTTCCGAGGAAACCGGTTGATCCTGCAGGCCCTGCAAAGATGATTAGCACAAAATAATATCGAGAAAGCCGAGAAAGCCGTAAAGAAAACAAGAAAGGAAAACTCAGAAAACAAAACACGAAAAAGCCGTACAAAAAAAACCGTACGAAAAACAAAGAGAAGAAAAATAATAAAATCACGAAAAACGAAAAATCAAGGGAATCTAACGCCTCCCCGGCAACGGCGCCATTTTGATAAGCTTGTTTCGCGGCTTTCACTTCTTAGAAAGTCGGTTGTAGCCGAAAAACCGCGAAACAAGAAGAAAACTTATCAAACAAAATTTACGGTTTCCTGTCGGAAAACCGTTCACTAATATTTAACCAGGCAAGTGTTCCTGGGTCGAACTCATGGAGGCAGAATATATTCCCTAATTTTTCTTCTCGTGATTTTATTTTAATTCTTCTCTAAGTCAGAATGCCTTTTTTAGTGGTTTTTATTTTTGTAATTTTTATTTGATTTTATTCTTTTCAAATTTTTATTTAATTTTCAAAAAGGGATATTTTTCAAAAGATTTATTTATTATATAATAGATGGATAGAATATAGGTGGTACTATATAGTATAGGTGATCGAGGTTCGAGCAACGTACTCGAACGACACAAGAAACCAAAACAGAACGAGGCGGTTTTCGAGAAAATCAAAACACGTCGAAAACTCTTCGAAAAGCTGCGAAAACTTTATACTATGTAGCTAGGGTAGTTGTGTAACTACCCTCCAAGAATCGTCGGAATCCGAGGTCAAACGGACAAGATATAGCCCCTACAGCCCAGGGGCATAAGCGTAAGAAAATTCTAATTAAAATGTTTTCAAAAAGGTCCTCAGGGACTGTTCTGCAACAAAAGTACAAGAATTCTTACACTTAGGTCCCTACGGAGGGACCTAATTGTAATTTATGGAAATTTTGGAGGCGGGATGAAAGTTCTGGAACTTGGCTGGGTTTAATATGCAAAATTTCCACCGATTCGCTGTGAACGGCCAAGATTAAGACGCCCGCGCGTGATCTGACGGTCTTCACGCGGACACGTGTCGACAGCCTGTGCTCTGGCTGTTCTTGAGCAGTTGGAGCGGCTGGCGACGAGCTCTTCTTCTCCGACTTCTCCCGGCCGGTCCCCGACGTCTTTGGCTCTCCAGCAGGGCCAGAGGGGTGTCTCCTCCACCCCTCGAGCTCGCCCGCTGTGGGGATGGCGGAGGCGGCGTTCCGAGCGGCGGCGGAAGCTCTACGAAGATGGAGGTTTCGGCGGTGATGGCTCTGTTCAGTTCTGGAGCTCCAACTTCAAGGTCGAAGATCTTGTTGAATGTGGGCTCACTGATTGATGTTCATATCTTGCGTGAAACCTAGACCTGCAAGTATTCAAGATCGATGCTCGATTCAAATTGAATCGGCCAACACGTTAAGATAGAAAGCCTCAAAGTTTAATGAAAAAGCACATAAACTTCTAGCCAAGCAACAGAAAACGTGAAGATGGTGATGGTTTGGTGAATCGATTGAAATCAATTGGATGCGAATCAAAGTGGAGTGTGTTCTTTGCGAATTAGATGGATGATTAGTCTACTTAAAACCGTGATTAGCCACGCTAATCGTGGCACAGATATCGAGAAAGAAAATATCAAAAGTGGATGAATAGGTCTATGGAAATCCAAGTGTATGACCTGGAAATGGTTGCTCGACGGTCGACCTCGCCGGAGCTGTACGCGGCGCTTGGCGGCGATGCAAGGCGAAGCTCCGCCTTGGAACTCTTCTCCGACGATCCCTCTTCCTCGCGAGCCCTTCCCGTGGCGCTGTCACCGCTCGAGGTGGATGGAATCAGGTGGGAAAGTTGGGGAGTCGGAACACCCTAGAGCTGGGAAGCTGAAGGTTGAAGAAGTTGTTTGTAATGGCGGGTCTTGGGGAGCTTTTATAGGGGAGATACTTGGGCTCCAAGCCAAGATCGACGATGGGCGAGCTTGGTGGTTGTTAGGAGGAAAGTATGGAGGGTCGAGATGGGTCGGAAGGTTCGAGATGTGAGCGGGAAAAATAGGGAAAGGTGGGTGGTTGGAACAAAAGTCGGCAGTCCTTCTTGGGGAAGAAGGCTCCAGGTGCTGACACGTGTCAGCACCTGGTTGGCCCAGACTCTATAAATACTTATAAATTAAATATAAATTAGTAAATTACGTTATTTTAAATAGGTATAAATACAAGAAAATTAAATATATTTATTTTCTAAATTATGGTATAATTATTTTTAATAAATAATAAATATTATTTAAAATATAAATATTTTATTAATAAATATGTATTTATAAATAGGTTTTGTATTTTTAATTTAATAAATAATTAAGTAAAAATTAATTTTATATTTTCGTAATTATTAGGTCAATAAATAAGACTTATACAAATTTTTATGGATTTTTATGAATGAATTTACATATTTTAATAAATAGAGGAAGTGTCTCTATAGGTCAAATATACCTATATTTTAGGGTATTTGATTTTATAAAAATAATAAATAGTCTCCAAAAATTATGAAATAAATTATGGTGAAACTAGAGGATCATGAAATAATTTAGAAATTACAAAATCAAGAAAATAATAAATAAGGTGTGGTACATAAAATAAATAGCCCAGAAACCCCTTTGTCTATTGGTCCCAAAACCGACTTTTTGTAAACGGACTCCGAATTCAGTGAAACCACCTTTATTAATTAGATAATATTATTTTATGAACTTTAAAGGTGAGTAGAGTGAAATTGGAGTTCGTATGAGGAAGTTATGATGTTCGGAAGTTGAGATTTTGACAATTTATAAGCTGGATTTCTTGGCATATTTACAGAGAAATATTTTTAACTTATTTTTATATTTTTATTTACATTTTTATGAATAATTAGGAGGAAGATTTGGTGAAGAATAAGTTAAGATGAAATAATTAAAATTCTTTAAAGTTTTGTATTTATTTATAAATAGTGAAGAATGTATATACATGAGATAGATTATTTTTATTGGGTTTTCTTTCCTTCTCTCCCCCTACTTATTGATTTGTCGACCAATCCATGCTGACTTGGTCTCGGGGGTTAGGCTATAAATATATCTTACAGTTATATTTATAGTTTAAGTCATATTACATATATATACATATATTCCATATGCCTTTCTCTTTCTTTTTCTGATTCTTTATTTATTTACATGAATTTAGTGGTTAAAAGTGAATATTTACACATGAATGGGGTTTTGTTAAAATATGAGAATTAGTGAGTATTTTCATGTATTTGTTAAGGGTTTTAAGACAAAATGCGACAGAAAAGTTAATGAATCATGGATTCATCACCGTGCCATCTGCCCGTCGAATTAATTCACATGTTTTTATGGGCAATTAACATGTGCAATTTGGACCCATAGAAAAGTGGTCAAAAAGAAAAGATGATCTGAACAAACTCTTGGAGTTCCGAGATTATGCATATGATAACACATTGATGTACAAGGAAAAGGTGAAACGCTGGCATGACCGGCACATTAGATGAAAGACCTTTGAAGTTGGACAGAAGGTGTGGTTATTTGATGCAAAGTTACGGATCTTCCCGGGCAAATTAAAGAGTAAGTGGGCAGGGCCATTCTGAGGTCATGAAGTGTGTGACAATGGAAGTATTGCCATATCGGAATTGTCTCCTGACACACAACCATTCGTCATCAACGGTCAACTACTGAAGCCTTACCTCGAGCTTGATACATTCTTGGTCGTTGTCGACTCCATCCAGCTTCTACGCTTTGATGAGATATCCACCACATTGTCAGCATCAGAAGATTCATACGCCGCACCTCAAAAACTATTCATCTGATTTCTTCTTTTCTTCTTTTCGTTTTCTATCTTCTTTTTCTATCAAAAAAAAGAGGTGTCGCCCCTTGCTGACAGTCTTCTATACTTAGGACGCACTTTGTCCAAAGTATAGGGGGTATGCACCCCGAGTTTCTCTATTCTTTGATACTCTCGATTGTCTCCTCTTCTTGTCTATACTTAGGTATCTTACCTTAAGTATAGGGGAGACAATCTGAGTACGATCTGCTTATTCCAACCCTTGACCCTCCCTGCTTTGTGTACAGATGTCTATACTTAGGATTATTTGATCCTAAGTATAGGGGGGATGGTCAACTTCTCATTCGTTCATTCTTTCCTATATTTATTTATTTATTCATTTGTTGTACTTGTCTATACTCGGTACGAGTTATGTCTTCTCTTTCCTCTCTGATCTATGAGGACATAGCTCAAGCTAAGTATAGGGGGGTCGTATATACTATGTTTGTACTATAAGCCATAACTTGTACTGTAAATAAAAATACTATCTGGAGCTAAAATTAGTGTTAAAGGTATTTATATTACGATAATAAAAGATTATTGTGAGCTCCTCAAACTCTTTTCTGTCCGTACTGATTAATAAATCAGGAAAAATGCTTTGTGCAAAATGTTCTCCTTGTGAAAAAAATCTTTTGAAAATTGTTTGAAAAATAATTTGTAAAAAGTGTTCAACCTTTGTAAATAGTTTTGTTTGCAAAATTTCTTTTCTTTGAGTGAAATAAAAATGTTTGAAAAGCGGTTTGCAAATGCTTGGAAAAATGGTTGTAAAATTATTTTGAAAAATCTATCTAAACTATTCGAAAAACCCTTGCAAAATGATTTTCAAATGCGTGTACATGTTTGTAAAAATATTTTCGACTATAGTCTTCAAAATCTTTTGATAATGATTCTCAAATAAGTCTGAGGAGTATACACAAAAATTTCTCATGTAAAAAAAGCAATAATTCCAAATAAAACTTATAAGAGCCTAAACCATTTTGTACATAAAATGTAGTTTTTCCTTGTATATACTGATTAATAAATCAGGTTAAATATCTTTGCAAAATGATTTGAAAAATCAGTGTGAAACGTTTGGAAAATTTTCTGTGAATTGTTTTCAACCTGTGTAAAATCGCTTTGTTTGTAATTTATTTCTTTGTGTGAAATAAAGGATTTGAAAACCTATGTGCAAATGGTTTGAAAATTGTTTTTAAAAACTATTTTGGAAAATGTATATACATAGTGTGACAAATCTATGCAAAATGGCTTTCAAATTTTTGTAAATGCTTGCAAAAATTATTGTGTACTATAGTTTTGAGAATGCTTTCAAATAAAAAAATGGACATATCTGTAAAGCCATTAAATAAAAAGTCTTTATCAATTGTGTACATATATGTACCTAGAACAAACATGTTAAAATATTGTAAAATAAAGTGGCACGGTCGTGTTAATAGTTGTACATACTTTTTGTGTGCCAAGATTTTTATTTGAAAAAAGTCTTTATGTAAAAAGATTCTTTGATTTTTAAATTCTTTGTGAAAAATTGCATCATTCATTGTGCATAGCATATGCATATCATTCATATTCTTTTTGAGTGAGCTTAATGATTGAACCAGTCCAATAAAGTCTAAAATTGGAGCTTGGTTGGACCTTACCGCACCTAACTACACTGGAACCTTATGGGAACTAGGTTTAAGGTACTTCAGGAATATTTAGACTTAGTTCTTTGAGAAATCTGGGCTGGATTCAAGTCACCTCAACTGACTAATAGAACTTTTCGAGACACACGCATGATTCTTGTCAACCGTGACCTAATTTGGACACTTGCACCTTTCACTTGGCTCAACTCAGTTAGAGTGGTGAGGGGGTTGGATTTGCCAGTCTGAGACGCACACGAGTGGAAACATTCATCCTCGTCTAGGGAGGGAAGTGCACCCCAACCTGGTCCAGTTTCAATGAAGTCTAATGATAGGAGAGTGTGGGTTGCAATAAAGCTTCAAAAGAGGGATAGTCTTCTAGCTCAAGAGGAAAAAGTCCTTATGTAAGTGCTGGTATGAATAGTATTTCAAATAAATAAAAAAACAAACTCCAAAAAAGTGGACATGCTTGAAAATAAAAATAAAAGTGCCTGCGGAGTATGTATATGTGTTGAATAGAAAATAAGCAAGCTTGAGAATCAAAGTTATACCATGTGAACCTATAGATGGATGACTTGACTACACTGGTCTTGCATCCCAGGATAGGTAGCTACACTGGCTACCATCTATTCTCTTCTTCCCCTCCTCCTCTTGAGTCGGATGCCACTTGAACTTAGAAGGGAATACCCCACTCCTCGACGACCGAGGGCTGGATTGGGGAATCATTGGGTTGTCATTTTGGAGAAGTTAGTTCCTTTGTCATTTCAGTTGGAGAGAGCCACTATCACTTACACTGTACAAGTCAACTTCATAGTCATAAGGGTTTGCGTATGATGTAGGCCAGTTCTGACCAGGCTATTGAGGTGGGTTGAATCGAGTTCTGTGACACTCGAAGGCCGTTGTGTTTTAAAGTTGGTTCCCGACCAGGTTCTCCACACATCCACACTCAAGGTCTAACAGAAGCTCCAAATTCTGATTTTTTAAGGACAAAATATTGCACTAAAAGCAATCCTATTCACTCTATCTTTTTCAATCTTCTTTTTCTTTTCTTCTTAATATTTTATTCTTTTTTGTACTTATTGCATGAGTATTTGCTAGGGACTAGCAAAGGCAAGTATAAGGGGGTGATGAATCTTCATTTCATCACCTTTATTCTATCATTTTGGCCATGAAAACCCTATCCAATGCATGTAAATAACATTAATTTGCCAATAATAGCATTCATTACTTTTGTATTTATTGTACATAAAATAAGGTTTTTAATACCAAAATTATAGAATAAAGAGAAGAAAAGAAAAAGGAATAAAATATTGCAAATATTTTATGATCCTAACCCCGAGACCAAGCCCATAATGGAATTGGTCAACAAGGAATGAAGTAGTGGGAGATAAGGGCTAAGAATACAATAAATATTTCATTTATTCATTCTTGATTTATGCATTTTTGATACCTATTTTGTATCTATTTATTTATTCATCAAATAAAGAAATTTTGTACATAAAATTTGCAGATAATATGTAAATAAAAATACAAAATTGAGTATTTACAAAAATAATATACAATGTACATTTTATACGCAGAATAAAAAGCTAGAAACAAACTTCACAGACCCATATCTTCAAAATAAAAAATCAAAACATAGAAAAATCACCTCCAATTGTATATAATTTTTCATGAGCTATTAATTGGTGGTGGTTTTATATTTTTTTTGGAGTTACTGTGCAAACGATAGGTTTTGGGCCCCTATTGTACATAATACCGATTGAAATATTCAATTTATTCATTACTTATTGTTTTACAAATTCATATTTTTATAATTTTGTAAACATTATTTATAACATAATTTAGATTAAAATTAGAATTAAACCTACAAGAAAAAGGAGAATAAAATAAAACTACGCCAAACCACAGATGAAATACTTATGTATATAAATAAAAGGGAACTATATTCTTTAATTATTTGATTCTTTCATTTTTTTAGAATATTGTCAATATCATATATATTATATTAAAAATAAAGAACAAAAATAAAACTCATTAAAATACATTAAAATAAAAAGAAGTATACAAAACATAGGCAAAACACCCAAACCTATACCTATACAATTCATATACCTATTTATTTCAATGTGCAAATAAACTCAAAAAAATCAAATAAAAATATATTTAGGCTCACAAAAATAAGTAATAAATATATAAAATAAGAAAATAAAATAATAAATAAAAATATACGAAATAAAAATAAAAATACACAAAACATAGGTAAATATACCTATCAATACACTCATAAAAATTAGTTACTAATAACTAAAGCCAAAAAAATAAAAATCATATTAAAATGCTACATAGAAAAATAAACATTTTTTATTTTATACTCAAAAAATAATAAAATCATTTACTATTTTAAATTAATTATTTTCGAATAAATCCCTTTGTTTTGTCCTTTAGCAGCCGATGTGGACCAATCCGCGCACGGCCTTCGTTGTCCTCTTGTCAACTGTCCCATCTGCTGCTCTGAGTCGTCAGACCTATTGAATTCCCGATTTTCTTGCATTTTTCGTGGGCGTCTCGTCCATCGATCGATCTTGCTTCCTTCACAAGAATTGTTCCTGGCACTTTGTACAATAACGACAACATCTTAGATCGCTTGTACATACACCAGATCGATCGATAATCGCCAGTTAATAAGGGTGCCCAGAATGGTCAATAAATAACCCAACTCCCCCTCCTTCACAAATTTGGTCAATTCTATCCTTCTCCCTCCCTCGTATTCGGTCCTAGGAGATTCCTTGCGACAGGAAGGACCTCTTGGCGCCTTGAATCGATCGGAGGAGGTGGGAGTTGCACCCACGGCGGAGCTCCGGTGACGCCACGCTCCCTAGTTCCCACCAAGTATCAAAGCCACTTTTTCTTGCTTTATTAGGTAGATTTCGATTCCAGTATTTATTTCCCGCATTTAGTTTAGTTTTTAGCTAAGTAAATCGTCGTGAATCGGTTGAGTCGTAGTTCGCCGGAGCTCCTCTCCGGGGACGACTATTGAACGTTCCAATCATTCTCCGACCCTCGTACCACCCCCATATCGTTCCTTATCGCATTCTCCATCTTCTTCACTCCCCTGATCAACCGGAGCCCTCATAGTTCCGTGAATCAAGGTTTGCCTCTGCCGCTCGCCGGAACCTTCCCGACCATCTTCATATTTTGCGCAAAAGCTTCAAACCCCAGGTTGAGCGTGAAGCCCTCGAGCCCCGTATTATTTCTGTGCACGTTAGGAACCAAACGGAGCCCTTTTGGGCTTGATTGAACCTGAGAAGAGGTTCCTGGAGTTCCTCCCCTTCCTGGAGCTCACCTGATCGATTGGGACCTCCAGGAGCCAAACTGAGACCATCAGTAGACGCGGGGACCTTCCAGTTACGTGTAGAGACCATCAGAGGCGACGGAGGAGGCCGGAGGGCCGGCCATTCACGATCTAAGCTCGATGCGTGCGAGCTTCGTCCCTGTTCTTCCACCTTGCTCCATCACTGTCCGATCAAGATGGAGATCCCAGGCATAGCAGCAGGCATCGGATGCCAAGCACCAGAGCCGTCAGATCTCAGCAGGAGATCTAATCTCGTGCGTCCGATCGCGAACCGGTATCGAGTGTTGGATGGACACCACGTGGATAAGTGGCTGCATCAACACCGTCCGCCCACGCCTAAGAGGGGTAATTTACACCTTTAGCCCCTGCCTTTTTGTATTTATTGTTTAGTCCAGTAAATATTGTGTAACGTTTAAAATAAAGTGGATATTTTGTGAAAAGACCCCTATGTTTCTTGTATTTACATTTAGGTCCAATCCACATAAGCTCACGTGCGGCCGCACATGGGATTTGAAAAATTGCACTGGAACCCTTATATGTATTTGTATTTCGTGAAGGTCCATTAAATAAAATTTACAGTCTTATATTTTTGGGGAATTTGCACATGGACCCCAATACTTTCTGAAATTGCATTTTTGGTCCCTATGCGTATGAGTCACGTGTAGTCCCACGTGATTGGTAGAATGCAAGGGCCCCCTGGCAGGTTTTGAAATATGTATTTGGTCCTGAAACTTCATGTTAATGTTCAAAAGTTTTGGTAAATTTGTACATGACCTCCTGGGCTTTATTTTATTCGTAAAAATACCCCTGCTAGTGTTGGAAATTTCTTTTTGCTTTCCCTATTTATTGCATGCATCTATAAATATCCAAAAATCACCAAAAAATATCATAGGTTCTTGTTGCATTGTATTATCATGCCATATTTTTTTTTGCAATTTTATCGCATTTTCATATTTATAAAAATTCAAAAACATGCATTTTTCCTATTATTTGTATTATAAAATCCTAAAAAATATAAAAACTTCTTGAAAAATTCCCAAAAAATATATTTTATGTCTTTTAGTGTGTTTGATCTTCTTTCCAAAAATCACTAAAAAATATAAAACAAAACTCCTAAAAATTAGAAAACCTAAAAAACCTTCATAAAAATATTAAAAATCTCAGAAAAATCATAAAAATACAATATCAGAATCTGAATTTTTTGTATTTTATTATCTTTATTTTAAAATTAGTTTGAGGAATTTTTTGACACTATTTGATATTTTTCATCCTCAATTTCATTTCGGCCAGCAATTTATTTCATTGTTTACTCGTATTTTTGACTTCAATAATACCAAAAAATTAGGAAAAAACTAGAAAAATCATAGAAAAATTAGAAAAAACTGAAAATCATAAAAATATTTTATTTGCTATAATTTGAGTGTATTCCCTATTTTCATCTCTCTCTTACCTCTCTTTTATTATATATTCTATATGGCTTTATATCTTATTTCAAAAAGAAAATACAGAAAGATAAAATATAAAAACATAAAATATAAAACAAAAAAATAAAAACTAAAAATCAAATAAAAATTATAAAACCAAAAATCAAATAAAATAATATAAAATTAATAACCCATAAAAAGACTTGTGTGCATACAGCTTGTATATAAATAACTGTAGGCTACCAGTTTTTGCTCTCTATGGTTCGACCTCTACATACTTACGCACTATGCATCATTATGGTAGAGTTAATAAATTTTAATTCACATTTTGGGACTTAATCGCTTTATTCTAATTGTTGGTTAAGTGCTGCTTGAATGGGATTTATTGAGCGGTCACCGCATCGACTATTGATCCGCCTTGTGGATCAATACGAACCTTGATTTTTCCCGTGTCCTCAAGGCATCAGCTCAAGCATTGTGTAGGTGAACCAGAGGTTTGTTTTCACCTTGTTTGCATTCCAGATCTCATCCGCCCTTTTCTACATATCACGATGATGGGAAGGAGATCCCTTAAGCAGTGTCTAGTGGTACCGCTATCGAGCACTCATTCCTATTCATCTAGGTTGGCTTCGGGGAGTTTAGACCCACTCTCTGAGTCTGATTTTACATCCACCATGTTCCACCTTTTGACCACCATTCTCTCCCCCTTTCGTGGCCTATTATGAGAAGGAGGTGACAGCTCCATCCTTAGCTCATCAGGCGGGTCGTGGAAGCATCGAGGCGGTCTCCACCACCTCCGGCAAATCCTTGCCGTCAAGGTTTCTCCCTCAGGTGCTCACACCTTTGATGCTCTATATTCTCCCTTTTTTCTTCGCATTTTTGCCTTTATCTTCGTGTTTCGTCCGTAGATTCACCTAAACAACCCCTTTGCCGGAGTTGGCTCCGGCGACCTCCGTTTCACCGTCATCCGCACCCATTCGTCTCGCCAACTGTCGAGGCACTTTGCCCTCTATGGGTTAACCAATTTCTGCAGGTATCTGGAGCATAACAAGGGCATGGGGCTCATGTTGCTACCCGCCGGAGACACCTGGACGTTCCCAGGTCTGCCACCTTCGTGGTTGCGCTACGACGTATCTCTGGCGGTTTTGAGGGTACCCGCATCGAGAGGGCACCTGCAAAAAGATGCCCGACCGATTTTTAAGCTCTCATCGTCACGGAGGAGGAGGAGCGAAGCCGAGGAAGTTCGCCGTCCGAGGCCTTCTTCCCCATTCTTCGTCATTGCTTCCTGGTTGTCGAATCTTAGGTCCGTTCCAAATCACTCAGCCACCGTCCGATCTCCACCAGCCGACACCATTCGATCAGCCTTGGAGATCTGATATGTGCCATTCGTGCGAACCGTCATCGGGCGCTCCTGTTTTGCGACGTGTATAAGTGGACTGTCACCGGCCATTGGATCGTGCCTAGGCATGGGTATTTTGCACCTCACCCCTCGCCACTTTTTGTATTGAACATTATTACTAAAACTTTCATTTGCTGTCATAAATTTATGTAATATATGTAAAAATACCACTATCCTTTTCATTATTGCTTATAGGTCCCTATCCACGTCACTTCACGTGACTTGCGCATGTGGGGTGAGGGATTTTTGCACGAGGGCCCTTTCATTTTGTAATATTATTGTTAAGTCTAGGAAATATTTTATAACATGGTAACTTTTGTAAATATTTTGCAAGTCAACCCTCAAGGTTTGGTTAATTATAGAATAGTCCCCGCCAGGTCACGTGTTGCGTGCACGTGACGCGGGAAATTTTGCACTTGTAGCCCTATGATTCTTAGATTTACTATTTAGTCCACGAAGTTTTGATTGCAGTATATATTTTGTGGGAAAATTGCATATGTACCCCTAGATGCCTGGATATTTATAAATATACCCTTGCTAGTGATGTATTTTCTTTTTGTGTCATGCATATATAAATTCCTAAAAATTCCCAAGAAATTAGCATAGCTTCATGTCTTGTTTCTCTTTGATGTCATATTTTTATTTTGCACTTTTATTGCATTTTAATAGTTATAAAATTCAAAACTATGCAGTTTCATCACTGTTTGCATTAGAAAATACGTGAAAATTATTAAAACCCTTTGAAAATTCCAAATAAAATCAACTTTTGTTGTTTCTGTGTGTTTTAACTTCAATCCAAAAATCATAAAAAATACAAAAGAAAACTCCTAAAAATGGCAAAACCCGTAAAATCTTCATAAAAATATTAAAAATTCCAAAAAAATCCTAAAAATCTATTTTTTGTTCCCTAATTTCCTCTGTTTTATTCCCTTTATTTTAAAATTAATTTGAAGGATTTTGACTTCTATTTGATATTTTTGTCTCCATTTTTGTTTCAACTATTTATTTTGTTTACTATTTTTAGTATTTATGACTTTAAAAATAAACAAAAATTAAGAAAAATATAGAAAAATCATAAAAGCAATATAAAATTATAAAAAGCCCAAAAATATTTTAGTCCCTTAACTTTGCCTATTTTTACTTATTTTTATAAATACATTATCTCTCTTTTTTTATTATATACATAATTTTTTTTATAATTTATAAAAAAAGATATAAAATATAAAAAGGAAATAAAAAATCAAAAAATTAAAAATCAAAATATAAAAACATAAAATCAAAAATTAAATAAAAATTATAAAATCAAAAGCTCACAAAAACAATATAGCACTACTAGACAAAAATATTACATTCATTCTTGTTTATTGATTGTGCCTGATTTATCCTACTTGTTCCCTGTGTTCGACCTCTACATACTTCCTTCTATACACATCTTTTATGTAGAGTTATAAAAAAATTTAACTCCACACTTTGATTGCTTGATATTATTTGTGGCTTAATTGTTGACTGAAGTTTGGGTTTCTTGTGGATCGCCACAGCGAACGCGTCTCTGCCTTATGTGAGATGTATTTAGACCCGTGAAAACCCCGCTTCATCAGACACTTGTGTCGATATTTTACTTTGGCAACAAATAATCATTAGACCCGTGACATCCTTTGCAGAGTGAATTGATCGGGTAGTGATGAATACCCATTCATCACTCTTTATTCTTCTATTTTAGCTACAAAAACCTTTGCAAATACATGTAGATATGTGTAAATACAAATAAATACCAAAAGCATGCATTGTGTAAAAACCTATAATTAGCATGTTTTTGTGCACAAAATAAAGGAATAAAGAGCAAAAAGAAAAAGAGGGAAATATTTAGAATAAATATTGAGCAACCTAACCCAAGGGAGGGCTCAGCATGGGCCTGACCGCATAAAAGCCAAGTAGAGAGAGATAGGAGCTCATGTGTATATATTTGTAAATACATAAAACTATATATTTTCCTCACCCAAAAATATACTTGTACATATTGTGTGTGTATTCTATTAAAAACAAAATAAAAAGATAAAAATCAAAAATTCAAAAATACCCCTTCACTATGTGTATAGACCATCATCTTGTATTTATCTAACCCTATAGATAAATTTATTTATTTTTAAAAAAACTTTTTGTAAATATTCTATGTTACATTCTGTAAATTAAATAAATAACAAGAAACAAAACAAAAATCAAATAAAAATTACAAAATTGAAAATACAAAAATACATTGTATAAATACCATGTATATAAGTGTACTCATTTATTTATTTCACCCTTGTATATAAGTGATAAAAATCAAATAAAAATATTCTTTTATTCCATATTTTATGTTGTAAATAAATAAAATACAAAATGAGCATAAAAACACATAAAAATAACAAATAAAAAATCAAAAATAAAAACCCATATAGTGTACATATACCTATATATAGAGCTAACCTATTTTTATTTCCAAAAATTAATTAAAAATCACCAAAAAATAGAAAAAAATAAAAGAAAAATATTTCATGTTTTAAGTTTTCTCTAATTCGACCTATTTCTACCCTAAAATAATAAAACAAAAACCGGGCACACGTGGCAGCGTCTGACTGGTCCACGGGGGAATGTTGACCCCGGTCAACTCCCCCGCGACCTCCTTCCTTTTCTGGAAGTCGCGCGCCGCGCCTTCTTCCCCGATTTTCCCACGCGCCTCCAGCCTGTCTCCCACTCATCCCCCGCGCCCGGACTCTTCGCCATTCATCCCTCTCCCTCGCCGGATCTTCAGCCATCAAATCCACGCTTTCCTTTGCTGTCAGCCTCCAACCCTAATCGCCCCGGTCACATTATAAAACCATCATCTCCGCCGCCTTCGCGCCGCATCTTTGGCCCTTCTCTTCCTTCCCAGTGACCTCCATCGGCAAGGCGAGAGTGACAGCAAGCTTTTGCCCGTGTTGCAGTGAGGCGAGGAAGCGTATCCATCGATCCGGCGTAACCTCGCCGTTCTTGCTCCGCCGCCGGCGTTGAGCATCGAGCTTCAGGCCTTGACGCCCTTCGAAGCTACGACCCGGAGATAGCCAATCTCCAGCACAGTCTCCAGCATCCATCAGGTAACCTTAGTTCTTTCCCATTTAGCGTAATTTCCGATTTCCCCCAATTCCGACCTCCGACGTACATCTTCGATTCCGACCACCTCGCGTATCCTATCGCTCATCCGATCCGACCATCACCTTCACCGTGTCCCCACGCACCTTCTACGCCCGATCATCCAACCCAGTTCGCACAGGAACTGGGAATCGAGCTCCCTCGCCGTCGCTTCGCCGGAGCTCTTTCGCCCCACCGCACCGTTCACCTTCACGCCACCTAACCGGGTCGAGGCACTTTGCCCTCGACCCGCGAAGCTTCTTGACCACTTTGCAGGTTCAAAGGGGGTGTCTGAGCCTCCTTCCCAGTTCAGCCAGGAGCTTCGAGCCACTAGGCCTCGTCGGAGCCCCTCCAGGGCTCGGTTGGGCCCTTGGCCACCCGCAGCAGCTGCGCAACTTCACGCCGGACCTTCTCCGACCTTCAGGCGCAGCTGAGGAGGACCGCAGTTCACGCAGGACGTCGGCGAAGTTCGCCGGCGTCGAGTTCTTCCTCCACCTTCCAGAGCCGTCCGATGAAGCCCTCGCTCCAGTTCTGATCGTAGCCGTTCATCTTTGGAGGAGCAGCAGCCGTCGATACATCTGAGGATCTCATCTGGGCCGTTGAGCAGCGAGGTTAAGCCACGACGTCTCTCAGCCGTCCGATTATCCACGTGGCTACACCTCGACCATCCGATCGGAGCTTGGTTTCCTTCGAAGAGCCACGCTGCATCTCCACCGTCTGATCACCCACGTGGATGCACACCAGCCGTCGGATCAGGCCAGCGTTTCAAGAGTAAAGGCGCGTTTGCATCTCCACCGTCCGATCATCCACGCGTCACCATCAGGCCGTCGCTATTAATAAAGGGGTAAATATCATAGGGCCCCCCTCGTAGTTTGTTTATTTCCGTTTAGTCCTGTAACTTTTAAGTCAAGTTGTTTATTTTCTGGGATATTTGCATAGAGACCCTCGCGCTTAATTTTATTTGCATTTATACCCCTGCCAGTAGAGACCCACGTGCTTGGGCACGTGTTTTGTTGGGTTATTTGCAATTTAGGCCCTGTTGTTCTGGATGTTATTCATTGAATGAAATGTTTTGTTTATTTGCATATATACCCCTGTGAGCATTGATTTTGCACATGTGCGAATTATTTTGGGTTATTTGCATATAAGTCCCTGGACTTTTGATACGAGTTATCAATAGGTCCTTGGAACTTATTTTTATTACATTTAGGTCCCTGTGTGCCCCAGACACGTGCTTGGCACGTGACTTCTTGGGTATTTTGCACCAGGACCCCAGAACTTTTGGGTATTTGCACATAGGTCCCTGTGCACAGTGCCCCACCTTTATTTTTGAATAAAATATCAAACGACCTCCAAATCCAATGAAATTTTGACACATGGCTCCTGCCATGGTGTAGGAATTTCTATGATTTTTGGGGACATTTTGGATTTCATTTTTTATTTCTAAAAATTCAAAAACCCATATTTTTGCTACTGTTTGACTTTAAAATTACCAAAAAAATATAAAAACTCCACCAAAAATTCCAAAAAAATTAGGTACTGTTATTTGCTTGTTGAATGATTTTCTAGCCAATTTTGGCTAAGTTTCATCACTTAAAAACCCTAAAAATTGAAAAACCCCTGAAAACTCATAAAAATTGTAGTAAATAAATTAAAAATCCAAAAACAATAATTAGGGTGCCTAAATTTTCCTTAATCTTTCTAGATCATAGGAAAATTACCTCTAGGGCTTTTTGAGATCCAAGAGTATTTTATTTTTGGGTCCTAAGCCTTGCTGGACAGTACCCTTTGTTCTTTGCATTGTTTGATTTTTAATAATTATTTTACTCATTAGAAAAATTCCAAAAATTCACCAAAAACAGTAAAAAACTTGAAAAACATAAAAACCATTTTTCCTTAATTTTTGCATCATTTTTTGTGTGTTGTATAAATTGTTGAAGTCCCCTTGTATTTACATTCTCTCATTTTTCTCATCTTTTAAAAATATAAAAAAATATAAAAACAAATAAAAAATCATAAAAAAGACTCTTCTGGATTTCTGACTACATCGTAGGCCGCAAGGCCAATCTGTGCTCCTTGTGTTCGACCCTGGGAGCTATACCAGGTTAATCCTATAGCTAGATCGCTCTACTTTGTGCTTGCTTGTTTTTATCTTCTGTGAGTGGTTTATTTTTCTTGTTGATCGATTTTCGAGTGATTGAGGTCGCAACGACCTGTTATTTATCTCCCTTGATCTCTCGTGATCTCCCGGTCATCAGAATGGCGCCGTTGCCGGGGAGCACGGCTTTGTAGTCAGTTTTCATTCTTCTATTATTGTCTCTCTTGATTATAACTGTTTTCTGACACTTTCTCTTTCTATTTTTTTGTGCGAGGTACTGCGTGGAGAACTTGGAGTACACTTTTTGAGGAACCGCACGGGAAGAAGAGCAGGAAGAGAGAGAGAGGAGAAGAAAATTTTCTACTTAGAGAGAGAGAGAACATTATTCTTGTAATAATTTAGGACTCAGACTTTGAACTGTGGACATTTGTAACTTAGCGGGTCTGTTTCGCCGAGCACCGGTGTGCTCGGGGGACCCATTCGGATTTTCGCGGCTTTTATCGTGGTTTTCATAGCTAGCTGCCTTTTCCGGTGTTTCTCGCGGTTTTAGCCCCTAGACATAGGAATTTTGATTGATTGTGACGTAGATTTTTAAGGCCCAACACTTAATAGAATATCTGTTCCTATAGAACGTAATTGGACCTTAATAAAATTCATTGAAAAAGTTAGTTTAATTGGATTTGAGACCACGTGCCGTGAGGAGTCACATACAGCGCTGGCAGGACCCGTTGTGGCGGGCACCGAGTGACTCCCAAGATCGGACTCCGGACTCAATTCGATTGGCTAACTATTGTTCTTCACGATCAATAGAAATTGCTTGTCTAAGGCCGGTTTTTCCCGCTGCACCATTTAGGTAGTTTTATTCTGTATTTAAATTCTGCGCGGATCACTTGCATGTAGAGTGCTGGAGACAAGGTACGCATTTCTTTCTCTGCATGCATCATTGATTTCTTCGCGCATCGGCTTTTTCGTCTTCTCCCTCTGTTTTTGACTTAATCATCAGGAAAATCGGAAAAACCGTTAGGCCGCTTGTATTTATTTTGAAAAAAATTAAAAAGAAAAACAATAAAAAATTGGGACTGGATAACACTATCGACCCTAAAAGACACTCACCTTAAAAATTTGTCTTGGGGAGAGCAACCCCCTCATTGTATGGATTGGATGCGCGAGAGAGTGACCCGAACACTAGGTAAAGCCCTCCGGTGCTCATCTCGACTGATTACCGACTCTTCTGTGCGGGACAGTCGGTTGAGAGAGTATCGGGTATCCCAACAGGTCACGTAATCGTTCTGATATTTTGTATGTTCACCAAATAAAATTGACAAGATAAATTGACCGAACTTTCACGGTCTTCAAATTGTGTTGCGTTGGTGAACCGGGGGTTTGCTTTGCAATCATATTTTCTCCAGATCCCATCCGCCCAACTCGCCAAGATCAAGATGATGGGTAGACGATCTCTTAGGCAGCCTCTGGCTGCACCGCTTTCAGGCGCGGCTACTTCATCATCTAGGTTGGTCCGTGAGAGTCGAGACCAGCTCTCCGGGCCCGAGTTCGATTCCACCCTGTTCCCCCTCGATCCCCTTTCTTCTGCTACCGAGAGACATGAGCCCGAGGAGAGACGAATTAATTTGACAGAACCTGAGTTGGGCTCATCTGATTTTGCAGACGTCCATATGGCCGGAGCCGGAAGTTCAGACGATCGCCAGCCCGAACATTTTGTCTTAGACCAAGGGGCGATCAACTCCACCCTGATCGCATCATTAGAGACGGTTCAGCAACAGTTACGCGATCAGGGGGCATTCATGATAGAGATGAGGAGGGAGTTGGAGAGACTCCGAAGAGAGTGAGACGAGCCGAGCGAGCCTGAGGACATCCCTGACGCTGATGCAGAGGCAGCAGCCGCAGCAGCAGCAGCCGCAGCAGAGGCAGCCGCCGCCGCAGCAAGACCGATGCGGGAGCTTCACAACCCCGGATCTACACTGATGCACCAATGGGTCGTGATACCTGCTATCGTGGGGGATTTCAAGTTCCCTCCGAACACCCTGCAGATG
This sequence comes from Ottelia alismoides, assembly GCA_037367405.1. Classification (NCBI taxonomy): domain Eukaryota; kingdom Viridiplantae; phylum Streptophyta; class Magnoliopsida; order Alismatales; family Hydrocharitaceae; genus Ottelia; species Ottelia alismoides. The sequence continues at coordinate 32,962 of JAZKJV010005391.1, read as the reverse complement.
CTTCCTCATTTTCACGGACTCGCTACTGAGGAACCCCACCTCCATCTCCAGGAGTTTCTGATGATCTGCAGCACTGTCCACGACCGTCGTGTGGACCAAGATACGATTCGAATGATGGCCTTCCCTTTTTCACTGGCAGATAGAGCAGCCGCCTGGCTGAAACATCTAGGGAAGTTTGTTTACACCTGGGATCAGCTCCGCACCGAGTACTTGAACAAGTACTATCCACTCGGGCGGACGAATGCAGCAAGGGCCCTGATCAACAACTTCTCCATGCTCCCTAACGAGCAATTCCACGAGGCATGGGAGAGGTTCAGAGAGCTTCTGGATAGATGCCCCCACCACGACATTTCGAAGCCGAACCTAGTTCAGAGCTTCTTTAGTGGGCTGACGCCAGAGCTTCAGGGACTGGTGAATGCTTCTTGCGGCGGGTCCTACTTTGCCAAGGACCACAACCAAGTCTGGGCCATCTATGAGGAGATGTCCGAAAATTACATGGTGATGTCCCAGACTCGGTTGTACACACAGAGATCTCAGCAGCCGCCAGGACCCGTGCAGTACCAGAGGATAGCACGGGTTGATGCAGGTCCATCCAGTTCGTCCACAGTTGCAGCCGCACAGGCAGAGTCGGCCGCTGCGGACATGGGGATTATCAGTGAGAAGTTGGACCGCATGGAAATCATCGAGAAGAAGCAGTGCCAGGGCATAACTCAGATGGAGGAAATGGCACAAACTCTGAGCGACATGAAGACCCAGCTCTTGTGTCTTCAGGAGGCACAGACGGCTCCTCAGCCCCGTCTTCTGTCGCGAGGCGATTCCGGCAGCAGCCGCAGCTCGTCCCAGCGCTCCAGCTCCTTGCAGCAGCCTAGACAAGTTCACCTTGTACAGGCGGAGCCGTACCAGCAGCAGCAGCCCTCTTACCAGTCACCACCATCTCCAGACTTACAGATGGTGGTATATCAGCCGGATCAGCCTCTGGATGTACTCCCACCAGCCCCTTACGATGCGGAACCGTTGATGGATGTCAACGGGATTTGGTATGACCGGCCTCAGCCTGGAATCCGACGAGACCATCCTGGATTCAGGTGGGGGAACCAGCCCCAACAGCAGCCAGCCGGTCAGGGAGGGCAGTACTCCCAGCAGAGAGATCACCAGCAGCACCCAGCACACCAGCCATCATCCTTCGTATCTCGTCCCTATCAGCAGCAGGGACAGAGTTGGAGACGTGAGCAGCAGGCTCACCAGCAGCAGCATCCATCCTCTTACCCCTCTCAGCCACAGCAGCACCAGGTCCAGCAGCCTCATTACCAGAGAGGCAACCCGTCGGGCTCCCATGAGAGCCCCGCCATGGATGATATAGCCCGCCTCTTCACAGAGCAGCAGGCTACTTTTAGACGGGAGATGGACGAGTTCCGCCAGGAGATGCGGGACCTGATGAGAGGGAAGGCCGCCATCCCTGCACAGATCGAGCCGAATCCGAATAACTTGAAGAGGAAATCTGAGCAGGTAGTTCACACTGAGCCTACCACTTCTAGTGACTCATTTGATGTTATCTCGTCGGATTTATTTGATGCTGATTTTGTCACACTTAGGAGCGGTAGAAGACCAGCAGGAGGCGCCTCATCTGAGCGACAACGCGAGGATCCATCTGGAGCGCCAGATGAGGAAGAGGAGAGCGGTACTGACGCCGCACATGATGATGACGGTGGTACTGATGCCACCCGAGATGCTGATTCCACCGGCGGTACTGAGGCCGCCATTTCACCACATCGAGGAGGTGGTACTGACACCACCAACAGAGCCGAGCCAGCCAGCGGTACTGAGGCCGCTAGACGTCTAGTTGTAGAGCCAACTAGAGGTGGTACTGATGCCACCAACATTTATTCTGATAGAAGTGTTGTCTTTCCTCGAATGAATGTATCTCGGAACTCTGATTTGAATAAAGGAAAAGGTTTAGTTTACTCTGATCCCACTGTTGTGAATGATGTTTGTGAGGATCCGGTCATCGAATCATCTAGACCTATCCCTAGTCCTTCATCTGAGAAGGACCCTGTGATCCCCTTTCCTAGAGCCCTTGAGTTGGGGAAGGGGAAGAAAAAAGAAAAAGATCCAAAAAAGAGAGAGCAGGAGGAGTTCAGCCAGAGCATGATAGACCGATTTCACATCCAGCTGACCCTCAATGAGGCTTTGCAACACATCCCTCTTCTTCAGCGATCCTTGAGAGATAAGACCACAGTCAGAAGGACGAAGAGGAACAAAACCGCAGAGATCCATGTGTTGACAAAAGCCACGTGTTACGCGATCCAGAACCATCTGCCGACTAAGAGGCCAGATTTAGGGGCCCCGTATGTCAGATGTCAGATCAGTGAGCAGAGGTTCGACCGTACTCTCTTAGATAGCGGATCGTCGATCAACCTTCTTCCGGCAGCCCTTCTCGACCACTTAGAGTTGGGCACTCTTAGACAGAGCAGGACATACCTTCAGTTTGCTGATCGGTCTGTCAAGAGGCCAAAGGGGTTATTGCGAGACGTTGTCGTCACGATTCAGGGTTTGCAATTCCCCGTGGACTTTGTCGTACTGGACATGGAGACCCCTGACTCGTTGACCGATTCCCCCATCATCCTCGGTCGCCCGTTCTTGGCCACAGCCAAGGCAGTGACTGACCATGACAGTGGGAAGGTATACTTTCGCGTCCAGGGCGAGAGTATACAAATAGAGACGGTTAAGGACCACAGAGCCAGATCCAGATCTCGCTCACATGGCAGTACAGATTCAGAGCAGCTGACAGACGTAGAGCCAGACATCCACCAGGATTGTGATTTTGTGATCACAGATGATGAGGCAGCATGGGCAGATCCTGCAGCACAGACCATCCTCTCATACTCAGATACAGCTGATGCAGAGATGATAGCAGAGGATAGTCTGGAGAGCACAGCCCTGGTTCAGGATACTATTGAGTCAGCAGAGTCGGACCTTGATCGCGACACGATTTCCAGTGATGGTGGTACTGAGGCCACCATGCTCTATGGTGGTGCTGATGCCACCTTGTTCTCCGGTGGTACTGATGCCACCGAGTCTGATATAGATCCCTCGGATTCAGAGTCTGATTGGGCAGATTGTGATGATCAGATGCCAGATCTGGATCCACCTGAGCCTATAGATGAGGAGGAGGTAGAGGCAGAGCAGATCAGAGAGAATGTAGAGGACCTGCCTTCTCCAGATCCAGTTTGTGAGAGTTCGTTATCATTTTCCCAGGCAAATTTGGCAGAATTGTCCGCATACACACATCTTCTTCAGAAGCCAGACTTGCCAGCACCCAGCTGTCCAGAACTAAAGCCGCTCCCTACTTCGTTGAAGTATAGATTCCTTGCGGGAGAACCTGAGATGTACCCAGTCATCATCTCTGCAGATCTGACTGAAGAGCAAGAATCCCGTCTGATGGAGGTTCTTGAAAAGAACCGCAAGGCAATTGGATGGAGCATGGCAGATCTCCATGGGATTAGTCCCTCGTTGTGCTCCCACCATATCTATCTCGAGGAAGGGGCAAAGCCGTCGCGTGAGTTCCAGCGGCGACTGAACCCCAACCTAAGAGAGGTTGTTATGAAGGAAATATCAAAATGGTGGAGTGCAGATTTTATTTATCCCATTTCCGACTCCAAGTGGGTTAGCCCCTTGCATGTGGTGCCCAAGAAGACGGGCATCACGACTATGATCAGTGAGTCGGGAGAGGAGATTGCTACACGAGTACCCACCTCTTGGCGAGTCTGTGTTGACTACAGGAGACTCAACCAGGCCACCAAGAAGGACCATTTCCCCCTGCCTTTTATTGACCAGATCATAGAGAGACTGGCAGGGAAGAGCCATTATTGCTTCCTAGATGGGTACTCGGGCTACAACCAAGTGGCCATCGCTCCTGAGGATCAGGAGAAGACCACCTTTACCTGTCCCTTCGGTACTTACGCCTTTCGACGCATGCCATTCGGGCTATGTAACGCCCCTGCGACTTTTCAGAGATGCATGCTGTCAATCTTTTCGGACATGGTAGGGGAGTGTTTGGAGGTCTTCATGGACGACTTCTCGGTCTACGGCGACGGATTCGATTCCTGTCTTGACTGCCTAGACCGAGTACTCCAGCGATGTATTGCTACCCGCTTGGTTCTGTCTTGGGAGAAGAGTCACTTCATGGTGACTCAAGGGACGGTGCTTGGCCACATCATCTCCAACAGAGGCATGGAGGTTGATCCGGCCAAGGTCGATGTCATTAGGAAACTCACACCGCCGTCCAATCTGAAGCAGTTACGGTCATTTCTGGGGCACGTTGGTTTTTATAGAAGATTCATTCATGATTTCAGCAAGATTGCCCGACCGTTGACTGACCTCTTGACGAAAGACACCGAGTTCCTTGTCGATGACAAGTGGCTTTCGTCCTTTGAGACTCTCCAGCAGTGTGTGATTGAGGCTCCTGTCCTTCAGCCGCCTGATTGGTCTCTCCCATTCGAGATCATGACGGACGCCTCCGATTTTGCCGTAGGGGCAGTGCTAGGACAGAGGAGGGATGGAGTGCCATTTGCGATACACTATGCTAGCCGCACATTGGATTCCGCCCAGCGGAATTATACAGTCACAGAGAAGGAGATGCTAGCAGTAGTGTTTGCCCTAGATAAATTCAGATCATATATCATTGGATCCCGAGTGACCTTGTACACAGACCACACCGCCATCAGGTACCTCATGTCAAAGAAGGATGCCAAGGCCAGACTTACTAGATGGATCCTTCTACTCCAGGAGTTCGACATTGAGATCAAGGATAAGCCTGGAGTCAAGAATGTGGTGGCGGACCATTTATCCCGATTAGAGCAGCCTGAGGATTCTGAGCATATTAATCCCATTTGTGATACCTTCCCAGATGAGGCGATCCTTGCTATCGCCTCCCTCCCGTGGTATGCCGATATTGTGAACTTTCTCGTTGCTGGGAAAGTCCCACAAGATTGGCCCAAGCAGAGGATTGAGACCTTCCTTGCGAAGGCCAAGTCCTACCACTGGGAGGATCCCATCCTTTACCACGAAGGAGGGGATAGCATCTGGCGTCGGTGTATTCCTCAGGAGGAGCATCATAGTGTCCTCACTTACTGCCACAAGCTTGAGGCAGGAGGACATCATTCTGGGAGGAGAACGGCACAGAAAGTGCTCCAATACGGCTTGTGGTGGCCTACACTCTTCAAGGACTCTGATGAGTTCGTGAAGAGGTGTACTGACTGTCAGAGGATGGGCACTTGTGGACAACGTGATATGATGCCGATGCAGCCCATTCACTTCTGTGAGGTTTTTGACGCATGGGGCATCGATTTCATGGGTCCATTCCCTAAGAGTCAGGGATTTGAGTACATTCTGTTGGCCGTAGATTATGTTAGTCATTGGGTTGAGGCTATCCCCGCCCGAGCCGCAGATGCAAAGACAGTTTGCAAATTCTTGAAGAAGCACATCATCATGCGGTTTGGGGTTCCACGAGTTCTTATTTCTGATGGGGGGACTCATTTCATCAACGACCAGGTGAAGGCACTTGCTACCGAGTTCGGCATAGATCATCGTGTTGCTACACCGTACCATCCACAGACGAATGGTCTAGCCGAAGTGTCGAATAGGGAGATCAAGAATATTTTGCAGAAAGTCGTCCGCCCTGACCGAAAGAATTGGTCACAGCTTTTGGACTCGGTCTTGTGGGCATATCGGACGTCTTTCAAGACTCCATTGGGCACATCTCCCTTTCGCCTCGTGTATGGCAAGCCCTGTCACCTACCAGTGGAGCTGAGGCACAAGTCACTCTGGGCAGTCACCGACATATTGATGGATCCAAATGATATAGGAGACCAGAGAAGGGCAGAGTTAGCCGCCTTGGAAGAGCTTAGAGATGCAGCTTTCTCAAACAGCCTACATTATAAGGAGAAAGTCAAAGAGTGGCATGATTCTCATATCAGCCACAAGCATTTTGAGATTGGACAGAAAGTATGGCTGTTTGATGCGAGGCTTAGATTATTTCCAGGGAAGCTACAGAGCAAATGGAAAGGACCCTATTTGGTCAGAAAGGTACACGATAACGGTAGCATTGATATATCTGAGTTATCTTCTGAGAGTACCTTCCGAGTAAACGGCCAGCGGCTCAAACCATTTCTAGATCATGAGTCGCGGGACGTTATTATTGCTGCTATTCATTTTGCGTGAGATGTGGTCTTTTGACTCACATCTTTCACATCTCACGCCTGATTTTCACTGTTCCTCCGCCTGTATCGATCCAGTTGTCCATATCATTCTATTCTTTAGTCCCACATCCCATCTCTCATCCTATGATTATGCTATACTTAGGGTGTACTTTACCCTAAGTATAGGGGGGATGTCGGACCTGTGAGTATTCTTTTCATTCTTTCTGCTCTTGTTTTTGCTGCCTATACTTAGGGATATTTTACCCTAAGTATAGGGGGGGCAGATTCTGTATATTCTTCACTCGGATTTCCCTTCATGTACAGCTTTCTATACTTAGGATTAGTTAATCCTAAGTATAGGGGGAAACCACCGAGTTCCTCTCATTCTATTCATTTATTCGTTCCTGTACTTAGCCATTCCTTTTCACTTCCCTTTTACTAAGCACGAGTTATGTCTTCTTCATCGCTCTTGATCACTCTGAGGACATCGTTCGAGCTAAGTATAGGGGGGTGTGTATATATTCCATATATACTTTAGCCATAACTCGTACTTTGTGTGAGTGTGTTAATAAATAAAATGGCTAAAAATCACAAAAATTAAAAATTTTTCATGTACATAAACCTCTTTTATTCTTGCACATACATAGCTAGTGTACAAAGTATTTTTGTAAAAATGATTTCAAAAATCTTTTGTGTAAAGCTTGTGTAAATAATTTTGTATCAAAATTATGTATATAGTACAAAATTTTTCAAAATGTTTTGAAAATCAAAAGTTTGCAAAAATCTTGTGTAAATGTTTGTAAATATCTTTTTGCAAAACTTGCACTTCATGCATCATTCATTCATGATTTCAAGACATTTTCCAAAAATTTTTGCATGATTGTAAAATATTTGTAAATAGCATCTTGTGTACATATATGTATATAGTTTTTCCTGGACGAGAGTTGACATTTAAACTAAGCCTGGAATTAAATTGAGAAATGGAGCTTGAATAAGATCTTAATCCACCTAATTTCAAGAGGAACCTTATAGGACTTAGGGTTAAGGCTTTTCAGGTCCATAAGGACTTAATTCTTTGAGTCCACTAGGCTATGAGCATATGTCATCTTGATGAGCCTAAGTAGAGCACTTAACAACACACACATGACTCTCAGAGACAATGGCTTCACTTGCACCTGCACTTTACACATGGCTCTCCATGGATGAGGTGGTGAGGAGGCAGTTTCCTTTGACTTGGGGTAGCATATGAGGGTAGTACTTCTAGGCGGAACCTCTCTTCTTCTTATAGTGAAGGAAGTGCACCTCAACTTGGTCTAGTGGTGTTGAAAGCTAAAGACAGAAGCTGTGGGTTGCAATAAAGCTTCAAAAGAGGGATAGTCCACTGGCTCAAGGGGAAATTTCTTATATATGCTGCACCATGTAGATATGTTGTACAGAAGTTGTTGAAAAAAAAAAAAAAATGCAAAAAGAACTCCAAAAAAGTGGTGGGTCGGATTGAAAATTTAATAACCCCACCGGAGTGTAAAGCAAAAGCTTATGGTATCCATGTTACATCTCATGAAGCTTGCAGCGGGAGACTTAGCTACACTGGCTAAGCTTCCAAAACTCTATACTTCTACCCCCTCTTCTTGAGCCGGTTGCACTTGAACTTAGAAGGGAATACCCCGCTTCTCGAGGAAAGAGTTGCTAGACTGAGGCATTAGAGTTACCAGGTTGAGGGAGGTTGTTTCTTTGTTACTTCTGAGGTGGGGAGCCACATATCACTTACACCGCAAGGAAAAGATTCATGGTCATTAGAGTTTGTGTATGTAGACTTGTTCTGATCTGGTTTATTGAGGAGTCTTGCCCATAGATTGGTGGAACTTGGAGGCTGTTGAGTTTTAAGCTTAAGCCCAAATAAGGTTCCGACACATTAATAATCCAAAGATCTGATCGAGCTCCATATTTCCATTTAATGAAGGAAAATTTAATAAGTCAACCTTGATCCATGTACATCCTCTTTTTCTTTTCCTTTTTCTTTCTTTTTCACTTCTTTTTCAAATAAGTGTTTGCTAAGGGACTAGCAAAGTTAAGCATAGGGGGGTGATGAATACCCATTCATCACTCTTTATTCTTCTATTTTAGCTACAAAAACCTTTGCAAATACATGTAGATATGTGTAAATACAAATAAATACCAAAAGCATGCATTGTGTAAAAACCTATAATTAGCATGTTTTTGTGCACAAAATAAAGGAATAAAGAGCAAAAAGAAAAAGAGGGAAATATTTAGAATAAATATTGAGCAACCTAACCCAAGGGAGGGCTCAGCATGGGCCTGACCGCATAAAAGCCAAGTAGAGAGAGATAGGAGCTCATGTGTATATATTTGTAAATACATAAAACTATATATTTTCCTCACCCAAAAATATACTTGTACATATTGTGTGTGTATTCTATTAAAAACAAAATAAAAAGATAAAAATCAAAAATTCAAAAATACCCCTTCACTATGTGTATAGACCATCATCTTGTATTTATCTAACCCTATAGATAAATTTATTTATTTTTAAAAAAACTTTTTGTAAATATTCTATGTTACATTCTGTAAATTAAATAAATAACAAGAAACAAAACAAAAATCAAATAAAAATTACAAAATTGAAAATACAAAAATACATTGTATAAATACCATGTATATAAGTGTACTCATTTATTTATTTCACCCTTGTATATAAGTGATAAAAATCAAATAAAAATATTCTTTTATTCCATATTTTATGTTGTAAATAAATAAAATACAAAATGAGCATAAAAACACATAAAAATAACAAATAAAAAATCAAAAATAAAAACCCATATAGTGTACATATACCTATATATAGAGCTAACCTATTTTTATTTCCAAAAATTAATTAAAAATCACCAAAAAATAGAAAAAAATAAAAGAAAAATATTTCATGTTTTAAGTTTTCTCTAATTCGACCTATTTCTACCCTAAAATAATAAAACAAAAACCGGGCACACGTGGCAGCGTCTGACTGGTCCACGGGGGAATGTTGACCCCGGTCAACTCCCCCGCGACCTCCTTCCTTTTCTGGAAGTCGCGCGCCGCGCCTTCTTCCCCGATTTTCCCACGCGCCTCCAGCCTGTCTCCCACTCATCCCCCGCGCCCGGACTCTTCGCCATTCATCCCTCTCCCTCGCTGAATCTTCAGCCATCAAATCCACGCTTTCCTTTGCTGTCAGCCTCCAACCCTAATCGCCCCGGTCACATTATAAAACCATCATCTCCGCCGCCTTCGCGCCGCATCTTTGGCCCTTCTCTTCCTTCCCAGTGACCTCCATCGGCAAGGCGAGAGTGACAGCAAGCTTTTGCCCGTGTTGCAGTGAGGCGAGGAAGCGTATCCATCGATCCGGCGTAACCTCGCCGTTCTTGCTCCGCCGCCGGCGTTGAGCATCGAGCTTCAGGCCTTGACGCCCTTCGAAGCTACGACCCGGAGATAGCCAATCTCCAGCACAGTCTCCAGCATCCATCAGGTAACCTTAGTTCTTTCCCATTTAGCGTAATTTCCGATTTCCCCCAATTCCGACCTCCGACGTACATCTTCGATTCCGACCACCTCGCGTATCCTATCGCTCATCCGATCCGACCATCACCTTCACCGTGTCCCCACGCACCTTCTACGCCCGATCATCCAACCCAGTTCGCACAGGAACTGGGAATCGAGCTCCCTCGCCGTCGCTTCGCCGGAGCTCTTTCGCCCCACCGCACCGTTCACCTTCACGCCACCTAACCGGGTCGAGGCACTTTGCCTTCGACCCGCGAAGCTTCTTGACCACTTTGCAGGTTCAAAGGGGGTGTCTGAGCCTCCTTCCCAGTTCAGCCAGGAGCTTCGAGCCACTAGGCCTCGCCGGAGCCCCTCCAGGGCTCGGTTGGGCCCTTGGCCACCCGCAGCAGCTGCGCAACTTCACGCCGGACCTTCTCCGACCTTCAGGCGCAGCTGAGGAGGACCGCAGTTCACGCAGGACGTCGGCGAAGTTCGCCAGCGTCGAGTTCTTCCTCCACCTTCCAGAGCCGTCCGATGAAGCCCTCGCTCCAGTTCTGATCGTAGCCGTTCATCTTTGGAGGAGCAGCAGCCGTCGATACATCTGAGGATCTCATCTGGGCCGTTGAGCAGCGAGGTTAAGCCACGACGTCTCTCAGCCGTCCGATTATCCACGTGGCTACACCTCGACCATCCGATCGGAGCTTGGTTTCCTTCGAAGAGCCACGCTGCATCTCCACCGTCTGATCACCCACGTGGATGCACACCAGCCGTCGGATCAGGCCAGCGTTTCAAGAGTAAAGGCGCGTTTGCATCTCCACCGTCCGATCATCCACGCGTCACCATCAGGCCGTCGCTATTAATAAAGGGGTAAATATCATAGGGCCCCCCTCGTAGTTTGTTTATTTCCGTTTAGTCCTGTAACTTTTAAGTCAAGTTGTTTATTTTCTGGGATATTTGCATAGAGACCCTCGCGCTTAATTTTATTTGCATTTATACCCCTGCCAGTAGAGACCCACGTGCTTGGGCACGTGTTTTGTTGGGTTATTTGCAATTTAGGCCCTGTTGTTCTGGATGTTATTCATTGAATGAAATGTTTTGTTTATTTGCATATATACCCCTGTGAGCATTGATTTTGCACATGTGCGAATTATTTTGGGTTATTTGCATATAAGTCCCTGGACTTTTGATACGAGTTATCAATAGGTCCTTGGAACTTATTTTTATTACATTTAGGTCCCTGTGTGCCCCAGACACGTGCTTGGCACGTGACTTCTTGGGTATTTTGCACCAGGACCCCAGAACTTTTGGGTATTTGCACATAGGTCCCTGTGCACAGTGCCCCACCTTTATTTTTGAATAAAATATCAAACGACCTCCAAATCCAATGAAATTTTGACACATGGCTCCTGCCATGGTGTAGGAATTTCTATGATTTTTGGGGACATTTTGGATTTCATTTTTTATTTCTAAAAATTCAAAAACCCATATTTTTGCTACTGTTTGACTTTAAAATTACCAAAAAAATATAAAAACTCCACCAAAAATTCCAAAAAAATTAGGTACTGTTATTTGCTTGTTGAATGATTTTCTAGCCAATTTTGGCTAAGTTTCATCACTTAAAAACCCTAAAAATTGAAAAACCCCTGAAAAATCATAAAAATTGTAGTAAATAAATTAAAAATCCAAAAACAATAATTAGGGTGCCTAAATTTTCCTTAATCTTTCTAGATCATAGGAAAATTACCTCTAGGGCTTTTTGAGATCCAAGAGTATTTTATTTTTGGGTCCTAAGCCTTGCTGGACAGTACCCTTTGTTCTTTGCATTGTTTGATTTTTAATAATTATTTTACTCATTAGAAAAATTCCAAAAATTCACCAAAAACAGTAAAAAACTTGAAAAACATAAAAACCATTTTTCCTTAATTTTTGCATCATTTTTTGTGTGTTGTATAAATTGTTGAAGTCCCCTTGTATTTACATTCTCTCATTTTTCTCATCTTTTAAAAATCTAAAAAAATATAAAAACAAATAAAAAATCATAAAAAAGACTCTTCTGGATTTCTGACTACATCGTAGGCCGCAAGGCCAATCTGTGCTCCTTGTGTTCGACCCTGGGAGCTATACCAGGTTAATCCTATAGCTAGATCGCTCTACTTTGTGCTTGCTTGTTTTTATCTTCTGTGAGTGGTTTATTTTTCTTGTTGATCGATTTTCGAGTGATTGAGGTCGCAACGACCTGTTATTTATCTCCCTTGATCTCTCGTGATCTCCCGGTCATCAGGTAGCCGGTAAACGGTCTGCTATTCATACTGGCTGGGAATGATATTGCCTTAGATTAGGACAGTCTCATAGGAGCATCGGGTTCCTACCATCTCGCTTAATTGCTCTGATAGATTGATTGATATCCTAAATAAAATTGAAAAGATAATCGACCGAGCATTTACAATCATCAGCTCAAGCGTTGTGTAGGTGAACTGGGGGTTTATTTTCACATGTTATTTGCATTCCAGATCTCATACGCCCTTTTCTTTAGATCACGATGATGGGAAGGAGATCCCTTAGGCCACATCTGGTGGCACCGCTATCGAGCACTCCTTCCTATTCATCTAGGTTGGCATCGGGGAGTTTAGACCCACTCTCCGAGCCTGAGTTTATGTCCAACCTGTTCCCCCTTGACCACCCTTCTTCTTCTGTCAGTCATGTAGTGTAAGAGTTTAGTGCAGCACAGAGTCCTGAACAGTTGAAGGCACCTGAGATGGGTACTTTTGCCTTCGCAGAGACCCGAGACATGGACAGTAGTGAGGGACGCCTAGATGAGCAGGGACAACCTTCATATGTATATAATCAGACTGCCATCAACAATTCCTTGTTAGCTTCCCTAGAGACTATGCAAAGACAGATCACAGATCAGGGAGCCTTCATGGGTGACATCATGAGAGAGCTGGCACAGATGCGAGAAGACAGAGGAGACAGACCCAAGGGCAGTGGAGAGATACCAGAAGCAGGTGGCAGAGCAGGAGAAGACCCTCACTAGGAGGGACCACCACCGAGGACCTTGAGACAGTTGCACAACCCTGCTGCAACCGTCACTCACCGATGGATCCTGCTTCCTCCCATTGTCAGGAACTTCGAGCTTTACCCCCAGACTATCCAGTTGTTGCCCAAGTTTCATGGGCTGGCCACCGAAGAGCCTCATCTCCATCTGCAGGAGTATGAGATGATTTGTACCACTGTCCACGACAGACTGGTAGACGAGGACACTATAAAGATGATTGCCTTCACGTTCTCATTAGCTGACAGAGCAGCCCATTGGTTGAAGCATCTTAGAGGGTATGTCACATCTTGGGAGCAGCTCCGGACCACGTACTTGAACAAGTACTACCCACTCGACCGGACCAACGCAGCACGAGTGATGATCAGCAACTTCACAATGATCCTGAATGAGCAGTTCCATGAGGCTTGGGATCGATTTAGAGATCTCATTGACCGGTGTCCACATGACGAGTTATCTAAGCCCAAACCCATTCAGAGTTTCTTTTGTGGGCTGACACTGGAACTACAGGTGCTTTTGAATGCCTCTTGCGGTGGTTCCTACTTTTCCAATGGTGGAGACAAGGTTTGGGCCATCTATGAAGGAATGGTAGAGAACTCAACAGTAATGGCCCAATCCCGGGTCTACTCACAACAAAAGATCCCACCACAGGCAGTTTCATATAAGAGTATTGCACAAATCGATGCCGGTACCCACACCTGTTAGCAGCAGCAGCACGGGCTGAATCCTCCACTATCGACATGAAGATCATCAGCGATAAGCTGGAACGCATCGAGATCCTTGAGAAGAAGCAGAGCCAAGGTATTACACAGATGGACCAGTTGACGAAGACCATGAGTGACCTGAAGATCCAGATCCTATGCATTCAGGAGGCACATATGCTTACACAACAACCTCCCAGGTCACGTGCTGATTCCAGCAGTAGTAGCTCCACCCAGCCCTCTGCCACATACTGCCACGTTCACCACATACACGAAGAGACGGTCTCGCTACTACAGCACTACCCAGCTCCACCACCATCTCAGGACACTCAGATGGTGGTCTACCAGCCGGATCAGCCCCTGGTAGTTCTTCCTCCACCACCCGTCAAGTAGGATCCATTGATGGAAGTCAATGGGATATGGTACAACCGGTACCCACAACAGGCCAGGATTCATCGCGATCACCCCAGATTCCATTAGACCACCGGAGGCACCTCATCCCCACAGTAGTCTCCCTCTCAGGGCATTCAGAACAACCACCTGCAACAGCAGCCCTATCACTCCCAGTAGAAACCAGTAGGGTCCTCGTCCCTCATACTAGGGACAGCAGTGGAGGCAGCGTTAGCAGCCTCACCAGCCATACTCCCAGCCTCCCCCTCACTATTCACAATAGTAGCCTCATTTCCAGCAAGGGAACCTTCCGATTCTCCGTCACCAGCCTTCGAGAATCCAGCTCATGACGACCTCGCCCGCTTGCTATATGAACAACAGGCATCCTTCCGGTGGGAGATGGATAAGTTCCAGTAGGAGATGAGGGATATCATTAAGGGCATGGCCGCCATACCAGCACAAATCGAGCCTAATCCGAATAATTTGAAGAGGAAATCTGAGCAGGTACGGTCTACAGAGGATACCACTCCTAGTGACTCTTTGAATGACATGTCTTCTTTTATGTGTAATGCTGATTTCGTGACTACTAGGAGCGGTAGGATGGCAACCGGCGGTGCCTCGTCTGAGCGACAACCACACGAGGAACCATGAGTGCCAGACGAGGAGAGTAGCAGTGCTGATGCCACTGATGATGTTGATGATAGTGGTGTTAATGCCACCAAGTACATAGATCCAGTTGACGGTAGTGTGGCCATCGTGACTCCATATACAAACGTGGTACTTATGCCACCATTCCACTTAATGTTGAGCCAGAGCGCGGTGCTGTTGCCGTGAAGACAGATACCGTGTGTGGTACTAATGCAACCATTTCTATTCCTGTTGATCTTCCATCTGTTGTGTTGCCACCTTTTGTATCTCAGGACTATGGTAACAAGAAAAAAAACAAAAATATTAATAAAGGAAATGTATCTTCATCTACTTCAAGTGCATATGTGTTGCATGATGATATTTGTATGGATTCCATTCCTTCACAAGCACAGGAACCTCTTCCTAACCCTCCATCTGAGGAGGGACCTACCATCCCCTTCCCTCAAGCACTCCGCTTGGCGAAGGGGAATAAAAAAGAAAGTCCAAAAAAGACACATTAGTTAGAGTTCAGCAACTAGATGATTAATAGATTTCATATTCAACTGACTCTACAGGAGGCACTAGAGCACATCCCCCTCTTCCAAATGAACTTGAGAGAGAATACTACAATATGCAGGAAGAGGAGGAACCACAGAGGAGAGATCCATGTTCTCACATGTGCCACATGCTTTGCCATTCAGAACCAACTGCCAGCCAAAAGACCTAATGCTAGAGCTCCCTATGTCAGATGCAAGATTTAAGAGCAGCAGTTCGATCGTACTCTATTATACAACGATTCTTTAATCAATCTCCTTACGGCTACCTTACTTGACCAATTCGAGTTTGGCCCTCTCCATCAGAGTAGGAAGGTCCTTCAGTTTGCTGATAGGTCAATTAAGAGGCCGAAGGGGTTGTTTAGAGATGCGGTCGTTACCATTCAGGGCCTGAAATTCACCGTAGATTTTGTTGTATTGGATATGTAGATCCCTGAGTCGGTCACAGATACCCCCATCATACTTGGATGCCCATTCTTTGCCACTGCCAAGGCGGTATATGACCATGATTGTGGGAAGGTGTACTTTCACGTAGAGGGTGAAAGTATACAAATACAGTCGATCGACGAGACTAGAGAGAGAGATTCAACCTGCTTAGAGCAGTTCAGTGACACAGAGCAGATGACAGAGGCAGAGCGAGACATCCACCAGGAGTATGACTTTGTGATGATCGATGATGAAGCAATTTTGGCAGATCTAGTAGCACAAGCCATCTCCTTGCCCACAGATTCAGCGTACTTACAACTTATGGTAGTCCAGAGTTTGGAGAGCACACCCCTGGCAGAGGACACATTAGAGGCCTACAGTTGCGGGATGAGTGGTGAAGTAGATTTTTATTCAAGTTCTTCTAATTCAAATCCCTCGGATTCAGACATTGATTGGGATGACCTTAATGATTACTTGCCATGACTGATTCCTTCCGAGCCGACAGCTAGGACGGAGAGCGAGCCAGCATAGTTTACAGATATTCCGGCAGGGTTCTCTTCGTAAAATTTTCATGTTCAGTGAGAGTTCTCTCATGCAGACTTGGTGGCCTTCACTCAGACATATCAGAAGCCAGATTTGCCAGCTCCCAGTTGCCCGGAATTGAAGCCCTTGCCGTAGTCGCTGAAGTATAGATTCCTTGCGGGTGAGCAAGATATTCACCTAGTAATATCTCAACGGATTTGACTGGAGAGCAAGAATCTCGTCTGATGGAGATTCTTGAAAGAATCTGCAAGGCAATAGGATGGAGTATAGCTGATCTCGACGGGATTACTCCGGCTCTGTGCTCCCACCATATCTACCACGAAGAGGATGCCAAGCCCTCACATGAGTTCCAGCGACGGCTGAACCCGAATCTTCGAGATGTGGTCATGAAGGAAATATCAAAATGGTGGAGTGTCGATTTTATCTACCCCATCTCCGACTCCAAGTGGGTTAGTCCATTACATGTGGTACCCAAGAAGACGGGTATCACTACAGTTGTGACTGAGTCTGGAGAAGAGATAGCTACCAGGGTACCCACTTCTTGGAGGGTTTGTGTGGACTACAAGCGATTAAATCAAGCCACCAAGAAGGATTAATTCCCACTGCCATTCATTGATTATATTATCGAGAGGCTAGCTGGGAAGAGTCACTACTATTTTCTCGACGGGTACTCCGGCTATAACCAGGTGGCCATTGTGCCTGAAGACCAGGACAAAATGACAATCATCAGTCCATTTGGGACATATGCTTTCAGACGGATGACCTTTGGTTTGTGTAATGCCCCGACAACATTCCAAAGGTGCATGTTGTCCATTTTCTCGGACATGATGGGTGACTGTTTAGAGGTCTTCATGGATGACTTCTCTGTCTATGGCTATGGGTTTGATGCTTGTCTTGACTGCCTAGACCATGTACTTCAGTGTTGCACAGAGGTCAATCTTGTCTTATATTGGGAGTAGAGTCACTTCATTGTAACTCAAGGGACGGTCCTTGTCCATATCATCTCTAACAAGGGCATGGAGATTGATCCGGCTAAGGTGGATATAATCAGGAAACTCAATCAACCATCCAATCTGAGACAATTGCGGTCTTTTCTGGGGTATGCCGATTTCTACTGACGGTTCATTCAGGACTTCAGTCGTATTGCCCGACTGCTCATTGGTTTGCTGACAAAAAACATCAAGTTCATTGTAGATGATAAGTGTCTTGCGTCGTTCGAGACTCTCAAGAATCTAGTTGTTAAGGCTGATGTCCTTCAGCAACCTAATTGGTCTCTCCCATTCGAGATCATGACAGATGCTTCTGATATTGTCGTACGTGTTGTGCTTGGACTGAGGAGGGATGGATTTTCGTATGCCATTCAATACGCTAGCCATACATTGGATACCGCTCAGCAGAATTACAGTGTGACTAAGAAGTAGATGCTAGCCGTAGTCTTTGCTTTGAATAAGTACAGATCATATATTCTGGGATCAAGAGTGACTATCTTTACATATCACACCGCCATCCGGTACCTCATGGAAAAGAAGGATGCCAAAGCTCGCCTTACTAGATGGATCCTTCTGCTCCAGGAGCTTAATATTGAGATTAAGGATAAACCTGGAGTTAAGAATGTGGTGGCGGATCACCTCTCCCGATTAGAGAACCTTGAGGAATTTGAGCCTATTGCACCTATCATAGAGACATTTCCATATGAGGCAATCCTGAATATTGCCTCGCTTCCATGGTACGCTGACATTGTGAACTATCTTTTCGCCAAGACGGTTCCACAAGGTTGGCCAGGCAGCGACTTGAGACCTTCCTTGTGAAGGCCAAGTCATACCATTGGGAGGATCTCATCCTTTATCATGAAGGAGGGGATAGTATCTGGAGGAGGTGTATTCCTCAAGAAGAGCAGCATAACGTCCTCACCTACTGCCACAAAGCTTGAGGCAGGAGGATATCATTATGGGAGACGGACAAGACATAAGGTTCTCCAATCCGGCCTTTCGTGGCCTACTCTTTTCAAGGATTTCGATGAATTCATGAAGAGGTGTACTGACTGTCAGAAGATGGGTACTTGCGGACAGAGAGATATGATGCCCACGCAGCCCATTCACTTTTGTGAGGTTTTTGACGCATGGGGCATTGATTTCATGGGCCCATTTCCTAAGAGTCAGGGGTTTGAGTACATTCTGCTTGATGTGGATTATATGAGTCGTTGGGTCGAGGCCATCCCCGCCCGAACCGTATATGCTAAGACTGTGTGTCGATTTTTGATGAAAAATATCATTTCACGTTTCCGGGTAACTAGAGTTTTGATTTCAGACGGGGGGTCTCACTTTATCAACGATAAGGTAAGGGCCCTTGCGGATGAGTTCAGTATTGACCATCGTGTTACCACTCCATACCACCCTCAGACTAATGGTCTTGCTGAAGTATCAAACATGGAGATCAAGACTATTTTACAGAAGGTAGTCTGCACAGACCGAAAGGATTGGTCACAACTTTTGGACTCGATCTTGTGGGCCTATCGAACTTCCTTCAAGACACCGTTAGGGACATCTCCCTTTCATCTCGTCTATGGCAAGTTGTGCCACATACAAATGGAAATCAAGCACAAGTCACTATGAGCAGTCACAGAGTTATTATTGGATCCTGAGAGTATAGGAGAACATAGAAAAGCAGAGTTGGCAGCCCTAGAGAAACTGAGAGATACAGCCTTTTTGAGTAGCCTACAGTACAAGGAAAAAGTGAAGATATGGCATGATTATCATATCAACCATAAACAGTTTGAGCCGGATCAGCATGTATGGTTATTTGATTCTAGGCTGAAATTATTTCCAGGGATATTACAAAGTAAATGGAAGGGTCCTTATGTGGTCAGAAAGGTACATGAAAATAGCAGTATTGATATATCCGAGTTGTCATATTCCTCTACCTTTTGAATTAACGGTCAACGCCTAAAACTACATCTAGATCATGATCCATCGACCATTGACGTTGCCCCCATACATCTGGTATGAGATGTGCTCTTTGACTCACATCACCTGCATCTCATACATGGTTATCACTTCCATCTTCCACTGTATAGATCCATATGTCCATATCATTCATTCATTCGTTATGTCTGCTACCTCGTCGCCATCGTATGATTTTGTTATACTTAGGACACACCTTGTCCTAGGTATAGGGGGTGCACACACTGGGTTGTTCTATTCTATGATCCCCTCTTATGTCTCTTCTTGTCTGTATTAAGGGTATTTTACCCTAGTATAGGGGGAGATAGACTGAGCTGTGATATGTTTATTCTCTTTTCTTCTTTTCTTCTTTCCTTTTCGATCTTCTTTATCTACCGAAAAGGTGATGCCCCTTGTTGTCAGTCTTCTATAGGGGGTGTGCACCCCGAGTTTCTCTATTCTTTGATCCTCTCCATTGTCTCCTCTTCTTGTCTATACTTAGGGATATCTTACCCTAAGTATAGGGGGAGACTGTCTGAGTACGATCTGTTCATTCCCACCCTCGATCCACCATGCTTTGTTTACAGTCTGCTTACTTAGGATTATTTGATCCTAAGAATAGGGGGGACGGTCGACTTCTCATTAGTTTGTTTGTTCATTCATCTCTTTATTCATTTATTATTTAGACTTTTCTATAATCAGTACAAGTTATGTCTTCTCTTTTTCTCTCTGATCTATGAGAACATAGCTCAAGCTAAGTATAGGAGGGTCGTATATACTACGTATATACTTTAACCGTAGCTCGTACTTTCATATTTTTCTTAATAAATATGGCTAATTACACCTATAAAATTCGTTAAAAACCTTAATAAAAAGATGTTGATTATTCCTGAAATTAATTTTGTATTTACTGATTAATAAATAAGGTGAAAATGTTTTTTTTGCAAAATGTTTGAAAAATAGTTTGAAAATCCTTTTGAAAATATTTTGAAAACTATTTGGAAAATGTTTTGTTACATGTTTTCAACCTTTGTAAAACATTTTGTTTTGTAAAATTTCTTTTCTTTGTTTGAAATAAAATGTTTGAAAAATGATTTCCAAATGGTTTAAAAAATGGTTGCAAAAATATTTGAAAAGTCTATATATACTATTTGGAAAACTGTTGTAAAATTATTTTCAAATGTGTGTACATGTTTGTAAAATGTTTGTAAAAATTATTTTGGATTATAGTTTCAAAACTGTTTGAAAAATCTTTTTCAAATAAGTTTGAGGAATATACACATCACACCAAAATTCATTATATCTATACATTTATTTAAAATTGACATCTTATCCTTGTAAATTCTTAAAATCTACTTCTTGTAAATATAAGATGCATCCCCGTGTAATTATTGCTAACCTAGTTTTTAGCCAAAATCTTTTGTTTTCAAAAATCACAAAAAACTTTTGCAAAAATAAAAAATCCAAAAACATCTAAAAAAACCTTTTGAAAAATACAAAAATGCATATGCATCATCTTTCCAAAAATCCATAAAAGTTAAAAATCTTTGAAAATTGCATCACAAAAATATTTTTTTTTGCATTTCCATAGCATTAGCATTTTTTGGATTGAGTTTGATAGTTGAACAAGTCTAAGTAAAATCCGTAGATTGGAGCTTGATTGGACCTTAAAATCTACCTAATAACAAGAACCTTATAGGAATTGGAATTGAGGTACTTCAGGTCTAGTTGACTTAATTCTTTGAGGATCACGAGACTTGGTTCAATGGATTCTTGACTGCCTAAGTAGAGTATTTCAGAGCACACACACGACTCTTGTTGATAATGACCTAACTTTGACACATGCACCTTTCACATGGCTCAACTTAGTTGGAGTGGTGAGGGAGTTGGATTTGCCGGTATGAGACACACACAAGTGAAAACATTTGTCCTCCTCTAGAAACGAAAGTGCACCCCAACCTGTCCAGCGATGAGGAATTCTAAAGACATGAGAGTGTGGGTTGCAATAAAGCTTCAAAAGAGGGATAGTCTACTGGCTCAAGAGGAAAAACTCTGTATGTAAATGCTGTTGTAAATAGTATTTAAAAAAAAGAGACATGCCTGTACAAAAATAAAATTCCTGCCAAAGTATGTGAATATGTTGATAGACAATAAGCAAGCTTGAAGTTCAAAGTCAAATCATGTGAGCCTACATCTGGATGACTTGACTACACTGGTCTTGCATCCGAGGATAGGTAGCTAAACTTGCTACCATCTATTCTTCTCTTCACCCCCTCCTCGATTTGGTTGTTACTTAAACTTAGAACGGAATACCCTGCTCCTCGAGGAAGGAGTCGTTGGATTGGGGAATCATTGGGTAGTCATGCTGGAGAAGTCAGTCTCTTTGTCATTCTAGTTGGGTAGAGCCACTATCACTTACACTGTATGAGTCAGATTCATAGTTGTAAGGGTTTGCGTGTGAGTTGAAATATTTCTGACCTGGCTATTGAGGAGAATTAAGGAGAGTTTTGGGATTCTCAAAGGCTGTTGGATTTCAAATCCAATTCCCATTAAGGTTCCGCCCACACTAAAATTCCAAAGGTACAACTTAAGCTCCAAACTTTGATTTAGTGAAGACAAGTTTTATAATTAAACTTAATCCAAAATTCTTCTTTTTCTTTTCTTTGTTCTTCTTTTTCTGCACTTATTGCATAAGTGTTTGCTAGGGACTAGCAAAGGCAAGTATAGGGGGGATGATGAATCCACATTTCATCATCTTTATTCTATTATTTTGGCCTCAAAAACCGTAGTAAATGCATGTAAATACCCTTAATTCCTACATTTTAGCATTCATGCATGTGTGTGTAAATACTGTACAAAATACAGCTTTTAAAGCCAAAATAAAAGAATAAAGAAAAGAAAAGAAAACGAATAAAATATTGTAAATATTTTATGACCCGAAACCCCACGACCTAGGCATCGAGATGACTAGGTCGACAAGGAATAAAGTAGGGGGAGATAAGGGTCATAATCCAATAAAAAACCCTTTTATTGAATTCATTCTTTATTCATTTTGGAGCCTATTTTTAGTTCCAATTTTCATATCTCAAGTAAAAAAACTTTGTACATGAAAGTTGTAGCTAATTAAATATAGAAAA
Organism: Ottelia alismoides; assembly: GCA_037367405.1. NCBI lineage: Eukaryota > Viridiplantae > Streptophyta > Magnoliopsida > Alismatales > Hydrocharitaceae > Ottelia > Ottelia alismoides. The sequence continues at coordinate 10,868 of JAZKJV010005391.1, read as the reverse complement.
ATACAAAATTGATTTCATTCAAAAACAATGTACAGACAAAAAGTTATGATCTGAATAAGATTCCAGAATCCCAACTTCGCAGACCTGTATCTCTCAAATAAAAACTCGAAACGCATCAAAATCACCTTTAATTGTATATATTTTTCAATAAGCTATTTAATGAAGGTCGTTTCATATTTTGCGGAGTTACGGTTTGAAAGTTAGGTTTTGGACCCCCTATTGTATACTTGTACATAGTAAAATATTCATTTTATTTATTATTCATTATTTTTATAATATCATATTTTTATAATTATGTAAATATTATGTATAATATATGTGTACATTAAAATCAGAATAAAACACTAAAGAAAATACAAAAATAAAATACTTATACGCAATACGTAGGTATAATACTTATAAATATACCTATACAGAATATACTTCTATTTATTTGATTGTACAAAACACCTCAGAAAAATAAAATAAAAATATATTTAAGTGTATAAAAATAATTTATAAATATATAAAATATTAAACCAAAAAAATAAATTAAATATACAAAATAAAAATAAAATATTAATATATATACCTATATAGGCCATAAAAGGTAACTTTTAATTTCAAACCAATAAAAAATAAATAAAAATCACTATAAAATACAATATAAAATGATAAACATTTTTTATTTTATAACCAAAAATTAATTTAATCGTTTATTATTTTTAATCGAATTAATAAGATTTTTTCCAAGGAATTTTCTGGTTGGTCCACGTAGACCAACCAAAAGCTTCCGTTGGTTGACCTCGATCAACTCTTTGACCAAGGTCTGGCACCTGTCAGACCGTGGTTTTTGACCCTATTTCTCGATTTTTTCAAGGCCGATCCTTGCACTATCTCATGATACACTCTTGTGACTTTTGTGCCTCGTTCATCGCTCTTCCACGCCCAAGTCTTTCCTAGGGCCGAGAACCATCGATTTGATCGATCTCCATCGTTTTTTGGGGCACCATAACCACTTCGTCATCCCCTTCATATAGATGCCCAACTTTCCATGGAAAATTTGAACCCCTTTTGACCACCATTCTCTCCCCCTTTCATGCCCTATTGTGAGATGGAGGTGACAGCTCCATCCTCAGCTCGTCATGCGGGTCGTGGAAGCGTCAAGGAAGTCTCCACCACCTCCGAAGTAGCCTTGCCGTCAAGGTTTCTTTCTCAGATGCTCACACCATTGAGGCTCTGTATTCTTCCTATTTTCTTCGCATTTTTCCTTTGCCATCATCTTAAGATTATGTCCCCATCTTTATCTTCGCGTTTCATCCATAGATTCACCTAAATGACCCCTTCACCGGAGTTTGCTCCGACCAACCTCCATTTCGCTATCACCCACACCCATTCGTTCTGCCAACCATTGAGGCATTTTTCCCTCGAAGGGTTAACCACTTTCTGCAGGTATCTGGAGCATAACGAGGGCCTGGGGCCCATTTTGCTATCCGTCGGAGACACCTGGAGGTTCCCAGCTCCGCCACCTTCGTGGTTGCGCTACGACATATCTCCGGTGGTTCTGAGGATGCCCGCATCGAGAGGACACCTACAGGAAGACGTCCGGCCCATTTTGAAGCTCTCATCATCACTGAGGAGGAGGAGCGAAGACGGGGAAATTCGCCGTCCGAGGCCTTCTTTCCCGTTCTTCATCATTTCTTTCTGGCCATCGGATCTCCACCAACCGCCATTGTTCGATCAGCCTTGGAGATCTGATCTGGGCCATTTGCGTGATCCGTCATTGGGTGCTCCTGTTCTGCCACGTGTATAAGTTGATCGTCGCCCGCCATTGGATCGCGCCTAGGTGTGATTATTTTGCACCTCACCCCTCGCCATTTTTTGTATTGAATATTTAGTACTGAAACTTTCATCTGCTATTATAAATTTGTGTAATATTTGCAAAAACACCCCTATCCTTTTCATTATTGCATATAAGTCCCTGTCCACATCACCGCACGTGACTTGCGCACGTGGGGTGAGGTATTTTTGCATGGGGGCCCTTGCGTTTTGTAATATTGTTGTTAAGTCCAGGAAATATTTCATAACGTTGTAACCTTTGTGGATTTTTGCAAGTCAACCCTCAGGGCTTGGTTAATTACAAAATAGTCCCAGTCGGGTCACGTGCTGCATGCACGCGACGCGGGAAATTTTGCACTGGTAGCCATGTGATTCTTAGATTTACTATTTAGTCCACGAAGTTTTTATTGAAGTTTATATTTTATGTGAAAATTGCATATGTACCCTTAGACTTCTGGATATTTACAAATATGCCCCTATTAGTGATGTATTTTCTTTTTGTATCTTTTATATATTTCATGCATCTATAAAATCCTAAAAATTCCAAAAAAATTAGCATAGCTTCCTATTTTGTTGCTCTTTGATGCCATATTTTTATTTTGCACTTTTTTTGCATTTTAATATTTATAAAAATTCAAAACCATGCATTTTCATCACTGTCTTCATTAGAAATTATGTAAAAATTATTAAAACCCTCTAAAAAATCCAAAAAAAATAGATTTTGTTTGTTTCTGTGTGTTTTAACTTCATTTCAAAAATCATAAAAAATACAAAAGAAAACTCCAAAAAATAGCAAAACCCCTAAAATCTTCATAAAAATATTAAAAATTCCTAAAAATCGAATTTCTACCCCTAATTTTCTATGTTTTATTACCTTTATTAAAATTAATTTGGAGGCTTTTGACTTCTGTTTGATATTTTATTTCTCCATTTTCGTTTCAGCCTTTTATTTTGTTCACTATTTTCAATATTTTTAACTATAAAAATACCAAAAAATTAAGAAAAATATAGAAAAATCACAAAAAATATTATAAAATTATAAAAAGCCCAAAAATATTTTAGTCCCTGAATTTTTCCTATTTTTACTTATTTTTATAAATACATTATCTCTCTTTTCTTTTTATGTATACATACTTTATTTTATAATTAATAAAAAAGATATAAAATGTAAAAAGAAAATACAAATTCAAAAGAATTAAAAATCTATATATAAAAACATAAAATCCAAAATTAAATAAAATTTATAAAATTAGAAACCCACAAAAACCATATAGCACTACTAGACAAAAATATCACATTCATTCTTTTTCATTGATTGTGCCCTATTTATCCTGCTTGTTCCTTGTATTCGACCTCTACATACTTGCTTCTGTACACATCTTTTATGTAGAGTTATAATAAATTTTAACTCCACACTTTGATTGCTTGATATTCTTTATGGGTTAATTATTGACTGAAGTTCGGGTTTCTTGCGGGTCCCACAACGACTGCGTCTCTGCCTTGTGTGAGACGTATATTAGCCCCTTAAAACCCGCTTCATCAGACACTTGTGTAGATAATTTACTTTGGTAACAAATAATCATTAGGCTACCATGTTTGCTCTCAATAGTTCGCCCTCTACATGCTTACCCATTATACACCTTTGTTTGTAGAGTAAAGTAAATTGTACTTCACATTTTTGTTATTCATTGATTATTCATATGTTGTGTGTGCTTGTTAATTAGGTGGTCTTATTAAACGGTCATATCAGCGACTGCATCTCCCCTTGTGAGTTTGTATAACCCTGTAGGAAGATCGCTTCCATCAACAGGTAGATGGCAAAATGGTGTACATTTATCTACATCTGGTTGACCAAAATTAACTAGCGCAACTCCATGGGTTGGCTCTAGTTCTTCTGCAGGTGCCGGCATTTCCAAGGTTGGCACGACTTCTTTGGGGATGCTGCTATCTTTTTGTGTTTTTGAATATTCTTCTTTTTTGTATTTTTGTATTTGATGATACTCTAAAAAATGATGTTGACCCTAATGATGGACTGGCTAACGATTTGTCGTTGGACATTTTGCTCTTCCCCTTCATTGTCGCACATAGCTGAAGTGCCCTACAGCTCCTGAGAGTTATAGCATTAGATAAAAAGAAATTATTTTGACCTGAATAAGGTAGAGCACTGCAGGATGCCTGCACCTGCGATGGAAGTTGTTTGGGGTTGGCTTCAACCTGAGCTGGAATGATAGTATTGGTGGTTGTTAGGTCATCTATCTTCTAGCTCATCTCAACCATGTTATTTACTAACTGAACCAGATAATCAAGGGCCAGTTTAATTGGGGCAACCTAAGAGGGTTTGGCCTGCTATGTTCTGTGACTCCACTGATTGTGAAGAGGTTGCTACTGGTATCCTCGAGAGTATTGATGAGGACGAAGAAGAGAAGAGTATTGCTGGTAGGACTAGGAGGAGTACTGGTAGTGATATTGAGTAGTTGCTTACTTATACAACTAGTGACGATATCCAAACTATTACTGATAGTTGTTCTGCCTCCAGGTGTAACCATGCTATGGAGATTGTTGCTGGTTATGGGCCAGGTTAGGCTGGTAATTCCGCCCTCCTTACTGTTGGTGGAATGGTCGGTTAGCATGTTTCTTTCCTTGGGATCATCCCTGAGCATGGGTCAGCTACTGATCGTTGCTCCAGATATCATTTACCACTTAATGATTAAGGAGGTGGAGTTAAAGGATGAAGATATTGTAGCTGGAACTCAGAGGACTAGTAGACAACCATCTGTGTCTGTGGCATCTTCTCTGGGGCCTACAAATAGTATACGTGCTGGATCGGAGGTTGACTAGGACTCAATTTAGGCGGTTGTGATTGTGCCTGCTTCTTCTTCTCAGCTTGAGGATCAGATGCGGTGTTCATTACATTGTAGGCACTGATGTTGTTCACCAGCAGCTCAAGTTGCTTGGTGATAACGTCGAGCTTGTCCAGGCCCTTCATCCTTTGCTCGATCCTAGCGAGCCACTCCAGGTCTTGTAACCTATTCTTAATGATATCAACTATGTACAGATGACTCCCAATGATGCTCAAGTTGGAGTTCTTGCACTTGTAAAACTTCTTGGCTTTCCACCATGTTCACATTCTTGCTGAGCATTTGTGGTGGTAGTTGAATATGGACATAGCGAGATGAGGAAAGTACAACCTCTCCTTCAACCATCTCATCGAAGATCCTCCAAAATGCATCCTCGTCCTTATTGAAGTTAGATCCTATGTAGGAAGGCATCAACTAGATGTTGATTGTTCTTTGTCAAGCCCCCGAAGAAATGTTGTACCAAGTTGGTCTTCGGTACGTCGTGGTGGAGGCACTTCTCAATCAGATCGATGATCCTCTCCCAGATCTCATAAAAGGACCCTTGGGTCCCTGGGAGAGGCTAGCAATCTTTTAACGCATGAGATTGAGATGCTCGAGAGTATAATACTTATGCAAGAAGGTTAATATCATGTCCTCCAAGGTCATCACCTCCTTCCCCATGTAGTTGATCTAGTAGAGAGTAATGAATCCATGATTCAACGTCTTTATTCTTTTATTTTTGCTTAAAATTCTTAGAAAAACACATGTACATAACAATAATTGACATTATTTATCATTCTTCATAAATTTGTTAATATTGTATATTTATCACTTATTTTCACCAAAATGAAAAAATAAAAAAGAAAAGAAAAAGAAAATAAAGAGAAGGTTGTATATATGAAATAAATACAGATTGACATGAACACCCAAGACCAGGCCAAGCATTGGAATGGTCGACAAAGAATAAAATGGGGGGAGATAGGGTACATAACTTATAAAAATCAAGAAAAACAATTCTAACTTGTACATATTCTTCATTATTTATCTTGTAAAAATTTTATACTATTTTGTTCATAAATAAAAGAACCTCAAATAAAAATATTTTTGTTTTGAAAGTTGATTGTAATAATATTTATTAATTTGAACAAATATTAGAAAAATTATTTAATGTATAAATAAATAATTGCATTGAACCAAAAAAGCTACAAAAGCTAACTTTACAGGTTTATATATATTTATGGAAACTCTAAATTGTCTTATCTTACTTTTAAACTTCATTTTGTAACTAGTACTATTTATTAAAAATTCCAAACAAAATCATGCAATAAATCATGTGAATTATGGTGTTTGGACCCCTTTGTATATATGTACAATATGTATATAAAACTCACTTATTTTCTATTTATTTATTCCTAACTCCAATTAACTTAATTCTTTTTCTAAATCATTTATAAAAATCAATAAAGAATAAAAATATAACTTAAAAATAAATGTGAATAAATATCACTAAATATCAAAATATAAAAGTAGTAAAGACTAACTTCTGAACCTTATAACTATGTTGTATGAACTCCAATTTGGGTATGCTCACTTTTAAAGTTTGTTTTGTAAATTATCTATCAAATAAAAGCAGTTTCAATTAATCAAGGGTTAATATGAAGAAAGCAGGTTTTGGGACCATATTGGTCTGCTTGTACACTTGTATATGTTGTATATATATATATATATATGCACAAACTGTATTTTTAAATGGTTTGTATATATTTATTTAATTATATAACATGTAATTAAAAATAACAAAAATAATAAAATGATAAAAAAATATAATGTAATTATCATAAAGGTATAATGTACATATTCTATACAAACTCCTATTTATTTGTACCATTAAATCAACTTTTAAAAAAAATAAAATTATATTGAAGATCCTTAATTTTTTAAATAAATAAATATTAAATTATTTAATATTTGTAAAAAATATTAATAATTTGATTGATGTATATATGCGTATTTTATACCAATTAATAATTGTTTTTATTTATTTTAACTTAATTAGTTAATATTTTTAATTTATTAAATAATACTGAAAATATTTACTAAATTATTTACATTTTTATTTTCATAAGATTTTAATTTAAAGCATTTTCTGATTTTTTTAATTTATTTATATCTTTTAAGCTATTTTATCCTTTAGTGCCTGGACTTTTATGGGCTACTCGCGCTTGATTTGTCAGACCCGGGACATACCTCCCATACTCCCAGCTTTGCCCGAATAAGAGCCCATCGGATCTCTTTTACTAATTTACGCAGGTCGATCCAATCACCTTTCGCACTTGATCCCTTCTTGAATTCTCTTGCCCGACTATCAAATAAATCTGTCTGATTATCATTTTTCCTCCTCGCACCTCGATTCGTGCGCTTCACCTCAATCTTTCCAAAAAGATTGCTCTAGCTTATGAATACCACCGGAGATCCTTCCTACTCTGTTTGATCCATATTCGATGCCATCTTTCACCACCTGAGGGCTTGTACTCGTGACATGAGTCAAACCCATTGATCAAGTAAGCGATTTGATGCCAATTTGGTGAGATCCAAATGCTGGCATGAATTATCCATTGCGTAGACCTCGACTACCTTTCACAGCTGCCTTGAAGCGATCATCTCATATATACACAGATGAACAACCCTATCTTCATCCTAGGTAATTGTAGGGGAGTTTAGATCTATATGTGTTTCCAAATTCTTCTGATCTCGATCAATTTTTCCGGATTTGTAGCTTCATCTTCTTCGATCTCTGATCTACTTGATTAGAGATAAGAATTCCCTAAGATTTTATGCCAAATTGATGCTCTATTTCTTCTCGAGCCTCATGCGCTTCTCCAACCTTCCTTCCACAACCTATTCATTTAGATCTGATCTTCACATCATCTCTGAAATTTGGGTTTCATTCCTCCACGCATGAAGAGAACCTGATCCATACATCTCTCTTTCATTTCTTACTTCGAATAATGATTGGTTGAGGTGCTAGGAGCATCGAGTCATTATAAATAATCCTGCAGGTCACTAGAGCAGTAACTGGTGGTAGATCAACATACGTGGACAACTCCAGCAACAGATGCCTTGGAGCACTTTCATATCTTGCTTTAATAAGATTAAGATTTGGAGTTTTGGCTTTAGTAGATGTAGAAACCCCTTCTGAGTCATTTGGGATCCTTGACAAGCCGAGGCGAGTCAGATCTGAGGAAACATGGCAGATCCAAGAGAGTCTGGAGCGGCCTTCTTTAGTGTTTTTCCACACCCTTCAGTTTCCATCAGATCGAGAAGGGTATGCTCCAGATTCAATCTAGGGCCATCCGTGCGTACCAAATTCTCCACCTACCAATCAGATCGAGGAGGATACATCCGAGCTGCACATCGCCCTTTCGTCCATCTGGTTAGATCTACACCCTTCATGGGTATATTATGCTCCTTTTCCTGCAATTTCCCCTTAATTCTTTTAATCTGTAATTTTTAAATAATAGTTTAAAATATTGCTATTCAGTCCATATATTTCCATTGAATTACAATTTAGTCCTTGATTTTTGTGTGCATGTGATTATTCACATTTCTTTTATGGTGATTTTGCATTAAATATCCTAAATCTTTCATGTGTTAATAAATTTAAGAAAGTTTTGAGTAATTGTAATTATACCCTATGATTCTAGACAAGTGATTCAACACGTGTATTCTTGGACTTTTTACGTTTTATTCTCGTTCTTTATTTTCCGATTATTACTCGATCTTCGAAAATTAAATAATTACACTTTGGTCCATTAGTTCAAGATTAATAATTGTTTCTAATTTTTTGAATGAAATAAATATCATTTAGATTTAAAAAAATCCTAAATATTAGAGTAAACTCCTGCATAGTCGCTTTATCTTCTACAATTTATGTTGCAAAATAATTTGTGTTCCCATTTTTAATAATTCAAAACCTTTAAAATATATCTTCTTTGGTTTATAAAAATCATAAAAATTCGAAAAATATTTTAAAAATACCAAAAAATTACGGAAGGTGTAGTTTGGATTGTTTTAATTTCATTGCATACTTTGTTTGAAAATCCTCTATAAAAAAGCAAAAAAAATACAAATTATAGAAAATACATAGAAATAAACATAAAATCACAGAAAAATCCAAAAAATGCATAATATAACTTAGTTGAAAGCTTTAGAAATCTTCTTTTTGCTTATGTATATTTCCACTATTTTTACTTTTATTTTCTTTTTTGAAATCCAAAAAAACATACGCTTGATTTTCTATTTGTTTTATTTTGTTGTTTTTAATTTATTTGAAAATCTAAAAATATTTTAGATGCAAAAGGCTATTTTTAATGCAATAAATAAATAATATATATAATATTAGCTAGGACTAAAATGCAAATAAGAAACAAGAATGCAATCTGGAACAAAAAATATAAAGTCTAGGGGCCTCTGCATAATTTTCCTACAAATAATTAATTTATACGATACTAACAAGGGTACAATTACAATTTACAAAACATGACAAGACATAATGTAAATATCCAAAAAAATTTTGAACTTAATTACAAACTTGCTGGAGTAAATGATAACATAAAAACATAAGGAAGTCCCTACAAAAATCCCACCACCTCGCGTGTATGGGCACACGAGGGAATGTGGCGAGGGACCAACATGCAAATACAAAGAGTATAGGGGAAGACATGCAAAATAACCAAAAGTTTTTGCACTACAGACGATAGTTTATGGACCAAAAATTATAATAGAAAAAGTTTGAGGTAGAGTTTGTAAAATACCCCTAAAGGCACTAGCGACGGCTCATTATGCATCACTTGGCACGCGTTGCATAATCGACAGTGGATGATGCTTCGCTCGGGAGGGCTGAGATTAGATCTTAGTGAGAGATCTAATGGCTGGAGGCGATCAATCCCACGACTGTTGCATGTCCAAGCGCCTTGTCCTTGATCCGGCGATGGGCTCGATTCCCGGAAGAACAAGAAAGAAGCTCGCCTCCTATGAGCTTCGATCCACTCTCTAATGCATCTCCGACCACCTGGAAGGATCCCAAGTGGCCCAAAACATTGACGATGATGGTTCATGTCCGCTGGAAGCTTCAAAAGGCACTAAGAAGCTCTGGAATGGTAAGATGAGATCGAGGAAGCAACATGGCTCTAGGTGCCTTGTACATGCCAAAAATTGATCCATGAGGTGTCTTTGGGTCCTTAGGAAATCTCATCATATTTAAATAGATGTTCTGGGGGTCAGAACATGGTGCGATGGAGTAGGGCGATGTGCGACAGTGACTTCCGATGAAGTGGCAGAGTTAGAGGTCTGATCTCTTGATCTGGACATGATCAAGTTGAATGGAGGTGTGGTGGATGGAACAAAAGCGATGGGAAATGAAATGGGTGTGAGAAATGGAACATAAAACAGTTGAGTACGATGAGCAAGGTCATTGGAGCTTAGCTCTATCAAACTTCAATTTTTGATTTTTATGAAATACAATGCAATTTCAGCTAGAAATTAAAGAAGAACTACTTAACTCCTAATCCTAGGAATAGACATAAAGCATAAACTAGGTCTCTACCTCTGAAAAGAAGGGGACAAAGGATCTCTGCCGCTGGTGATCGACGATACCCAGATCAGAACTTCAGCACATCTTTCTCCTCACCAAATGATCGGTGGAGATCGTTGTTGTCACCAACAACCTAGAACACACGGAGATGTGGGGATTTCGAGTGCCAAAAGGGAACAAAATCAAATGGTGTGGCAGAGGACAATAAGTATCAAGGGGATTTTGAATGAGGTTGTGACTCACAACAGGGCCCCATCGATCAAGGAATCCATGCGGCATGAAATGACATAGATCGAGGAGGAAAAGTCAAGAAGAGATAAATAAAAAAATAATGAAAGAATAAAAGGAGATAAATCAAGTAAGATGGGTCTATCGCAGTCTGATATGCCTAAGACTGAGGTCAGGTGTGTTGACCACGGGTCAATGGTAGACTCGCCCTGATTGGGCCACATAACCCGCAAAAAGACAAACCGGAAAATAATTTCAAAAAATAGCTCGAAAGAAAATAATAAATGATTTATTTATTTTAGGTATAGAACGTGAAAAAATATTTATTATTTTATGTTGTATTCTATTATGATTATTAATTATTTTTACAAAGTAATCTATTGAATGTTACA